>OY735249.1:2606697-3346362 GCA_963457695.1 Neria commutata
CGCCCACCGCACTAACCGCGCCCACCTGCCAACTGGCATGTTAACAACTTTTTTGCACACACAAACAGCTCGTACATGCTGTCATGTTGTTGTTGTTTTCTGTTGTTTTTTTTCTTCCTTTTATTGCGCATATCAACATATGACTATTCAACAACATCGGCATCCCCCTCCCCCCCTCCCCACCCCATCATCACATTGTCAGCGCTAACTTTTGTTTACCTTTAATTTGGCAGCGTTGTTGTTGTTGTTGTTGTTGTATGCACGGGTCTTTTCTCCACATGTCATGCAATGTGGTTGATTGCCCACAGGCTAAAATCAACAGCAGCCACCGCGCCAACAACAACAACACAACGATTCTTTCCAAGCGACGCTGCTCCATTTAAAAAGCCATCAATGCAATTTCTTTTCACGCAGCTTATTCAATTTAATTTGCTTCGTGCATGTATGTGTTTGTGCGTTCATTGTATTTGTGCATATAAAGCGCAGCAGCAAAAATTGAATTGGCTTTTGTAAAAATTAAATTTGTATGCTGAATTAAACTCGGCTCGGCATTGTTGTTGTTGCATTTAGGCGCTTATGAAGTGCATGTGCAAGTGGCTGCAGGCAATGGAAAAATAATTCCATGTATCCGAGTATATATAGAAGAGTCCTGCGGCTGTCGATTTTACATTTCCGAAATGCTCAAATTCGAAATTACGCAGCCTAAGCATCTCAGTGCATAATAAGAATCGCTTCTTAAATTTCTAGCTCAAGCTTGGCCAAATCCCAAAAAGTTCTCAGCGTGCACATTCCAAAATTGCATGCATGTCAATTTTTATGCTATAGACTCCTCTACTTTTTAAACACTTCTCAGTGTTTATCGCAAAGAACCTTAATCCTGCCTTAATATCTACCCAAAGAAATTTTATTAAACTCTGTAGAGACTTTTTAGCTGTAATCGATGCTCAAGCTCAAACTTTGCTCAATGAAGAAGAAATGAAGAAAAAGCCACTTACTACCAAGATAACAACTACAGCTAAAGCATCACATTTTCATGAAAATCAATTTAAGCAAAAATATAGCATACTTTTAGGCATTTTCGAAATTTTCTAACAAATAGAGAAAATCGCTCACCCGCTTGATCTAGCAACTGTAATGTCTTTCAAATAAAATCATAATTAAAATATTCTTTTTCTCACTTTCATTTACTGACTTCATGTCCATTTCCTTAATTAAACTTGCTCTGGAAAATATTACATTTCAAACGCCTGGCAGCATGCTACAAAACTTTTCAAAACTAATTTCTTCACGCAAAAAATGCCATTATGTGCAAAACTCACACCGAAGCAAGCGAAATGAAATGAAATGCCTTTTCATTGAGTTGCTTTAAATTTTGCTTTATTTTGAACATTTCCACTGTGCTATTGCGGTTTGCTTTTAGGCGTTCCCTCATTAATTTACAGCTCTTTGGGTTTGCTGCCGTTCGTTTTTCATTTTTGTTTCAATGCCATTCCGCAAAGATTTTCAATTTTCGTTTTTAGCAAGCTTTTTATGCAGAAGGCAAGGGGAGTATATTTATAGGGCATACTTTTAGGTGGGTTTGGCAGAAATTAAGCTGCTTTTAACACTTTTTCAATCATTCGATAGATATTCTTACTATCTTCTCTTGAAAAATGAGATATTTGAGAGTCGTTTTTATTCAGTTTTAGAAGAAAGTTTTTTTTTCCAATTTCATACAAATTCACTGATCACTCTTTTCATAGATATGTTGCACATTTCGAGAAATTGTGTGCTCTAAGAAACATTTCTGCACCGCTTCTTCCATTATGCCAATAATCAGCTACTTTACTCAAGCATTTTTCCTTTGCAAGTAGCTGCTGCTTTTGTTATTTCAAGTTCCATTCAAGTTCCATTCAAGTGTCAACAATCAGCGTCTTCCTGCTTCTTTGAAAATATATTCTCTTTAAATTCTTTTGTAATATATCAATGATGTCGTGTACCGTAGTACAATAATTGACTAATTTAGTGGCAGCTACCAAACAAAATCTATGGTACCCACATACATACATACATATGTCATAATACATCTGACAAGTAATGAAGTGCAGTGACATTAGATATCAAACACTTAAAGCTGACCCATATTTTGAAAGCAAGAAAGAAAATTCTTTCAATGCAACAAATTGACAATTTGTGCAATCTTATAATAAAGCTGCTCTTAAAGGAGAGCTTAAAGGAAATATTTTAATATTTCCATCTATGCTATGAATCATTCGTAACTCAAAAGGCATAGTATGCTTTTTAGAAAATGAAAAGCTGTACTCTATAAAAAAAATGAAAAGCTGTACTCTTCTCAACGAGTGTCTCAATATAAAGTTTAGACGAGATTTTGCATTCTTTAGGAATTTTTAAAAATTAGTCTATCCAATTAAAAGTAGCCTAAATTCTATAATTTGTAATTCATTGGCCTGCGAAATTAATAGAGCTATTACAATATCTTAATATATAAAAACGTTTGTGCGTATGTATGTTGCAGCATCACGGCTGAACCACAGAAGCGATCGACCTTATACTCACAACATATGTTCGTGTGGTGCTCTGAATGGTTTTTTTTCCATGTTAGACCTTCCTAAGTGGCGCTGCGGCGGCGGTTTTTCGAAAATTCTTATTTATGGACCGATTTGGCTCAAATTCACAGAATTCTGACAGAAAGTCGTCGACAAAATTTGAACCCGATAGCTGTTGTCGGGGTGGAAATATTCACGAAAACGTATTCATCCTGTGCATAATTTTCATATTATTAAAAAAATTCCTACCATAAATGAAATACATTTCAAAACAAATCTTGAAATAAAATAATTATTTTAGGCAGAACAACGTTTGCCGGGACAGCTAGTATACTATATATCTTCCGCTTCTAAATTGATCAATAACAACTCGTTACTGGGTTACGAACCGACGCAGATCTTCTCTACAGACGCGCCAACTCCAGTTTCAAATGTTGAGCGTTGTCAGTGACTCCTCTACTTGGTCTTTTAATCGCGGGCACGGCCTCCAGCGCTTTCTGCGTCCTCCTGCTACGCAATAATTCGAAGGCTAACTAAGGCTTTCTTTCAATAAATAAAATGTGCACGTACTATTTCTAGCGAACGCTTACGGGACCTACAGATTTATTCTATATCTCACTGTATGGGTTTAAGCTTATCAAGGCAAGGAACACTCTCAAAGAGTTGAATATAGCAGAGATATCATTACACATATCATAATTAAAAGAAGAACCAAAAGGTTGCCACCTAATTTCAGAATTGCCAGCGAATTCTTTTAAATTTTTATTATATCGAACTGGTGGTCCTTAGACAACAACGAAAACTTTTCACAGACACTAACTTTGAGTCATATAAGCACACAGCGCCTAAAAATATGCTTTCCAATATTTCCACTCAAATTTTATGCCAGCCAGCTAACTAAGTAGTAAATTTCCCCTGTCGAGCATGCCAGCCAACTCAACACTCTGTGCTATTGCTTAAAAACACCTCTTCGTTTTCTGCCACCCTGCCGCTCCCCTTGCCCCAATCTCTGACTGTCAGCATTCCCAGTGCAACACTTTAGACATTTTCATTTCACTTTACGACGATAATTTTGACAACTTCATTGCACACTCTGACAAGTGCCTAACACTTAGACGCATGTGTGTGTGTGTCAAAAATGCGCCCATGGGAGCTCACATTTTTGGAAGTGTTTTTCATCAATCAAAGCCAAACTTCTTTAATCGAATTTATTGGTTTTAATGCGTCTGCGCTTTGATGTTCATTTCTCGCACAATCAAGCACTGCACCTCCGCGCACTCCACTCGCACTTTGCTGTTTCCTATCTGCCACTTCCGCTTGATTGCTTGACATTTTAACAGAGGCAAAAATGCTGCTTGTATATACATATACATATATATGTGTGAGTGTGTGTGTATTTGTATATGTAGATAAGCCACTTTGCGCACGCACCTTTGCAGGCGCGCATCCGCCCCTTTCGCTGTGCTACTGATTCCGCTTCCGGTAGCATGGAAAATGGCATTGCTGTTGCTTAAAGAGGAACACACAAACACACACACTCTCTTATAGACGTAAAACCAGCGCTTTAAATGGCGTTGTCGCTTTTACTGTTATATTTTGGTAGCATGTTTTTGACGTTTTTACACTGACACTTTGCGCTAGTCGCCATCTCGGCGATTTATGACAGCCTTGGAAATGTTCATCTGCAGGTGAAGTAGCATATTTTTGGAGCTGTTCGTTGAGATGCCGCTGTGCGATTGTCGTTGCAGCTATCGAAATATTTTGCAAAAATGTTTGCAAAAAAACTATCAATTGATATTCAGAAGTGTCAATTGAAATTCAGAATAAAGAAGTAATATTCAGAAAGTGGAAATCAAAATTCAGTATAAACAATAAACAAGCAGAAAATGTCAATTGTTATTTAGAAGTACCAATTAAAATTCAGAAAGTTTAGTTTGTAATTCTTTTAAATGGAAAATGAATTGCAAATCACAATTTCTTAGTTAAAATTCATACTTTCTGAATTTATTTGGATGCTTTCTGAAATTAAATGTATGGCTATAACATATTTCTTGACACATTCTGAACTAAAAATGACGCTTTCTGAATTATAGCTCATACTGTTTGCTTGTTCAATTGAAAATTATGTTTTCTGAATATCATTTCACACCATTTTCATATATTTTTGATTTCTCTGAATTCTACTTTAATATTTTCTTCTGCTCTCCTTTCTCATTTCAGTTTACGAGCGCAGATCTCAACCATTCCAATAGCAACAACTCTACCGAGAAGAGCAAGCCTACAAATTAATGCAAACCACAAAATAATTTAAATCATAGCAAAAATTATGTACAACACAAAAATCTCCGCGAAACTAGTCCCATTTGAAACTGTTGCAGACGCAGCGACGCAGAGCGGCTCATCCTTGCAAACAGCCTAGAAGAAATTTACCTACAATACAAATATATATGCATATATAAAATATAATTAGCCGAATTTTATAATAATAATAATAATATAATTGTAAATAATTTAATTAAACAAAATGACAAAAAAGTACGAATTTGATTGGATAATTCCGGTGCCGCCGGAGCTAACCACCGGCTGTGTCTTCGATCGCTGGTTCGAGAATGAGAAGGAGACCAAAGAGAATGATTTCGAGAAGGATGCGCTGTTCAAGGTCGACGAGTATGGTTTCTTTTTGTACTGGAAAAGCGATGGCAGGGTGAGTAGCAGTGTGATATATTTTTAGGAAAAATTTGCAGAAAAATTTTGGAATTTTGTTCATATGTAATTTTTCTCTTCTACAGGAAGGTGACGTCATTGAGTTATGCCAAGTGAGCGACATAAGAGCGGGCGGCACACCAAAGGTAAGCAAGTCACATCAGCTCATAAATTTCATTTTTCAAAAAAAAAACTTTCCAAGGAAAGCCCAAAATTATGCATTCAAAAGCTAACAAAGATTAACAATCTCAATTTTGAGGCATAAATTACACAGCTTCTCGGAGCAAGTTCTAAGCATACGGCAAGCAGCTGCTCCCCAGAAGTTTCCTGCCAAGTAAATGGTTTTATCTATGACAAGCTGAGCGGGTGGGGGGAGCACCACAAATTAAGTTCCATACATTACCGCATATTTTTTGCACGCTACATTCACTTTAGCAACTTTTTTTCTTTCATCGCTTCTGCGCGCAATTAGTGAAATGCAGTAATCGGTTGTTCGAATACCTATTAAAATTTTTTTTTAAATTTTTGTTAAAAAAATTTTTTTCAAGATTTTTGTTTCAGTTGTCAGTCACTAAAAAGAATACTTCAGAATACAAATATACGACACATTGTTCAGTCAGAACACTTTGTCATCTTCGTAATAGCAGCTTTTAAAGAATTGTTAAAACCAAAAAAATAACCGCTTTCTTTAACAAATCGAAAGTTGGTTTTCAAACCATTTTCTTGAATATTTCAAAAGTCGACTTTCAACTAAGGTAAAACCAAAAATCGAAAGAAAACTCGATTTTTCGACTAACCGAGAAATCGCTTTTAAAAATTTGAAATATAAAAACTAAAGAAAATCACTTGCTCGCATAACCTCAAAACTCAATATTGAACTTGTGAGCGCCAAATAAATTTTTTAAGGCAGAATTTGTACAAGAGCAAAATCGATTTTCTGAATTAATCGAAAGCGGATATTAAAACACCATACCAACTTCCATTTTTTGCGTGCGTGCTCACCGAAAGTGACAAGCGTCAAAAGCAGAAAAACCGCCAAAACAGCAATACAACAATAACAACAACAACAACAGACCACACTTCGCCAGCACAAGTACACGCACACTAATACTCACAGCCGCACTCACACAGCGTGTCTCTTAGCAGTACCAGCGCAGACTATGCAGTGTTGTTGTTGTATTATAGCCTGCAGCGCTGTTACTTCCTGCTCTTCCTCTCACACTGGCGCTGCCTTGCCATAATTTACATGCTTATTATAGCCGTGTTGTTAGTGTTGTGGTTGTTGTTGTTAATTCGAGCGCTGATTCTGAGTTGTCAAACATGAGTGCCACAAATGAAAAAGTGCCACGCCCTCCACAAGCTCGAGCAATTTTTTTTACTTCGTGCTGAAGTGAAAGTTTCCTCCCGCCCCTTATTCACGCCTAACTCAATTTCAGATCCGTACAAGCAAAACTTTGGGCAAATAGATATTTATGGCGTTTTAGGTAAATTCCACGAACGTTTCAATGTGTGAAAATGTCGAAAATGTTGAAATTCGATAAGAATGTGAGAAAGAAAGAAAGCAAAACAGGAAATGGGAAATGGGAAACATCAGAAAAAATGCCGCAAGAAATATGTAATTATATTTTTATGAGATTATATGCATTGGGTTCGTTCGAACAGGTACAAAGTTGTGCATGTAGTGGTAATCGTAACAATCTTATTTGGGGGGGAAGTGAAACCAATTAGGAACTGTTGCTGGCGCATCCATCATCCAAAGGGACAGCAAGCTAGAATATGCTATTAAACGCACTGATTTTGATTGTGAGAAAGTAGAGCGACGAATTGAGAAATAATTGCAGCTACTTTGAATGTTAGAAAATCTATTTTATAACTTTTCTTTGAAAATTGATCAGCGTTATGTTAGGCAATGCTTTCGAAAATTTATTAAGCTCTTTTCGGCATTTATTTTAAAAATATTTTATTGGTATTCCGGTTTATTGTTGTGTGTTTTTCTTATGTCTGTGTAAGTGCTCTTTTTAAAGAGCTCGCTGCTTTGCAAAAAGCAAGTATTTAAAATCATATCAATTTTTTTGCTGTTGTTAAGATTGTAGGTACTTCATTAAATTTGTATTCAATTTGTGCTAATGATATCTACAAGCTGCTTCCACCTTGCCCTCCTCCTTAATGTTGTTACTTCAGCCACGGCATACATGCAAGAAAGTAGAAGCCTGAAGTTAGTTGTCAAAAAGTATTAGAAATTACATGACTTTGCCTTGCAATATCAGCAACGCGCAAGCATTTTCATTTATCATTTTTGCTGCTCGAATCGCGTGCAAGCAGAAGAAGAGCAAGCTGAAGATGAAGAAAAATGCGAAGCACAAAAAGAATACCAAAAATAGTGCTGGTATTAGTAGTTTTCGCTACTTTCCTTGACTTATGTAATTTTTCAAACAATTCGCGACGCACACAAAACAATTTGTAACAACAACAACAGCAACAAAAGTGTTGCTCAATAAGAACAAAAGTTGCCAAAAGTATGTAATTAATTGCTAATGGCTAAAGAGCCAACAGCAGCATAATAATTAATACATGTTGAAGTGTACTAGTGGCAATATGCCATTGATAGCAAGTATTGATTTTTTCTGAGGGATATAGTGAAAATAAGCGCTATATACGAAAGTTGCTATGGAACATGAGATTCAGCCTAAAAGATATATCTGATTTTAGGCAAAATTAGTTTCCAATTGAAACTGCTTGACAATATTACTCTCCCAACTCGACTATATAATCTATATTTAACTTTGTCGATTTATTACCTATTAGGACTATATAGATTTTTGTATCAATCTGCACGAAATGCATATTGCCGATTTATATATCTTGCCATGATTATATGATTATGGCGAATTTTTTTGTCAATCAGAATTAAGAAGGAAATAAAAGCTTTTTTTTCCTCTTTTTGAGCAAAATTCAAATGGCAGCTACTTCTTCAGTCGACTCTCAAGGCTCCCTTTATCTTCTTCCTCCGCTGCACAAACGCTTCACTGCATTACTTACATACATGCTTTCTGCCACCTTTACTTGCCTTAATTTATTATCTTTAGCTGCTACCTATTTGCACAGCGTTGCATTTCTGCGTGCATTTTTCCTGTTGCTCATTTGAATGTCAAAGGGTTGACATGCTGCTAATTTGCTGAACTACTTTTTATGCAATCGCAATTCGCGCTGCTTAGCATGTTTGTTGTTGTATTTTATTTATTACATGCGAGAAGAAATGAAGAAGGGGCTACATGAATAATGCATGCAATATATATAAAAGGAAGGCAAGTGCCATGCACCGACGTCCAAACGCAATGCTCCTAGCCTTGGCTGCTGCGCTCACTACATCCCTCGTCCCACTTGCAGCTTCCAAGGATATGCTATGCTATGCTAATTTGCCGGTACGCTGCTATGCATTTAATTAGAAAATTCGCCATTGCACTGTGCATTAGCATGCTCGCGGGTTATGTTGGAAAATAATATACGCATTTGCATTGGCAATGGCAACACTGAAAAATTTCAACTAAAAATTGTTGAGACATTTTTCCCTTTTGACAATGTAAATAAATTGCATATTATGAGTTATCATTGCTTTTTTACAACAAAGATCGATTTATAATCGATATATCTTTAAGCATGCATATGCTATATATTGTTCGATATAACAAAAATCGAATTAAGGAACAGAATTGATACACTCATGGTCAGTAGGTATTAGCAGGCGTTTTACTGCGATATGCAATTTATTGTTCGATATATCGAAAAACGATATTTTTAGTCAAAGTAACAAACAAATTTTCGATGGAGTATGTATGTATGTAAAGAGTATGTAACCATGTAACCTCTTTTAAAACCTCTTACTCTGACGATGACTTCTAGTATACCCATGATCTATCGCCTGACTTGCTGGCAGCTTTAGCTACCAAAATTTTTTACAAATACTTTTTAACATTTTTTCGTAACCCTAAATATTACTCTATATAATATATATTAGCAAGCGCTTGATTTTCAACTGATTCCTTTGAGTAGCCGATTTTACATAGTGAATATAGAGAAAACGCATAAAATTGTTGCTATTGAATCTACAAATTTTATTGCCTCCACAATTTCTTTTTGGCTTCCCCCTTTCCCCTCTAAGCACAAGCACACCTATACGCTGCATCCTCACTTTTAACTGTCCAATTCAATTATCCTCAACATGAAATCCTGTCAACTGCTGTCAGAGTGAAAACCTTGAGTGCGCGCGCACCCTACACTCACTCGCACATGCACCCTACGCACGCACACATGTAAGCTCACTAGCACATGCATAGCGTAAGGTCAATTTTATTTATGTACTCGTATAGTATATGTTTTTTGTAAAGGAAATTGTAAATTTAAAATTTAATTTCGCAACTACACACACACACACACATACACACACACACATGCATGCATGCATAGTTGCGTGTGTGTGCGTTCGCTAGTTTCAAAATGCCAATCTAGCCGACAGGCTGCCAAGCCAAATGAACAGACGCACACACATGTGAAGGCTGTTAAGTTTAATAAGCACAGCTGGCAATCATGTAAATGCCTGTCGGATGTAATAAATTCGCAGCAAACTATAAAATATCAAATACTTTTAGCTTTTGACAGTTTTATGTAATTTTCTTCTTTGTACTTATTTTTAGATAAATAATTTAGGGACAAAGAAATTCACAGAACATGACAATAGGCAACAATTTTATAATTAGAGAACTAGCATTTGGATGTATATTAAATATGGCTACTCCGGTCTTTCTTCAATCTTTAGAAACTAGTCTTCTAGTCACTGCGGCCTTATAGAGCTATTGTAAGGGTTTTACATGTACCTACTTACAGATCCTTTAGGATCTTGACGAACTTGATATTTGAGACGATCATCTACGCCTTTTTATCGCTCTACCATTGGCAGAGAAGCTATAAAATTGTTTGCTTTGCTTTTCAATTGATAGAGCTTTTGGAAACAACCGAGACTAAGCCAACTATCAGCAGAACACTTCTTTTGATGGTCTATTAAAGATCAGACTTTATTACCTGGGTAATATACATACATATATACCTACAACTGAAGTATATTACATGCACATCCCAAAAGAAAATAGCTTGAAATAGATGGATAACTGCCATAAGTCCTTTCAGGCAGCGGTGGCTAGAAGACTATATCCCTACTACAAATATGTACAACCTTATCTAATTTAATCCCAACTGTCAGTTTTCGCTATATATCTGCTACACAAGTTCCCATGCCTCTCACACACTCCTTCATATATGTATATATAAAAGGTTAAGCAACTTATTTACTCTTTCACTTCACCACGAAATCTGCAATAAGTAGTAAAATTTTTACAACTTGGCGTCATGTACAAAAAAGTACGTACTATATCAAGCAGCGTTGCATGTGCGCCGCCAGCCAGTGTGCTGTGTAATTTTATTAAGCGCTCTGTTATCACTGCACAAGCAGTGACAACGGCTACTTCAGTGTTTCTCTTTCGGCGGCACTTACTCACTGCCATGGCAGCATGACTGCTACCTTTTTCTTATGCGCGCCATTTTGGCATATATCCTTTTCTCCATTTTTTATGACATACACGAGTTGAACGGCATGACATGTTAAATTCACAATACTTTTCTTTTTCCTCTTTCATTTTCGTTTGGCAAGAAAGCACTAAAATAGTGGCATGTGTTATCTTAAAGCAGTGAATTGCTACAAAGTTGCATAAAAAGCGCAGTAAAAATAGTCAAAGTCATTTCGATGCTGTTTGTTTTCGCTGCTATTAAAAAATTATATAAAAAAAAACTTTTTAAAAATAAGCTTTAATTTATTTAATGTACTAAAAAGTAGAAAATAAATTGTTTCCAAGTCACCTATATCTTACTATTAATAAAAGCTTGGGGCGCTCATTTGTTCAAAATTTGTCAACCAATTGATACAATATTTTATTTAATTTATTTTTTGTAAATAGATTCTAGTAATGAAAGATAAGTGTGAATATAGGTTTTGAGCGCACAAGCTTTTATTAATAGTAAGATACAGGTGACTTGGAAACAATTTATTTTCTACTTTTTAGTACATTAAATAAATTAAAGCTTATTTTTAAAAAGTTTTTTTTTATATAATTTTATTTTCTACATTTTAGTCTTCCATAAATTCAATTTTAGAGCTCTGAAATTTTTCGCAAAAAGAAAAAAAACTTGCAGAGCAGTACACAATATTTAGGGTATTCACAGTGTCTCCTATCGTCATATCCTCAATTTAACAAATAATACGGCTGTGATCGACCCTAATATTTGTGGCGCGATGAGTTGTTGTTGTTTTGCTTGCAAGGCGCGGCGAGTAAGTTCCTATCGTGTTTCATTGATGTGTGGTGTACCTATAATTATAAACTAAAGCCCAAGTGTGGAGTTGCTTGAAAAGTGCCACGCCCCTTGTCCTACGCCCATAAAATTTTACCAGTGGGACGAAGCGTCCAAGAGGGGCCTGTATACGGAATTTCAATGCTGCATGACCTTTAGTTCAAAAGCTATTCTATATAAACGATTTTGTTTGTATGGGCGGTGCCACGCCCCCTTATCCAATGCCCGCCTTATTTTCTCAGTAGAAGGATATGGATATGTAGTAAGTTCCTACCGAGTTTCATTGATGTGTGATTTGTAGTTCTAAAGTTATATGCAAATCCGGAGTTGATAAAAAAGTGCCACGCCCCTTATCCTACGCCCATAACATTTTACCAGTGGGACGACACATCCAAGAGGCGCCTGTATACGGAATTTCAATGCTGCACGACCTTTAGTTCCAAAGCTATTCTATATAAACGATTTTGTTTGTATGGGCGGTGCCACGCCCCCTTATCCAGTGCCCGCCTTATTTTCTCAGTAGAAGGATATGGATATGTAGTAAGTTCCTACCGAGTTTCATTGATGTGTGATTTGTAGTTCTAAAGTTATACGCAAATTCGGAGTTGATTAAAAAGTGCCACCCCTTATCCTACGCCCATAACATTTTACCAGTGGGACGACACATCCAAGAGGCGCCTGTATACGGAATTTCAATGCTGTACGACCTTTAGTTCCAAAGCTATTCTATATAAACGATTTTGTTTGTTTGGGGGGTGCCACGCCCCCTTATCCAGTGCCCGTCTTATTTTCCCAGTAGAAGGATATGGATTTGTAGTAAGTTCCTACCGAGTTTCATTGATGTGTGATGTGTAGTTCTAAAGTTATACACAAATCTGGAGTTGATAAAAAAGTGCCACGCCCCTTATCCTACGCCCATAAAATTTATTGATTCATGTATTGGGCTCGTGTTTAGGCATGTATGCAAAGTTTCAGATCTCTAAGTAGTCGGAAAGTGGGTGAAAAATTGATTACTAGATTTGACGACATACATACAAACATACCGGATGTGAACCTAATATAAAGCTTATAAAAAAGCAGACCTTCTGATTCTGAATAGGACCTTGTATTGCGAAATAAAACGTATGTCCAACTTTAAATAAAGTACCTAGTATAATGAAGTATTTTCGAAAAGTAATCATCAATCAAAAACAGCATAAATTTCCATTAGGACAGCATGCGTCTGTCTTTCAGGCGGAAGTGCTTGCTACCCTAAAGGCCATGTACTTTGTTAGCAATAATTTTAGATTGTCAGACAGAATATTTGCGTCCGTAGTGACACTCAGGCTACACTTAAGTCCTCGCTCAACCCAATCACTACCTCTAACAAAAAGCTGAGAAAGATTTCAGTCAACGGTTGATTGAGTTATCAGTATAATGGACAAATGTCTGTCTAAAATTTCTATGAAAATGTATGAGTAAAAGCGATTTTCCTGTGAAATCAATATCATATCTGACAGTTACGTCATTGAAGGGTTGGCCATCAACAATGAAGTTTCCTAGAAATTGTAAATTTCACACTCAATCTCAAGATCTCACCTTTAAGCACTCAATATATTTGTTATTTTTTCCAATTTCAATTCGTTTTATGTATTTTTTACTCTTGAATGCAAAATGTATACAAAGTTTTTACCTATGCTTCTTCAAAGTTAATAAATTTTCTCTATTTTGCCATTTGCTATTTGCATGCCACGCAAATAAGTCAACATAAAAGTAGTGCTGCCACTACGCCTTCTTCTCGGAAGGACCTCTAGTCGAACTAGCGCAAAGAATAGTCAATATGTCGCGGTAGAAAGGAAGCGGCTGCCGAAGTGAGCTGAAGTGAACTCTTTGTGCTTTGAAAAGTGTAAATATTTGTTGGCCTAACAAATATTAAATGCAAAGAGACGCATACTTTTGCCGCTTGCTCAAAGAAGGGGGCAATAATGGCAGAGCACAGTGTGCAAGGATGGAAAAGTTTTCGCAGCTGCCAATGCTTGTGGGCGTGATTTGTGTGCACAAGTCTTGCTTGGAATTGTGATTAAGACTGGGCAAATCAGCTTTGTAGACACACGCAAATATTTTTGAGTAATTTTAAAGAGCTCATGTAATTTAAATAAAAATGTCTGTAGGTAGCTTAAAGCTCAAAAGTTGCTTAAAGATATCATATTGAATCGAGATAGGACAGTTTAGCGGATTTGCTTCTGGAGGCCCAAGGTTACTATGCTCTAGTCACAAAGGGCTAGATCAGGCCAAAATAAAGTCGAAAACGCATGCTCTTTTAGAAAAATTTTTAATCTTTTTTCCATAACGGTATTAAGAAAGCCGAATCGCCGAGCAGAAACCAATTCCGTAATACGAGCACTGCAAAGCTTTTAGTAACCGTAGAAGCAGCTAAATCTTTATAATATAAACTTTTTTGATTCATTGCAGGATCCCAAAATACTCGATAAAGTGACGAAAAAGAATGGCACCGATTTAGTAGCGCTGGATAAACGCTCTCTAACAATATGCTCGAATACGGATTACATCAATATAACATATCATCATGTTATTTGTCCGGATGCGGATACGGCAAAGGTAAGAAAAAAGCTGCATTTACTAAAAAAAAACGAATGAAGTGAATATAATAAATAATGCCATTTCAAAAGCCAGTGCCCCTCAAACTGTTATATTTCAGTTTCACAAAGTGCGCGCAGAGGCGTAGTAAGTGGCATTTAAAAGCAATAAGCCAAATTAGTTTTACACCTTGGCTCAATCAGCGCCGAGCCGAGAAGCAATCAAAAGTTGCCATCAAACATTTTAATGAGGCCAAAACTTTAAGTTCTTAACTTTTGCCCCAAACTGCGACGCAACACATACAAGTGCAATATATAAACACACACATACGCACAGCAGTCAAGTGACAGCCCAACAAGCACAAAAATTGCTTGTTCTGCAATCTGCTTGAAATATGTATGTTTCGCAACTACACTTGATCTTCAACCTGAAAATTGGCAATGCCGTTCCACAGCATTATTTGGCATGGCAATGCCTTAAAACAGCTGAACGAAAAATAGAACAAATTTTGCAAAAACTAAAAAAGGGTTTTGGCAATGCCGGGATTTTGGCTCTAAAAAAGCGCTATCTCAGAATCTCAGAAGGTTTTAAAATATTGAAAAAAAGTTAATTTTTTGATTGAAATGATTGATTACATTCAAAGGTATATTAACAATGAAACATGAAATTTCTGTTAAAATTTGTGCTAAAAATATCAGGAAATATTCGAAGAGTTTCACATTAAATATACCAAGATTTGGAACTACGGAATCTCTTCCGGGACATCGATATCTACGCTATGCATGCACATAAATCAGCCGACTTGTCAAAGGATCTTTTCACTTGGCGTATCAGGCAAGCAGTCAGTAATTAATGCTGAAGGCTCAGAGATTTCATACAAAGTCCTGATTCTTAAATCTAGTACTTCTTTTAAGAAAAACTTATTGTTGCAATCGACAGTTATCGCTAAACGAATGTAAATGTTTGATTATTGTGCCTGAGAATCCTTGCGAATTTTGAAAAGCACTCGTTTTTTCAATAAAAACTCATGCGAATACAAGTACAGTCGAACTTCCATAACTCGAACTTCTATAACTCGAATTTTCTTTAACTCGAACTAAATCGGGTGGCAACAGCGATTAGGGTACAAAAAAATGTCTGTAAGCCGAAGTCTCCATAAGTCGAACTTTTTCTTTGGATATAGTGATTGATTATGGAAGTTCGACTGTATTCGGTATCCACCTATTCCTCACTCAGTGCTTCAAGAGAAAAATTCCACTCAAAAAAAAATACATATACACATGTACATATGTACATATGTACATATATATCGATATATATTATTTTGCTGTGCATACTTGCAATCGAAACCTGCGTTTGCTCTTTGACATAGCGAAATGTTGAAAAATTAACTTTTGTAAACTTGTAAACTTTTAAGAAAACTAAATTTCAAGCAATCATCTTGATTTCACAAAAACTTTTTTGAACTTTTCAAAACTCTCGCCAAAAATTTTACAATTTTGTTTATCATCAAGTAAGTTATTATATTTCCGAAAACTGTTCAAATTTCAACCAACAAATATTTGAACTTTTGCCGAAAGTTGCAAAAAAGTTAAGGCAAAAAAGATATTAATTAAATGCTATTAGCGTTGCGCATATGTGAAAAAAAATAAAGCTCAGACACACACACAAATCTCACATACACATTGTGTGCACACAAACACCTATAGCATATGTATAGCAATAAAGCAGGATCAAGCAACTGCGCTTATCTCATACACATGCCTTATAGACATATAGACGACTTTCTTAGTGTGCAAAAAACTGGCAACCTTGTGCAAAGAGCAGCAACTTTGACAGCGCAACAACAACAAACACAAAACAAAACAAAAGTTGAACCTGTCAAATGTGGTGTGTGTGTGTGTGTGAGCAGCGCACACACATATGTTGAGAGTCCTTGGTCCTTGCCGCTTCATAATATGTGCTCATTTGTGCTTGTTGCATTTTCTTTTTTTTTGTTGTTGCCATTTGTTGCAGAAATCTGCAAATAATACCAAAGAAGAAAAGTAATCTTCTGCTCGCTCGGTCTGCCGCGCACTTCTGCTCCTGCAGCTGTAGGCACTCTTGCCAAAGTTCTTTTTAATAAGTTTGCAACAGCAAGCTTGGATTACAGCAGCAGCAACAACAGAAGAACAGGCCGAGGGACGAGCAAGGCATGGCTGGCAGACAATCTGATCTGAGAGCTTAGAAAGCGAGCAGTTCGCATATGGTGGCCTATTGTACGGGCAGCTTGTCAGTGTCATTTGTGCGGCTTTTGGAAATTTCTAGCACAAGTGAAAGAAAGTGCTAAACTTGTATTTTCAATAAAAAAAAAATGTAAAAGCAAAATGTTGAAAATTATGAAATTATAAGGTAACAATATTTTGGCCAGGAAAATTTGAATGTTAGCGATATCTTAACAGCTATATACGAACCTTTAAATATGCCTTTAAGAAGCTATAATACTATTTGTATAATTTGTAAAGTTGGAATCGATTTTAAGGAAAGTTCTTGGAAAGTTACAGCCATAACACAAGATATTACGAACTCATGATTAACGTTAAAAATATTAATTCCTGGAAGAAGTTTGAATTGATACAAATTATTGAATTTTCAATTTTGTCACTCTCGTCAGAATAAGTAAAGCAGCCAGTTTGACAGTCACTAATTTTACCGCAATTTACTCTCTCTCTCTCTCTCTTTCTTGTAGATTTGGTTAGATGGCATACGAAAAATCACGCATAATGTTAAGGCCAACAATGTTTGTCCGATGATGTGTCTGAAAAAGCAGTAAGTCCCCCCAACCCAGCCGCCAGTCCACTACGATAAATCTGCATGCAATGCAAAAATGTGCAACTCTGCCCATCACTCTATCCCTCTCGCTCTCTCTCTCACTCTCTAACCGCATGCTCTTAACCGTTTGACGACTTTTTTATTACTAAATTTAAGTACATACATATGTATACGCCCACGTGCGTGCCTTTCTCTTCTCTACTTTGTCGCTGTCGCTGTCTCTGTTCTTTTCTGTGGTAGTTGTTTTTGTTATTATTGTGTGTTTGCATGTTCCGCTGTCATTTTCATTGTTGGCAGTTCGGCCTCCTAAAGTGTTTTCATGTTATTTACAAATTTAATCAGCTGTCACTTGTAATTTAATTAAGAGCAAATTAAACGCACGCAATTTACATGTCAATACCTCTATCTATGGCATGATCTAGCAAGCTGTTGCCGTCCCCTTCTCTCTCTCTCTCTCTCTCTGTTTGTGTGCCGCTTTTTTGCATGATTACTAATTTATATGTTTAAATCTTTTTTGCAAAAAAGTGTTTAAGCAAATTTTCATTAAATATTTGGAAAACAATTTTTGCTGTACTTTTTGCTTTGGTTGCAGGTCTTTTTCTATGCTTTACTTTCTTTTATTTGCATGTCTGCACTACTTTTACAACTTTAACCAAAAATTTTGCACATTTTCAATAAACATTCTTATAAATAAAACATCCGCAGCGTTGGCAAACGGGCTTGCGCTTTATAACGCATAATAACAAAGCCACCAACGTCTGTCCAACCACCAATTTAATGAAACAGTAAGTGGCTTAACCATCCATCATATGTGTACGTATGTGTGTATGTATGTATGTATCTGTGCCTGTGTTAATTACAACGCACAAGTGCAAGGTAAGTACACTTTAATTACTATTTATTATCTTTAGTTACTCACAATTACTTGTTATAATTTGTACATCAATCACTCGATAAAAATATGCTTCAGCTGATGTGTAATCGCCCAACTCGATTAATGATTATACGTAGCTCAGCATATCCTTTCGATATCGTGCGCTCGATATAGCAAACTAATTGCGTTTAATTCAATATATCGATATCGTTTTACACAGCTGCATTTGAAGAGCTCAAAAGAGTGCTGCTTTAATTAATGTAAACGATAACGAAATTGTTATCGAATATCGACAGACGATACTAGCAGACGATAACTCGATTAACTATACGAATTTAAAATGCCAGAAGGATAAAAAAGTAGCACTGGAATTCGATACTGGATCCACAACTTTATTCGTCTCATCTCGTCGACTCGACATTAAAAAAGTGGAAATTGATATCAAAATTAGCAAAAATCATGCAAATACAAATTTCGATGATTTAATAAAGAAATCAAATATGCACTTAAGTTTTGAAAACCAGCGAAATCAAATTATAATTCAAAGCGTTATATCATAAATTTTCTTGATCTTATTACATCGATTCGATATTGTACGCTTTGATGAATTTATAGAAAATGTTCTTGCAAATTAAACTGTTTTATGGTTATACAAAATTTTGAAATTTCTACTAAATATTTCTTCAAAATTTTCAAACGCACAAATAATCAAATTTTATTCGATTTTAATGCTTGTCTTTTGGTTTGTCAATAAAATCGAATTACCTGCGCAGATTATAGCAAATAGTTGTATTTCCAGCAATCGTCTCTAACAAACAAATTAGATATATGACAATAAAATTCTGCAAAAATGTTGTCATCGAATTCGCAATTAATTCATTTTGCGAAAAACTACTACTAAATTAATCACAAATAATAGAATACATTGCATTGAAAAGCAATAACAAACAACATAAAACACAAAAACAACATTACTCAAGCATCATGTCAAATCTTGGTCGAAATATCAACAGTAGCAGTAGCTCCCAAACAGTTTTATGTGGTCTCGCCATAAACCCAACTTCCACTTGCCACTCCACAGCCAACAACAATGAGCCAGCAGCTCGCACGCTTTTTGGGGCAAGCCCAGGCTTGCTTCCTTCTTGCGTGGGGAATTTCAACAGCATAATTGTTTATTATAAACATTACTGCGGCAGTATTTTAGTATTTTGCATAAATAAATATTTGAGCTGCTGTCTAAGCTGTCTGTGGGGGCGGGAAGGGGAGCAGGCAAGTTGGTGGCCGGGTACACAGAAACACCAGCAAGGATTTGTAATACTTAGCAATGCTTTATGGCGCTGTTTCGGTGTGGCACTGTTGCCATGATATTCATTTCATGCACAGTCAAACACATACACACACACACCAATAAAGAAAGCCACTATTGGCAGCTGAAAGTGCTTGCTTGTTTGCGCTTGTCAAGCGGCATTGTTGGCTTCCCGCTTGACAAAAGAATGCGCCAGCTTTTCTTGTAGAGAATTTAGGGTAGCTGCGCTGAAGGGGGGGCAATTGCTCAAATATAAATGTGTGGAAGCCTAAGAACAAGTGAACCTGGAAAAAAATTAGAATATGAGTCCATTGAGTTAAGAAAGTGTAATCGCAATGTTTATAAAAAAGAAGAAATCGAGCAATTGAATCAAAAAAATACTAGACAAAATTTAAACAAAATACCAGCGAGAGCAAGCAGTGCAGAAAATGCAGGGAACTAGAATCTAGGCAAACTCTTAAGCATCTTCTGTCTTGGTGCCGCCATCTCAGGATGTCAGGATGTCGCCTAAACTGCTTGGTAGTTCCATGGCATGCTGGCCTGGTGGAGGCATCAAAGTTTGGAAGTCAGCTCTCTACTTTTTGTCCTTTTTAACTTCCTTTATGTTAATTGAAAAAAAGGAAAAACTCAAAAACTTGCAAATAAATTCAAAATTCTGTGGAGTACTATAAATTTCTTGCTATTGATTTTTTGATCTATGTCTTAAAAGATGAATTACTAGTTTACCACAAAGAAAATAAGCAAATTATTATTCTCAAAAATCTTTTTCGAAAAAATCCTACATTCAAATCTGAGTTCAGTTTTCTGTAGCCAAGCTTTATTTTAATACCGAGGAAGGCCGAGGCTCGAATTTTGTGTCTAAACAAAGCAAAGCCTGTAAAATGTTGCTGCTGGTACCTACACATCCATGCACATATACATACATACGCATGCATTCACACGCATATATTCTCATTAAACACACACACACATATTTACATTTTATTGAGCACAAACTGGCATTACTGGCAAAAAGCCGCTCATCTGCTCAGCACGAGCGATTAAAGCACAATTAACATATGATTTATGAGTGTGCAACTGTGTGAATGGCCTTTATGTGCCTGTGTTAGTGTGCGTGTGTGCATGCTGTTTGAATATGTGCGCAATCATTCATTACTTTAGTATTATTAAGTGAAGATGTATTGCATTCCTATTTCATTGACATTGTCAGCTGTAATTTATAACTAAAATTTTGTAATGCTTTGAAGGTAGCACATACATACAAACCCAACACACACACACACATACATATGCAATGTAATAGTCATGCTCACATTCAGTTATTTCAAGGTCTAAAAGCGTAATAAGGAAACTGTATAATTAAATATACAGTAATACCTCGATTTACATCGTAGCAGCTATTATTAAGGACTTTCTTCAAAAATTCAACATAATTATAATATTTTCATTTCTTCATCATCTTCATCCATGATTTGATTCCATATGCAAGTCGACTTTAGCAAATTGTCATGTATCTTTTATGATCTCTTCCATAATCTTAATCTGTGTATTTATCTACGCTTCCACTCTGAGTAAGTATATTGCACGATTTCATATAAATATTTCCTGAAACGCTCATTTTCTCAATCAGGTTAGTATTACAACAACAACAACAATCACAACAATTTGCCATGACATACCAACGCTTCTATCAAGCTTTGCCAATTTACAAACTAAACGGATATTCCTTTTCCGCTTGCTATCTTTCTCTTTCATTCGCTGTTGTCTTGCTGTGCGCCATCGTCTGTCTCCCTGCCCTCCTTCACAGTTGGATGCGCCTATCCTTCTCCGTGGAGAAAAGCGGCAAAATACCCGTTAAAGTGGTAGCTAAAACCTTTGCCTCGGGCAAAACGGAAAAATTGGTATATCAATGTCTGAAGGATGTCGGCCTGCCGGACGAGAAGAGCGCCACCATGTCAAAGGAAGACTTCACATTCGACAAGTTTTATACGCTCTATCACAAAGTGTGTCCGCGCAATGACATCGAGGAGCTCTTCACCACCATGTAAGTGTATATCCAGCGCCTTCCTCTTTAGGCGTGATTGCTTTTTAATGGAATAATCTATGCTGCAGCACCAAAGGCAAATCGGATATTATCGAGATGGCGCAATTCGTGCAATTCATGAATGAGAAGCAGCGTGATCCGCGGCTCAATGAAATCCTGTTTCCACTCTACGACGAGAAGCGCTGCACGGAAATCATCAATGAATATGAGCTGAATGAGGAGCACCGAAAGAATGGTGCGTTCAACTGAAATTTATATTCAACTTTTTTTCCCTAAATTTCTTTCTCGCTCTTTTGCGTCATAGGTCAAATGTCCTTGGATGGCCTGAAGCGTTATCTAATGTCCGATGAGAATGCGCCGGTGTTTTTGGACAAATTGGAAATTTACATGGAAATGGATCAGCCGTTGGCTCACTACTATATCAATAGCTCGCATAATACGTATCTGTCGGGTCGTCAAATCGGCGGCAAGAGCTCGGTGGAAATGTACAGGCAGACGCTGCTGGCGGGCTGCAGGTGCGTATTTTGACCATTAGATTCCTTACTCATTGAGTGTCACAACTGTTCTTAACTTCGACTCTAGAGTGAGAGTCGAAGTATGAAGCAGACGAGTACTTGCATACTGACCGCTGAAATTTCAATAAGTCACCACTACTCATCCTGCCTCTACTGGCGTACACCTATGGATTAGTAGTAGTCTTAGAATAAATGAGTGCATACTTGATGACCAACTCTCTACTTATGACTACTCACTGCAGATATCAGTTGGGAATCCATGAGTATGGTTGAGTAGTAGTGCCAGCAACAATGAGTATATACTCGAGTGTATTCTACTTATGACTACTCACTGCCGATTTCTGATGAGTATGCTTAGTACCCCCGGTTGTAGTTCTTTATTCCTACTTGTAATCATGAACTAAAACAGCTGACTAGATTTAGTTTGAAATATGAATACAGTCTCCTGGTCTACGCAGTTTGAAAGGCCAGTTGTGACATACAGCTGACTGACTTTAAGTGCATCCATTCACTTGTGCTTAAGTGCCACACACAATGTGGCCACATGCCTTTTCAAGATTCTTTCTTTTAAATATGACTACTACTTCCTTTAGTTTCCAATAGTTTGTGTCCAACAATTTTTAGTTAACCTTAATAAAACATGCTCTGCTCTTGCAGATGTGTGGAGCTGGACTGCTGGAACGGCAAGGGTGAAGATGAGGAGCCCATAATTACCCATGGACACGCCTACTGCACTGAAATTTTGTATAAAGTAAGCATAAATTTCTTGCTTCTAGCGGCTTTAGTCTGGAATTTCATTTGTATGTTTTGCTTAGGATTGCATACAAGCAATAGCCGATTGCGCCTTTGTATCCTCTGAGTATCCTGTCATATTATCCTTTGAGAATCACTGCAATCGTGCGCAGCAATATAAGTTAGCTAAGTACTGTGATGACTTCTTTGGTGAGCTTTTGCTCAAGGAACCGCTGCCAGATCATCCGGTGAGAGTTGCACTCATACACACACACACGCTCTGCTGCCAATAACACACACTCTCTCTCTCTCTCTTTGCCTCTCTGTGCAGTTGGATCCTGGTCTGCCACTCCCACCGCCCTGTAAACTAAAACGTAAGATACTGATTAAGAATAAACGCATGAAAGCGGAAGTGGAGAAGGTCGAGCTGGAGCTGTGGCTCAAAGGCGAACTCAAGACAGACGACGATCCGGAGGAGGATGCCAGCGCTGGCAAACCGCCCGAGGCGGCGCCACCGCCAGAGGCGGCAGCTATGCCCTCAGCTGAACCGGGCGCAGATGGCGCAGCGCCGGAATCGGAGGCGGCCGCTGCCGCTTACAGCGGTTCCACCACCAATGTGCATCCCTGGCTGTCGTCCATGATCAACTATGCGCAGCCCATAAAGTTTCAGGGCTTCGATAAGGCCATAGGTGAGAGTTGATTGCTCAATCAAAACTTTTATGGCATTAACCTTGCTCGTTTTATTTTATAGAGAAGAACATCGCCCACAACATGTCCTCGTTCGCCGAATCGGCGGGCATGAACTACCTGAAGCAGAGCTCCATCGATTTCGTCAATTACAATAAGCGCCAGATGTCGCGCATCTATCCGAAGGGCACACGCGCCGACTCCTCCAACTACATGCCGCAGGTCTTCTGGAACGCCGGCTGCCAGATGGTGTCGCTGAACTTCCAGACCTCCGATCTGCCCATGCAACTCAACCAGGGCAAGTTCGAGTACAACGGCGGCTGCGGCTACCTGCTCAAGCCGGACTTCATGCGTCGCTCGGACAAGGACTTCGATCCGTTCGCCGATGCGCCCGTGGACGGCGTGATTGCGGCGCAGTGCTCGGTGAAGATCATCGCCGGGCAGTTCTTGTCGGACAAGAAGGTCGGCACTTACGTCGAGGTGGACATGTACGGTCTGCCCTCGGACACGGTCAAGAAGGAGTTCCGTACGCGCATGGTGCCTAACAACGGTCTGAACCCGGTCTACAATGAGGACGCCTTCGTGTTTCGCAAAGTGGTGCTGCCCGATCTGGCCGTGCTGCGCTTCGGCGTCTACGAGGAGAGCGGCAAGATGATTGGCCAGCGCATACTGCCGCTGGACGGCTTGCAGGCGGGCTACCGGCATGTGTCGCTGCGCACGGAGGCCAACTTCCCCATGTCGCTGCCCATGCTGTTCGTCAACATCGAACTGAAGATCTATGTACCTGATGGCTTTGAGGATTTCATGGCCATGCTGTCGGATCCGCGCGGCTTCGCCGGCGCAGCGCAGAAGCAGAACGAGCAAATGAAGGCGCTGGGCATTGAGGAGCAGAGCGGCGGTGCGGCGCGCGACGCCGGCAAGGCCAAGGAGGAGGAGAAGAAGGAGCCGCCGCTGGTGTTCGAGCCGGTCACGTTGGAGTCGCTGCGCAGCGAGAAGGGCTTCCAGAAGGTGGCGAAAAAGCAGAACAAGGAGCTGGACACGATTAAGAAGAAGCACACTAAGGAGCGCATGGGCATGCAGAAGACACAGAATGCGGCCATCGATAAGCTGATCAAGGGCAAGAGGTGGGTGCGCGTGGCTGTGGTGCTGCCAGACGCCAGCCGCTCTAACTAGTGCGATTTTTCTTTCTGCTCCAACAGCAAAGATGAGATACGCAATGACTCCGCAATCAAGAACGCCATCACGGAGCAAACCCAACAATGGACTGAGATGATTGCGCGCCACAAGAAGGAAGAGTGGGACATGCTGCGTCAGCATGTGCAGGACTCGCAGGAGGCCATGAAGGCGCTCATGCTCACCGTGCAGGCGACACAGGTCAAGCAGCTTGAGGAGCGTCATGCGAGGTGGGTTGGTACAGAAAATTGCCAGAGAGACGCACTAACCATTGCTTCTTGCTGCTTTACAGAGATATCAAAGACTTAAATGCCAAACAAGCCAAAACCTCAGCCGACACGGCGAAGGAGGTGCAAAACGACAAGACGCTGAAAACGAAAAACGAGAAGGATCGTCGTCTGCGTGAGAAGCGTCAGAACAATATCAAACGATTTATGGAGGAGAAGAAGGTAAGAGGTTGATTTGATCAATTTTTAAAAAGCTTCAGCTAACTTTTTGTACTAAAATCGAGATAGGGCGTAGTCATTTCAATGATCTGAGTTATTATGTGCTTAAATCGTTCATCTCTATTGCAGCAAATCGGTGTGAAGCAGGGACGCGCCATGGAGAAGCTGAAAGTGGCGCACAACAAGCAGGTGGAAGAATTTAGTACTGATGTGCAAAAGGTACTAACTGAAACACTGCAGCCACACGACACTATAACCAGTATTGAAACTGTACTTTAGTACACAAGAAACTTGATAAAAATACACAAAGAAATATTTAAGCTACTCACACACACAAGAGTTGCGGGTACTCGGTTACTTGCAAGCCTAAACTCAGTAAAAAGTAGTAAAGTACCTAATTATTTTATTTAAAAAAGAAACGAATAATCATTAATTAAAAGTAGTGCTAAATTGTTGAATGTCCATGCATTTTCTGCTTTCATTCTATATAATTTCTGTAAGTTTAATTGTAAAAGTATTATTGCTGTATTGTTTCGTTAAGGCGCATAATTTATATTTGTATTTCTTAATTTTCGCATTAAATTATATTTTAGTACAAAACTTACATGTTCTATAACTATAAATGTATGCATATGTATTTGTTTATCTATGTCGGTCGCTGTGCTATGCCTTGAATGTTACTTTTAAGTTAAGGCAATTTGTTTTGTAGCCATTAGTAAAATTGCTGTATATGTAACGAGTAATCGACGATGAGCGACTACTTTTAGCCAAATTTTAGTTTGTAGCTTTATATGTATGTGTGTACTGTGCTGTTGCACGCTAGAACTAGTAAGGGTTACTTAGTAACCGGTATGTAAGTTGTAGCTTTGCGCTTTCTTTCTTTGACGAATTTACTATTGCTATTATTATTAGCAGCTGCTGCTAATTAGTGTAGTAACAGGCAACGATTACTCGTTACTCATTATCGAAAAAACTTGAATATTTAGTATTTACTTATTTTAAGTTGTGCTTTTACACAAATACGCCATTTTTTCTGCATTTTATGTTTACGAATAAAGTAACTTCTGCGCAAAAAAGTTATGATTTTTTCGTTTTTATTGAAAATTTGTTTCTTTTTTGACATAATTACGCAATTTAATATATTTTTCTCTCATTTTCTCTCTCTCTCTCTCTCTCTTTTACAACAAAAAGCTATTGGACATGTACAAAATGGAGGAGGAGGCCTATAAAATACAAGGCAAAGCCGAGTTCTTTGCCTAGGACATGCCCACGGTGTCTGCGCTCAACACACCGACCACGCCCACTCAGCCCGAATAGTTTTATTTACTACGAAATTCCAGCGCCTGATTACAAAATGGGAACTCACAGGACACTTTTATAAAGTTTGGCCGTACACCAAAAAAAAATTCGCGGCCTAAGAATGCAATCGAATTATTAGAGAGTATTTAACAAAGAATTATGTTGAATTAGCCTTAAGCTAGCGATTAAGTGCATATAATGAAAATTTAAATTTTGTTAATTGTAAGTGAAAAGTATTTAAAGTAAAATTATAATGAAACATTTCAAGATGAATGCAACTATAAATAAATGCAAATCAGCAAACAACCTTTAACAGAAATACACCGATTACTCGTTTAAGTCTACAAGCAAAAGTAACAGTAACAAATTATAGTCACTAGTAAAAGGGTTGCCAAAGCAGCGAAAAACACACACTACAATATATATGAACATTTCAAATTTGAAAGTAACCAGTAACTCATGAACAGTATTTGTAACTGCATTATTCCAACTTGCCACCTAAAGAAAAACCAAACAATGTTGACTTTACATTTTACCCACAAATCCAAAATCAAAACCGAAGTAACAAATTTTCGAAAAATGAACAATAAAATTACTGCGTATGAGAAAAAAAATATTGGATTTTTCAAATGAAACAGAAAGGCATTTATTTTTACAGTAACTCCAAAGAAAAGCTGTTTTAAATAGCAACAACAAATATTTCATAAATTTGCAACTTCTTGCTTTGAATCAAAATAATTTCCCTAAAATTATTCAAAATTTTTTTTCCAAATGTGTTGCATTTCATAAAATTGGCGAAGAAAACTTATTAGCATAATATCTAACAAAAAGATAGCTTACAAAAATAGTGTAGCCCGCTGGAAAAAAAACATTTACATGTGATATAACTGTTTTTAGATACAACCAAATTTTAAGAGAATATTGAAAATCAAACTAAAGCGAATAAAAACAAATAACAATTCAAATTACAAACATTTCTATTTAAAAAAAATTTTCTAAAAAATTTGTGTGTTACCAATCGAAATACAGAAACTTCAACAACAAAATTTCATTGCAAAAATTTTCAGCATACCGAAAAAAACCAAATTTTATAATTTGATTGAAATTTAGTTGTATTTGAAAAACTTAAGTATTTTTGAGAACTTTCTTTGCGAAATTTGTTTAATTGAAAATTTTAATAATTTGAGCAACCAGCCAAGTTTTAAGAATTTTTTCGTCGAAACTTTTTGGCTGAAATTTTTCAAAATGTGTGCAACCACTTTAAAAGTGAAAAGTTGTGCAATTTAACGAAGTTTTTTGGGCAAAATTCAAAGAAATTAAAGCTTTCTTGAAGCTGAAAATATCGTTATAATAATTATAAATACATTTCAAATTATTACAGATATATTTTGTTTAATTTGTATTGGTAGTTCTAGCTATAAAACATGCTTATTTCCCTCCAAGCTTAAATCAAAATGTATTTTTTAAATAATGTATGAAGGAAAGCTTAAAGCGTAGAAAAGCTTGAGAGCAAAAGCTCGCATCGTATGCTTTCCGCCGGTTCGCGTCCTGAGTATGTAAGATGGGATAGAATTGTGTGGAATTGAACTGCGCAGCTCTAATTAGTTGGCCATCAGTTTAGCAAAAAAAAGGTAAGCACCAAACAGTGCAGCAAATGCTCCAAAATTTGGTCAAAACTGTATGCATTTTTTTATTAAAAAATTAACTATTATTTTTACTATCTACTGTTATATTTAATAAACACTACATTACCAAAACATTGTGTCTCGTTTGGCAGATGAACTCGAGTCGTGTCAATGAAACTGTGCTGCGTCTGAACTTATGAAATCGAATTAATTAATTATTTTTCAATTAACTATTGAATTAATCTTTAAGCAAGCTTTGTGCCCGGTATTCACATGCAAGAAATAAATTTCAATGCTGATTATTGCAGCTGGAGACAACATCTCTCTCTCTCTCCCTCTCGCAAAAATTTTATTCAGAACAAATTGCATGGCATTTAATTCATGCAATTGATTTCTCACAAAAAGAATTTGTGCGTGTAGACCGTGAGGGCGATAAATTATTGCTTGCTTACTTTCTAATATTCTTTAATTATAAAACAACAAAACAACAACAACAAATAGTATTAATAAAACAATAGCGACAAAAGTGCTACTCCCTCAATAAATGCAATTATTAAATTTATTTATTTGATATAAGCAATTAATTAACAAATGCAAAAACCGAAAAGATTTTCTCGAATTTCTTTCCAAAATTTAATAAGCATAATTACACAAGCTTTAAGCAGTGTTTATTTGAATAGTACTCTTAATTTATTTTCACATTTTTGCGTAAACATGCAAATTAATATTTTTGCTGTGAAAAAATTTCATGTGCAATAAATTTTAGGCAGTATTTATTTTCAAATTAATATTTTATTTATTTTCATACAAATTTTTTCTGGAGTAATGTATTCAGCAAAATGGAATTTTTAAATAATAAGATTACAAATAATAGTTATATGCATGAAAATATAGTAAAAATGCATACATAAATATCATGAATATAGCGAAAGCGATGAATGCGTATAAAACTAAGATTTCAAATGTAAATGCATTATAAGTGAATCAATGAATGCTGCTGAAGAGATGAAATACATATATTTCGAAAATAACATTATGAAATATACTAATAACGAAAAAAAACACTTAACTTAATTGTTGTTTCATTTTAAAATAGTAATTCGAGATATGATTCAAAAAAGATATATCGTCTTTCAAACAGGTTAATGAAAAAAGTTTTAGTCAATTTACAAACATACTTGCATTTGGGAATGGTTGTCAAAACTGTATGCAAAGCGTCAATTTTCGGCAGAGCGATAGCACATTTTAGTTAATACCAAAACTTTTTAACTTTTTTTACAGAAGTTCGACGATTGGACTGCTTAGATCTTTGCTTTTATATTCTTATTATTATTTCATTAAAATATTGATTATTTTTGTTGCATGATATTACTTTTCCACATTTTGGCCACACTTTTTACGAACTTGCCTACAATTTAAAAACTATAAAATTTTCTTTAGAGCAAAATGCATGAAGATTTCATATTTTCTGCTTGCTGGCAGCACTCTGCAACACAGAACAGCTGCTTTCTGTTCCCATTCATGCTTTGTGGTTGCCATCAATTTGAAATAAAAGCTAGCTAAATTCATTTTTATGTTGTATTTATTTCAATCAATTTTGGGTTTAAATGATATATAACCAATATTATTAATTATAGAAGATACAAAATTGATTCAAAATGTGTTCTGTAAATAATTTTAGAATTTTTACTGCTTAAGTTTATAATTGCTGAAATCTGGTGACTCTTTTTCGGACGCACGCATTCTGCGCATGGGAACAGGTCTAATTTGGCGCAATTGTTTGTGTTTTCACACTACAGCAAGTACCGTTAGATCTCCGGCTTGGTGCTTTTCATAGAAAGCGGAAAAATACAGAGAAATTGTTGAGTAGTTATTGTCTACGCGCAGTGAATATAGTTGAACAAAACATTTCACAATTGAATACACAGAACTTTACAAATCCGTGAAAATGTCAATATTCGGTCCGGAATTTGAGCAGATATGGCCAAAAGCCGGCAGCTCCTTGAAGCTGACAAACTTTGGCAGGCAAATGCTGCAAAAATGTCAGAGCATCGAAAAGCCGAAAAGTAAAGTGAAAATCAGAGAGTTCATGCGAAAATCCTCGAACTTTCCATTGAAGGTGAGCAGCAGTTGGATATGAAAGCTGGGAATGCGTGAATTTAAAGTTGATATATTTGTATCCAATTGCAGTTTACCACCAACAATTGTCGCGTCATAAGCCAACCGCAGGGGCGTTATCCCATCATTGAACAGCAAATTGCATCCGCGTACCCGGTCATACATGAAAGGGTGTTGGGTCTGTATCTGGCCTATCTGGAGCATATGTGTCAATATGGTAAGTTAATGACATCGGGCAAACTGCGTCACGGTTGCATCCGTGCTTCGAAAATGTATACAATTCTTCAAAAAGCTGGTACTCCTATTGAGATATTTGGATGTGGCGTTCCAACGAAAAGGACGATTTATTACTGCCTTTAAGTTAATTTATTCATTCCAAGAAATAGTACATATTTCACAATATTTTGTTATTGATAAAAAGACAATAACAGAAGAGGCGTGCATGAGCAAATTATGTACTGCTTTTCAAATGCAAATTTTATAAATTTGAAAAAATTATTAAATTTTATATATCTTCCAACTTTTGACGCTGGCTATATCAGGCAATGCGCGTGAGCTTAAAATCTATAGAGAAATGACGTTGGCCGATTTCGTGCAACGGCTGCTCACCAAGCGCTGTGCCAGTTTCTTTAGTGTAGTTGATCAGTATCTGTTGTTAACGGGCGAACTAAGCTGGCGCTGCTTTGGCGACGTGGGCACTGATAAAGAAAAGTCGCCACTATTATTGCAGAATGTGCTCAGCTACGATGAAATAAAGGTAAGTGCGAATTTTTTTCAACTCTACACCATTATTAAAACCCTACATTTCTCCGTACAAGTTTGTAAAAGCTTATGTGGTCAAATTTTTGAAACTTGTAAGATTTTGTATATTGACAAAAGCTGTAGAATTGTTCCAAACTCTACACTAGAGAATTAGAATAGAGCTAAAAACTTGCACTTTCATTGTCAGCTCTCTGCGCTGCTCTCCGTCTCCTCACACACCGAATTCATAAACGATGGCAATCGTCGGAACTGCGGCGTCATTGAGAAAGATAAATCGAAAATCGTACGCGATGGTGTGGTCATTGGCATCATAGGGGCGCGCATGGTACATGGTGGCGTCATGGAATATCAAGATATTATCGACACCAAGAAGTACAGCTATGGCATGGAAATTGAGGCGATCGTGGATACTCGCGCCGCAGATTATCGCCGCGTGTGGAAAGAATTTTACGAGGAGGCCGACATTCTCTTTAATCAGGTCAGCAAAGATGGCAAACGTTTTGGAGACTCTGAAGATGACTATAATGACATATTCGACAATTTGGTTATGAGAAAGCGTTATATCATCTCTTTCGATACGCTGCTGCTGGATGCCGAAGCCAGAGCTGCCGCCGCTGGCAAGCAGGCGTATATACATGTGGTGGGCATTGGACTGGGCACTTGGAGAATAGCCGAACAGCAGGAGAAAATATTTTTGGAGGCTTTTGCGCAACGCTTGAAAGCGCTGCTGCCGAAATTGTCACACGTCTCAGTGGTGCATTTCTCATGGTTTGAACTGGGCGAGTGGGGCGATTTGAAGCATGGCGACATACTGAAATCGGAGGCACATCCCGATGGTGGAATACGCACATTTCTATCCAAACGCAATCCAGCGGAGAAGTTGGTGAGCATATGCGAAATTTTCAGCATCGACATTTTTAAAAATCTTCAATTGGTCTTCCATACAAATTTATAGAACTATCCCGATGAAGAAAACATGCTGCTGATAGTCTCCTATGCAGGGGATGGTAATGCCCTACCGGGTAATGAGTTTTGGTTGGTATGTTGAGCGAGCGTCCCTTTAATATTTCCAAATTTTAAAATTTTGTGTGCTTTACAGAACATACCTCAACTCAGCAATGAATCGTCCACCGCACTCAGCACACTCATCACAGAGCTACATAATCCACACATCAATCAGCAGATGGTGCATGGCAACAATTTGCACATTGCTTCGCAGCAATATGGCGTGCTGCATATATCAGAGTATGCCAAAAAGTTGTTTGAGTAATTCTGACTAAATTTTTAAGATTCCCGCGTGTGCATTTTTGAAGTGATAACTTTTTATGGGAGGGTAAACCGCTTCGTAACGTAACGCGTTACGGTGCCAGTCTGTCTGGCTTCCCTCTCTCTCACGCATACGGCAGCGGTACGCGGGCCCCTCCTCTCTCACTCTAACCCACAGCGCTTAGCTGTTTTTCGGACAGACGCTACCCCCCCCTCTCTACACCGTGTTTAGTGTGCAATAGACATATACTGAGCATATAACCTAAAACAGTTGACAGTGAGCATATAACCTAAAACTACCACCAAAGAGTATGTTAATATAATATAGTGCGCATCACTCAAATTTTCGGCAAATCGAAGTGAGGGCCATTTTTCATATTTCGGTCGCGGCAAAGGGGGACACAAAAACTACTCAACCGCTCAGAGAATTTCGTTGACAGTCGTTGATTTGGCATTTCGGGTATGCTCAAAGCACGAAAAAGGCATTTGGTTGTTTCTGTGTTGTTGTTGTTGTGTATTTCTTGTTCATACCAAATGATAATTTTGGCGATTTAAAATTTATTTCAATTTCCCTCTGCTGATCTTATTATAGGGCAATGACTATATTAAGAAATTATTTATTTGCCAACATCACTTTTATTAAGGTGATATTGACAAAAATATCTAATATTAATATATGTGCATATTTCATTCTTTATTAAAATGTATAAATATTCTATAAAAAGCCTTTTAAATTTTAGTATTATCTCTGGAAATGTCGCACATTGGAAAAATGTTTGCGATATTTCAACAAATTCCAACTTCGATTTGAAATTTCAAAACGAGTTGGAAGCTGCAAGCAGGGCCCTATTGCACCAACGAATTATCATTAGCATTTTAGCAAATTATCGAAGTTGCGCAAAGATATGTGTTACACCAACTTGATAAGTGAAAGTCACTCAATTGAGTGTGGATAAGTAAAATTTCACTCAAAGTTGTTGATAAGCGTTGCGTCAAAATTTGAAATGCTAAGCGAAAAGATCTTAGCAGATAAGTGACAAGTTATGCAAATTAGCAAAATTTATTAGCATTTCGTTGCACCAACAATTTTTACTTATCTCTTACCATTTTTAATTTTGCTAAATTTAGCATTGCTTTGCTAATAAAAATTTTACCTATCATATCAATTACCAAGTAACATTTATTCAGTCCGAATGAACTAATCAGTGCTTTAACACGTGCTTCTATAAAATATTGATACCAAAAATGCTTCGATTTGAACTACTAAATTTATTAGAGGACGAAAAGCTGTTACTGGTTATATTTTTTGCTACAGAGTAATACTTTTTTTTAATTCGGTAGTTTGTTGTTGGAATGCGAAGCTGTCTCTTTAAAAGTATGAATGTTTTAATTGTAATGTAAGTATTAATTTATTTAACACAGCCAATTTATTGGGTTTGCTCTGTGCGCGCGACATGGTAAAACAACAAGAGAAACTGAAAATGCTCATCAAAACGCACATGGGTTTGCTAAACCTTTGCCTTCCATTGAGAAACGGTAATCATTTTAGCTATGCATATTCTTGGAAAAGTTCTCAATTTGCAAAGCAACAGAAATTGTTGGTGCAATGCTCATCGAATCAACTTATCCAAAACTCTTGCAAAGTACTCAATTTTTGATAAATTGATAAGGTTTTTAGATAAGTATTAAGTGCAACACCTATCAACTTTACTTTTCACAAAAAAGAGTTATCCAAAAATTGTAAAATGCTAATGATAATTCGTTGGTGCAATAGGGCCCAGATTTCATTCATAACACAGCATACGCAAATGCCAGGAAATTCGACATACGCATATGTACATATGTATGTATATTGAAGTTCCTTTTGTTCGTTTATGGCAGAGCAGAGCCAAAGAATTTTTTGTCTTTCATATGAAAACAACAACAACACAGAATCAAACAGCAGCGCTGTCGGGAATATCGTCTAGCCGAGCGCTGCTCTGATTCTTCGTATACTTTGTTGGCTGAGCTGCCGACATGCAGAAGAAGAGCACATGCACACGACTTTCATAACACCATGCAAAATACGAAAATCAGCCGCAAAAAATGCTCGTTCGGCTCATTTGAGTACGAAAACCGAACGAACCAAGCCATTGAGTCGTGCGATCAGGGGTGCAAACTCAGTCAAAGCCAATTCTCTCAAATGCTTAAAAAATTCTCCCATGGGAATTGGCACTTCAGCCACATTTTCATTCAGAATAATGGTAGTAAAAAACATAAATCAATAAATAAAACAGTATGGCTGAGTTCCAAAATGCTGTAATACAAAACAACAGCATTTTGTTAAGAATATGTAGAAAAAGAGTTCGAATTCCCACAAAATGGGAGAATTTTCTCACAGTAAGCAGCCCTCGTTATATTTACTTTGAGTTTGGAATTTCTTGTAGCAGAGCGGTTCTCTGAGAGGACGAGTGACTGAGCGAAACTGAGTGGAACTGTGGGCTTTATTAAAATGACCCAAGTGCAAAATTTTCTCAACCAAAATTTTATATGAGATGCGCACTCTATTTAACTTGGATTAGTTTAAGTTATCACTTCTGTCGAGCGTCCCGAGACGCACACATTTTTTTAATGTATTATTTTCGCAAATAAAATTTCAAATTTATTAACAATTTTTTATAAAAACATATGTATACTAGCTAAGTTTTTATTATTCACCACAACACGCAATCCATCGTAGCAATGCTACGAGTACGAACACCTGATACGAATTTGTAGAAAAAGTGATCATACAACTCTCTCGTTAGGTATGTACATACATATATAACTGTCGGTTTCGTCCGCCCTCCTGTAACACTTCGGATTTTTCGTGCAGCAGCTCCAACATCCGAGCAATTATGTTGGCATATTCTGGAAAATATGCAGTATAAAGACACATTTCCATAAAATATGATTAAACAAATGCCTATTTTTCAATTGTTCATTTACAATTTCTTCATATCTGGTTGAAAGTTGTTAAACTTTTTGCGTTGCTTCGACACAAATGTTCCCAAAGTGCATGAATAATTTCTGTTAGCTGGCAGCACTCTCTAACACGGAACAGCTGTTCGCAGGTGTTTACTTTTCAGTTGAGCTTTGACAGCAAAAAACAAAACAAAAAGAAGAAGCGCCATATAAAAAGCTGAGCTTCTCACAAAAGTGAAGGAATACAGAAAAATTGTTGAGTACGTTATTTTCTACGCGCAGTAAATAAAGTTGATGTGTTCGACGGCACAGCAAACAAATCATTTCACAATTGAAACATAGAATTTCAAAAATCCGTAGATAATGTCAATTTTCGGTCCGGAATTCGAGCAGATATGGCCAAAAGCCGGCAGCGCCTTGAAGCTGACAAACTTTGGCAGGCAAATGCTGCAAAAATGTCAGGGCATCGAAAAGCCAGATGCAAGTAAAGTGCAAATCAAAGAGTTCATACAGAAATCCTCGAACTTTCCGGTGGAGGTGAGCATTGGTTGGATATGATATGCATGCATGAATTTAAATTTGATATATGTATTTGCATCCAATTGCAGTTTGGCACCAACACTTGTCGCGTCATAAGCCAACCGAAGGAGCGTTATCCCATCATTGAACAGCAAATTGCATCCGCGTACCCGGTCATACATGAAAGGGTGTTGGGTCTGTATCTGGCCTATCTGGAGCATATGTGTCAATATGGTAAGTTAATGACATCGGGCAAACTGCGCCTACAGTTGCATCCATGCTTCGAAAATGTATACAATTCTTCAAAAAGCAAATTCTGTAATTGATGACCTTGAGATCTTTGCCTGTGGTATTCCAACGAAAAAGCCGGTTTATTTATTAATTTATTCATTCCAAGAAATAATACATATTTCAAAACATTTTGTAATTTATAAGAATACGATAACAGAGAAGAGAAACTCAGTAAGAGCAAAAGAGAAAGATTAGAGCCCTTATTAAATTTTGTAGTTTGGAATGAGCTTTTCGCATACATCGGCGTTTCGAAGCGAAGCGAAATTCAAATTCTCTTTGGGTTTTTTTAATTAATTTCACTGTGTATGTGTGTTATTCATTCCCCAACCATCTCTCACATTCGTTGAAATTGTAAAATAACTATTTGGTTTACCCTTTTATTAATCGACTTGTTCAGTACTGCTTCTGCAACGCAAGCTTTACAAGCTTTTTTAATAGCGTGCATGAACTTATTATGTACAGCTTTTAAAAATTTATTCAATTATTGACTTCAATTTTTTTACGCTGACTATATCAGGCAATAAGCGTGAGCTTGAACTCTATACAAAACTTACATTGGCCGATTTCGTGCAACGCCTGCTCTCCAAGCGCTGTGTCAGTTTCTTTGGTAAAAATGATAAGTATCTGTTGTTAACGCGCGAACGTGGCTGCAGCGGCTTCATGGACGTGGGCACGGATGCCGAGAAGTCGCCACTATTATTGCAGAATGTGCTCAGCTACAATGAAGTAAAGGTAAGTGCGTATTTTTTGAAACTCTACACTACTACTCAAGCTGTACACTGTTCTGCACAAGTCTACAAAAGCTTATAAGTTGTCGAATTGCTGTCAACTTTTTATGTCGGGAAACACTATATACATACATAGTTGTTTTCAACTCTACACTACTCTCCAAAAGTCTGCACTGGAGAATTGCTCAAAACTAAAAATTTTAATTCGAAATGTAAATTTACGGCTTTAAATGCGCAATCCAACAGCAACTCTCCACTGTTGTAGAGTTTGAGTAAAACTCACGGCAACTATTAAACTTGCACTTTCATTGTCAGCTTTCTGCGCTGCTCTCCGTTTCCTCACACACCGAGCTCATAAACGATGGCAATCGTCGGAACTGCGGCGTCATTGAGAAAGATAAATCGAAAATCGTACGCGATGGTGTGGTCATTGGCATCATAGGGGCGCGTCTGACACGTCGTGATGTCATGGAATTTCAAGACATTGTCATCTCGCCAAAACACCAAAGAGCACGGCTATGGCATGGAAATTGAAGCGGTCGTGGATAATCGCGCCGCAGATTATCGCCGCGTGTGGAAAGAATTTTACGAGGAGGCCGATTTTCTTTTCAATGAGGTTAACAAGGACGGTAAGCGTTTTGGAGGCTCCAAAAACAAGGATGACATATTCGACAATTTGGTTATGAGAAAGCGTTATATCATCTCTTTTGATACGCTGCTGCTGGATGCCGAGGCCAGAGCTGCCGCCGCTGGCAAGCAGGCTTATATACATGTGGTAGGCATTGGACTGGGCGTTTGGAGAACAGCCGATCAGCAGGAGAAAATATTTTTGGAGACTTTTGCGCAACGTTTGAAAGAGCTTCTGCCGAAATTGTCACACGTCTCAGTGGTGCATTTCTCATGGTTTGAACTGAGCGAGTGGGGCGATTTGAAGCATGGCGGCATATTCAAATCGGAGGCACATCCCGATGGTGGCATACGCACATTTCTATCCAAACGTAATCCAGCAGAGAAGTTGGTGAGCACTTGCGATTTTAGCATCGAAATTTAAAAAAAACTCAAATTTGTTTTCCATGCAAATTTATAGAAATATCCGGAAGAAGAAAACATGCTGCTGATAGTCTCCTATGCCTGGGATGGTAATGCCCTACCGGGTAATGAGTTTTGGATGGTATGTTGAGCGAGCAACTCTTTAATATTTCACAATTGTAAATTTGTTTGTGCTTGACAGAAAATGCTTAAATCCACCGGAGACTCGTCCACCGCATGCAGCACACTCATCACAGAGTTGCATAATCCACACATCAATCAGCAGATGGTGCATGCCAATAATTTGCACATAGCCTCGCAGCAATATGGTGTGCTACATATATCGGAGTATGCCAAAAAGTTGGAATAATTCGGACTAAAATTTTTGAAGATTTTCGCAAGTGCATTTTTTGTATTATTTTCGCAATATTTTGTGCAATATTCATATTTATTTACAATTTTATATAAAAACGTTATTAAAGATAATTGTTATTATTATTTAGAAAGTTTAACTTTCTTTAAATATACGAAATTTCGCGCAATAAAGTTTTTAAAGATTTTTCATAGTGATTAAAATTCTTGGGCGAATTCTGTGTGGAGCTGTGCAGTTGGCTTGAGTGCTTTCCCTGCTATGGGAGTAAAGTGTTCTTGCTCTCCGAACCCTGATTTATAGCACTAATATTGCACTTCTGAAGCTGGACATGTATTCTGCACGTTAATCAAATCCTTTATAGCAATGTATCACCTCCCTTTTCAGGCAATGACATCGAGCGCGAAATCTATCCTCAGTTGCATTTGACCAGCTTCGTGCAGCGTCTGCTGAAGCAACGCTGTCTCTCCTTCGTTGAGCCCGCGGATTATTATCTGTTGATAACGGGCGAGAAAGGCGCTGGCGGCTTTCGGGAAGTGGGCACAGCCGCCGAGAAAGCACCATTGATATTGCGAAATGTGTTGAGCTATGATGAAATTAAGGTGAGTTTTAAGCAGAATGAAGAGTTTAGCTGATGAATGCGCTCAAACTGTTGCCTTACAGCTTTCCGCCTTGTTATCGGTTTCCTCGCACTCGGAATTTCTAAACGATGGCAATCGTTACAATGCTGGCAAACCCGAACTGGACAAAAGCAAAATCGAGCCAGCCGGCGTGGTTATTGGTCTTATTGGTGGACGCTTCGAGCAGGATGGCGTCATGGAATCGCAGGACATGCTGATAACGAGCGAACAAAATACCAGAGCGCATGGCTATGGTCAAGGCTTGTATGGCCAGAATGCGCCCGAAAATCGCGCCAGCGCCTACAGACGCTTGTGGAACGAATTCTACGAAGAGCCGGATTATCTGTATGAAGAGGCGCTGCAGGCGCATACGCCACGCTTGCATTCGTCAACCACAGCTGATGAAATTTTTGATAATCTGCTGATGAAGAAGCGTTATGCCATCTCTTTTGACACGCTGCTGCTGGATGCAGAGGCCAGAGCTGCCGCCGCTGGCAAGCAGGCGTACATACATGTGGTGGGCATTGGACTGGGCGTTTGGCGTGCGGTCCCACATCAGGTTAAAATATTTTTGGAGGCTTTTGCGCAACGCCTGAAGGCGCTGCTGCCGAAGTTGCCACATGTTGCGGTGGTGCATTTCTCGTGGTTCCATCTGAGTGAATGGGGCGATTTGAAGCATGGCAGCACACTAAAATCGGAGGCGCATCCCGATGGTGGCATACGCATTTTGCTATCCGATCGCAATCCGGCTGATAAATTGGTAAAAAAAACTTGAGTTACACTTAAGTCAAAAAAGTTTTTATTAACATTCTATTCCAAAAAGCCTGTTGAGTTCGAGAACATGCTGCTGGTGGTGTCCTACGCTTGGGATGGAAACGCCTTGCCGGGCAATGAGTTTTGGACGGTAATAGTACAATTATAAAATGTTCACATTCCATTGAAATGCCTGCTATTTTTCAGGGCGAATTAACGGCCACCGGTGATACTTCCACCGCATGCAGCACGCTCATAGCGGAGCTACACAATCCGCACATCAATGAGGAAATGGTCAGTGGCAACAATTTGCATGTAGCTACGCAGCAATATGGCGTGCTGCATATATCAGAGTATGCCAAACAGTTGTTGGAGTAATTCTGATTAAATTTTTAAGATTCCCGCATGTGTATTTTTTGTATGTATTATTTTCGCTAATAAAATTTGAAATTTATAAAAACTTAACATAAAAAAAAACTTTTTAAAAATAAGCTTTTTTTAATTTAATGTACCTAAAAGTAGAAAATAAATTATTTCCAAGTCACCTGTATCTTACTATCCATAAAAGCTAGGGGCGCTCATGTGTTCAATATTTGTCAACCAGTTACCACAATATTTTATTTAAATTATTTTTTGCAAATAGATTCTAGTAATGAAAGATATTTTGAATATGGATATTGAGCGCACAAGCATTTATTGATAGTAAGATACTGGTGACTTCGAAGCAATTTATTTTCTACTTTTTAGTACATTAAATGAATTAAAGCTTATTTTTAAAAAGTTTTTTTTATATATTATTTTCTACTTTTTGGTCTCCCATAAATTCAAAATTAGAGCTCTGAAATCTTAAATCAAATCAAAATTCTCAAAGGAAAAAGAAGGCACCATTTCCATCAGCAATTGCATTCACTTCCTTCTGTTGGGGGTTCAGCAGTGGTACATTCGTTAAAACTAACTGGTTCAATGCATCTCGATCGTATTCACGCTCATGTTTCAATTCTCGATTGAAACCGCCGTTCATTCCACGACATGGCGTTGGCATTCCTAACTTGATTACTGGTGCACATGAGGTAACACATATCTTCGAGCAAAAACAAAGCCTGATTATATATCTCCTCATTCACCTCGAAATCGGGATTCCTTAACTGACCTGTGTTCGATTTGTCAGTCTTGTGCCACAGTTCACATTGATTCGATGGGAAGAATGTAGATTTGCATAATGATAGCATATCCCAATGAGTATCAGATGTTTGAAAAGCGCCACGCCCCTTATCCAACGCCCATACAATTTTACCAGTGGGACGACACATCCCAGAGGCGACTGAATACGAAATTTCAATGCTGCACGACTTTTAGTTCCAAAGCTAAGCGAGATCAATATAAAGCTATATTATAGCATATTTTGGGCTTGCTGAAAAAGAGCGCACACAATTTCTCTAGCCCATCTGTTTTTAAATTTATAAATTTTGTAAATTGGAAATGATTTGGAAAAATTGTGGCTTTGCTTACAAAAGTGCGACACAATTCCACTGGTACGGCAGTTATTGGAGCATGCATATTTAGTAGATATAAATGCACATTTAAAATCAAGGAACGTATATTCCAGAGAAGCTGCAGTTTGAAGCTATTCGGCTGGAAAAGATTAAGTAGGAAGCTGTCGAGCGAATGCACTTGCTCATTCATCCAATGGCACCCGCGGTTTGTTTCGTGAATATACGAGAAATACGGCATCGTAATATATGTACGTTCTCTGCTATAACTCTAGACAAAAGAAGGAATTATTTGACATTATTTTTCTACGAAACTATGTGTTATACGAAAAACACCCACTTTGTCTTCGTTCGGACAATTATATAAAGATGACTTACTATAATATAATTATAGCAAGCACAAAATTTGCAACCCCGTGCCATACTCCACAAACTACCCCATATCTTTATATGTACATATATGCGCGCCAATTTGGTCGAAACCGTTATTTTCATTTTATGCACACATCCCCATTGGTGAATTTCAATGCAACCCTGCGCATAATACAAAAGCTGGCGCCACCTCGTGCGATTTTACGGTATTTTAATATGTATATATTTTCGGCACATTAAATTATAAATTTATAGCGATTGCCATAATTTGGCGTTCCCGGCAATTTGGCACGTCTGTACGTCCACAATTAGCTGCATGCACTTTTGGCACCCCTCCTGCTACTCCGCTCTCTCCTCACGCACACAAATAAACATTTGATTAATTGCTGCTACGAGCACTCTTCTTTCTCCCTTCCTTCCACTGCCACTTAATTTACCTCTGCAATTGACTAAAATTAAAATTTAAGCACACTTTTTTCTGTTTATTTTGGCCACGCTCGAATGTCCAAATTTCCGTACTCGATGCACAACAATTTTCGGGAGCGTGTTAATAGTTCGGTATTTTCATGTGCCTGCTAGAATGAATTACCGAAGTGTGAATAAATAAACAAAATTTTTGTTGTGCATTCAAATCGAAAATCTTTTGCAGCTTGTAAGCAGGCAAGCGGAAGGGGGTATGCGTCAGGGACGGTGAGGGGGGTTTGCACCATACGCCCAAATATCCGAGCGTAATTCGCTGATGTAAAGTTAAAGGAACATATACATTTTCAAAAGCTTGATTTATGTCATACAAATCAATAAGAAAGTTATATCGTGTTCTTCGTCTTATTCTAATTAATAAAATTTGATTGGCGCAACAGCCTGTTTGGATTTAGACCTATCTTTCTTGCATTAGTTTGTGTGTGCTTGTTATATTTTGCACAAGTTAACGGGACCTACAAATAACCGTATTTGAACGCGTTGATAATTTTTTCATGGCAAAGAATACTCTCGGAAAATTGCCAATTAATCGCGAGCAACAATTAATTGGCAAATTATTCATTTTATTAGATGGTGTCTTGAACCCAGGCCCTCTCGCATCAGCGACCAAGCACTTGTCCGCTGAGCTACCGCGACGCCAGCAGATTACTTCTGTAAATTAAGGCCCAAATTTTTAAAATCAAAATCCAAGGAAAACTATTTTTGCCCTTGAACATTATTTCAAAACAGAACTGTCCCTATAAGTTCTTCCGTTGTTCCCCTTTAGGGGAATGAAACCCAAATAGAACTGAGATAATCTTGGTTGTTTTCAAAATTTCTTGCAGTGCATTCCGAAGAGAAAATGTTGCCAACAATTTGCCGGAGCGCAAGCGTGCTCAAAAATGGCCAACAAAGAGCATGACTGCCGCATGCAAAGCTCTTAGGCATGCCTGGAAAGCGCTCGTCATTGAGCGCTGGAAAATTGCGCCATAAAAGCGTAAGGCAGGCCAGACGTCCGCACAGTACGACGGTGGCCAGGATAACGCGCGAGTGCCGCGAACCAGAGCAGCTTACGAGAAATTAATGTCAGGCGCGATTTCGTAAAAGTGTGAGTGCCTTCGCCGTGGCGTAATAAATTATTGAAAAAGTTGCGAAAGTAATTAAGTTAATTACGGAAAAATCAAGCAGGCCGAAAACGAATTATGTGTGGAAAAGCTGCAGCGGCGGCAGCGAGAATGAAGTGTTAAAGTGCCGGCGAAAAGTGGGAAAGTGAGAAGGGCAGTGCGTCAGTTTGGAGCTGTCGACAAGTGAAAATGCAATTTAAGTGAATGCATTGAAAATAGTTTAAAAGAATATCACTCACTAATGTGAAAATGTATGAAAGCTTGAAATGTATGAAATGGAAAAAGAACTTGTTAAATGAAAATTTTGTAAAAAAAAAATTATTTACTTAAAAAATTTAGAATAAAAAGGCAAAACTCAACAAACAATATAAAGGAATTAAATAGTAATTGTTGGTTAAAAAGAAGATTTCAATTAATTTTAAAATAAAATCATTCAAAAAAACGACATAGTTTAACAAATCAAAATTAGAAATAACAATTAAAAAATAATAATTTTTAAAATTTTGCAACAGTTATTTGGTAATTTAAGAAATGTATTATTTTCGGAAATTTTTTTCAAAAAAGCATTAGGGAATAAAATAGTTAACATCTTTAAATAAATTGCTTAAAAACGATTAACAAATTAAAATTTTAATAATAATAAAAAATTAATTATTAAAAAAGCTTAAATCAAAAAAAGTTCTAAAAAAATTATTAATTAAAAAAAATTCAAGTGAGGCGTTGGCACTCCAAAAGATCACTGCTCCGCTTCAACGGAAATGCTGCTAGAGGTCTACGAGTATGCCACGAAATTGCTGAACAACATGACCAACAGCAGCAACAACACGAATGCCATCACAGCAACAACAACAACAATTGCGCCGCCAACGCCCACTACAGCGATTAGGTTGCCTGCCGCCGCTGCACACCACCCGCCTTCTTTGGATACGTTCAACGCCAGCGTGAAGGCGCTCTTCAACAAGACGCTCGCGCAAGTGACCGCCGCCAAGCTCAACCTCAGCGACTACACCGCGCAGTACTCGCTGCCGCCGCTGATAGCCGCCGCCAATGCCAGCGGCAGTGATGGCGCCAGCATGGATGTGGCTGCGACGTTCGCCACCTCCCTGCCCGCGGCACGGCACATTGAGGAAAGCACGTTTCCCGCCCAAACGGTGGCCACCTTCATAGCGGGCAACAAGAATCGCGCCACCACGATTATTGTCTATCCCACAGGTATGGAAAAGTGCCTCGCCTAAAAGCAAATGAGCGCAAAGATATTTTTTTATTGAAAATGGCGTTGCCGTGCAAACGAAGGCAGTAGCTCCAGATTAATGACATTCTCTGCTGGTGGTTGGGAATTTGTGTCGTGCTTGCTTGCCTTCGACTTTTAGAATATCGTCAGATAAAATGGTATACATACATATATCGTATTTGCATATCTGCATACCGGTATAGCAAAGTTTGCAAAAGCCACCATCAATTGTCCAACAACGACAGCTGAAATTAGTCAGCAAAGAGTTCTGATCCTTGCCATCATACATACATACTTTCATGCATTTATATACATCTCTCAAGCCAGCACAGAGGAAAAAGCTTGTAATGGCCCACTGGCTTTAGGCCATGTCTATGTTTTTTATTATCTTTTCCATCATCAAAAATCTATACTACATCTTCCATCTATCCACCCAATCCAAAGTTCATTATTATATGACAACGAAAAATTCAAACTCTTCTGCTGAAAATGAAAAAATTTCAGACTGACAGAGCTATTCTGGCGAGAGTCACTATGATTGTCACAATTCAACATTTTGTATCAATTGTATGTGTATGTAAAGAAGAACTGACTTGAAATGACAACCAATTGTCACTGCTGCTCCAGAATAGGGAATTTCAATTTAGTATTTGCTTCAAAAGGGAAAAAAAAGATATTCCTTGCAATGCAGATATGGAGAAAACTTTATCATTTATGAACGAAGAAATTGCACAGTAAAGATGCTTGAAGAGTAGCTCTGCATCAGGCGGATTAATATGGCTTATGCGTTTGGGTAATGGTTATGGCATGCTTAGTAAGTACGTACAACTTGCATTTTTATATGAAACGCTGATAGAAAAAAACCAATTTAAGATCATAAATTCAATATTTTGAATTTTTCAAATTTTTGGTTTTTACAGGGTAATTTTTTTAAACTAGTTCAAATTTTTTGGTAGCTATATTAGCAAAACTGTATACAGTTCATAATTTTCGACTAACTTGCTAATAATATTAAATGTTTTCTTGTAACTGCACTCATACTCATAGACATACTCACACTCATACTCATAGACGCTGGGGTGAATCAGTCCCCTTCCCTCGCTCCCTCCACGGAATGTAGTAAGGATTCGTAGAAAAGGGATTCACATGTAATTCAAAACCAATTACGAATTCAAACATTTTCAAGCATGTAATCGCTTACAAATACAATGCCAAATTTCAAAATGTAAATGCAAACTTTCAAACTTTTCCAATTTTACAAATTTTATCGATATGCCTTAGCAACCCTGCAACCTACAAGTGCCAAACTAATTTGAAGTACTACACAAAACAAACAAAAGAAAAGTGCCACTTGCAGAAATCCAATGTCTAACAAAAGCATAAATTGTCTTAGGGATAAAAATAAATTCCTGCTTGGATTTCGACAATGACGTAAATAGAATTTCAAGCTTTGCTCTAACGCTTAAATGGGATTTAACAAGACGCCAAGGATTAAAGTTGCAAAAAGTAATTTTTCTTATGAAAAGCACAGCTACACATACAATGTATATACAGGTAGCAGCAACAACAACAACAATAATGACAATAACAAAAGTTGCTTAAGTTTATTATGTATCAGTGTGTGTGTGTTTGTGTGTGTGTGTGTGCATGAAAAGAAATGTCACTTTTAAAAGCAACAAAGAAGAGGCTGAATGTAATGCAGAGCAGGAGCATCAGATGAACTTTTGAGCCTCAATGGGAGTCGAAGGGTGACTCTGGCATGCAGTGGGGCAAGGGCAAGTAAAATTTTTTGTTGTATGTACCTTCTTCCCCCAACTTACATACTCGTATACTCGTACGCAACTGTAAATGACAGCAGCAAAGTGTAGTGCAAGAGCCTCAATAAACCCATTTATGGCCTACGCTTGAGATTTATTAATTTGTAGCTTGCTTTTAGGCGCACAGAAATGGAATTTACCTTGGTATAATTGCCTGCGGCTTCAAAAATCAACAAACATTTTTGTCTGTTCTTTTATTTGCCTGATGGATTTTTAAAATTTAGACCTTTTTTGGAATCAAAATTTTTTTTATGATATTAATTCCGATATACTCGCTATAGTTCATCAATAATTAATCTATAAATCTAAAAAAAGTACTAATTGTATGAATGTATGAAGTTATGTAACTGTTACTTAAATGCTTTCACTAAAAAGTTTGTGCGTTCCCGACTCACATGTCAAAAAAGGAATTGTTGTATGATGTGTGTAGTTCCTGGCTTCTATACTTTTTCTTAAAATGCATCTGGAGAGAAGCACTACGTCAGATCGTAAAACGATATGGAATCAATCAAGAAGAAGAAGTAGTTTAAACTTACTTATTATAAGGGCCAGTTTCACAGTGGATATTTAAACTCTGATTGCAGTTAAAATAGGAAATTTCAGTTTCACAGTTGGAAGTTAAACACGATTTAAATAGCCGATTGTGGATATTTAAGTACGGCACAGAGTTGCAATCGAAAACAAATAAACAGCTGATTTCGGATGTGCAAGCAAGCTGCGTCGACAATATTGCAATTTATAAGAGATCAAATTAAACATAAAACTGCATGGTATAGCACATATAAATGATCCCGTAGTATTATAAATGATATAAACTGTGGATTCTTTGCACAATATCCAATAATTCACTTCTTTCGGCCGACAAAAAATGTTGAGTTCGCGCTGCCTCCATAATTGAACAATTGAACATATGTTTTTGGCAAGTTGTGCCAACCTTTAAATGTGAAATATTCCATATTTAAATAAATGCACTGTGAAACCCAAGGAAAGTTAAACTAGATTTAAACTCAATTTGCAAATTAGATTTAAATAGCCACTGTGAAACTGGCCCTAAGTCAACCTGCGCTTGTATAAGTGAAAAGATAACTGTTTTCCAATGGCTGTTTCTATTTCTCTATATAATAGCTACTACTTCAACAATTGTTTATATCCCGTTTACTAACTAATTCAAAATTCAAAGCGCGTCTGATAATTGATCTGTTGAGTCAGTCTACTGAGCAGACAAATACGACGGCCTGGCTGCCAAAGTGTTAAAGCATATTTTCAAATGAACGCATACAAAGTGAATGTACCTGCAGAACAACCACAATAACAGGTGAAATTACAAAAGAGAAAATGTCAAAATCAGAATAAAGCCCACAGGAGTTGAGCTAAAGCAACCTGAATTAGTAAAGAAATTAAGAAAAATAACAAAAGGATACCAGCCAACAGGAAAATTCAGAAAAAAATGGGAAATATACAAGCTAGAGCAAATCAAACATCGAGAAGGAATATATAAAAAGTTAAAGAGATTAAATAAATAAAAGGAAAGATTGCTCTAGTGCATTTCAGAGAACAGAAAGAGTTATTAAAACTTGGGGCTATAGAAGGTATATCAAAATAAAGGCTCAAGGTTAGAGTCAGATTTAAATAGAAGAGAAGAAACATAAAAGAAAAGTATAGATAACTACAGTTCGTTCAAATTCGAATTAGAAAAAATTTCGAATTAAAGAACATTTTCATATATGTAAGTAATAGGTCAATCCTTCTTGTTTAATAGGTTTTTTGTTTTTGTACAATTTGTTAAAATATGTTGTATATATATTTTTATATTCAGTGGCCCTGATGATGACATCCGATAGACGTCGAAATATTGGCCTAGAATAAATAATTAAAATTCATCGAACGTTTTTTAATTAGGAAGACCTTGAGCCTGAAGACAAACCATAACTATATAAAGAAAGAATATTTAAAAGTTTGTCAAAATGTATGCTTTAAAATTTACATGCCTGCAATGAGACCAGCTCCTCCTCAGCGCTGTTAGATTTCATTCTTCCTCTTTTGTTTCGTGCATATGTATATGAGCCATTGCAAAAGCAAGGCGCAAGTAGCGAAAAATCGACAGCTTCATCCTTTGTGCATTTTTGACGGCCGCTTCTCACTGTCGCATTGCATAAATCTCAGCTGTCATTCATATTTTTCCGCCTTTCCAGTTAATTGGTTTTAATGACGCAGCAACGCTGATGAATGCGCCGCCCAAATGATGAATGGCTTTGCGTGTATGTGTGAGTCATTACTATGTGTATGTGTGTGATTTCATAGCTAAATATGAAATGATATTTTGCACAGCATACCTTTAGGCTTGTTAAGGATAAGAAGCAAACATTTGAATATTTGAGAACCGGAAAGTGAAAAGTAACTATTTTTCTAGTAGACATGAAAAATCAATTAAAATGTATATCAATTAATGTAAAATATTAAGAGAAAATAGTTTGGAAATTTTAGGAAATTTTTGAACAAATACACAGCCTGAAATATTTGTTTGCTTTAAGGAAGTTGAGTGATTCTATGGCAAAATATGAGAGCTTAGTTTTCTAAGCTTGTGTACGTAAAGGTTTTGGGGACAGTCAAAATTGACATTAGAAGAAGAAGAAGAATTCTCTAGATTATATAGAGATTCTTAGCTTGAAATTTGAATTTTGTAATTTGTAGTGCCTTCTCTTCAAAGAATTTTGTAATTTCGCCCATTATATTCTAATTTTTCTACGCCTAAAAGCTGCTAATAAATTTTGTAGAAAACGGCCAAAAGGGACGTGCTTTTTCTGGTCACATGCATAATTATTATTAATAGACATAACTGTCTCATTTTGTAAATAAATTAATAAGAAAATACCTTTTGCCTTGCTCTCTCATTGCAGTCTCCCCCGAGTCCATTGTGATACCAATCGTCTCCTGCATTTTCGGCTTTCCCATATTGGCGCTCATCGTTATATGCTGCTTGCGCCGCAGAGCAAAATTGGCACGCGAACGCGACCGCAGACGCAACTACGATATGCAGGACCATGCTGTCAGCCTGGTCAGATTTAGTCCAATACATAGGCTTAGTGAGTTTTAGTGTTGTAATGTTTTTTTGTATACAATAAAACACGCTACTCACACACATACAACATACGTATTCATGCCATATATGCTTTTAGCAAGAGCAAAGCATTACGTAATACACAAATCCTTTTGGCAGTGCGCCTATAAGTATGTCAGGCAGTTTAAAGTTTTCTCTCTCGCTCTCTGCCTCTTCTTCTTGCCGCTTTAGTGCTACTTTATTTATGCCTGCTTTTAGCATCATTATTTAAATGTGCACATTTTTATGTTGCCTGGCATGCCAGCAAATTTTCCAAGCATACTTTTGGGCGCACAAGCGCACTTTTCTTCTTCTACTCATTCAACGTTTAGTGATGTTAAATGCTTTACTTTTTTCTTCTTGCTGTGCAATTTAAATTCTATATTTTCTTTGTGCAAGTTTTATTCATTCACTTAACCCCCCTTTTCCCCCCTCCCAACCCAGCATCTCTTTCATAATTGAATATCAATAAAGCAATCACATTTCTGAATGGAAATTTTTGCATTTATTTCCTTTCATCCATTTCTACTTTCTGTTTCTTCTTTGATTATAAAGCATTTGCATAATTTTAGTAAATTCATGACATTGATTCGATTTAAAAGTTGTATGCATTTAAAATAAATCCCATTTTGATTATGATCAGCGCCTAAAAGAACACTTAAACTTTCTGCTCTATTATTCAGATTACCGATCGTCGCGAGCTATCAGTCTACGTCCTGAACGAAGCCTGAGCCAGGGTTTCACCTCCCTCGAGCTGGACACAGTAATGGAGGAGCGCTGCAGCGATATGGAGCAAACGCAAACGGAAATACTCAATGCGGAGTCGCCCATGGAGACGACTTCCAACAAAATGTCCTTTTCAAGCTAACAATTAGCGCAACAAAAACAACAACAGTCACAAACACAGCAGCAACAACAAAAACCACAACAGCAACAACAACAGCCGAAAGCAAAGCTTAAAGATCAAACCAGCGTGCAGGAGACTCATTTCGGCACGGACATACTGAAGCGTAAACATCGCAGCACAGAAACGGATCCAGCCTTCTCCAAGAGATCCTCGAAAAGAATCACCACAATCACTTCAATGCGCAAATCACGTTCCCTGGACAACGAGAGGTATTCACTCGCCAGCATACAATCGCCGCTCTGGGCCACACTCACAAATGCCAGAACAATCAATGAGATTTCCAATGAGGATTATTAGCAAATGCACCAAGCTCCAAGAAACGAGACAGGAGACAGGAGCAACAGCAAAGAAGAGTTCTCTTAGTTTGTAAATAATTATTTCAATTGTATGTAGATTATCGAGTGAAGTAAATGTATATTTTACAATAGTCAATAACTCAAAAATAAATCGTATGAATGTATGTAGTTAACATTGCTAATATAGACCAAGCGTATACAAAACTGTTTCATGTGAAAATAATTCCGAAATACAAAAGTCCTTTATAGAAATCGTAACCTTTCAAAGCAAGTTCTCTTAATTTGGAACTTGGTAATTTATTTCTTGAATTGAAATAAAAATGAAGTACAATATAAAATAGTGAAGGGATACTGTGTTTTATTTCAAAAGGTAAGAGTAGAGTAGCATAAAAGAGATTTGAGCAGAGTTGTGTAGTTTAGAAGGGAGAAAGGAATAGAAGAGAAGAAAAGAAATAAAAAGGAAGGAATTTTTGGCTTTAAAATAATTCCCATGACATTTGTTCGGCCTTTTTCTTTTTATGTGTCGTTTTATTTCTTTTATTTCCATTTTTGCTGATTTTGCGTTTATTTTTTAAACTTTTGTATCTTCTGTCAGATTGCAATTCAGGGTTGCAATTGCATAGTTAATAAACTACGGGTTTTAATTGTTGCATTTTTGCAAAGATTTTGCAATTGCATCTCTGTATATTTGGTTAGTGTAGAGTAAAAATATGCTACAAAATTTGCAATTGCAAAAATGCAAGACCATTTGCACAAGATTGTGAGTTGGGCTATTATACAAAAATTTCTTTAAACCTTTTCTAAATTGAACCAAAATTCAGTAAAAAATATTCAAATAAATTTAGTAAGTCCATTGTGACTATATAGCAAGTTTACACTCTTCAAATATACTGAATTTGGGACAATTATATTTTTAAAACCTAATTAAAACGAAAACTCATATTTTGGTTTGCTGGGATACAGAACGATAGCAGCGACATCTGCTGATTTATTTTTACTGCTAATAGATGGCGCTGAAGTTGGGAAAATGGTGGTGAAATCGGAATGTGTATTTTGCCCATTTAAATTGTGCACAGTGCTTGTCAAACCATTTTCTTTGGAAGCAAAACTAAATTGAACACAGTGCCTATTCAAGTGCGGTTAACAGTAATTTTTAGTGTTGTAAAAAGTATAAAGGATATTTGATATATCACAGCAAAAATTGAATTGAAGTTTTGCAATTTCTTTGTGAATGTATTAAAAATTTTTATATTTCAAGCGTTTGAAGCCCGGTTCAAATACCAGAACCTGAAATTATAATGGAGACTCATTCCATACTTATAAAGTTGCATATTTTTTAAATCCATCAACAACGATTTCCTTGATATTTGGCACAGAGCTTGGCTATATAAGAACTAAAGAAAAGTAAGTAGCATTTTTAATTAATCCGAAAAATGTGATCCGAGCCCCGATTAAAACTAAGTTACAATTAAGAGAAGTAAAAGCAGCAATAGTATTTTTATATAAATCCATTTTAATAGTATTTCTTATTTGACAACATCCATAAAGTTCGTATAATATGCAGCTAATATTTCTTGCGTTTGCCAGGAGCATCCGTACCCGCTGACTTGCTGCCATGCGCCGCGGAATGTTTACGTCTGCTCGGTCTGTTGTGTCTGCCGATGGCAGTGATGCCCCTCAGAGCCTGCCCCTGCAGCGGCACAGGTTGCACCACAGGCAGCAGCGCACCATGAGTGCCACACTCGCCTTCCAAGCGCTCCAGCTTAATGTGATGCCGTGCCAGCAGCGCACCCGGCGCTATCATCAGCAGATTGTTGTTGCGATGCACCGTGTCAATGTGTGTGATGGAGCGCTCGCACTTCAGCTGGAACTGCTGCGGCTGCGGCGGCACGGCAATGTGTCCATTGCTCAGCGCCAACGGCCCGTGTCCGTTGACCATGCGCTTGTCATTGTTATTCGGCTCCTGCTCCTCCGCCTCGGCCTGCTGACGCTGCAGCTCCTCCTGCTGCTTCTGCCACTCGAGCACGCCGCTCAGCAGCTTGATGTATTTGATGGACATGCGCAATATTTCGTTTTTAGAGAGCTTCTTGTCCGGCGGATGCGTGGGCACTAGCTTGCGCAGCTCAGCGAATGCGCCGGACACATTCTGCTGGCGCCAACGCTCGCGTGTGTTGGTGAAGACCTTTCGCACGGAGCCCACAATTTGACCGTTCTTGGTGATGCCCACCGTAATGGGCGACCCATGCCGATGGGACGTCTGCAGCTGGCTCAGACTACGCGGCGAGTTGGGCAGCGATGTGGAGGCTGTGGAGTAGAGTGAGTATCGAAAATCTTTGTGTTTTTACTTCACTCAGATAATTTGAAAAATCTATAAATTATGTATATATACATACATATATATATGTATATATGTATATGTATTTGACGCTATAGGCCGTTCTCGCATTAACTTGTGTGTGCTCGTTCTAGCTTGTCACAAGTTAACGGGACCTACAAATCTATTTTACAAGCGAATCCGAACGGTATTGAGATGCTTTATTTTCATGGAAAGAACTGCTACCCGAGAGTTGCCAATTCTTTGCGAGAGAACAATTTGAAAACAAATTCCATTTCTTTTTAAGGTGGTATGAGTTTGCAGGGTTTCGAACCAGCAACCTCTCGCAGCAGAGACTCTGCTCTTATCCACTGAGCTACTAAGGCGCCATTTGTTAATTTTGCCAGTCTCAAAATCTGTACAAATTCCTTGTATAGTGTAATGGATTTCCAAGGCAAAACTTCCAACAAACTTCCACGAGATCTTGGCTATTCAAGAGGTGTTCCCTACTTACCTTCCCCCTGCGAGCCACTCAGCAAAATGGCATTGCGAAATTCCTCCTCCTCCTCTTCGGTGTCGTTCAGCGAAAAGTCGGATAGGTCACCATCGGAAATGGACTCCGCTTTTGGCTGCACACTGCTGCACTGCAGCGGCAAAGGCAGCAGGCGCACCAAGGCCGGTGGCTTGCCATTGTGTGAGGCTGAGCTGCTGCTTTGCATACAACCAGCAGCCGACGGCGAAGCTGTTCCGGCTGCTCGCGAAGCAGAGTTGAGCGCTGAGGTGTGCTCCGTTTTTACGCGTAAATTGTTGGCATCTGTGGCAGCTGCAGTGCCTCCGCCGCTGCTGCTGCCCGTGGAGGATGTGGAGCTGCGATCGTCATGATCTGCGCCGTTGGTCGTGGGTATCCAGGCCATTTTCATGTGGCTATATTATTTTTTTTACTTTTTTATGGCACAACTTCCGTTAATAACCGTTCACTTTCATGTCCAGATTTTGAATGATGGCTCATTTTTGTGTACATAACTTGCTAAGTTTCCAAAAAGGCAGATAAACTCTGCAAAACACACCCCCAAAGGGGGCGGAGTTTAGTTCAGAGTGTTGTAGTACGCTGTGTGTGTGTGTAAAGAATATGAGCAGCAAGGATATGCATAGCCAGAGTGTAACGAAACTACCCTTAAGCGTACAACAGCAGGTAGACATGTGATTAGTGCAGCTACTTGGATACTGCTGATAGCTGGTTACTTGTAACGAATTTGTGGCCACTTTCGTACGAACTGACGTAAGGCTCTGCTATCGTCTTTTAACTAGTATTACAAAAGAACTAATTAATGTAAATATATGAGTATAAATATCACCCTCATGATAATGTGCTTTTTTATGAAATTATTAAACCACTTCATTAAAATAGCCCGATACCGAGAATACATTCAGCTTCCCCTCGTATACTCAGTTACGCATAACTAGTTTAGTACCGACTACCCGCAACTGCAAGCTGGCAACACTAGCGCCGCATGCCAACAACATTTGTTTACACTCTGGTAATTAATATGAGCTGGACCTGCTTACCCAGCTCAAGCCTCATCGAATCATATGAACTTTGACTTACGGACTCATCATAGATTCATTACCACTTGAGCGATTTGTTACCCTCAATCGACGCACAGCCTCAGCTAGACAGAGTTGCATGGGAACTGCGCTCTAATCCCTATCACAGCGTCGAGTCAACGCAGCCCGTACACACGTGTCCGAGCGCGGCAGGGGGGAGGAAGATAGTGTGAGTAGTGGCAGGTTATATTTTGACACCCGCTTGACTTGATGGCACCATAATTGCGCCACTAAGCGGATTAATAAAAAATCAAGCCAACAAAAATCAAAATCAAATTAGTAGTAGTCGTCGAAGAGTAGCAGCTTGGGGTTGCTTATCTTGCGAGTGCAGTGGAAGAGCTGCTCTTTTCTTACAGGCAGTGGGTGTGGTCACGTGCCATAGCCGCTTTTTTCGTGCACGTGACACTAACCAAAATGTGTGATTTTTGTCGCCTTTAAAGGAGATAAGTCCAAAGCAAAGAGGAAAAATTGATTTCTTGCAAAAATTCATTGAGCAATAATTTCTTTTTCTATTATTAGTTCACAAAAATCATCTCAAACAATTTTTAAGGATTTTATTTTTCAGGATTCTGTTGGTCTTTAGTTTGAAGCTCCGGTTTTGATACATATGATGAATACAACATAAAGATGCCATTTTTTGGGGGGATTTCGATTTCGAGTGGGTTTCGATTCCATACAAGTTTTGGTTTATTTCCAACAATAGGTTAATTCAAAAATTTTGCGGATTTCGGTTTTACTTGAAGGAACCTCATTTCAGTAGGTCCCATTTTCGATTATTTTAAGATTTCTTAGCTTCTTCAACATAAAAATTTAAATTTTCAGAATTTGCGCAGTTTCAATTAAATTCTATATCCGAATCCCTGAACACGATTCAAAGTATTTTCAAAATTGTATTCTTATTTAAATGTAAGTTTGATACGGTCATTCATTCAGTTAACGTGCACTTTTCGTACATGTTCTTGCACAAAGATAGCTACCTGCCCGCCCAACTCAACCCCTTCTGCTATAATCTATCTTCAGGCCAACCACACAAATTCTACAATATTTCATCATAGTGCTTATCTCATTTCCGTAAGCACGCCTTTTCACTCCCGCTGCTTGCCTGCCTCATTTCTCTCGCAGTCCTATTTTCGCACTCACTCAAGCGTAATCCTGTCAATTAATAAAATTCAATGATTCCGTAGATGTCTTATCGCGGCGCGTGTTAATAATGCGGCTTAGCTATTGTTGTTGTTGTTGCTGCTGTTCCTTCCCTTTGCTATCAACCATCAAGAAGAAGGCGTGTCTCAGCGCTGGTTGTTGGATTTGTTCGCTTGTCCTTTTTTCCATCGTTCGGGCTTTGCATTATCGCAATCTTGCAATTTGTGATAATTTTCACTTTCACGCTGTTAATCCTTTTTTCTTTGTTTAATTATCACTTTCTTTTTGGTTTTTGCCAGACCTTCAGCTTGAGAGGAATTTTTGGAATTTTCTGCTTTGGCGTGCATATCTTGAGAAGCAACTAAAGCGTTTTTAAACTTTTCTTCTTTGGAGCGGTCCTTAATTTGGAAGCTAGCGAAATGAAATGCTAGCGTAATTTATTGATATTTTTCATATCTACATTCATATGCGGCAAAACAAAAAACTGGCAATAGTCGGTCGACTTCCGCTAGGGAGAAGTTCCGTAGTTCCATTTAAAGAACGTTAGTCTCATCTCAGCTTTAAAATAAGTCGAAGCTCTAAGTAGGAGCATATCACATCTGAAGTTCTTTTGAATTTTCAACTGAACAGGACAGTGTAGACTACAGACATAGTTAAGAGAACTATGTTGGGTAATGAAACCATTAGACTCTCTATTGATTATGGCGGTTACTGGTTACTTGAGTAGGCATAGCCCAAGCGGCTGTAAGGACTACTGTGCCCGGACGCTTGAACGAGCCAGGAGTAGGCCTCAAAGCTGGCACTCGGCTCCCTACTGAAGTCCGCTAGAAACTCTCGTATTATAACAGACCACCACTTGCCGAACTCGTTAACGCAACGCCATCAGCTATCGCTATGGATCCATCAGGTTCCATCAGGTGTGTGTCCTTTTTAGCCAAATAGTGTCACCTAAACTAACCATTGTAAAACTCTACTACCTTGAATCGTAGCTCACGCGCTTCCGTTTGTGACTGTTTCCCTTCTTCTTGATAATTTATATTAGGCCTTATTTCTTAGAAATTTTCAAGGCATTTCAGACTTCCCCGTCATATAACACAATTTAAGCTCACAGGAACTGTTAAATCTCAATAGCTGCATACGCTAACAATTCGATCGATTTACACACCATATACATTTTACCATGGCTTAAACTTTAAGCCTTAAAGAGATTAGCCACATCGACATTGTTGTGCTCAAGCGACGAGTGGCCTACTATCAATATAAATATTTGGCCGACAGCTATTTTCTCACAGCCAATGCACAGCAGCGTTATCGTTTAATGATCTGCCACCATGGCTAGAACCGATTATATTATAAAGAAAGAGCTCCAAGTATAAAAAAACCAAGCCATAACCAATTCTTATCGGTTTGAAATGCCGCGCGATAATACAAAAATAAGCAAAGAATTGTATGGGAAAATCTTATCTTAACTATATTCAATGCAAACGGTAGCAGACTAGTAAAAAAACAATAACAAGAAAAATAGTTAAGCAAGCCTTTTCGAATGGCCAAATGAACAAGTTTGCCTAGGTCTAGAGTCTAGACTCCAGAACGAGCGAACAGTCACGCTAAGTGGGTCGCTGCAGACGGACGTGCGAACGGACAAGCAAATCGCTGGCACTTTTTCGGTATCGAAGTAGAAAGAGGCACATTCCTCTTGGTCGCTCGGCATCGAAATTACTTATAAGTTATAACTCCCGGTTTCCGAAATTCAAATAATAGAATTGAAAGCTACGCTCGCACTTTTGGAGAAGGGAGCAACGCGCTTGAAGATATCTTTCGCTCGCTTCGTTTTGGAAAAATAGCTTAACAGTATATATCGATTGCTCGCGTTTGAAATAAAAATCTCCTCGGTCTCCCGTAATCAAAATTATAGACTTGAAAGTCTTTCTCACTGTTGACTCTTGGTGTTCCGGTATGGAAAAAGAAGGCTAAAAAGTAATTCTCGGACACTCACAAAGGGAATAACTAGATTAAAGGCATTTCTCGAGCTTCCGAAATTTCAAGGACAAGCTTAGAAATAGCTCTCGATCTGTCGAAATCGGAATAACTAGTATTTCTTAAACTCCCTAAATAGTACTCGGTATAGAAGACTTTCTTAAAAGCTACTCTCGGTTACTTAAAATCGAAGAATCTGGCTAAAGAGCTTCTTTCGGACTTTAAAAATCGGAAAAGCTGACCTGAAAGAAAAGCTGGAACATCCGGAATCGGATAAATCGGTTCGAAAGCAGCTCTATAGATGCTGAAATTGAAATAAATATATTTGGAGTAGCTCGAGCGAACCTGGAATTGGAATAACCAGTAAAAATCATCTTTCGGTATCTTATAATCGGACTAACTGGTTAAAATGTACATAGTCACCTCGCTCTTCGGCACGGTGGCCATTGTGCTTGCCTTCTTCGGCCTGGCTATTTTGGTGCTGCGCCATAAGTCGAGCCTGATCTTTGGCATCTACCCGCGCAAGGGCGTCTTCTATCATCTGAAATACGGCATAGCGCTGCTGGTGCTGAAGCATCTGCGCAACAAGTTCTATCATCGCAATGAGGCGCACTTCAGCTCGGCGGAATTCATGGAGAGCGCGGACAAGCCACAGCCGCTGTCGAACAATCCGCAGAGCTACGATGTGGTGTCCTTCGTAGCGGCCGGCGTGCAAGGCGAGAAGCTGTACATCTCGCTGGAGCGTCGGCGGCGTGGTGTGCTCAAGGCCTGCATCTATATATGGCTGCCGCAGCAGGGACTGCTCTGCTCGCCCAATCTGCCCGACATGGTCTACTTTACGACGGATGGCGAGCGCGACAACATGGAATTTCGCGGCAGCGGCTTTCATCTCTATCCGGAGCAGTGCATGCGCCGCTGGCATGTCAACTACGTGGGTGAGCTGCGACAAGTGGCCGACGGCAAGCTGCTGCCGGTGCAGTTGCGCCTGCAGTTCAGCTCCTCGCCTGCCTACTTCAACTACAACAAGGATCTGAGCGCGTCCGTCATTGCGGATTCGATAGCGCGCGAGGCCTGGAACGACGCCTTCTACAACATGCTGAAGAATGTGGACCAGAAGCTGGAGCAGCGGCTGCACTACGAGCAGAACGGCGCGCTCGAGGGCGAGCTGCTGCTCGGAGAGCAGCCGCAGTCGCTGCAGTTGAGCGGTTTTCGCGATCACAGCTTCGGCACGGAGCGCTGTCTATCCAGCATTAATCGCTACGTGTATGTGGCGCTCTTCCTCAACGACGGCACCAACATGGTCGTAGGCAATCTGAGCCAGCCCTCCTTCTTTCTGTCCTCCCTCAAGGTGGGCTACGTGTGCACGCCGCAAGGCGTCTACGAGCCCATTACCGGCTGCAATTTCGAGCTGTACTCCTACGGGCACAAGGGCACGCCGCCCAAGCATCAGAACTTCCTGGTGCAGACCGCGCAGCGCAAGTACTGCGTGCAGATCACGGAGCAGGACTCCGCCGTGCGTTATCTGGGCGGCAACTGGGAGGCGAAGGTCTACAATCAGTTTCTCTGCTGCAAGGTGAACGGCGTGCAGGGTCACGGCATTAGCGAGTACCTGTACCGCAACTCCGGCGGACGGCCCGCAGCGGTGAGTGCCAAGGATCCGGAGTGGTATCGGAGCATGCGCACTTTCGAGCGCAGTCTGAGTAACGGTGAAACAACGCTCGACGATTCCGAGGAATTTTTCTTCTAAGCCACTTTGGCACTTTAGTTAATGGACTGAACATTTTATTAAAAGTACCACTTATATTTATGTAGTATCAAATTAGTATATTATATAAATGGTTTTCGTATATATTATTTATGTATTTCAATGTTGTTGTAAGTTTGCAAAAAACACTCAAAGATTTAATAAAATTTAATAAAAATAATCAATTGAATTCTTCAAACAATTCTAAATAAAGTGACGCAAGATAAAACAGCAAAAAAGTACAGATTTTAGTATAAGGATTTCTAAGAATTTTTGAAAATTTAAACAAATTTTAATCAAAATATTTATAGAAATTAATAAAAGCTGTAGCTTTGCTTTTCTCAAAATTCCGAAATGGTATGTGAGAAATTCGAAGTCCGGCCTTCCTATTCTATATTCCAAAACATAATATAAAAGATGTCATAAACAAAAGGCTACTTAAATGATAGTAAATGTTTTTAATCTACCGCCATTTTTTTATATATATATGCATACATATACATATATATATATTATCAACTTGTATGGCTATGAAAATTTCTTTAAAATTTATGATGCCAGCTGGGCACAAAGTCCGCTTGCTTGCTCGCATTTTGTTTAGAAATTATGCAAATTTTCTAAACAAATTTCAACTAGCAGCTGAATTTTGTCGAACCGGTTTGGGGTTTGGGCTATAAAGATGAGCACAAGCGTCTGGCTTTTTAATGTCGCCACCAAGGGTGGGAGATCCCGTAAATTATACTCGTCATTCGTTATGCCGGAGTCACATAATAGCAATGTGACTTACACGCTGCTGTGATTAAAGGCACTATATTAAATTAACTGTGATTCTTTTGCTAATTTAAAAAAATATGTACCAATTATTAGAAACTGTAAATTTATAAGTCAATTTTCAATATACACTTAGAGACCTCAACTGGTATTACCTTCGATTAAAATTAGAAACTATTCAAAGCGGGACACACAAATTTTATCAAAAATCTATTGAACTTGTACAAAGCCACTTATCAAAGAAACTTATTGAAATCTCATCAATTTGCTCTGATTAGCCGAGATTTCATAATCTCGTTTCAATTACTCCGCGATTATCAAAATCGATATGACGAAATTCCAACGCCTACCCACCACCAACCTCCAAAAAAAAAGGTTGCCGGCCGCACTTGAATGTTTTCTTGGAATCAATTTAAAGGTCGGCAGTCGGACTGATTCATACTTTAGCTATAAAATGCAGTTGCTGTCTGTCAAATATTATTTCTATGTATAATTTCAAGTTGCTTTTTAATCTAGCTGCAGGTTTTTTATGAATTGTCGTTATCAGCGGCAGACTTTTTTTAATGCGTCTGCCATCTGAAAATCTGAAAGCCGGATTCTTTTTTCAATCTTTTGACTACGTGAAGCGTGGTCTCATAAACTTATATATGTAGCGTCGCTGGGAACTATAGCAGCAATAACAGATTGCATTGCAGTTATAGCAATTCAAGGGGGATTGCTCCCCAGTGAGTTAACAAAATATAAATTCAACTTTGCACCGTTTTCAGATGACTTTTGGCCGAAATGGCGCGATTTGACATTTATGACCTATATAGATAGGCAAGATAGATCTGGCTAGATATAGCCGGCACTTTGGGCGGCACAAATGAGTCAGATAAAGAAACAAATTAAATTTGTGGCCGCAAAAGCACACTTCTGGACTTTTAACAGAATTGGGGCATACCACTTTAGGCAAAATTTTTCCCTAAAATCAATATACTAAAATTTAATATTAGCAAAATTTATTGTTTATACTTCAAAGTATGCTTTTATTCAAATTAACACTAAATAAGTAACTTAAAGCTCGACAGAAAAAATATATTTCTGCAGATATTCCTACTTAGAAAATGATACACATAGATAATAATTATAAGGAAATAAAAAATACTTTTAAATTTAATTAAACTTGCACATAAAATTAAATTAAATTTTAATGTGTGAATTTCAATGCTTGTGCCTAAGCACCAACAGCAGGCATATCCGCTAGGGCCGACAATGGAAAGTACATAAGATTAGATTAAGACAATGGATTCTCAGCAAAAATAGCTTATTAAAAAAAAATCCAAACAGATGCCAACTTTAAAATGCCAACAGGCTTTAGATAAGGCAATCGATTGAGCGGCACATTGGCTCATTGATAGAATAAAGTTGGGTTTATTTTTTGTCACATATCAATTTGTTGCATACGTAAATATTTAATACAATCAAAGTGATAAAAAAAAACGTGAGATATTAAACTAAAGCAGTACAAATTCTTGATAAGCTATAACTACAAATACTGCTTATATACTACCGAATAGTGTATGACCATATAAAAAACGTTTGGGCGCAAAATAATGTGACGCTTTCTATTGTGGATCTTACAATTTAAGGGTAATGTGCATATGAATAGATGGGCTACTATGGCACAATGTACATTTTCATTTAGAAAGACATGCTAATGTAATGGAAAGCCTATGCCTCATTATTACTTCAAATTAATAATTGAACATAAAATTAAATTTGAACTTTAAAATTTAAATTTCTTCACTAATTGTAGTTACAAATCGACAATGTGCAAGCGACCTTTAGAAACCTAAGCTCATGGCATGCTATTCGATAAGTAATTAATGTATAATTAAATCGAAAGTGTACAGCCTAATTTAGTATATACAGATTACGTGACAATAATCTCATTATCAGGATCTAGCAGTGAGCCCAAAAAGTAACCATCAATATTCGAAGTCGAAGCGACGAATGTGTTGGGAAGTTGGTCTTGCAATGCCAATGAAGGTATGCTCGGCTCCGAGTTGACAAGTTCCACACGCACTTTGTCGGTAGTAGTATTTTCGTAAGGGCGCTGGAATTCCACATCGATTTCAGACCGATGCATGCTGCGCAAATGTACTGTGAGGAACAAAAATATAAAGATTAAGATAATTACTAAAAAGTAAGACTTCGCTAAAAAGTTTAAATTTTGTTGTTTTTGATATATTGTAGTCATCACTTACGGGTAAGCTGCTGTCGCGTAAATGAATCGCCACAATACTCGCAAGCATGAAGACGATGCTTGTGGCGTATGTGATCGTTGAGCGTTTTCTCATTATTGCACACATAATCACAGCCCTCTTCTTTGCACTGTATACTAAGCTCTATTGTAGAAGGGAAAACGTGGTATTAGAAATTACATTAGAATTAAATGCTAGGCGCCTCATACCTGAGTGGGATAGCATGTGATTCCGCAAGTCCGTGTTGTAGCCGAAGCGCTTGCCGCACTTGTGACACTCGAACGATTTGACATTGAGATGCGCCACGTTCACATGCTGCTGCAGCTCGAATGTCGTGCGACAGCGTATGTGGCACATGTCGCACTGTTTCGGACGCAGGCGCTCATCATGCGTGTTGAGATGTTTTTGGAGCTGAGTCTTCATGTGGAAACGTTTTGCGCAATGTGGACAAGGAAAGAGGCCCTGACGCTGCTGACGCCGCCGCTGATCTTTCTGTATTACCTCATTCAAGCATTTGCCGTTCTCGTCGCGCTGGCGTTGCTGATGATAGCGCAACTTGTGCAACGAGCCGAAGTTCGTATTGCAATTGCGGCAGCTGACTGCATCACTTGAATGTTCTTCGCTGCCTTTCTGTGGATGAAAGTGCTGCACGTGGCGTGAGAGAAAGGCAATGCTGACGAAACCTGGAAAAAGAGTGCAAGCATTCGAAATTTGAAATTGTGCAAGACCACGTAAAATGTTGAGCTAACCTTTGCCGCAGTGCTCGCAATACACAGGCAGCGGTCCATTGTGCGACAGATACTGGTGGCGTTTCATTTCGTATTCAGTGCTAAACGCAGACAGACATATATCACACTCGACCAGGGAATCCGGCTGCAGCGTATGCGTGTGTTTGTGCTCTTTCAAGTCGGATCGTTTCAGGAACAAGCGGCCGCACACGTTGCAGCGCCACTGTTTCGACGGATCGTGCGTGCGCTCGTGCGCGCGGAAGCGATGCAGCGCCGCCTGTGGGAATTTTAGGTTACATTGTGAGCACTCCCAGTCACTAACAAAGGTGCAGCTGTACTCGTGCATGGCCTGTGAGACGCGCAACTTTTTCAGACAGTATGGGCAACGCTCGCTCGGTCCCAGCGGCTTCTTGTGTACATCCCGCACGTGAATGTCGCGTTGCCGCGCTGTGTTATAGGTGAGTGAGCACTGCGGACAGGTGTAGGGCAAGTTGGGATCATGAGCATCGAAAAAATGCTGGGAAAGCGCATCAGAATCGGGAAAAATCAAGTTGTTGACGTTGCCTATGACCGGGCAGAAACAGTATTGGCAGGCGAGAGGATTGCCGGAGACGCGTGTGTTGGGGGTGTCTGGATCATCATAGGGTTCCATAGATTCGTTATCTAAATACTCTACGGCATCTGTATTAAGAAAAAAATATTTTAGTATTTTTGAAAATTTGATTGTCTTCTGTTACTCACCTTCTGCCGATTTGGATGGGCTGTGCGATTGCTGTGACTCTGTCTGCTTCGAAAAGACTGCATTTAATTTGTCTTTATTCTTGTTTGGGTTTGTGGGTATGATGCTACCCTGCAGCATTTCTTCTAAGTCCTGCGAAGCAATATCCTCTATTTCGGCCGTAATGCTCTGGGAGCTTAATATGGAATTAGCTTCAGTGGCGTGAACCAAGCCCGACATTGCTGGTGATAATTGCAAGCTATTCGTTGCCACTGTGGGCATCAACGCCAACATATCATCATCTGTCACGTTCATGAAACTATTGTCGACTAGTTGCACGTTAGAGGAAGTATCCACAAGGGTGGCGCTTGACAAATCTGGAAATTTCTCTTGATAGACGCCAAAATTGGCGTGCTCTTGCTGCATGCTAGTCAGATCTACCTCCTGTGCAGCTTCCAAGCCCACCACCACTTCCGCCACCTCTACCGGCACCTCACCCGGCAGGTAAGCATTGGCTGCCATCAAATTCAACTGCTCTGGCAGCAACTGTACGAGCTCCTCCGCGCTATCATTGCATTGTGGCAGCAGTGCCTGACAGAAGTTGTGCTGTGCCTGTTCGCATTCGCGCCGAAAGGCTTGTATGCTGCAGAATCTGTTGAAGCAATTGCCGCAAATGCGTTGCGGCAGGCCATCGTTTGCCGCTATCTATAAATACTAAATCTGTACAATGCAAAAATTACATACAAAACTAACGATGCACCTCTAATTGCCACGCCCTCAGCTCATTCTGTATAAAGTCCACCAAGTCCACCTCCACCAGTGCATTGTCCTTCGACTCGAAGAGCGACATAAATTCCATTTCAGTGGAAAGAAAGAAATTGGCGCAAATGCGACACGCCTCCAGATGTGAAACGGCTTGATCCATGCTTTGCTCCGAACTTGCTCGTAACGCTTGAACTTTGTAAAATTGATATTCTCTCTTTTCTTTCACTTTCTACTTGAATTGCGGTTTGGAATAAACAGATTTCATCATCGTTGGACGCCAAAATTTTTTTTGCAAGCAGCGAAAAGAACAAAGTAAACAGCTGATTTTTGGTTACGTTCAGTGGCGGACAAACGCGATAACACGGCAGGGTTGCATGTTGCGCAAAAAGCTCTGCCTGTGCTGCCAGATCACTGAAATATTTCTCAAACTAATTGCAAAATCTGAGATTTAAGTGCTCATTTTATAAATCCCCGTGATCGAACGCAACGCGAACACGAAGCCAACGCCGGGATCAAAAAACGGCATTTTATAAATCACTGCGTAATTGCGTTCGTCGTCTTACGGCATCACATGAGCTGTCACGTTATTACGGAAAAGTGTATTTTGCTAAATTTATCAGCCAAATACAAAACACACAAGCCCAATTCACAATCTTGTGCAAATGGTCTGGGATTTTTACAGTAGTTTTGACAGTAGTTTGCTACAAAACTGTCAGTTGCAAAAATCCTAGACCATTTGCACAAGATTGTGAATTGAGCTACAAAATTTGCAGCTTCCATTGCATACCTTGCATAGCCTAGTGGTTAAAGTATTTGACTAGCACGCAAGAGGTTGTCAGTTCAATCCTCAACCGCGATACTTTTCTTTTATTTTTGTGATTTCGACTCTCAACCGCAGTGCTAGTATTTTCCTTTTTTTGTACTTTTTTCTTTAGTATTTGTCTTTAAAAAGTATTACAATACTTATTATTTGCTTCTGCAGATTACCACAAATCAATTTTTAGTCGAAATCACCAAAAATTTTGCGTTTAAAAAACTGAACGCGAGCTCAAATCCAAGTGAACGATTTGACAGTTCATGTGAGTGAATGCGCAGCGTTGCGTTTTATGGGATACCGATTTTCATATGAAACTACGTAAGACAACGCGAGCGGTCACTGGGTCACTGAGTGAGGTGATGCGTTTTACACAATACCAAATTAGTGAACGCAGGGTGAAGTGAGGCGTTGAGATTTACGAAATAAGACCTTAAGTTTATGTGTAACATTGGGAACATGGAACAGTGGTTTAAAAGGGAGTGCCAATAACTACCGTAGAATCAAATGTGATATGTTCATAAGGCCGAAGGAGTCAGTATCGTAAATAACAGCTTTTGTCTACAGAAGTCATGCAAAAAGACTATCAACGTCTATTCGAATTAGTTTCAACGTTTTTCACCATATTTTGGCCAGCAAATTCAGCACATTTTACCACTGTAGCTCTTTGGGTGTGTTCACGCGCGTCTCTCTATACTTGCACTTTTACAATTTGTTTACTTTGATAAGGTTAGAAGAAGGAGCAAGTAGAATTATAGAATTCCAAGTGGAGTGCAATAAGTTGCTGGGTGGCATTCAAAAGTGTAAAGGTGATGTGGAAGAGTTAATTGAAAGTCTAAGCGCATTCTCTTCAAAGTAGGTAAGTAAAATAGGTCTTACTTATTTCAATTGAATAACAATGGATCATCAGGTCACTAGTTCAATTAAATTAAATGTAAAAGGTACTTTGTTTGAGTTGCCAGAGCGTGAAAATTCCTAACTCGAAAGCAAAACGTTTAACATTTTTTTTGTTCGAATTTTGCTCTTTTTTCTGGAAACAGCAAGTAAAATGGCATTCAACGGAAATGCGCATTTAAATTACATAAAAAAGCACCTGATTCCGGAAGTACTGGCCAAACTGAGTGGTGAGACTTTGGATACATATGAGATTGAACATTCCGGGGGCTTAGATGGATTCATGTCAGCTTTGTACACGCTCAAGTTGATGACGAAAACAGCAGAGGGGTAAACTTAACCACTTCCACTTAGTTTTCTGAGTGGCCCTTGAGATAATAAAAAAATTTAAATTCTGTGATTTATAGCAACAAGGAACGTCTGCTGATTACCAAGTTCATGAAGGGTGACGTGGCCTTTCGCGAGTCTAGCAAATCCTATATACAATTCGCCAATGAGGTCTATATCTACGCAACAGTATTGCCGGCGTACGCTGAAGTGCTTAAGCAGGCTGAGATTACCGATGTGTCCGTGGAACAGTGGGTGGCACCAGCGTATGCGGCCAAATTCGGCTATGTGGAAGGTCATACATTTTTGTAGTACATTTAGTAACGACAAATATTCATGGTTATATTTTTTGCAGACTTGAGTGCCTCGCCCAAGGAGCGCGAATCGGTTTTGGTGCTGGAAAATCTCAAGCCACTTGGCTATGCGCTAGGACCACGCGTGTTTCTTAGTCTGCAGCAGGTGCTGAGCATGGGAAAGCCACTGGGCGAGTATCACGCGCTCAGCTATGTTTTGCGCCTGCGCGATACTGCGCAATTGGAGCGCTTAAAAGCCGGCATCATAACGCTGCCCTTCATCAACGATTCCGATCCCAATGATGCCAAGCAGAATCTCTATCGTGTGCTCTATCGTGTGGCCTTTGATCGTTTCTTTGATTTCTTCGATCGGAAAATCGATGGTAATACTTTCGATAAGAAAAGTGCGGACGATTTAAAGTTAATCGAGCGCCTGCGTCTGCTAAGAGAAAAATACTTTGCGGAACCGACACGCCTGCTGGAGCATCTACGCACGCAAGTGGAGGCCACTGAGGAGGATCGTAGGTTTGCGGCCATACTGCACGGCGACTATAATCGGAATAATGTGCTCTTCCGGCACAAAAAGTGCGCCGCTGGAGCTGGCGAAGGTGAGGAGCAACTGGAATCTGCCGAAGTGGAAAGTGTAAAAATGATCGATTTTCAGGTAATAGCACTTTCTCTTATCTTATCTTAACTTTTGCTCATTTACAAATACTATAATATTTACTATTGCCAGGAGCTACGCTACGGCTCTCCAGCCATCGATGTAAGCTTTTTCATGTACATCAACTCTTCGGAGTCTATACGTGCCGAAAATTGGTTGGACATTCTGAGAGAGTATCACAGGCACATGCACCAAACGCTTAGCCGCATTCTCAAAAGTGGTGCTCATAATGCAGCGGAAGTGGAACAACAATTGGAAGACTACAACTTCGAACACTTCAATGCACACTTCTCACGCTTTGCCTTCTATGGCGTGATGATCTGTTTGCACTTTATACCCTGGCTACTGTGCAGTCCGGAGGAATGCGCAAAGCTATCCGAACTCTTTGAAACCGATATGCATGGCGAAGCATTTCACAAGATTTCCATTGAGGCAGGCGGGGACAAGGTGAATTTTCACCTTTTAAATGTGCTGCGACACGCCTGCAAAATGGGCTACATGGATAACATTTAATGCAGTATTTGATGGTATGGAGGAGCGGCACTTGGCCTGAATTTAATAAAGTATAATTTATGTCGAACAAGTTTTGTTTTAATTTAGTAATGTCATAAATTGAATCGATATGTTATGATAAATACAACACAGCAATTTTGATTTGTTTTATATATTTTTCAAGAATCGATTGAAGTATTGAAGCTATGTGGAACCATTTTTGCTATTTTGTATGATAAAATATTAGACAAGTGTTTCAAGCTGAGGTGACGCAGAAAAGAAAGACCGAGTCCTTTTAACCGTGCTTCAAATTTAGACTAGAACTAAAGAAATTGTAGTCAACTTTTTAACTGTTTATTTCTAAAGTTTCGATGCTAATGTGCGAGTTGTGCGATTTCGAGGAGCTTGAAAATTTTCTACATGTAGAAAATTTTTAGAAATTAAAATAAAATAGAAAACATATTAAAGAATATACATATATGATGTAGAGAACTACATTAAAAACGTATACAAGTTTGAAACTTATTCCCTTTACTGAATCCATGTGTAGAAAAGCTACAAGAAGGAAGACTTTGTATGACATAATTGGTTTGAATTCTACAAAAATGTGTCAAGAATTCGATACAAAGCAAACTACTTTTACCTTTTTAATATTTTTATTCATATATTGACCTCGAATATCTCAGATTTTATATAATCCAAAATTCGGTTTTACCGATTAACCCTGAATTTTGTGTGTCTGAAGTTTAAAACAGATATGCTTGATTTCGACCACAAAAACAACACAAACAACAACAATAACAACACAAATTCGTTTTATTTGCGCAACTGCTGTTCTTCTTTGAGCATTTTGGAACTCAGATGGATATGTCTGGCTGCAAGCGTCATTTAAATAACTCCAACCGAAACTTTTCCAAACAGTTTTCAAGTCAAAATTACTCGCAATAGTTGTGTCTTCTGTTCTTTTGAAACTTTTTCCCGTCACCCACAAAATTTTTAGTAGTGCAAAAGTCCGCAAAAAAATGCGCTTCATTACAGTCATCGCTCTTCTGGCCAGCTGCGCCGCACTCAGTTTGGCAGCGGATGCACTACCGGAGCTGCCAGTCGAAACGGTGCTGGAGAAGCCTCCGACGAGCGCAGCGGAAACCGCTCCGGCTAAAGTGCCCGAGCAGCTGGAGACCACTTTGGAGAGACCCTTCATTGATGGTATGCCGCAGGAGGTGGCCGCGGAGTTGGACTGTCAGCCGCGCGTCTGTCATCGCATGTACAGGCCCATTTGCGGCGTGATTGACGGTGTGCAAATAACGGCACCGTCGCGCTGCGAGTTCAACAACAAGGCGCGTTGTGCCGCACGGGCACGCGGCGTAGACCAGGGTAGGTGGCGGTGGCAGCAATGCACTGAAACTGAGCCACTCAGTACGGTCATGCCTCAATTAAAGTCATAGTTTCTAGCAAAAAAATTGGAAAGCAAAGCGGAAAAAGAAAATAAAATTGAAATCGTAGTTTTGAAAATTTTGCAAGTCGAGCAAGAAACGTGAATGATGGAACGGAAATAAAAAAGCTGTTACAAATTCGAATATCGTTATATGAGACGATATCAAACTTGAGGCGTTGAATGCCAAGATGTTAATCAATCTGCTGTTAAACGAAAAATATGGTTTTGACGTTAATCAAGACGATGTTAATCAAGAAGAAACTTTTCAAATAACCCTAATTGAAACGAAACCAATCGAGACACCGGTAATCAATCTGACGTTAAACGATCAACCGTTAGTCGAAAAGAAAATAATCCTGATGACAGTAAGTGACACGACATTAAACGAAACGAAACGACCTTCATCGAAAAGATATTGATAAAAATCACGTTAATCAATCAGATGTTAAAATACAGCATTTTTATTAGAATGATTAAATTCTGTATTTTTTGAAACATTTGTGCAATTTTCTATTATATTTTTTGTATATAATTTCTGTTTTGTTTACAGCGCCGCCAGAGATACGCGTCCTGCATAGTGGACCCTGCTAAATTGCGCAACAAGCAAAATTCACTTAAATTTATAGTACACAAAATTTTACATGCAATATTCATGTGTGACCTTATGAACTTATAAAATTAAAATAAAGCAAAATTGTAGCAACAAATAGCGTTACGTTTTACTTTGGCTGAACTTATAGACATATTATAGATTTGGGTAAAAAAATTTGTATAAAAATAAAGAAATAGATTTTCACTGGCGTGTTGCTCAACGTGCTCAAGCTCTTAGGCTAGAGCTTGAGATTGTTAAAATAACAGTTTTTATTGAACGTAAGCAACGTCAGTTGAAACGTTGAGTTGTTCCACATGCGCTCAATCTCTAAACTATAATTTTTTCAAAGAAGGAGTTCACATAAGGTGATCAAATGATTCTTGCAATTTTAGGAAAAAAATAATTTAATCGCTTTTGTGAGCACGGCATGTTCTTCGTTCTGGAACAGTGATTCCACAAAGTAATCGATAACTTTTGTATTATCGATTACTTAGTAGTACCAAAAAGTGCTTCAAATAAGTAGAAGTTTAAATTTTTAATGTTTTTACTAAACAAACAAATTTATATAAAACTTCAAAGCAATAGTTTGCTTAACTTCAAGGCAGCATTTGGAAGTTTGAAATTTCAATGCCATTTCTCAAGGAAGCACTTATTTTGCTATACAACAACAACAAAAAGCATCTACCTTGTGATACGATACCCAAAATATTCTTTAAGCATTATTTATGATGCGCAAATTCTGGGTCTGTGTAGCTAACAAAGCAATATAAACCGGAAGTATTTTCATTCTATATGATATTTACACATCTGGACTAACAAGAGGCAACAATTTGTAGCTACCATTTAAAAAGCGGAACTCCAACGAAATAGCTTACACAATATTTCTAAATAACAAAGCGTTTAGTAGACTTGCGCGCTTATATAAAATCGAATTTCTTATAATAATCGCAAACAGTTTTGCATAAAAGTTTGGAAAAATGTTTTTACGCGCTCTCTTTCTAATCGGTTTGTGTGTTGCTCTGAGCCTACAAGCCAAAACGGAAGTGGAAAGGCCACAGGAAACCGTTTCTACCGAAAGAGAAACAACGGAGCAGAATAATATTGAGAACTTTGAAGATTCAACCGAGTTGTCCGACGAAGAGCAGCCGGAACCTGCGGCGTCGGAGACCGGTACATTGTTGCATTACATGTTTGATCTGCTGGATTGCGACGAGGATTATGACCTTGACTCGGTGCTCGATGAGTATATCGATGATGACAATAGTAGCGGTTCTGGGGGTGGAACCAGTTGCAGGCGGCCCTGTAACCGCATGTATAGACCGCTCTGTGTCAGCATAAATGGCGTGCCAACGACTATACCCTCACCCTGTGAATATCAGAATCGGCTGCGCTGTGCTAATTGGGCCAAACGGAATAGCAGAAGTGAGTATAATGTTTTTGAAGCGATTATTCGACATTTCGATTGCAATCTGCAATCATGAACAATTAATCGAAATCGTCTTTCTAAACTATCCAGCAATTTGATACTTTTAATAATATCGAAAAATGTTCAACTAAATTTCAATTTGATTTTCGATATTTTTTGCAGAATACCCCAAAATACGCTATCTGTACAACGGCGAATGCCGCAGGATGCGGATCGATCGTCAACGTACCTAGCGCTCCTGGAAAACGATGCAGACCGATTAGCTCTCTCCCCTCGCCATTTAAGTCTGATATTATTTAACACTTGAATAAAGTTTACTTTTCTGCAATTACTCACTTAAATTTTATTAATTTTTTTCCTCAAACATTTAACAAGTTTCTTGTCACTCGATTTAAACATAAAATTTCTAACCTAATAGCTCAGTACAAGCCAAATCGAAAATATATCTAGCTACAGAAATCTTCGGAATAAGCCGGCGTTTTCAACACTTTTGCATGCGCTTGTGCCAACGCTGATGCCGCATCAGCGGCGCCATGAACTTGTAGCGCTTCGCGCAGATCTCGCACTTGAAGGGATGATAGTCCTGGTGCGACTCGCGCGAGTGCAGCCGGAACTCATGTATGCCCGTGAAGCTGGCGGCGCAATGGTCGCAGCGGTAGCTGCTCTTGCTGCGACAGACCTGCTTGTGCTGCTGGAAAATCTGGCCGTCGTGGAATATCTGCGAGCAGGAGGGACAGGTGTGATCGTAGAAGTGCTCGCCCAGATGCTGCGGACTCTTCCAGTCCGAGGTGGCGCTGCGGCAGATCGGGCACTCGGCGTCCGTCTGGTGTTGCTGCAGCACATGCTTCTTCAGATCGTCAGCCGAGCCAAACTGCTGATCGCACTGGCTGCAGCTGGTGGGCGGATGCATGCGCAGTACGTGCGTGGAGAGACTGCTGGAGCGCTTGAAACGTTTGGTGCACTGCTGGCAGTCGAGTACGGCGGTGCGGCTGGCGGTCGAGCTGGGCGCCAATGTGACGTCGCCGGGTGTTTTCGGCCGCCGCCGTCCCTCTTCAATGAAGGCCAGGCGCTGCCAGATGTGCCGGCGGTAGGGATTCGCGTTCGTCTTCCTCATGCGATCGTAGTAGCCGCGCAGGCGTCTTATCAGCGCCTTGATCTTGTTCCAGCTGACAGTGGGCACGTTGCGCGCATCCCGGTACTTGGCCGCCAGCGCGTCGAGCGCTTCGGACTTGAGCTTACGATTACGACTCGCTTCGGTGTTCTTCTGCCAGAGGCACTCGTGTTGGTGGTACACCTCGATGAACTCCTCTAAGAACTTGTCATCGTAGTCATTCAAAAAGTAACGCGAGGACTGTTAAGAAGGAAGCAGGAGACATAGAGCAGCCGCAAGGAAGCTGTACATAAATAGCCAAAGAATATACAACATATAGAATGCGCATCTCATATAAGCGCAGTTTTAAACATTATGACCCGCTCTCTCAGCTATGCCACTATTCTGCTGAATAATTACGATCCGTTCTCCAAAAGAGAGCAACAGACTCTTCTTACTCTCTCAAAGGAACAACAGGCTCTCTCATAGATAACGACCCGATCTCTTACAGAGGGCAGCAACGAGCCACTCTTCCGAAAAGATGAACAGGCGCTGGCATATATGACGCGCACAGAGCAAAAACGCAGCGAGTGTCAATTTTCGCCACATTGCGCGCATGGGCTGTGAAGTTATAAACTGCGTTTTTGCTCTGTGCGCGTCATATGTATTACGACCCGCTCTACATTATTCTGTTCATATATCAGGGCCAACATTCTCTTTTAGTCATGGACGACGACAGAAAAATATTCAACTTCGAGTTACGCATTCTGTATGTTGCATATTCCTTGATATAACTCACCTTGGTATCACCAATGCTGATATCCGTTTCCACATTACTCGCATCCGTATCCGCACAGCTAATGACATCTCTGTCTCGCATGCGTCGCTTCTGTGTAGTAACAGAGACAGAACTATTTGAGCAGCGATCTTACGATTTTATCAAATAATAAAATTAAATAAAAAAAAACTTTTTAAAAATAAGCTTTAATTTATTTAATGTACTAAAAAGTAGAAAATAAATTGTTTCCAAGTCACCTGTATCTTACCATCAATAAAAGCTTGGGGCGCTCATGTGTTCAATATTTGTCAACCAGTTACCACAATATTTGATTTAAATAATTTTTTGCAAATAGATTCTAGTAATGAAAGATATTTTGAATATGGATATTGAGCGCACAAGCTTTTATTGATAGTAAGATACAGGTGACTTAAAAATAATTTATTTTCTACTTTTTAGTACATTAAATAAATTAAAGCTTATTTTGAAAAAGTTTTTTTTATATAATTTTATTTTCTACTTTTTAGTCTTCCATAAATTCAATTTTAGAGCTCTGAAATTTTTCGCAAAAAGAATTTTAAACTTGCAGAGCAGTACACAATATTTAGGGTATTCACAGTGTTTCCTATCGTCATATGTCATATCCTCAATTTAACAAATAATACGTGGCATATTTGTGACGCGGTGAGTTGTTGCTATTTTGCCAGCAGGGCGCGGCAAGTAAGTTCCTATCGTTTTTCATTCATGTGTGGTGTACCTATAATTATAAACTGAAGCCCAAGTGTGTAGTTGCTTGAAAAGTACCACGCCCCCTGTCCTACGCCCATAAAATTTTACCAGTGGGACGACACATCCAAGAGGCGACTAAGCTAATCGAGATCAAAAATTTTGTTTGTATGGGGGTGCCACGCCCCCTTATCCAGTGCCCCTTATTTTCTCAGTAGAAGGATATGGATATGTAGTAAGTTCCTACCGAGTTTCATTGATGTGTGATGTGTAGTTCTAAAGTTATACACAAATCTGGAGTTGATAAAAAAGTGCCACGCCCCTTATCCTACGCCCATAAAATTTTACCAGTGGGACGACACATCCAAGAGGCGACTGCATACGAAATTTCAATGCTGCACGACCTTTAATTCCAAAGCTAATCGAGATCAAAAATTTTGTTTGTATGGGGGTGCCACGCCCCCTTATCCAGTGCCCCTTATTTTCTCAGTAGAAGGATATGGATATGTAGTAAGTTCCTACCGAGTTTCATTGATGTGTGATGTGTAGTTCTAAAGTTATACACAAATCTGGAGTTGGTAAAAAAGTGCCACGCCCCTTATCCTACGCCCATAAAATTTTACCAGTGGGATGACACATCCAAGAGGCGACTGCATACGGAATTTCAATGCTCCACGACCTTTAGTTCCAAAGCTAATCGAGATAAAAAATTTTGTTTGTATGGGGGGTGCCACTCCCCCTTATCCTACGCCCATTAAATTTTACCAGTGGGATGACACATACAAGAGGCGACTGCATACGAAATTTCAATGCTGCACGACCTTTAGTTCTTAAGCTAATCGAGATCAAAAATTTTGTTTGTATGGGGAGTCCCACGCCCCCATTTCCAGTGCCCCCCTTATTTTCTCAGTAGAAGGATATCGATATGCAGTAAGTTCCTACCGAGTTTCATTAATGTGTGATGTGTAGTTCTAAAGTTATACACAAATCTGGAGTATATAAAAAAGTGCCACGCCCCTTATCCTACGCCCATAAAATTGATTCATGTATTCGGCTCTAGTTTAGGCATGTATGCAAAGTTTCAGATCTCTAAGTAGTCGGGAAGTGGATGAAAAATTTATTACTAGATTTGACGACATCTGCAAAGTGAAGTTAATAGAAAGCTTATAAAATAGGAAATTAAATGCCGAAGCGTTATCGATATCGGTATCTCGGAATCGAAATTTCTGAATTGGAATTTCAGAATTAGAATGTTTGAACTGAGGTGGAACTGTTTCGTTTCGAAGAAAACCATTTGGAAATGGAAAATGAAAACTAAAAAATGCTAATATTGGAAATTTTACCTACTTTCAACTTGCGAAACTTTTAAAAATAGACTCTAAAATTGCTGAGGAAACTAGAAACTCCACTGGAACTGCAAGCCAAAATAAATGGAATGGAAGAGGATTGAAACCCGTTGTTAAACTTGAAAATGACAAGTTTGAAGGTATCTGGCTTGAACGAAGGATCATAGCTTCGACTCTCTCAAGACTGCTGCTCACTCACCCGCTTTGCATGTGGTTGGCGTGCGTTTAAATTGACGGACTTGCTCTTGCGACGACGGCGTCGTACTTGTGAACGCTGCTCCCATTCGGAATGATCCGTAGTGTAATCGGTTTCAAAGTCTGTGTTGTTGTGCGAGGTGGCCTGCGATTTGCTGCTCGGGGCCGGCTCATTCGGCTCGCATGCATCTCCGCCGCCTTGAAGTATTTGACAGGATTCGCCAAAGGTGGCGCTAAACCGGATTTTTGACATGTCCGTTGCCAAATGGGAACTCGATGGCGGCTGGCTGATACGTGCCGCCTTGCGATTGGGCAGATGATTGTTGAGCATGTGCGTGAAGAGCGCTTCCGGTGAGTAGAAGAGCATGTGGCAGAAGGAGCACAGTTTGGCGAGATCCAGCTGTGAGGAGTGGCGAATTGAAATTAAATCAAATAAAATTTTTAATTAGTCGTCACTCAATCGTAAGCATTTATTTTTCACTGATTGCACTTCTACAACTATGTATATTCACCCTAACCGCATTCACCTGTTTCACATCCGGCTTTTCTGCATGCGTCAGAAACATCAAACGATCCATAACGGTTTTCGATGTGGTCGGATTCAAAACATTCTCCTCTCTGCGTCGCTCTCGCTCACGCTCCTTTACCGGCTGTTTCTTCTTCTTCCCTTTTTCACGCTCGCTCCCTTGTTCCTGCTCGCGCACTCTTTCAAGCTCATTCTCCTTTTCACGTGAATCCTCCGTCTCGTCGTCATCCTCCTCGTTGCCGCCATTGATTTGATGAAAGAAATTCGTAATGAGTTGCCGCACAATATTCCGTATATCACGGAACTTGGCCTCTGGCTCGAATTCACGCAGTTTGCACAGCAACAGCTGATAGGCGTGAAAGCGATTCTTGCGCGTCATGCTCTTGCGCGAGGGCTTGTGCCAGATGCAGATGCATTTGCTCAACAACGTGATCAGTTCCATCAGGCAAGGACGCTGCAGATTGCTCAAATCGAAGGTGGGCTGAGCGGCGGAGACAGTGTTGGAGGTGCTGCTTACAGCGTGTAGTGTAAAGGGCGTCTAAAGTGGGCGTGAGAGATTGTAAGAGATATATAACAGCGTGCAAGTAGCACTCAAACTCACTTGCGCTCTGGAGCACAAACCGGAGGTGACGGGATCCGATGGATTGCAGTCGATTGTGATAGCACTCTGGAATAGAGGCATTTCAAAATATATATATACTATATATATATATATAGTAATGCATTGTTCAACCGCTTACAGTAGTGTTGCCAAGATTAAGTGGCGCCACCCTTTGATGATCCGCATGCTGTGCAAACGAGAGGTGACTCTGGTGGGAAGTTTTTATTGAAAAGGATTTTAAAATGGTTAACAATTGTTAATCATGATAGTTATCTCTATTTAAATGCTTTTTTCTACTATACAGTCGAAATTCCATAAGTCGAATCACTATTATCCAAAGAAAAAGTTCAACTTATGTAGACTTCGACTTGTAATTAATTAATTTATTGCTCCCTCAACGCTGTTGCCACCCGATTTAGTTCGAGTTATAGGAAATTCGAGTTATAGAAGTTCGACCGAATTATATTTTCACTAGATTCTATTCGATTTTGATTGTAATAAGAATTTCTAAAAGAAAGTCTATATTGAGATCAGATTTTCTGCTATAATAAATTTCACTCTTTTATATTCTGTGAGATTTTTTTCTTATGAAATTTCTTTACTTAAACTATTTAATTACATAAATAAATTGTGTTATCAATCGATTCTATTTGAATTTTTTTCGTTCGAATATATTCATACTATATATTTGATTGATATTTAAGTACGATTTCTTTCAACTGAGGGTTGATTATTCAATACTCAATTGAGCTACAGATAAGCTTTAATCAGATTCAGATAAGCTTCAGATAGCTATCGTATAAATGGGAACCCTCTCAATTCTTATTTAACTGTAATCAAACAGAACTACCTGATCAGCAAAAAATATGGCATATTTTCAACGAAAATTTTCGATTAGTGATTTAAAAAAAACTCATGATATCAATATTTTGCTACCACAACTTTCTCTTTATGAACTTACAGGTTTTCTACAGCTAGTGTTAGCTTGTTCTCCATCTTCGTTGTTCTCCGCATTTAGCATAGCAGCACTCTAGTATCGAAATGTCAGGAAACAGGTTATACACATTTTTCGAGCAATTCGAATACCTTTTGAAAACTTACATTTACTCTGGTGCAGGGCGACGTCGCAGCTTCCGGCACTATCGATATGGCACTCTAACGTCATATGAAAGGAAATGTAAATTTTGCCGCTTAACGTTTCGACACAACTCACCACGCCTATGTCCGGTCCATGCGATCTGCGCGCATGCTCCAAAAAGTCATCGAACTTCGCGAAGCGATTATCCATCTCACAGTATTTACACACCAAAATGTACGCGTTCTGGTCCATGTTAAAGTTTATAACTTTCGTTGCGATTAATTTCCAAAAAAAAAATGTTACACAAAAGAAAGTCAGAAAAATGGCAACCTTTGCATATATTTAAATCAAACACACAATAAGAGAATTTTCTTTGGGAAAAACGTTAAATTTTAACTTTGGCACACCAAAAAAGCGCACAAAGAAAATTGAACCCGAGAAAAGTGAAATCAAAATATATAGAAAAAGTGCTGCACTATTGAGCAAATTTGATTTTGTTGCTTTCGGAATTTGTGGAATTTGTGTGAAAAATTTTACATAGAACTAAATTTTTTATGATTGAAAAGTCGGCAGTAGCTTGTTGCAAAAGTTGATGTGACTGAAAGTCAAAGTGCAATCAAAGTGATTTAAAGTAAAGGAGCGACGTCTGGTTTTGTGGAATGCAACAGATACATATAAGCATATATAATTTTGAAATTGGGAAATTACATAATTTCACAGTTCTCTGTTTTCAAAAGAGTAAGTAATTACAGGTATCTATTATTTATTTAAAGATCGGCGCTTAGTTCAGACAATCTAGAGAGCTGCATAATAGATTATATATCTCGAGGAGTACATTTGCACAAAAATATCAGATTGAAGATTGGTCAAGTCATTTCCGAAATAATTACGTTTAAAGATTGCCAATATATTCTCTACTGAGCAACGCAATATTGAGACAAGAGAATAAAAAAATTACACACTCTCTCTTTTCCCACTAATTCGCTTTAAAGCGGTAAAAATCACAAAGCAAAAATTCCAACAACTCTCAAACTATGAAGAGCCACAGTTGTGTTTGCACTGCAGTTCATTTCAAACTGCAAGGAATGCTACAAAAATAAATACTTGTGTTAAGTATTGCTAAATTTAGCTAAGACCATACGAGACCACAAAGGCACTCACATAAAATTCAAAATGTGCAACTATTTTGGAACCGAATCAAGTGTCTGGAACTTCAGCTTCCGAAGCATTCAGCAATAACTAAAAATTTCACTAATCTATAGCTCTCTGAGTTCCACTTCAAAATCTAACTTCATTAGTCTTTGAGACCTTTAATATTTTATGAAAAATGAAAAAAGAACAGTTCAGATTGAAAGGAGAGTGCAAAGCTCATTTTTCTGATCTTAACTATTTATAGTTTCCATCTAGTCGTTAGAACCTCACATTCAAAATAATATATGTATATAATCAATTCCTCTTGCAACGAAAACAGCGTTCTTTAAAATTTTCAATATATTTCTTCGCATTTATTTTATTAAATTTCTCTTTGTTAATTTTGTTCGCTTTTGCTTTTATTATTTTGCGTACTTTGGAAATTTTACAATCATTATCTTTATATATAACAATATAAGGGTAAGGAGGGTAAGGAGCACATGTATATTATTTCTCTTTTATGCAATTTTTCTATATAACTTTTATCTCTTTTTAGCAGTTGCGATTTTTGAAGTGTTTATTATTTTTGTATTTTGTAAAGTTTGCTCTCTTTGCTATGGCATTATTGATATGACACATAAAAAATGAGTTTGTTGCTTTTTAGAAAAATGGCATAATTTTGCTAGTTTTAAAAATTAATATACATTGATTTGGTTGTTTGTTGTACAATAGAAATCTCTCATTTACATAACATGGCTTAGAATTCTTGTTTGGTTTTTGGAAATTTCAGCAGTGTTGGTAACAAATTTTTATATGCAATTATTTAATTCATTTTATTTTATTTGATTTTTTAAATATATTTCTCATACGTTCTTGTTGTTGTTGGTGGGTTACATTTATTTATGATGCATATGCATGTATGTATGAATATGTTTGCTTTATATAAGCTGCTTTTAATATGGGTTTTTGTAAAATTTATTTATTTAAATTTTAACGCACACACATTTTGATGAGCTATTTTTTGCTTGTTGGTTGGTTCAGTTTTGCTGTCTTAAACGATTATAGGGTGAATGCGACAGTTATGGCGGCCGTAATACTGCTTTGGAACAAATGAGAATGGAACGCATAGTTAGTGCAATGGGATGGCATGCAATTTGATATTCCTTTCGTAAAAAGGAATAACAGTCAAATAAATAATAAAAGAGTAATTTCAAAAATTGAATATGAATCAAGCGAATTCAGAAGTCTTATGGGCTACTCATACAAAACATTTTTGTATTTGGGAAAATGTTTCTTAGTTTTTTAATAGGGGTATTCATTCAAACGTGCACAAGCTTGATTAACTTGATAAGTTAATCACCTCATAAACTAACTGTCAAAATGTGATCAGTTTCCACGATGATATCGGTGTTCAAACGTTGTTTGTAAACTTAGACGGCAACAAATGCAACCCTACCAAACATTCTCCATGCTCGTCTGTCCTTCGCTTGGTGGTAGATGTTTTCTGTGAACAGCAGCGCTTCTCTTTGCCCATCTGTTCATAAATTTTTGGACATTTAGAAATTACTTTTCAGGTGCGTTCATGGTACGGCCTTCGTAAATGTATACATTTGTGCAATGTGTAAACTTATATTCATAAATGAATACCCTTAATGTTTTAAATTTCCTTTAAATATTTCAAATTTTAAACATTTTTAAAATATTTCAGTTATATAAATTGCTTAAAATATGCATTGAAAAAATTTTTTATTTGCAAAAGTTTCAAAATCTTCAAAAAAGTACATGCAAGCCGATGAAAGGGCAAATGTGTGACGATAATGTAATAAGTGGCACATAAGTGTAACATTCACCCTATATTTTTATACCCTACACCTATGGTAATAGGGTATAATAACTTCGTGCCAAAATTGTAACGCATTAAAGGAGCCTTCCTAGGTATAGACATAAGTATATAGAAATGATCAGAAACACTTTCTCTTTTCATTTCCGGTTGTCCGTCTGTCCGTCTGTCCGTCTGTCTGTCCGTCTGTCCGTCTGTCCGTCTGTCTGCGTGTATGCAAAAAAAAGAAAGAAGTAGTTGTTCGATTTGGACAAAATTTGGTATACAGTTACAGTGAACCTCGGGTTAGGTAACGTGTTAAAATTATTCAAATTACCCAAAGGACACGCCCACAACGGGTCTGTAAGTCCCACTACCTCGGATTTTTTTCGGTAAAATGGCTATAATTTGTGTAATTACTCATGGAAAAGATTAATACTTGGTATTCAAGTTAAGAGGTAGGTCTTCTATATCTCAGGAAAAAATGGGCGTGATCCGCCCACTATATAGACGGCAAAATTTTTTCGGTAAAATGGTTACCAATTGACTAGTTACGAATATAAATGAATGAAATTCGGTTCCCAAGTTGATATATAGGTCTTAGATGCCATACAAGAAAATGGGCGTGGTCCGCCCACTATATAGGCGATAAACAAAAAATCTTCTTAACTTCCATAATATATACACCAGAGAGTCCAGATTTGGTTACTTCGTTCCTGGTAGGAATATCTTTTAATTCTCCAGAAATGGGCGTGGTCCGCCCACCATGGGGGCAGTAAAATAAATATGCCGATAACATCTGTTGTACACTCGCCAGAGCATCAATATTTGGCATGTATAGTCCTATTAGGTATATCTTGTAGCCTGCCAAAAATGGGCGTGGTCCGCCCACTATGTAGGTTGTAAATCAAATGCACCCACAATTTCAGTGAATTATCACCCCACTTGGGAACATGGTGTAGGGTATTACTCTGTCGGTGAAACCCGACTGATACTTCCTTACTTGTTTGTGGTAAAGATGAACTGAAATGATGACTGTTGCCGTTACTTTTGGGATTTTTATGCTAAAAATTTATTAGCGGTAGTTTCTTTTTTGGTTTCAGAGTTTGGTAAGTGCTCGAACGGTATCAAAAAAAATTTTGGAATATTTTCGATATGAAATGAAATTTCGCTAAAATTTGTGAGCTGCTGTTTTTCAGTGTTGCCAACTTTTTCCAATTTCACTGCCTGTTACCGTTACTCAATTACCGTTGCATACAGCACAGCATATTTTCTATGCATGTATATATAGCTTTGTTTGTATATATGTAAATAACTACTTTATATATATATTTAGTTATATATTTAATTTAAATTCTTCACACTTTACAAATAATTTACTATTTTTTAGAGTTATTTTTTTTTTTACTTTTTGCAGCGAGATTGGCAAACTCATGTTTGTATTTTAAGCACACATACACGTGTGCTTGTCTGTGTTAGTGTGTGCCAAATTCAAATAGTCTATAAGAAAGCTTTTGTTTTAACAATTTTTTACACAATTACATAATTACACAAAAAATGCAGTTGGTAAACAGTTAGAGTTGTCAAATGTACAATTTATGCTGTAGCTTACAGTTACTGTTAGTTTGTTGTTGTTGTTGTTGTTATCTTTTTACTTTAGTTCTAAGCCTAAATGCAGTTTCTTTTTTCAATGTATTTTTCTCTAATTTACAAAAAAGTGTTCGAATTTTAGTCTTTGTTTTTCAGTAAGCGTTTTAAGTTTTTCTTCAATATCCATTTTGTTGCTGTTGTTGTTGTTAATGCTAGGCTTGTTGTTGGGTTTGCCCTGGGGTGGATGTAACAGTTAAAACATGTTAGTTTCGTTTTCGACTTCAACACATTTGTTAGGTGGTCTAGTTTTAGGCGCCCCTCACTTCCGTGGGCATGGTTGTTTGGATAGGTGGCGCTATCGTGGGCGGGCTTGCGTGGTATTTGGCAGGTTAAATATGAGGAATTCGGAATCGGAAGCATAAATAAAATGCTCTTAACATATTTTGAGAAAAAAAAGGTGCGTCTGTGTAAATCTTTGTAATTTTTTCAAGAAACGTTATGGAATAAAACATAGCTTTAAGTAATAACGACAGCGAAAAACGAATAATTATGGGTTTTTTTGAATTTTTGAAAAGTTTATAAGGAACAAACCGGACACGAAACATGTTCTTTAATAACTAGACAAGATGTAAGCAGTAGTGAATATGACAAAGGGAAGAAGAACGATTTTGAAAATTTACGTAAACTTTTAAGTGAATGTTATGAAAATGAAACAAACATACATAGTCTTTAGTAAAAGGCTGACAACTAAAAATTCTGCGCAGTTAGAATTATAAGAATAATTTGGAAGTATCGCAATGAAAACGGAGCATGTTTTTGAACATGTCGAAGAAAATTTTTGAAAATTTGCGTAAAATTTAAAATATTATGAGAATGGACCAAATTTAACAAATTTTTCACAAATTCGTTATAAACACATTGGGGAACAAAATGAAAATGGAACAATGAAAGAAAAAGAAACACGTTCATATAATATTTTTCATGAAATAGAGTGCGTTTTGTTTTTTTTTTACAGTAAAAATATTTGTTATAAAACGGCACTAAAACTGTTACAAAATGGCATTGAAACATACTGATTTTTTTGAATTTACAAAAATAGTAAATTTTATCTCCCTGAGTTTTTGTGTAAAATGTTTTTCTTTGCACTGCTTGACTTTAATTGCAACTCCTCACTGCCTGCCCAACTGCCGGACGCACACGTGCTCCTTAGTGCTTGCGCCCACTGCTACCACCGTCACTGCTGCCACCCGAGGCGCCATCGCCGGCCCAGCGCTTGCGTCGCGCCTCCTTGGCCGCTTGCATCTGCGCTGCTACGCGGCTCGTGCTCGGCGCTGTCTCGAAGCTGGCGTACATCTCCACCTCGTCGTCGACGGCATCGTACACCTCCAGCTCACCGCCGCCGCCCCTGTCAAAATCGAAACTAACATTCTTACTATCTCATCCACCCCGATGCACTTGCACCGTCGCCTCCGCGGACTCCTGGCTGCGCAGCTGCTGCCGGTATTCGTCCAGCTCCTGCATGCGGTACGTGCCCAGGTTGACCTGCATCATCAGCGTCTCCATGATGCGCTCGTTCTTCAGAGACTTGGATGGCAGCACCACCGTCAGCAGCTCCGTCGGCGAGATGCGGCACAGATTGAGATCGCGCGTCAGCCGCTCCATGATGCACTCGAACTCGAATTGAGTGTCCTTGTTGGGATGATTCTTCAGCTTGGCCACTTTGTACTGCGCCCAGGCGAGCATCGCCTCAAATTTGCGTATCTCCGGCGTTTGCAGTTCGCGGCACATGATCATCTGCACCATGGACTCGGAGAGATTGAGGAACTCGGGACACTTGAAGAGCGCATGCGCCTTGCTCTCCACAAAGGAGAGTATCATGTTGACCAGCTCGGAGGCGGAGGTGTAGCGCCAATAGTAGTTCTCCAGCGATATCAGCATGGGACACACGACTTCGATGCGCAGGAACTGTTTGCAATGGTGAAAGCAGGCTTGTAACAATTCCGGCAGGTCATAATGTTCGGCAGCGCAGAGTAGACCTGCATATGGAATGAAATGGTAGTGAAACATATGTGGAAAATAAGTTTATACTCTTGTTCAAATTAAAGGGTCGAAGAGACAAGCTTTAAGAAAATTCTGTCAATCTGTCAAATTTGAAACAAATTGGCATTGGAACATGCAAAGTTTTTAATTCTGATGCACTCACCTGGTATCGAAACACATGTCAGCGGACAGGTGCCCGTATGCAAATAGTCCAGCAGCACACGAAACGTATCTGGATCGAATTCGATAATGTTGAATTCCGTTTGTGCCAATTTCGCACGGTCCACCTTTTGAGCATCAGCACAAACGGAAAGGCGTGGCACTCCCAGCTGATTGTTGCCAGATTTATCCTTGTCCTTATCCTTGCTGTCTCTATCTAAAGTTTTGTGAGCGCAAATAATTATACGAAAAAGAAAGAGAAAGAACGGAAGAAATGCAGAACAAAGCGGCAAATGAAACATAAGAACATGTGTAAACGAAATGAACATGAAACGAGTTCATGTGTGAGCGGAAGAGACAGCAGCAGATAATATGTAGTTGTAGCACAACGTAAAACATTGTTGTGTGAGCGCAATAGAAGAAAAACAGTTATAGTGGTGAGATAAGCAAAAAATTGTGGTGAGTAACAGAATAACAGAATAAATGCAATACAATTATAAAATAAACGAATTTTCACAATATGCATAAAAACATTACCATGTAGAGTTAAAAGTTATAAGTGTGGTGAGTTAAATAACAAAGGTGAGTATATAATATAGCAGTGATATCATATGCAAATATGCAAGAAACAGAAAATTTGGTGAGTGAATAGTACGTGATAAAAGTGAAAGCGTGAACATATTTTGGAGTGAAAAATTTGTTACATATTAGAGGTGGTGAAAAAGGTGAGAGAGCAAGCCAATCATTTTACAGTAAATCAAACAGCGCATGTATAAATAAATCAAGGCAGTGCAAACAAAAGTAAAATACATTAAAAATGAATTGGAAAAAAAATTATAAAAATATGCGGAATAAAATTGACAGCACCAACGAGTGTGGTGAAAATGTTCGTAAGCAGGCACAACAGAGGCAAAAGTCAATTCCAAGGTATTTGAGTCCACAATCCACCAAAAACAAACGGAACACACGATTTCAGGGTGCATTTTACACGGCAGACAGGGAAGACACATTTTTATTTACGCACAGAGCGAAGGAGAAAGAAAATAAAAGAGAAAAAACACATCGATATTTTTGTCTTAGGGTGTATTGAAACTCTTACTGGAACAATCCGTTGACGAGATCCACTTCTTTTTGTCGTCCGGATTCAGTTGATTCGTGTTCTTGTTGCGTATGGAGCGGCCCCAGCCGGCGGTGATCGTGCCGAGGCGCGAGAAGGCGCGCTTCACCATCGGCGACGAAGGCACACTCTTCGGCCGTATGGAATCGGAGTCGGGCACGGTTAGATAGTTGTTGCTTTTCGGCTTCTGATTTTGCGGCGAGACCAGCGAGGGCGCTGGACGTGCAAATATTTCCGCCACCGGAATTTGTGGCGAACCGAAGCCAGTTTGTATGCCATAAAGCATTTCCTGTTGGCGCGGAAGATTGTTGTACAGGGTTTCGGAATAGAGTGTTGTATTATGCGGGCGCATGGAGTACTCACCTGAAAAACGCGACTTCTTACGCCCAGTATCGCTCGCACGCCTATGAAACGCGCCTTCTGCTTCGACTGGCCCACCAGAAAGACCACGTCGAAGAGATGCGCATTCTGCAGGCACATCGGTTCTTCGTTGAGGAATACACGCGTAAAGTCCTTGGCCAGCTGATCGTAGTCCTCGAATTGATCACGCACCGAGTCCAGCAGTGGTGATGAAGGCCGCATATGTCCTGTGAAGCGAATGGAAGTGAGAGAGAGAATAAAGTGAGCCACAAGCTTAAGTGTTGGAAGCTGGAAATGGCAAGTGACTACGAACATGCTTGAATTTACAACGTAGTGCTTTAGAGCTTATAAGGACTAACTCTAGGGTTGTTTTTGTATCGGAATAAGAAAATACGATTGACGAGATCTGAATTTAAAAAAAAAGGGATTCACAAACTTTTCGGCTGACATAGCATGTTGGTAAGTGTTTACCATGAACCAGGACGGTCAATACAGGAGAGTCCAGGATGTCATAAAAATTACTGCTCTAAATGCTCGCGTAGCAAAAATTTTCAAAAAAATCTGGTTTTAAGATTCAAATTGCTTCCATAGAAAAAAAGCACTTGAATACCATCGACGAAAGAGCTTCACATTTATTTAAATAAACGAAAATCAGAGCATTATTAATTCATGATAATTCCACAGAAAATTAAAAACCCTACTTTAGATTTACAAATGAGTGTACATATGTGTGTATGAAAAATCACACAGGTAATCTCAGCTATAAAAAGCTATATAAAATGCGTAAATTTTGCCAATATTTGATTTAAGTAAAAATCATATCCAAAATAAAAGGAACTACTTAATCTCAGCAGGCTATCAATATGAAAGAGAGTGTCTGTTTGTGGCTGAGGGCATGTTTGTTTGTTTGCGTTAATCCTTATCGATCATGGAGCATAGCTGTATTTATTTGTTGCTCAATACACTCACATGCATACGCACGCACACACTTACGCAACTTCTGCGCATGCAAGCGTAAATCCGGCTGCGTTTGAATAACAGAAAAATGGAAGGATTCATGCTGTATGCGTATGAGAGATATGCATGCATGAGTGTGTGTGTGTGTTTGTTTGAGTGTGCGTTCCTAGGCGGATGTGAAATATAGGCATTGTTGCTTGTTGGCCAAAAGTCAATGCATTTTTTCTTATTCATCGCAGCAGCATATGTGCACTCACATACACTGTATGTACATATGTATGTATGTATGTGTGTCACAGCATGTATGGAAATTTTTGCTTGAGCAATTTTTTCTAGCCTACAAGTCGCGCGTTTTGTTGTTGTTAATCGAAGTGTAAATCCATTTGAGTAATAGAAAAAGAAACTAGCCGATTTTATGCTCAGAAAATTAAAGGATATGCTTATATTTCTACGGTAGCTCCAAAGAAGCATACTTTAAGGGTAACTTTTGCAATAAATTTTTCTTAAATTTTTTCACATTCTATTTATTTCTTTTGCTTTAGTTGCAATCGATTTTTCTGCTCGTCTCCCGCTCCTACAGCAGAGAACTCTCTAAGAGATTCGTTGCCAGCTGTTGCAGGCTAAAGAAAGGCGTAGTTAGGAAAGATAATGGAAAGGCTTCAAAAAGCTATTAAAATTCTTTGAGAAAAAACAAAATTTGCATAAAATTTTCCCCACATAAATTTTACAAAAGATTTTAACCAATTTTATTTAATAGCAATTCTGTTCGTCCTTCTTTGAGCCTTCCTCTGCGCGCCTTCTTTAGCGCTGAAACACCTCAAACAACATCAAACAGGCAGAGGCCTGTTGTTGCCACAATTACTCTCTGGCCTTGTTAGTCCTTGCCTGCTTTGCTTTGTTGTCCTGCACGAAATATTTGAAGCATCTTTCATACTTGATTGATGGCGCATAAACACGCAAATTTGTATGACCATAAAAACCAAACTGGGATGGACAAGATTTGTTATTGAGAGAGTGTGTGTTGAATAAGGTAGCCATTTTGTTGTTGTTGTGCTATATAAGCTGTTTCATGATGAGTTCAATTTTTTGCGTTTGCTGTGTGTGTGAGTGTGTCTGCACTCAAATCATTATATAAATTGTTATCACACAAAAAGGAAATGAGTGTGTCATTGGAGCTAGTGGCATTATAATAGAGCACTAGCTTTCGAAATCATCTAGCAGCTAATCAAATTATTGCGAATATGCCAAAAGGTAATCTTTTGTTTAGTAAAAGTTCTCTGCTTCTAGCATTTAGTATAAAAAGTTGCCTCAAATCAAGTATTTTTTTCAAGAAAATCCATATATCAAAAAGCTTTAATTTCTTAAGTCAATTCTATAATTAAAAGATATCGTAGCAGTTCTTTATATTGTTCTCAATTTAAATGGAATTTTGTTTAGGGTTTTATACTTTTTTACGATGCGTCACTCAATCATTACGAATCTTGTTGTTGTTGGGCTGCCAACTATTGGTATTGATTTGATTTTAATTTGATGTTTGATTGATTTTATTCGATTTTGTGTGGTTACTAACAATTTTTTGAATTGATGTTTTATTGATTTGATTTTAATTTAATATTTGATTTGATTTTTAAATTCATTTTTGATTTGATTGAACTTAATTTTATTTTAATATTTGATTTGATTTTTGAATTGATTTTTGATTCGATTGAACTTTATTTTATTTTGATATTTGATTTGATTTTGGGAAAAATTTTTTTTATCAGATACTCAGAACGAAATCAGACCAAATCAAAGATCTATTCAAATCAAATTAAATTAAATCGAATAATATCATAGATCATATTAAAATCATTATAACATCTTATTGTTGCGTAGCTATATGACATGAATTTGATCATTAAAATTGAATTTTTGTTAATCTATGTACATAAAATTTTATTTAATAAACAATTGTATAAAATTTGACCCATTTCGACGCCTTTTTGTTGTATTTGTAAGTTATGCAATGTTCTTTTCGTTACTCTATGAGGCGTATGACCGGAAATAGCTGCCAACCCATACAAACGCTGTCGTTTGTGGGTTCATATATTAAAAGCAAATGCCAGAGAACTTGGTGCTTACTCCGAGTGAGCTGAGTGTAAGTGAGAGAGTTTGCATGCGAGTGTGTAAATAAATGTATGGGTATTTATATAGGTTTCACTTGAAGGAGTGTGCAAACAAACGCCGCAACATGTACGCAAATGTTAGCAAACAAAGCAACAAATACTTGCGCATATTTGTAGCACTTAAAGTATGCACGCTAACAGCCGATCACACACACATACATATATACATATGTATACGTATGTATATGCATTAAGGTGTAACACTCTATGGCTTTGTTTGCAACTACAAATCCAAACAAATCACAACGGAAGATACGCATTTGTATGTATGTACTATGTATGTGTGTGTGATAATAATTTGTATATGTTGCTACAAGAGCGCACTTCCTTTAACGCATACAAACGCACACAAACATACGGACAATCACTGCCTTTGAACGCAATAAGGTAACATGGTATCGGCCTACAACTAAGAGCGGCCCTGCACTGAAAAATCAGTAGGATTTTAAATTTTTTTTTAGAAAATTGGTTCTCAAAGAAATTTGAAAATTTTGTTGGTAAATTTTATTTAAAATTTTTTTTGGCTTAACTTTTCATTAAATTTTGTTAGAAAATGAAGAATATCCTTTTTCTACATCTTGTGAAAAATTTTTTTTAAGAACAAAATTTTTTATTATTATTTATATATATATTTATTTTTTATTATTTCATTTTTAAGAATTTCATTTGAAGTAAAAGTTTTTGTGGAAAAATTTTTTTTGGAAAGAATTTTTATATTTCTAAGAAAATAAAAAAATTTTGAAATTGTTTCAAAAATGTGATATATGTAAATATTTTTTTTCTTAGAATTTCTTTTAGAATTAAAGAAATTTTTGAAACTTTAGAAAAGTTAAATTAAAAAGCGCCCTCTTTTGTCTGGGCCCAGAAGCTTCGAAATAACTAAAGACGACACTGGCTACAGCGATATAGTATACACATGTAAATATGTTGCAGAGTGTGTGTGTTGTATTTGTATACACAAACATTACAAAGTGTTGCATTTAGATGAGGCGCCTAAGTGTTACTGATATTGTGTGTGTTTTCTATGTGTGTGTGTGTGTATTACAGTGGCAACACCATAATAACAAGATTTGCTGTAAGTGATAAGCATATGTATATGTGCATGTGTGTGGCAGCATGTTTACACACACATATGTCTACATCTATTTGTATTACAAATCGCTGCGCTTTCAATAAAATGCGGGCTCATGCGCCTCTGCCTATGCTACACATGTATCTGCTTAATGTTAAATTGTGTGGCACGCACTTTTAGGCGCGCAGGCCTGCAGACGCCAGCATGTCGACGTCCTGCAAGGGCTATTAATCACTTTGGCAATCTATTAAGCGGGGATTTATTTGAATATTTGTAGCATTTGTCAAATACTGTATGGGATTACACACAGATACACTAACAAGGCTGTAAGTGTGAACAAGTATGTGATGCGTTGTCAAAGGAAGGTGAACACTTTCGCCGTCGCCCGTCAAGTGAACTAAACCTGTGAAAAGGGATGCGACAAATGTCTTGAACACAGCCACACACACACACACACACACACAATCATATGAACTCATATTACAGCTACACAACACATACACAATACACTGAGACTGCTTGAGCCTGTATTATAAATGACTGGCATAAAGAATGTGCTTGACTTTAAGACTGAATTGGCTATAAAATGGGCAGTGGCAGTCGAAAAGGCAGTGTTTTAAAGATAATGGAAGGAAGAGAAGGCACTTGCTTTTGTGGTAAAGGGTAACATATAAAACAAGTAAGGAAGTATCAGTCGGGTTTCACCGACAGAGTAATACCCTACACCATGTTCCCAAGTGCGGTGATAATTCACTGAAATTGTGGGTGCATTTGATTTACAACCCACATAGTGGGCGGACCACGCCCATTTTTGGCAGACTGCAAGATATACCTAATAGGACTATACATGCCAAATATTGATGCTCTGACAGGTGAAGAACAGATGTAATCAGCATATTTATTTTACTGCCCCCATGGTGGGCGGACCACGCCCATTTCTGGAGAATTAAAAGATATTCCTACCACGAACGAAGTAACCAAATCTGGACGCTCTGGTGTTTAAATTATGGAAGTTAAGAAGATTTTTTGTTTATCGCCTATATAGTGGGCGGACCACGCCCATTTTCTTGTATGGCATCTAAGACCTATATATCAACTTGGGAACCGAATTTCATTCATTTATATTCGTAACTAGTCAATTGGTAACCATTTTACCGGAAAAACTTAGCCGCCTATATAGTGGGCGGACCATGCCCATTTTTTCGTATGACATAGATGACCGACCCCTTAACTTGAATTCCAAGTATTATTCCTTTTAATGAGTAATTAGACAAATTACAGCAATTTGATCGCAAAAAACCCGAGGTAGAGGGACTTAAAGGCCCATTGGGGGCGTATCCTTCGACCGATTTGAATAATTTTAACACTTTACCTAACCCGAGGTTCACTGTGACTGAGTACCAAATTTGGTCCAAATCGGACAACTCCTTCTTTCTCTTTTTTGCGTACACGCAGACAGACAGACAGACGGACGGACAGACGGACAGACGGACAGACGGACAACCGGAAATGAAAAGAGAAAGTGTTTCTGATCATTTCTATATACTTATGTCTATACCTAGGACCGCTCCTTTAATGCGTTACAATTTTCGCACAAAGTTATTATACCCTATTACCATAGGTGTAGGGTATAAAAAGCTACTCTTTTCTGAAATCAGTTGGGTTCAAATTTATGAAATTAAAGTATTACTTGAAAGTAAATAAATTTAAATAAAATTGAGCAAACTATATTCAGTTTATTCGTTTCTAAAATCTAATTGATTCTTTCTGCAATTAATTCTACCGTTTCTGAAATCGAATTGACTAGCCTAAATTCGATGTAAACTTTTTTGAAATTGCAGTCACTTTGATAATATGGACATCAACTGAAATCAAATTGACCTTTTCTGAAATCAAATGAACTTATCTCAATAAATTATTCCATATTTGAAAATGGAAACTTAGAAACTTTGAAAACTTCTATTTGATTAGATTTGAAAACAATTTCACTAATCTGATTCAAATCCAATCTAATTTCACTAATTCTTTTTATTCAAATCTTAAAAATTTGTTTGTCGATTCTGAAATCAAAGTGTTTTCTCTGTATTCAAATTCTTTGTTTCTTAAATTAATTTCACCAAATTTCTGAACTTAATTTGAACATTTTGCAAGAATTTTTGAGATATTGCTTCATTAAACTTTCACCCAAAATATTCGTAATTTTCTGTGAAAATTTTTACGGGTTTCAGGCACTCTTCTTGGAGTAAAACGGAAAAATTGGCTTGGGAACAATTAATTTCAGCATTCATGGGTTCATGGTTTCATAGGTGCACGGGTACCAACACTACAATTTCCTACATACTATGCCTCACACAGAGGTGCACACAGCACACATCAACGCCCACAGACGACGATTGTGGAGTGCTCGCCCCGACTGCAAATACTCTGGCATGCAACATTGTGAAATATTCATCCTCACCGATGGGGCGCCATGAACCCCGGCGATAGGGCTTCGGTATTTGACCGGTTTCCGCGTGATTCGACAGATTCATTACCAAATCCTCGAGCATTTGGGAGCGTGTGCGCTCCTGCATGCGTGCAAATTTGGGCGCCGAATAGGAGGCACGCTCGCCATTGACGATCTTCGTCAGCAGCCATTCACTGTAAGTAGAACATTTTCAATAAATATGCAAGATAATTTATACATAAATTAAGATAGTGGAAAAAGGCAGAGGAAAAGTTATAGAGAGAAAAAGACAGTGCAACAGAGTGCGATTGATATGACTGACCGATGTAGTCAAAGAAATAGAGCGAGATGGAGCGAGATAGATATAAGAGAAAGCAATCAATGACTCACCGAAACATGGGACCCTTCTCAAAGACGGACTGCTCCCACAGATAAGGCTTGTAGGCGCCCACTTCATCACGCGTCACCACGGACACCTCATAACGCGTGGGCTTGTGTTTAATGCGCGCCGAGACACGCACCTGACATGTGGAAAGAGAGGAAGAGAGATTATAATGCTTCGAGAGCCACCAGCAGCAACCTTTGAACTCACCAGTATGAACGTGTGCAGAAAGTGACTCTTTATGCAGGCGGGACTGAAGCGCGTATTATCTGCCTCTAGGAACACCACACAGACGATATCGTTGCCGATGTGCCGCTTACGTTGCAGCTTCTGCGGATCGTGCTTCTCATAGGGTAAGAGTGTCGATACATGAAACATTATCTCAATGTTACGCCAATGCGTGTAAACCGAGTAGAGTCCTTGAAAAGGTGGATTGAGTAAAAGATAAACAAATTATATTAGCTTGTTCAACTTTTTCTCCAAATTGAGATTTTTCTGCTTTTTTACGATTGGCTGATTCCTGCATTGGATCTCTGATGATCGATAGCATAACCTAGTCTAGGACCTACCTGTTAAATCATGTACCGTATCAAGGCCACCTTTGTATTTGTCGAAACCGCGCAGACGCACTCGATCGCCCAAGAGCGTCAGGAATTCATCGAAGAGTACTGAATTGTCATTATTGTCTAAGATTTGCTCCTCGGTGTATTGATCCTCTTTGACATAGATAACGCCCACTTTCAATTCGGATTTTATAAAAACCTGCAATAGTAGGAAATGCAAAAAAAGTATATGTCGATAGGGAGGCGGGCGCGGGTGCGCGCGCATAGAGATGAGAATTTTGTACCTGATCTAATTTTAATAGTTCCTCCGGTGTATCTGGTAGTTGTCCTAGCGTTAATGGTGGATTTAAATTAACTTCTTTACCTAAAGATCTAACTACTTCTTCGCGATTATATCTGCAACGTGGCAAAATATATATAACATGCTATATAGCCATTATAGTGGGAGCACTCCATCGTTTACCTATCGGCGAACACGCACGACGCCGGTATCAGTCCATGCACCGTATACGAGCCGGCGCGCACCAATATGCGAAACTGATCGCGTCCGTTCAGCGTCTCCTGCTTGATGGACAGAATGACGGGACCCAGATCCTCGTCGCTGGTGAAATAGTTCCAATGCTCGGTGCCATAAAAGTACTTCTCGTAGGTCTCCTGTTCGACGGAGATGAGCTCGAATGCGCCCTGCTGATCCCATTGTTCTTCGATGGTGGTCTTTTTCCTAGGACTTAAACATTCGTATAAAATTGTTCAACAATTGTGCATGCGTGTGTGTGATTGTGTGTATGCAATTGGCGCGCAATCGTGTGTGCGTGTGTGCATAAAATGTCAAATATTAATGAAATTTGCAACAAAAATTTTGCGCGGCTTTTGTCAAACGAACTTCAAAATGGAGATTGCAAAAATTGTACAAAAAATATGGGGAAATAAAAATGCCAATTTTGTTTGCTGTCTGATGTGCGAAAATATGGCCAATTCGTATTTGTCTGTTTGTATGCTGAGCTATGGCGCGCTTTTAGGCGCTCTGGACTGTGCCATGCTACATACCTCGGCGTTGCCTCGGAGTCCTCGTCGTCCTCGTACAAATCACTGCACTCGCGCTCGAGGTAGGCGTCGTTGGCGCTGCCCGCGCGCACATCCTCATGCTCCGAGTCGCTCTCGTCCCAAATGGTGTGCGGCGTGGGCAGGGAGATTTTCTGGCGTGAGCACTCGATCCAGTAGCCTGGCGTGGGCATTAAATTGTGTGGATATTCTTCGCAAAATTCATCTGCAAAAAAAAATGAGAAGAAGTAAAATGAAATTCGCGATTTTTTTTAAAATAATTTCATTAGCCTTCATGGAATTTGGTGAACTGTAATAAAATTTTGTTGCCATCGCAAAGAGGAAGGCCAATTAATGCAGCTTAAATGCATGGCAGACTACAGCCTGTTTTGCAGTGGTGTCAGTGAATATTGCGGAGCATAATTTTTGGGCTGCAAATTTACTAAAACGTGCAATTTTTATGAAATGCAAAGAATTTCGCATAAATTTCAGTTAAAACTTTGATATTTTAATATTTTAAAATTTAATCAAATTTGAAGCAACAATTTTAATTCAATAAATGTAGCATACTTTTGGGCATTTCTAGCACTGAGTGTCGTTTATTGTGAAGGTGTATAGAAAAAGAACTTCTCTTTATTGTTGTTTCATCTCTCTTTTGCTGCTGAAAATACAACTTTTTCGAAAAATTGGGGCAAAGCTTTAGGCGCTTGAAAAAAGGCTAAGTCGGCGTTCGAGTTAATAAATTATTGCTAAGACTTCACTTGCTTTAGCTAGAATGATTAAACACGGCTCAATTACACCAAAGAAATTCACCTTTCCTCACCCCACACAAATTGTTGTTGCTGCTTTATGCACTTATGGTGCACATAAAGTCTGGCATATGCATATATTTCACAGCGATTGTTCGCTGACCTTTACGACATTGCACTGCTTTCCTTCCCCTCTAACACTTCATTGCATATTTCTCGGCGTTCCTGAGTGCACATAAAATGGGAAAATTTTACGCGCACTGCTCGCAGTTCATAAATCTGAACTCACTTTCCCACAACTACTGCCAACACTCAGTGTATCACCATAAATCCTGAGAATTGACTGCTTGATGGCCACGGTCACAGCCAAAAAGTATGCTACTGAAATATGAAGGCAAACTGCAGAAAATATGCGCATGCCTCGCAGCTGCAACAGATAAAATGGAGCAGCACAACGGAGCTCCGCTGCAGGCGTTTATAAATGCATGAGTTTCAGTGGCTTAAGTGTCCTGCACAGAGTAGAGGCAGCAGCAGCGCTGGCAAAATGAACCATAAGCACGAAGCCACAAAGAACGGGCCAGTGAGAAATGGCTGCGCTGTTGGTGAGGCTGCCAAGTGCAGGCGTGCATTTTACTAGATGAATGAAGCTAGCCAGTTCGAATGCTCCATGGAGCAGTGAGCCAGTTTATCGCAGCAGCAGTAAAAACATGTGGCATACGGTTAGGCGCCTGCCAAAATGCAATACCGTTAACAAGCAAATAAATTGGCTTGTTTGAGAGGCACCGCTTGGCAGTTAAGCAGCATAAGTGATGCTCATGCCAATGCAAAATTCTGCTGAATGCTAAGGAAAACTGATTAGCAATGCGGTTGCTTTGAATATTGCACAAAGCATGCATTTAGGCGCTGGAAAATGAAAATTGGTTGAATTTGAAATGCCAATTATGCGCGTTGTAGCAGGCTTCAAAAGGGATTCCGCGTGTTCTTTGCTTGTTTTTGCTTGCTTTCTATGAAGAACAGCGTTTTCCTTGCCCGCCTGTACATAATTTTTTCGAAATTTTGAGCTATATCTTCGTAATAAATTCACATAAATTTATGAAAAAAATATTTTTGGAATCCATGGATATAGGCCTTTCAAACGATACCCCACAAGATATAAACAACAACATGTTTTTTCAGAGGGGGGCCATCTTAAATAAATAAAAGTAAAAAAAAATATTTTGAAAAACCGAATCATAAAAACATAGTCATATGTCTACTATTTTTCCTATGTTTATTAATAATAATAGTAACTCAAATGTAGCATACTTTTAGTTGCTTACAGAATACTGTTATTTTTCATATATGTATTAGTACTTAGAACAACTTTAGTGTAGCATACTTATAGGCACTAACAAAATGTTGCTGCCTGCTGCTATTTTGTAATAATTGCGGCAACTTTAATAAAATACCATAAATTTAGTAAATAAATGAAGGTCTCTTTTATGTGGTCATTAGCTGGCATAGCATGCTTTTAGGCATGCGCAACATATGAGTCACTCGTAGACTACACATTAAAATCGTTTAGTTGCCTTAATTACAGTGTAATTACGCTTAGTAAATCAAATATGTAAGCTTAAACCGCAACGCATCAACTTCTGTGTGAATGTGTGTGTGCATGTGTGGCGGCAACAAAACTTTGATAACATATGTCACAACTACGCGACAGCAGCTAAAAGTATGCAATATATTTTGGCATGCAAACAAAAGCTTACCAAGCAACCAAAAGAGTTGTGTGCTACACACACACACACCCACACACACACACACACAAAAAGGCTCAAATACAAACAATTTCATTATTTTGCCTGGCAGATGCCTCCAAGAATGAAGTGCTTTGCCCTTGTCTTGGTATGTGTTAGCATATGTGTGTTGGTATGAGTTGTCGGTGCGTTGCAAATTACTGGCATGTATTTGTGTGTATGTATTGCTAATTAAATAATATTTTGTGCTCGCCTAAAAGCATGCTGCGTAATTTTGTATTTTCGTAACGAATTTCGCGCTTATTTTAGTACTTAAATGTTTCTTTGCTGTCAAATTGCTCGGCTCTTATGCTCTTTGACATGTTAGCCTATAACTGAATATAAGGATGGAAGAGCTGAGAGGGGACTGAGAACTGAAGAATGTCTAATGGAGAATTTTAAATTTATTTAGTTATTCTTATGTAGTGATGGTAAAATTATATGGCAACCCCATAACAACAGTCGAGTCTGGATATAGTGAACTAATTATTGGAAAGCCTGTTCACAATATCCCGCTTGTTTACCATATCAAGGTTGAAATTTTTTGTTCAAAACTCTTTTTTTTAGGGGTCACTATATAGAGGTGTTCACTGTATCCAGACTTGATTTTATATGCAATGTCTCATTAGTTTTATAGATATAGAATCTTCCAAAATAATCGAGAGATTATTACTTCAATGACATGTTTGCACTTGCATTAAGCTTTGCTGTGTACAACATATGTATAATTTCTTATGAACCTTTTTTAAAATAGATTTCTGAGTATTCTCATATTAAAAGTTTAATTAAAGTTTTATCGAATTTCTGACATGCTTCAAAAGTCTGCGTGTTGCCATTTAATTTCATCTCGATGGCAATCTAAGCTGACGTTTCTTTGTGGTTCACATCTCCTGAGAGTTTCCACAGAAATTCAAACAACACACACAAACACACATGCGGTGGCAGAAGAAGCGCCTAAAACCATGCCACATATAATTTAAATTTTCAACTTCAACTTTTCGCTGGCGCGCTTCTTCAGAGCAGCAAATTCATATTTTCACACTTTTGCCTTTTTGATATTTTGTTTTGTTATTTTCACACTCAATATGTGGAAAAAAGTTTTATACTCACACACACACTGCCACACTCATACGCATATAAGGCATAAGCAGACATATAATGCAATATGGTAGCACACATGTCAAGTCTTGGCCACATGCCACACATACACAAAGTCATATAAAAGTGCACACACACACTTAAGAGTAAAAACTTTTGCTTATGCGCGCCGAAAAATATGCTACATTTTTCATGCATATTTTTAGCCGTATATTGGCGGCACTGGCGCAGCGCCAGAAAGTAGGCAACAGTTTGTTGGTATTGCCAAGTTGTGTGCTTTTTCGAACGTTTGCGTGTGTGCGTGTGTGCGGGCGTGTCTTAAAGTTTGACATAAATGTTTGGAAAACTCTTTCGACACATATTGATGGCGTGTTCCTTGACGTTTCCTTGACGGGCTGCTGTCTGCCTTGCAGCTGCTTGTTGCTGCTGTGCTGGGAAAATGCAGTCTGCTGGCGGCAACATAAATAATAAATTTTATTGCGTATGTATATGTGTGGGTGCAGCTGAGTGCGTGTGTGTGTGCGTGCGCACAAATTGCACACATTTCACACTCAAATGACAGCAGAGAATTTCTGAAATTTTTCCCGCTTTAGCCACAAAGTTCAGCCATGAAAGCACCGGAAATTTGGTGGGAAATGTTTTTGGAAACGGAACTGCGGTTGCTTGACTGCTGCACATTTGAGTGCATGCACGCGAAAAATCGTAAAAAACTGCAGTCCGAGCTTGTGCAAAATTGTGATGCGATAAAATTTTTAGTGGTTTTTATTTCAATGATACGAAACGAAGCTGCGGCTTAAAATTGAACAGTTTTTTCATTTTATGAGTTCATAAAGTAGCTTGAGAGCTTCTGTTGAGGCTTGAGCATGTAGGAGAGAGAGGGAGAGCAGCAAAAAAATATTATAAATTGAGAGCAACAACTAAGGAGAGAGCGAGATCAGAGTCTATTTGATTTGACAGCTTGAAAGTCGAAATCGGAACGAAAATGCAAAAAGGAAATTGTAACAAAAATTGTTGGTTGGCAAAACTTATATACATAGATCAGAAACAATAACTTATTTCGACTTGTCTGAACCTTCTTCAAAATGAAATTTTGTTTAAAAATAGTTGCATAAGGCAATAGGAATAGGAAGCAATCACTGATTTCGACTTCTCTGAATCTTCCACAAAATTAGATTTTTTTCAATTAAGCATATTTTCTTTGAGTTCGAATTTTTGGAAGTTTTAAAAATTTCAATATTTTTTTTCTTTAAATAAATATTTCTCTTAAAAGTTTTTGTTCAATATAAAATTGTTTGAAATTCGTATTTTATTTGAATTTTTTCAAGTGCGCATTCTTTAAACATGATAGTTTTTCCAAATAAAGTAAACTTTTTCTCAGTTTTAAAAGTTTGTAAATTTCCAGTTCGATTTCCATTAGTCCATGGCTTCATTTCCAAAACAATTGAACTATGTCTCGCTCCCTGGGGAGGAGGCCAGCATATCGCCACTATTAATTGTTCTCACTCGCACTCAACAAAGAGCAAAGTGCTTTCGGCTGCCCGCCCCTTTGCATCCCACACTGTTGCAAAACTTGCAGTCGGCAAGTCAAAACTTTGCGCTTTTTGGGCTCGTAAATTATTTGAGTGTAGGCCTGACACTTGTTGTTGTTGTTGCAACTTGGCCTAATGGCAAAAGTTGCTGTGCCATTTTTCTTAGTGCATGTGTGTGTGTGTGTGTGCGTTGCTTAGGCCATTTGACAGCTCATTTTGTGGCTTGCTTGTCAGACTTTTTTCTTATGCCAATTCAGGCTGAGTGTATGAAAATCTCGAACGTGTTAATTAGAGGGAAACGGAAATTGGTATTTAGCAAATGATATGACTTGTTGCTGGCAGCGGAAGTGACACCAAGTGGCAACATTTTTCTTGTTGTAGAAGTTAGGTTAAACTTCCGCACAGTCCGGCAAAGTCTTTGTAGGAAGTGGCTGTAAGTTTGTTGCTAAGATTCTGCATCAGTTCTCTCTTTCTATCTCTATGCAAATTGTTTTACCATGCTTAGTAAAGCAACTAACTGTCACATCATTTGCTCTGGCATATTTATTCAAGTAGTTTGCATTTCCGCAGCAAGCACTTCCGCCTTCCAAGCTACCCGCCTGCCGTCCCGCCTTCCTTCATGCTCACTCGTTTGTGCCAAATTGCATAAATATGCCAAAGTAATAAAACAAAACATGCATTTGCAGGCCGCCGCAGCTTTCAAGCATAGCCCCTCCCCCTCTCCGCCATAGCATTTCCACTCTCCTTATGCTCCTTAATGCTCTCGCTGCTTCTTTAACGCTTAAGGCCATTGTTTTGGCCAACTTTGCCAGCTGGCGTAAAATGCTTGTGGAGGCAGCTATGTGTGCGCCCACTGTTCTGCCCACTTACGCTGCAGCCGGGTTTATCTTGGCGCTGGTTAATGCTGCTAACACACACAGTCAAGTATTAATTAAAACTGTGCTTTTGCTGCTGCTGCCAGCAGCGCATATCAAGTTAATTTGCAGCCAGAAACAAATTTTCATATGCTTTTATCTTTTATGTTCTGCAAGTAGCGCAGTAAAGGGGTGGGAGTGGTGTTAAGCGGGGGAGGGGGAGGGGGGTTGCTGATGCAAGTGGCTTACTGTAAACAGTTCTTAAATGCATTTGGCAAATTTTGCTGGCATTAAGCTAAGTCAACGTCAAAGAAAACAAAGCGAAAATGTGGCTTGAACCAATTAAAAGCACTCATACGACGTGTAAGCCCTTAATTAGTTGCTAAGTGCCAGGCTGTAATGATAAAAAAATTTGCGCATATACTTCGGAAAATTACATTTTTTACGTAAGAAGTTTGTGCCGTATTTATACTATTATTTCGAACAAAATTGTATTAGTATTACTTGAATACCAATTATTTTGTAAATAAAAGTGTTTTATGTGAAAATAAAGCACTGAAATTAGAAGTAAAAAAATAAAAAGAAAAAACGTGACACCAGGGTGGACTTGTCTTTTTTTCATGGGGCACATTCGTCAATATAACTTCACAGGTACTAAAAATCGAAATCGAGTTGAAGCTTCCAAGACCCTCGAACCTGGCTTAAACCTCCCATAACCACACAAAATTAATATTAGGGTCGATCTTAGCACTTTCAACATTATATATAACAAATAATTTATAAAAAAAATTTGACAATAAGTACATTTTTTTTAAGCTCTTAAACATGATTTTTTTTAAATTTTTTAATGCAAAAATAATAAAAACGTGTTATGTAACCAAAAGCATGTCTTATCTAATCTAAACAAGATTTTGTATCACCTTATGGTACTTTAAAGTGTGAATGCTGAAAGTGCCCCGCCAAATGCCGAAGCTACCCTGGCATGGGGTAGCGACATTCTGCGAAATGACTTTTTTTACTAATCTTGAAAAAAATAATACAAACGGAACTTTTTAAAGAACTTTTAGTATAACATTTTATTGTTAAATAATGAGGTATTGTAACAATCTAATCGGTTTTTAAATATTTTCATTACCTTCTGAAATACAGGCCTTCAAAAAAAAGTAGACCCCCTACTAAAAGCGTCATAAATATATTTTATTCTCAGGTCTATTAAAATAGAAACTCTTTAGAGAAGCACGAAGAAAAGTAAGAAATGTTTTTAGTATTGATACAAAAAGTAGTAGTTGAAAATTGTTGATTCACCATAGAGAAATATTGAGCAGTTATAGCTTTAGGTGCTATAGTGTTGTCAGCTCCCCTACAGTTTCCCTACATAATTTCGTTCTGTCTTAAAAGACTGAAAAATATCGAGTAGAAAATATCGATAGTGACAATGATTACTTGTGGATACATCTATTGGAGTGCTCAATACATTTGGCCTTATACCTTGAGTGCACAAGAAACTAAGAGAGCATTGACACAGTGAGAACATGAGACTAAGAGAGTGATAACAAAATGAGTACTCATAATTGATATCTGATCCCGTTATTTCGCATCCTAACTTCAGCTAATGTTTACTTATTTTCAGTCTAAGTTGGTAGCTGCTTTGGTAAAGTGGTAAAGTGGTCGCTTTGTTGCTATAGCTACACTGCCTTTTCTCTTCTCTACTGACCTCTATGCTGCCTCTCTACACTCTTCTGCCTCGTATTGCTACTGCCACTTGGCAACACTGTTGCTGTCAGCTTGTTCTCAGGGTCAGCACTTGGAAAATATATATATAAATTGCAGTGAATAAAATTTTTGTTGCTGTAGTTTTTTTTCAGGTGGCTTTCATTGTTGTTTTAGCTACTTTTTAATGCACTTTACTGCACTCTACTTTACTTCACTGAAATATCAAATAGCGCTGAAAATAAAGTGCTGAAAATATGATAGCACTTTGAAGCGCGAAAAAGAAAAGTGCTTTGCGATTTGTTGCCGTTGCTTGAAAGGATGGCAGCACTGCAGCACATGCAGCAGCGCGCATCAAACGTTGCAATGGTATGTGTGAAATTGGCAAAAAATATTGCTTGCATATGCAAAAATTGCGCGCAGAAAATTGATATTTGATGATAGCTGAGCGCTGAGAGGGTAGAGGGGAGGTGGCAAACACAGTGGAAAAGCAAAGAAAGAAGTTGCTGCCAATTGATAGCAACTTTGAACGCAGTCGATTTGCAAAATGCCAGAGAGAAATTCAGGCCATTGTTGCCAACATATGCGAGAATCGAGCGAAATCTGTTGGAAATCTGTTGCCTGGCGAATGCAGAAGAAACTTGATAAAAATTTATGGCGCAAATTGGCAAACTTCGCTTCTTGAATAGGAATACGGCAGAGGGAAGGAAGCAGAAAAAGGCAGCGTGATTTGCTTGTACTTTCAACAAAATTTATAGAAAGTTGGCTTTAGAAAAGTGTTAGTAATTTTGTGAGCGAAAAATTTAAATTTTATGTGAGCCTGAATACGAAACATTAACTGAAGATACTCTTTGAAAAAATATTTTACTTAAAAAAGAGCAAGAAATAAAGAGAAATTTCTTATTTGCTTTTATTGAACTCTTCAAAGTGATTATCCAAGTCTTTCAGTAGATTCGTGCATGGTACTACTTCATATTGCTAGCAAAATTCAACTATGAAATACGTTTTATTTTGGAAAGTTTGTATAACTTTAGACTTAAAATTCAAAGCTTTAAAGCACACCATAATTTAATTATTCCCATTTTTTTCCAGATTTTTTCAGCTCTTCTAGTTAGGATTTCACACTCATACTTAACCAAATCTTGCGCAGCGCTTTTCTTTGGAACACTCCCAGGGGGCCTGTGCATCAGTCAGCGAAATCAGCCAAGCTTCAGTGCAATATTCAACAGCCGCTGGGTAATCTAACAGACTCCTTTAAAAGACATCAGCTACGTTAATAGCTCACGGCAAAAAAGCGAATTCATGACAGCGTGTTACAAGAATTAAATCATTTTCTATGAAACGGAAACGGAAGTGGCAACACTTCATTTGCAAATACTTCGCACAAAAGTTGAGCTAAAAGTGTAATGCAGCAAACTTCATGCTTTCGCTTGGCTAACAATTAAATGTAGATTTTAATTTAGTTGAATGCGCTGCAACTAAAAAAGTACAAAACAACAACAAGTGGCCCAACGGCAAGCAGCGCCCCTGATCGCTTGCCACATTGGGCACTTGCTTCGTTTGTAGTCGTCCTTGCGGTCTGCCACAATGAAACCGCACAAAATGCCGAACAGCAGCAGCGAAGCTTTATGCCAAATCCTGCCAGCTGCAAACTTAAGCTCAAAATACGCGCAAGAAATTTGTTGTTGCTGTTAAAATAAAAGCGCGAAAAAATGGAAAAATGTAAAATAAGTATAGGAAAAATTTGAAGGTACGATAAATGGTAAGGAAATTGTAAATGAAAAAGTACAACAATTTTTTTGAGGTAACAACAACAACAATATATGATATGATGTTCTGCGGAGAGCGGCGGCACGCAAATGTGCCTTTAGTTTGCTTTCTGGATAGGTGCTTTTGTGCGCTGTACGGGGGTGTTGAGCTGAGGCGTTGCAAGTTGTAGCTGAAGCAAAGCATGAAGGAGCTGAAGGGTGGCTATACGCTACCAATGTTAGTGTCTGTCTGTCTGTCATTTGTTGCTGCTTCCAAACGCTGATGTACTTCGCTTCGCTGCGGCGTGAATGCGGTGACGCTGATGGCGGCGGGAAAGGGTAAATTTGTGCAAGAAGTGTGTTTCGGGTAAAAGCGGAACTGAAATTGGGGTTGCTTGTGGTGCAAAGGCGGCTTAGTTTGTGTGTTCCCTGCTGGCGCTGCTGTCCAACTACTTTGCGCTCATTCAATGCAGGATTTTCATTAATTCAACCGTGCACTAATGGCATTTTCAACTCCAGTCTCGGTTATACCTTCCCCATGCTCTTCCCCATTGAGCCCCAAATGCCAGCTACATGTCCCCCACTTCGTCGCCAACAATGTGCAAACATCGAAATTTGGTGTAGTCTAACTAGAAATATCTGCCATAGCCTTCTGCTTACTCTGCAAGGTAGGGATGCGTAATCTACTCGCATCGAAAATTATCGATATTGATGAGTGGAATTTCGAAATTTTTTTTCTTATATCGATTATTGAAATATAAAATTTTGTATAAAACACTGCTGAATATGCAAAATATCAACTTTGAGAATAATATATATTGATATATCGATGTTAAACTATGCATATCTGTGTGTTTCCCTACTCTAGCGAATTGCTAGGTATGAGTGCTCTATGCAAAAATATCGATTTTGATAGAGCCAATGTGCTCCCGCTCTATGTATCGACATAAAAAATTGCAAAAAATTTTAAAGTTTTTGCGAAAATCGTTAGGAAAATTTTTGATTTTAAAACTCATACATATATCAAAGTTTTTGTAAAAACATGTGCTCCACTCAATATTCGCCTGAAGACCAAAGTTCTTTAGAAACTGAAATATTACTAGAAATTTCTGCGTGCCGATTTTCTGCATACAGCCAAAAAATGAACGATTTACAAAAATATCGATATTATTTTATCAACAAATTATCTCTTTTTGTAACGATATGAAAAGCATTAAATTTTCGTTTGATTAGACTTTTTTTTGAAAATATCAACAATTCTCACGCATCGATTGAAATATATATCAATTTAGAGCATCGTATGATTTATTTGTTATTTTCAGTACATGTTATCGATATTAGATTTCTGATTTGAAGCTAGAACTTATGTAATAAAATGTATTTTTTACTGAGAAACAAATATTTCGATTTTTACTTTTCGTTGGTTATTCTTATGCTTTCGCTAAAAATGATTCAATTTATAGACAAATTTCGATTTATATTGACCATCTCTATTTCTTCTTCTTCAAATCATGGCTATTGGTTTAACCGACATGACGTTGACGAGTGCGTTCTTTGTTAGCGCCACCGCCACAGCCGCCGACGAAAGTGCGGCAGTACGATTGCAAACACATGCATACACACACACATCACACACGCACATCACACACGCACTCACAGCAACAGACAGTCAGACAATGAGCGAGTGCCATGGCGTAGTGTGGAAGTTTGTCGCCGTCGTGCCTTTGCTTTTGTTTGCATACTTTTGCGCGTTGTTTCGGCTTGCAAACGGAAATCCTTTGGATTTTTGGCTCAAAAGACGAAATGATGAGTGCGTATCTGTGTGTGTGTGTGTGCCTGTGTATGCGCGCATATACCCGTAAATTAAAAGCAGCACATGTGTGTGTGTGCACTTTGGAGTATTATGCAAATATGCGGTATGTGGGATAAGGGAAGGGGGAGGGGGGGCCACCATACATGCAAGCATTTCGTTTGAAGGCAGCATTTCTGTGTAAGTGCATTTTTATGAACATATTTCGGATTATGCACACTTTTAATAAATTTGTTTTATGCAGAGCAACGAAGCTATGCGGAAATTCTTTTAAGCTGGCCAAATTAGAGCAAGCTGGATTATTTCTGGTACTTCCTTTACGTTCTCAGGACTATTAGAAGCTTAGTTGGAGCATGAGTGGAAGGTTGCTTTTCAAAAGGAAATGCTTTCAGAACTATTCCAAAATAATGTGGTAGCTTTGAGGCTTACAGGAGTTGAGAAAGCAAAGTTTGTGTTATGGATAAAGGCATTAAAAAGAAGTTTCTTTTAAATTTTGAGCCTTTGAAAATTTCTCGTAATGCTTTGGTTGAATCTAGAAGAACTAAGTTGAAAATATTTTTGAGCACGTATCAAGAATTTTCTTAAATTTTCGGAAATTATTAATAAATTTGGTTGAGTCTCAAATGTTGAAACTAGAATCAGGTTGTGGTGAGCAGCTGTTTCTTTAGAAGTGTGTACGGAGAAAAATGATAGCAACGCAATGGCTGTGATTTCATTCTTTATATTCTTCATAAAGTTATTCACTGAGTTATAAAGTTATTTATGACATAGTCAACGAAGGCCTCTTATTTAAGTAAATGAGTATACTTCGAGAATTTCAAGAAAATTTAAGAAATTTCTATCCTTTGTCTTTCTTCTATTTGGAAATTGTCGTTGCATTATATTTGTGTTTTCGAAATCATCTTACCATTATTCTTTCCAATTTTTCCTCTCTTTACTGTATTTGATAAGCCAACACTTAGGATTTCTTATTTCAGTAGAGCGGTTACCGTTGAAGTACCTGTAGGAAATAGCTAAACATCTCAGGTTCCAACTATTCTTCAAGGATCAAAGGAGCTTGGTGACCCTATCGTTGCCTTTTAGCTGTCTCATATGCATTTTATGCTTCTTCCCTTATAGATGCTCTATTTTTAAACTCTCCATCTAACTTTCTAAAATCCCATTCAGATATGTTTGTAAAATTTTCCAACTCTTCTCTTCAAGTCAGGCTGGAAATTAAATTTTAAGCTGATTCTTATTAAATCATTTAGACGCTGAAAGAGCGCATATCGCCTACTTTCTTTCTTTCTCACTCTTTCCACTCTTGTTGCTCATTCTTTAACTTTTTCAACGCATTCATTTGTTGTTTTTTTTATCTTGTTGCTCACACTGATTTTACATTTTTATTTCACAGTGTTGCTTTTTGCCTCATTTTGCCGCATTTTATAGCCGTGATTTGATAGCCTCTTGGATTTGTGTTTTACATTCGCATGTATGCGTGTTACGGTGTTTCAGTGTGCGTGTGATTTTATGTTCTGCTGCTGCGCTGCTTGCCATTGAAGATTTCCTACGGCTTCTTCGTTTCCCTTCTTCTCTAATTAAGCGTTGTTGTTTGTTTATGTTTTCTTATAAAAAAACTGCTTCTTCTTCTTCTGCTTCTCCTGCTCATTTGTTGTGCTTGCCGCGATATCGTATTTTTTCTACATTTTGCGTGTTCTGCTTGTGCGCCTGAAAGTATGCACTTAATGATGCGTCAGCGTGGAGAAAAGAGGCAGGCAAATTTCGCGGCCAGCAAAAAGTTTATAATCCTTTAATAAATGTCTTGGAAAGTGAAGGGTCAATCTGAGCAAGATTTGTTCTATGCAAACAACTTGCTCTATATATGAAAGGAAGCGAGCGAAATAAGGCGCAGTTTGAAAAAGCATCCGCAAGGATTTCATATTTGCTTTAATAACAGCAAAAAAATTTAAGAAGTCCTTTGAATGCAAAAAGGTTTCAAAAAGGCGTAGCTTATAGTTCGTTTATCTTTTGCATAAAAATTAAAAGTATTTATTTTGGTTTGTATTCTGATTGGCTTTTTTTCTGTAAAGCAAGGCTCAGATTCGATTCTGAAGTAATAAAAAATTTTATTTAATTTTCAATTTTAATTTCAAATCTAAAACAGGGTTTTTGATATGTAAGAGAGCTCGAAGATGAAATAGAATCGATTGAGCATCTTCTATGTTACTGTTTAGCACAACATGATTATCGCGTACCATTGATGGGAAAATGGTTCTTTGATAGCTGGTCAGAATGGTTAACCCACATCTAAGGGTTTGGGCTTTCTCCATCTAGTGGGTTCTATGTATAAGGCATCACAATGGGCCCTCGGTCTCTGGTTGAGCTTACTGCCGATAGTTTACAGCCTTTTTAACCTAACCTAATCTAAGAGAGCTTTTTCCTTGTTGAAAGAAAAATGCTTGAAAATCAGCATGGAACAGCGCTGAAAAAACTTCTAAGACCCCTTGAGATTTTTTTAAGTACTAGCAGAACCATTTTCGTTGTTCCAAGCTGTCTTGCTGCTGACAAAAAAAAAGAGCTCTGCTTACTTGCAGTTGTCAGCACCGTTATTAGCTGCTTCCGCTTTAGATTTTCAAGCATGCTGCCTACTCGCTTTTGTCTCTTGCCCTTTTTTCGATTGCATTTCCTCTTGTGCTACGCCGGACCGGATGTCCTGCTTACTTCTCGCTCCGGCTAAAGGTTAACTGATTTAGTGATACTTCAGTCAGGCTTAACAGCTCTTAAATTACAATTGACCTTAAAGCTTTATTAATTGTGCAGTTAAGCGTCGCAACTGGCCAGCTTCTCCTAAAGGATTCCGCAGTTGAAATTTGGTAAGAAAGCATAATGATAAATGTATGCGTATTATTTTTGAAAGAAAATGTTCAAAACAAATGTAAGTAAATAATAATGTACAGAGCAAAACAAATACACACACACACAAATGCGCACTTGTTAAGTGAAAAGTTTTTCAAATGTGAGCACTGAGGCGACATACAAATCAAAACAACAAAAACAACAATGTTGAAAACACTCTTGAGGCCATTATTAACGCTTGAGAAGTTATTGCAGAAAGATTGTTTGCGGGGGAAAATATTTGATATATATAAATATTGATATTTTATATTTTTAACAATTTATTTGTGCTCGCAGCAAACCTAAACAAACGAACATACACATACACACTCACAGGAAGCCTATACCCGGCTGCCCTGCTGTATGGCAATCAAAAATCAATGAGATTAATGCAGCTTCCCTTTGGCAGTCGATGGGGGGCCGGAAGTCGCTTGAATGCTGGTCAATTTTAAAATTCCATGGCTTGCTAGAGTGAGTGAGGGTTGAAAGTGATAGCGAAGCCGAAACGGTAATCGTTCCTTAAACCATATAAAATCGTTTTATTTTTGCACTCTAATGCTGAAACGCTTCAACAGGTTTAATCAAAGTGAAATCTATATCGTTACGTTAATCGGCGTAAACTGGTTCAAACAATATCAAATTCAGGTAAACTGTTTGGGGTAGTGTTTCAACCGTTTTGAACCGTTTCAATCGTTTCAACCGGTTGGCATTGAATCGAAACGTTTAAGCTGGTAAGCACCAAATAAACAGTTTAATCAGTTTAAACTGGCATTAATCGCTAAAAACTGTTTCAAACGGTTTGAACCGATTGAAACGGTAAAAAACTATAAACACTTGCACTTTGCTCACATATGAAAAATCGCTTAAAACTGTTGTCGATTTGAAATGATTTCGTAATACGTGTTAAATTTGCTCACATTCTTATAAGAAGAAAATTTATAACGTTTTATACTAAGTTCAAGAGCTTGGCCAGCTTGAAGCTCGTTATGCCACTTCAACAACTATTGGTTTTTTCTGCTATAAGCATCATTTATAAATTATTTCAAAGTAAATGAAATCAAAAATTGTCTGAAATTGCCAAATTTTTGTTCGCTTTTGATACTGCAATCGGTTAGAATCAATTCAAATCGGTTCACTTGCTGTTGGTTTCAAAATTAAGCAATGAAAGCATAAGCGGTATAGATAAAAGTCGTTACTGAAATGGGAACCGGTTACATTTTGCCGTCAAACATTGCCAGAAATATTTTGTGTGCCTGTGTGTGTGTGCGTGTGTGAAGCAGCCACTTTTGATTTCGCTTATTTTTCGAGTTGGTTTTTGGCGCTGACATTTTTTTGTTATTGCATATTTCCATTTTCTTAAGGGCTGAAACTGAGTTTAGAAACACAGGAAGTTGATTGCAGCCACAGGACATGCTGCTCAGCAGTGCTATGCTGAATAGAATAGCAGCTTGTTGATTTATAAAAAAGCGTATTTTCAGCAGAAAATTCGGAAGCGGCGTGAAATACGGCGAAATTGTAAATGAAAGGCAAAAATATTGACTCAATCTACATGCTATTCAAAGAAAATATTTATGCATATGCATGTGTGTGTGTATGTGTAACTCTGCTACGAAATAAAGCCAACGCATTACGCTTGGGAAAAAAAGTGCTAGCATACTTTAAGGCATGGAAGTAACATTTTACCTTTCCTTGCCTTTTTGCCCATTTCCGCATCAAGCTGACAATGCAAATTCGTTTGTGATGCTTTTTGTCTGATTTATTGTTGTTGTTCTGATTTTTATTGTTACTGTTGCTGTTGCTTTAGTGGTTTTTGTTGTTGTTGCTAAAGGCAAAGTTTCTGCAGTGGTATTCGTAAGCAGGCTAAAGCAGTCCGCCTGCCTGAAGCTTGGGGGGATGTAAAGAGGGGCAGGCGGGCATATGCCAAAAAAATTGTGAAAAATTTCATTTTAAAGTAGAGCAAGTATAAATGAAATTATTGTGGTAAGTGGTGGATGTAAGATCTAAGAAGAGCTCAAGAGCTTCAAGAGCCAAAATTTTTTTCATAAATTTGGCCAAAATTCAAACAAAAAATAGCTGTGTAAAATTTCAAGTGCCAATTTTGTTCAAACTCTTTTTAAGCATATTTTGTCTGAAGTGTTTCCACTGTGCATCGTTTCATTGAGCTAGAATAAAGCTGAGGACGAAATGAAATTGAGTTTTCAGTCTAAAATTATAGTAAAAATCTTTAAAGTTAATTGAAAGTGATTGAGTGACATTGAAATTGATTGCTTGTGATTGAAATTTGCACAATATGATGCACACACTTAAAAGTACACCTGAGGGCCGTGGAGAGCAAATGAAAACTTGTGCGCCCGGCAAGGAAGAAACGTTCGCAAAATCAAAGGCAAGCTCCAGGCGGATTTCATTGCCTAAATCAATATTTTCTTTGGCTTGCCGTTGCGCTGCTGTGCTCTGCATTTGCTTGTGTGTGTGCATATGTGTGTGAGCTATTTCCGACGGGCATAGGAACTTCTGCCAGGAAGTACCAATACACCATGCCTAGTTGTTGTTGTTATCGACTGTGCGCCTGCCGAAGCTGCCGCAGGAAAACTTGTGAAATGATTGTATCAAAGTAAGCGTAGGGAATTCTATGAGAGCTTCAATTGTTGTTGCGGCTGTGCTAGCATCTTAGTCGGGACACATTTCAAGCGCCTAAACAAAGGAATTCAATTCTTATTAAATGTGACAGGCATTAGCGTTCGAGCTGTGATGTGTGGTTGCCAAAAGTTTTAGGTCAGTGTTCTCGCCTGTGGAGCCGCTGACAGCGCGAGACTTATTCAAGCTGTGAAAGCTTTATGAAAATTGAGCTAGGCGAAATAGTTCCGCTACATTTTTCTTATGAACAGAAAAGAAGTTGCTAATAATAAAGGCAAACACTTATAATAATTTACTTCTGAAGAGTCTTAATAAGTTTACGATACATATGCCAACAAATTATTTGCTGGCCGACTTTTGGTATCCAACTTTTTCATTTCCTGCACTTGGAATCATAGTATATATATATAAAGATAGAATTTCATAGTATTTTAAGTCTCTTTATGCATGATATAAATGCATTTATTAATGGTTGTATTTACACCCTCTTCCCCTCTTTATTTCTGATACATGTATGTATTATATCTATATTGCCCAAAAGCAGTAATTTTTATTTCTTAATAGAAATATTATCTAAATAAACAGATTTTATTTAGTCGATTAGCATTGAAAACTTTTTGCACATTTAAGCTATCAACATGAGTAGCAAATGAAAGAGAAGATCAGACTTGGCGCTAAAGCTGACAGCACCAATAAGTAAGGACATCGGTCACTTATAACTTACCAGTTATACTTTTTACTTAACACCTGTCGTTGTCATTCATCACTCAGAAGTAAGCATCACTCTTCGCGGCAGCATTCCAGGGACTGCGTTGTTTTGGTTCACCAACAGTCACTGTAAGAAGTAACACCAAGCAGTTTCGTATACCATACGCCTGTTGCTACCAACTTACAGCGATTGGCAATGAAATTATGCACTGTTGTAATATTGATCACTCACCTACACTTCTCACCTTAAGAGGCACTGATAGTCACTGAATACAACTTTCTTTTAAATTGATCAGGGACATTGTTTTGAGTTCATAACTCATGAGTAAAAATGATGATGATGACATGCACAGAAAACGGTTTAAAAAGATATGTTGAAGTTAATGGCTTCAAATGTTGTAAAAACGATTTCCATTACAAATTTACTTACGCCTTCTAACAAAAAGATTCAATATGAATGAAGATTTGCAAATATTTGATATACCTCCTTCCATTTTTGACTAATAAGTGGAAATTTTAAAGCACTGTTGAAAAAGGTTTAAAAAGATATGTTGAAGTTAATGGCTTCAAATGTTGTAAAAAAGATTTCCATTACAAATTTACTTACGCCTTCTAACAAAAAGATTCAATATGAATGAAGATTTGCAAATATTTGATATACCTCCTTCCATTTTTGACTAATAAGTGGAAATTTTAAAGCACTGTTGAAAAAGGTTTGAAAGGATATGTTGAAGTTAATGGCTTCAAATGTTGTAAAAAAGATTTCCATTACAAATTTACTTACGCTTTCTAACAAAAAGATTCAATATGAATGAAGATTTGCAAATATTTGATATACCTCCTTCCATTTTTGACTAATAAGTGGAAATTTTAAAGCACTGTAAAGCAACAATAACAGCTCTGTGCTCGGGCCCATTGTTGTGAAGGGCACTGAGCATAAGTAGGCGCTTACATCAGCGTGCATGCATTTGCATAAATGCCACTCATTTGCCGCTTCCGCATAAAACCAACATGGCTGCCAGAACGTGCCTGCCTGCCACACACGCACACAGCCACAGACAGAGGCGCACCTGAGCGTTGCCACATAATTTGTTTGCATGTAATTAATTACGCGGTTTCCTTTGACGTTTACACACGACCCGGCAACTCGGCAACCCTGCCACCCGACAACCCGGTCGCGCCATAATTAGGCGTGAAAATAAACAAGCGTTGACCGCAGCCACGGAGAAATGTAGCAAAGGTTGTAACATACTTTTAGGGGCGCCAGGCCACCTGCCATAATGGCGCGTAAATGGCAGGCGAGCGCCTTGGAGGCCAGGTAATGGCTTTGGGCGGTGCGCACGTCTGGGCTGCAGCTGAGGGCGAGGGCGTCAGATAAAGGCAAAGCAAATGTTAATAAAGGGTATGCAAAGCAAAGTTGAAAGAGCAAACATAATTTTCGTTCTGTTCGTTGGCGTAAAATTTTAGTTAATTTAGTAGAATATCAGCAGCAAAAATTCATATATATTTAGAGCATAGTTATAGGCGTGCCATAATATGTAACAGGAACTTAATAGGCCATAACGAATGTGATGCTGAGCAGCGAGTGTATTTTTAGATGGTAATAAGCGCATTTGGTTGACGTGGAGGGCAAATTGTGTATTCATCTTTTAAAGCCACAACATTAGTGAAATTTAGCCAGGCACTAGCAATTTCTTAGGAAAAAGTTATTAAACAGAAACATTTTTTTCGAATTAATAAAAGCTTAAAGAAAACTGGTCTTTGTACTTCTACCTTTAGATATAAATCTGGCGAACTGATGGTTCAATAATAAAGCATACTCTTAGGCTCAGCAGTATTTTTAGTTAGATTAAATGTATCTAAAAACATTTGCTGTGGTTCGCAGTGAATCTGTTTGAGCAAGCTTTAAACAAGAGCTAGTCAATGATTTTCAAATGAACAAATTATAATTAGTAAAATAATAATTCTAAAAAATCCAGCATATTTTAGGAGCATTCTTTTAGGCATAATTATCCTCTTTCAAGAAAAATCGAACACAATTCAATTTGATCATATTTTTAACATTTTATTAGGAATATTTTATTTCTCTTTTACACTCCAAATCCTACCATACACATACAATATGCATATCCAAAAAGCTAAAATATTCAAAGCATATTTTTGCGCGCACAGATGCCGTTTTATAGAAATTCGTCGTTTTATCATAATGCCAACACCTTGAGCCCGTCTCTCTCACTGATATATCTAAACGCTGCCATGTAAATTTCTCAGAAAAGCTAAAATATTCAGAGCATACTTCTAGGCACTATGCAAATTCATAACACGCTGACAAAAAGGCCATTTATGCTTAGCTCATTTTACACTTCATAAAATGCCACACGCACACATACTAGCACTCACTCAAACACACACACATATACACACACACACAAACAGATAAAGTCAAAGTGCTCCTTAAGTGCTCGTGCCTGGGCTTAGGGCAATCAAGCACTTGCGATATTCGATAAGGATAATAATAACATTCGCACACACACATACACACATACACTAAGATGCTGTTGCCAAAGTGTGTGTGAAAAGTTTTGCTAGTTTTAGGCACTTATGTGCCATATTTTGAAATTGTATACTTGCAGGCGCACACAAGAAAAAGGTTGCCTTTTTGTGCTATGGTCACTCAGTGTTATGGTAATTTCTTTTAAAGGACTCTTTTTATTTGGCAGCAAAAAGTAGCATAACTGTGGGCATAATAATACGAAAATTGAGCTGCGGCTGCTGTGGCAGGCAGAATATATGGCACAGCATTATGTAGCAGTGGTGATTATCCTGCTGCAGGACATAAACACTTTAGCCTTAACCCACATTTGTCAAAGCAGCGCAAAAGTGTGACCAAGAAAAATGGCTCCTACTTATACGCATAAATATATAAGCCACACTCACACACACACACACAAACACACATATATATAAAGCAAGCAGTTAGTCTCGTCTATCAGTGCAATATGACAGTAAAGGACACTGCCGCAGGATACAAGCGTAACCAGCAGCAAAAAGGCAGGCAAAGTAAAGCGCAAGCAATAAAACTTGCCGCCACCAACTATGCAAAGAATTTTTTCATAAAGGCAGCAAAAAGAGTGAGTGTGTGTGTGTGTATCGACAGCGTCATGCCCATCGAGCGCGTCACTGGCTTCAATAATTTTTTTACACTTTGTGCGCACAAACGCAAACAAGGAAGTGGCCGCTGTCTGACTGCCAGTCAGTCAGTCAGGCACGTAGATAAGGGCAGACCTTGTGCCGTTCGAGCACCTCTTTTATTGTGCATAAAACTTTGTGAAATTGTTGTTGTTGTTGTTTTAATGCGCGAATTTTAATTTGTTCTTCAAAGAACAAAGTCGTTCTTTGTCTACGTGCCTGCGGGCAATCATTGCTGCTTTTACTTTGACTGTGTGTTAGTGTGTGCCTAAATACCCAGCAGGAAAAATTGCAGCAACATGTTAGAGCTGTTCTGAGTGCCATGTGAGAGAGAGAGAGGGAGAGAGCGATATCTCATATATAGTTTAGAAACGTTGGCGGTACAACAAAAATAAAAAACTATTGAAAATTTGTCAAAAATTTGAATCTGTAAACCATTTGAAATTGCAACCCTGCAAACAGGGTCGCATGTGGTCAGCTGCTGTCACTGTCGATACTATCAGCTGACATTAAGGCAAAATAGCAGAGCTTACCTTATTCATTTCCGTTTTAGAAGATTACCGAAGAGCTCGTGCAACCGAGAGCCGCAGAAGAAATCAACCGAAATCCGTCAACTTGTCAATAATATTTGTAAAAAAAAGCCTTTTAATCAGAGTACTTTATCAAAATGCTAGCTCATATACTATTCAAATCGAGCTTTCGAATCGGCGAAGCTTTCGAACTAAAAAGCAGACTGAAGCACTGCTTTTAAAGCTGAACAAATGCTGTCAAATATTTTTCAAAAATACCCTATAAGCAATTCAGTAGTCGACTACGAAAATAGCACACTTATAGCTAACTTTTATGACCTAACTATAAGTTAACTACAATGTAGTGCAGAGCTGCCCCAAAATCAAAGCGAGCTGTTTGCTTTCTTCTTTTTTGCTATTTGCTTTTTTTGAATTTATTTATGTGCATTGTGAAATTGAAATTGAAAAATCAAAGCAGGCCGTTTGTTTTCTTTCTTTTTTGTTTTATATAATTGTCAAAAATCGGCTCAGAAAGAAATGAAAAGATTTATCGTGAAATATATATGGAAATATGATGATATATTATGTTAAACAGGCAACGATTTTACATCATCTATATATATAAAAGAAAGTTTATGTTTATGTTCGAACGCTTATAAGTCAAGAACGGCTGGACCGATTTTTATGATATTTGATTTGTTGGATTCGTCTCCACCCCGAATAGCAGAATAGCTATTAAAACATCGAATTGGACAAGAGGGCGTGGCACCGCCCATACAACCAAAATTTTTGATCTCGAATAGCTTTGGAACTAAAAGTCGTGCAGCATTGAAATTCCGTATGCAGTCGCCTCTTGGATGCATCGTCCCACTGGTAAAATTGTATGGGCATAGGTAAAAGGGCATGGCACTTTTCAAACATTTGATACTCATTGCGACATGACAATCGCTGAATCAATTGTTTCTGCATCTCCAAGTCAGATATGCACACTATTTGCTATCCTTATTTCGACATTCTTCCCATCGAATCCATGTGAACTGTTGTACAAGGATGACAAATCGAATACAGGTCAGTTCAGGTTTCGAGGTGAATGAGGAGATACATAATCAGGCTTTGTTTTTGATCGAAGACACGTGTTACCTCATGTGCACCAGTAATCAAGTTAGGAATGCCAACGCCATGTCGTGGAATGAACGACGGTTTCAATCGAGAATTGAAACGTGAATTCTATCGAGATGCATTCAACCAATCAGTTTCAACGAATGTTTCCCCAACAGAAGGAAATGTACGATACGTTAATGAAGACATGATGGAAATGGTGGCTTATATTTGGGAAGACATTCCAATCAAAGTCATTCAAAGATAGACCGCGGCCGATGAAATAAAAGCCTGCCTCGATGAATGATCGATTCTGTGGCGCTATGTGAAGAAACTTCAGCTGACGACAAATATGCGAGTTGCACTGCTAAACGATCCATTGCTGAAGATTTCTCTAAGCAATCGCTGACTAACGGTAATGGCCATGTTCCTGTCGACGAATCGAACAGATTGATTTCGTTTCCGCTGTATTTTTGCAATTTTGTCTCAACGAAGGAGGAGTTCATCTACAAAGTGTTCCCGAACATCATTGCTAACCACAAAAATCACAATTGGTTCAGGGAACCAGCAATTTTTGCGGCAAAGACAAGGATGTGGATCAATTACGCTTCACCATTCAATGTCAAATCGTTGGTCCACCGTATCCCTTTAAATCCATAGACTGTGTAAGAAACGAAGACGAAGCAACAAACTATTCAACTGAATTTTTAAACTCATTGGATCTGCCTGGCTTGCCACCGCACAATTTACAACTGAAGGTTGTCTCGGTAGTCATCATGTTTCGAAATCTGAGCCAACCAAAACTATGAACTACGGAACGCGTTTGGTGCTGAGAAAATTCATGGGAAATGTGATTAACATGACGGTACTCAAAGGAAAGTTCAAAGGTGAAGAAGTTCTCATTCCGAGAGTTTCGAAGATCTCAAAGGATATTTCATTCGAGTTTAAATGAATTAAATTTCCGATTCATCTTGCATAGAATAGGATATTGAATTCAACTGCATTCGAAAAATGTCTCAATTAATATTTTAAATTATTTAAAAAAAAATATATAAATTTTGCGCGGAACGAAGTCCGCCGGGTCCACTAGTATTTTAATAAAGCGTATTATTAGCTTATCAACTAATAGTTTAGTTGAATAGCTTCATATGAAATTAGTTAGCTATAGCTAAAAAATTAGCTAACTTTTAGCTAACTTCTTAATAACTAACTTTTAGCTAACTTCAAAGTAACCGACTTTAAGTTAGTTGAAAAGTCATCGAAGGGTAATCGGGACTGACTACTGCCTAGGACATCGCAATGTTAAAAAAGTCAGTCATTTCCACTGAAAGTAGTCGAAGAATAGTCAGCTATGGTTGCGAAGTAGTTAGCTTATAGTGCACTAAAAGTTAGTTGAGTTGCCGGTAGGGTATTTCTAAAATCAAAAAAGTTTTGATCCTTCTCAATTACATGCTTGTAAAAGCCACCAAAGTTCCAATTCTAATAATCATTGATATAACCATGGCTAGCATTAATTTCCCACAGTGCTGTTTGCTCACCAATACTACAAAAGGGAATTCATGTTGACAAGTGCCAGGGTGTGCGTGTGTGTACGTGATGAAAATTTCAATTTTTGAATTATGTCATCGAATAAAAATCGCACGCACAGCATTGCAGAAATTCCGTTTGATGTGCGCAGGCTACGTACGAATTTCTGTGTGTGAGTGTGAGTAATTGTGTGTGTGTGTGTGTGAGTGAGTGTGCTACATACATTGGTATGAGTAATCTGCAATTAAGGTTTATTGCCGTTTTTGTAGCATTGGCACTTCGAATTGTTGTTTTTGTTTTGAATTGTGCTTGACTGGCTTTTTGCCGAATTTTGTATTTCATTGAATTTTTGTTGTTGCTGTAATTTGTAATTTAAAAATTGTATAGGGCTTTGATTGGTTTACATTTAAAGCGCTGAATGTAGCTGTAATTAAGCTAACAGTGTAAAGCTGTAGCGCTTTTATATACAAGTTTAAAATAAATTTTAATAACAATCAAGGCAGCTTTCAGGCGCATATTAAACCTAATTGTTTGCTGTTTAATTGCTTAAAATTGGTGGACTTTAAATTGCACTGATGTTCTTCCTTTTTCCTACAATTTTATTTTCTTGATAGAGAGATGAGAGTTCAAATTTTGAATACCCTCGACCCCTGCAACCAAAAGCCGTTCTCCGTGCACACTTCCTGCTGCTTGTTAGCATTTCCATTTGACAGCCATTTCCTGTTAACGCGGTCAAACAAAATGATGTCCTTATGTACATAGCGCCCAAAAGTATGCTGCCGTTTTTTGAATTTTGTTCCTCCTATTTTCACACGCCAGACCGCAGTTAACGAAAAGACAAGCCGCAGCCGAAACGAAAAGCAAAGAAAGGACACTCATGCCCCTGGTAAACCACCTGCACTTGATATCGATTGATTTCAGCGCTTTTGTATGGCATACTTTAAGGCGTTCCCTGTGTTAGTGCGATAATAAACGAGCACGCATTCTGCACAGCAAACACATTTATCGTTCACAACTTTGTTGTTGTTGGTATTTTGCATGTGCTTGAGTTTGAATTTGTATAAAAGTTTTTCAATTTCTCAAACCACGCCCAGTCAAGCCATGAATTTCGCTGCTATTTAGGCAGCGATAAGTTTTTTGTGGAGCGCTTTTAGGTGTCACACAGATAAAATGTGCCGCAAAAAGACGATGTGTGTGTGTGTATGTGTTAAGGCGCGCAGGCAGATCGGCAGAGTGCGTGCAAGGCTGGATGATAAAGCGTGAGCTGCACATTGAGAAAAATTCTTGCTGAAATGTGCGAATTGCAAGGAGATCTCGAACATAAAATATACGGTTAATTTTATATTGAGTAGTCCAAATCAAGAAATTTCTTGATATCAAGTGTATTTTTAAGACAATTTTCAATAACTGGAATTCTATTTGTTTACATTTAGTGGCATCAAATTTAATTTTTCGAGACTGAAAGGGAAGACATTTTATTTGTTGATTCAAGAAAACTTCACTTTAAGCTTTGAACATTAAGTCAGAAATTAATTTGATGTAAGTAAACTGTACTGAAAACTTAGAATATTGATCGAGTGCAGCAGATGCAAGTAAATCTGAGCTGTGAATCTTTCACTTGATTTAAGTAAACCGCACTAACTGCGTTGAATATTAAGTGAATCCTTGATTATAGGGTTCTTGTTCAACAGGCCGACTCTCTACATACTACAACTCTAAGTAAAATAATCACTTGTTTCAAGTAAACTATGCTCATAATTTTAAGTATTATCTGAAACTTTGACTTAATTTAAGTAAACTTCGCTAAAAGCTTTGCTTTTTCAGTGTGCTATATGCACTTGTATAGGCAAATGTCTTAAAAATTAAGTGAAGCTTTCAGTTGATTTCAGCAAAACGTTCACTTGAGAGTATTTCTTACGAGCTGTCAATTTCGCCAAACATTTTCTTTTTTCTGATTCTGTGAAAAATTTCTTTAAGTGTTGAAGAGCGGTGTAGGCAGAGAGGTGCGAGTACGAGAGCACTACACGTCAAGGAGTAACTTGCTGAAGGTAACGAGGCATAATCAATCACTTACAAATCGTTATTTTCAATTAGACTTTTTGAAAAGGATATCGCACGCACACAGCCAGACAGACAGACAGGCAGGCAAAGATCCACACACAAAAGGCATCACACCCTAAGCGAAACAAACACACACACACCCCTACAACACACATACATATATATTGAAGGTTTTTTCCTGATAACTAGCGCCAGCCTTAGCTGATGAATGTGGCGTCAAAAGCGTGTTGTTGTGCGGTCATAAATTAGCAGCTCGTTAAGGCAGCTTTTTAGGCGCTACAGCTGTTGAAAAATGTGTGCGCTTTTATGCCAAATATTTTACGCTGAATATTTTACTAGAAATAACTGCGATTTTTTAATTAAAATTTTACACGCTGCCATTAACAATGCCAAATGCTAGTGAAGACAGTTTTCGGGGGAAAGGCAGAAACAGCGGCAGGTCCTGTTGTAATTATGAACTTAATGGCATAAGTAAAAATTTCCTTTTGTTTGTGTAAGTGCCAAATATAAATCGAAAATGGCGCCTCACCTTGGCGCATGCTGGCTTTTGTTGTTCTGACGTGGTTGCCTTGGCCTTAGCCTTGCCTTTTGCCTTTTGCCTTTTGCTGGCACTACTTCTTGTAGAGAAATATTCATTTAAGAACAAATTTTATTTGTTAAATATTTTCCTTAACGACTTTTAATTATTCAAAGGAGTTTCATAAAGTCCAACTAACATTTTCATGAATGCAGCAGCTATTCGAATCTTAGCAGTATGTACGATATTTAAACTTTTTTCAGGAGAGCAGTTTAAAGCTTCAAATTCTCATTGCAGTATATGGAAGAGCTAATTGGTTTTTGATGGATAAATGGCGTCCTATAAAAAATACAAAGGTGAACATTTGACAGCACATAGATTAAGACATGGCTATTGTGCATAGAAGCAAAGGCAAAGGCAAATAATATATAATACTATTTCAGAATTTTTTTGATTATTTTTGGCAATTGAAAATCTGAATTCTGAAATTCTAAAATCATCAACCCTCTCTTCCTGCCATAATTCGACAAGTTATGCAATAAAGAACCAACTTCTTATACAATCTTTTGATTTCTTTCTTTTATTTACAGAAACTCTTGGTTAAATCTTTCACAGCGTTAAGGCTGTAATTAGTGACTGCCAGCTTGTGCTCATACAAACCTTTAAACAAAAAACAGCAATGGCGTTTGCTGCTGCTAGTTCCACTTTCCCCCTTTTCCGTCATGCATTCATTGTCACTGCCCCCTTCCCTGCCCCACTCGCGCAGTGCTCAGTGCGCAATTTATACCAAATTATATTGTCACGTTCACGCATATTACGATATATTGTGCTACGTGTTCTCGCTCGTACGCTCACTTGCCCTTGTAGCTTCTCGACGCTGCCATTGCCCTCAGCCCGCCAGCACTTTCGAGGCTTTTGTTTTTCCTTTTCGGCGCTGATTTAGTGCTTTATTTTTGGCCTAGTATTGTTCTCGTCGCTCGGGGCAGTTATGCAGTTTCACCTGCCTTGCTCGTTTTGTCATTTTGCTTTTGATATTAATTTCTGGGCAACACCACGAAATTTGTCATGACTTACTTTTTTTTGAAGAATGACAAGTTAAATTATTTGTTGTTTGTGTGCGAATTTAAAGTGATGAACCACCAGAGAAATCAGCGGTTGACAATTGAGGAAAGCAACACTTTCAAATTGTTGCTTCCATTCGAAGTAAATTTTTGACTTAAAAATAAAATTTAGAACAGAATGCAAAATTTTTGCCAATCCCAAAAATTAAGGAAGCTTTTTTAATCTCTTTTAATGTCAAAAAGTAACTTCAAAGTTTGCTAGATCCAGTGCATATGTCAGCATGTCAGGTTCTCTACATTAAGAACTGGCACATCCAGTCGTATGAGTTACATTTTTGTAAACAATGAAATAGCGAAGAAAAGCCATATTATGTAAGCCTTTTTTTCTGCAACTTTTATAAACATTTTAAGCCTTATTATCAGCAGCTTTATAATAATTTAAATGCTATTACTCAAAGCAATGCACACATTTAATTTCTGTCATATCGCTCATACGCAACGTTGTGCGCCAAATTGTCATGTTAATACTGCTGCCGCTTATAATCAGCTAAAATCTTTCAAAGTTGTTTGCCATATGTCAGCGCAGAATGTAAATAACTTTATTAAAGCATTGCACAAAACAAGGCAAGCAAATTTTGGTATGTGTGTGCGCTCGCTTTAGCAATTTCCATTTAGTCTATGATTGTCGTATTGCTATTTGCTTTGGCATTTTATGAATATTTGTTAAATGAAATGGCTTTATTTGCAGTGAAAAGTGGAATGTGATAAGGAAGTGTGAGGGGGTGGAGGGCGGAGAGGGGGCTGCAGCGGCAATCAAAGCAGCAGCGTATGTAAAGTTGCTGACAAAAGCAGCAAAAGGGAAAAAAGCTGTTGGCCAGATTGAAAATGTGAATATTGCTTTTCAAACATTGAACTTTCATTGAACTTAATCAGCATAAGAGCTGCAGAATGAGCTACAATGAGGATTGATTTTTGATGTTGTTAAATTTTCAAATAAGCGGTTTTCATATAATGGCGAAAATTTGCTTATTTTAGCTTAAGGAGAAATTGAATGCCAAAGCTAAAGAAGCTAGTTCTGGAACGGAACCCTGCTTTTTTTAAATAGTTGTGCAAAATAAAAATATTTCTCCCTTACCAACCTCTCCCAACATGCCCTTTAGTATACGAGAACATGTCATAAATTCCAGCTTGTTATTTAAAAATTTCAATTGAATTTGATGCTTTGTTGTTGTAACAGAGTTCTGACTAAAAACGTCTGCTCTCTGTATATTTTCTTATGCTTACTCATGCATATACTACATGCACTAGCGCACGTGTATGTGTCTATAAAGTTTAAGGTCCTTGCCATAAACTACTCTACACGACGATGCACAAAGTTGTGGCTGCCCTGTCAACTGCATTTTCATTGCTACCTTGCAACCGAGCTTTCAATAATTCATTGCCATTGCACTTACCATCTTCTGGCATGTGCTGTCATGTTTTTCTTGTAGTTCGGCGTTGTGTTCCTCAACAAAATCTTACCCTGCGCTTACCTCAGCTACCTTTGCGAGCATTCTTATAGCACAGAAAATTGCAGTGTCCTTTACAAGTCCTTTGAATGCTACTCATTTGCTGTATTTGTATGCATAAAATTCGAAGAAACGAAGTAGCAACCAGAGTCACTGAAAATAAACTTGAGCGCATTAAAGCGTGCACATACACATGCTTACTTCTCAATGTCTTTGTGTGTCAACTCTATGACAACGTATGACAAAGAAGGAAAAGTTGAACCGAGTTGCCACAAAATCTCAAAAGTTTGTGGCCTTGTTGTACAAAATTCGCTACCTCGGAGATACAGCAACAAACGCTTCTCTCTATTCAACTAACAGAGCACAACCTTTTGGTAAATTGTTGGAAATTGCTAAGCTTCAACTGCCATTAAAATCCTTATAAAATTGTACTGTAAACTTCCAATGAAAAGATTCTTCATGTCGTTACAAGTTGATGTTGGTACCCACAAATCTGGCAACACCTGTTGGATTATGTCAAACGAATATGTACATGTTTCAAAGGTGGCATTAACAGGTTACATTTTGTGTGAAGACAGTTTTGTAATTCGCTGCTAGTCTGAAAAGTTACATTGATTTGAAAATGAGTGAAATATCTAAAGAAAACCACTAATCTTCTTTGATGACTCGTAACAAATTGACGGAACTTTTTTGGGATCTTTTAATGTATCCACCGTATAGCTCAAATCTTACATAGTCAATTGATTTTCAATAAAGCCAAATTTTTTTTTCAAAACTGACAAATTGAAATTCCGTAATATATGCTCCGAATTTTATAGGGCGTTATTAATATATCAAACATTTCAACACATATGTACTTCTGTTCTACTTTGCGCTTCTTAGAACACCAAGTTGTAGCTTTTTCGAAAAAAATAAATTTTTCTGCAAATTCGGTTTTTTAATTCGCAATTTTGCTGCCATAAATATTTAGTTTTGCTAATAAGAACTCGACTTTTTCATTTCTACAAAAAATTTAATTTTCTTCATAAATTTTCTACTCAGTTCATTTGAGAAAGCTCTTTCTCAATTTTGTGAAATAACGTCAAACTAGTATGTTGTCACGACGCTCATAAAATTCTTTGCGATTGCCACCGCTACCCCCGCCACCTGCCCGCGCACCCCTCAAGCGCAGTTTGATGCAAATGCCAGTGACTTAACTCAATCATGTCGTTGCACAGCAAACGCGCCGTCACTCACTTCCTTGACGACAACAGCAACAACAACAAAATGGATGTCGGCAGAGCAGCGGTATTTGTATCGCAATAGTGCATAACTGCACTGCTGTTCCACCCTACAGCCAGCTCTAACTACTGCTATGCAAATGACAGCTCACATTTTATGAACTTTTTGATTTTGCGCATTCATCGCAATGCGCTTGACTTGCTGCTTCTGCCTGGGCTGCAGCTCACTGGCGCCAATGAGAACGTGCCTGTTGCTGACGGTCGCTGTTAGCGCCTGCTGGCTTAACCCGTCTGTGCAAGCGCAGCTTCATGAAAGCATATCAACATACACATGAAAGTTTTTGCACGAAAATGGATTCTTTTTTGCAAAAACATAAGCCTTTTACAATTTTACTTTTTATATATAGAGCTAATTACATATATGTATATATATATATATAAGTAAAAAATATTAAATTTTTCAATGATACAAAAATTTTTTAGTATTTTGAGAAAAAGGATGCCTTGTTAGAACACACTCCCCAATTTTTTTCCCATATTTAAGCTGATTTTGAACAGATCTTGCCAAATAAATAACTTGCTCCATGCTAGACGAAAAAAGTATCTGACTACGGACCTGTTGTATTGTATATTTCCCCCCTCCATTAACGTAAAATCCTTTCGGAACTACCAATTGCTTTGTATGTACAGGGGCATCCACCGAGTGTTTGTTTACTGAAAAAAAGATCAGCGACGCCTGGAGAGAAGCTCTGCATTAACCCGGTATAGGGATGCTATTGACTAATCAAGAAGAAGAATATTATATTATGAGACAAAGACAGTTTTATGGCAATATATTTTATTCTTTCTGCCAAAAAGTCTGCATAAAAAATTTCTGTCAAATGTTTATGATTAAAACTCGCTTGGGGTACTCGAGCACACCATCATGCATATGTGGGTTAAGCATGGCGCCCTGAGCGCTGCAATTAGTAGGCAACTCATAGACTCATTCGGAAGTTTGCAATTCATTTTGGAATTTAGACTAAAACAAAAGCAATGCGCCATGCTGAAGCGTGCTTAATCACCTTAATGTATGCTATACAATTGAGCTGGCAAGCTGACAGGAAGGGTTTAGTAGTGTAGAATGGAAGGAAGAGAGACAGGTAGAGAAGGAGAGAGAGATTGCAGGAGGCTCATAGAAATTCTAGCAACTTGATGTGCTGATATTTGGAAACTATGCGCTATCTTCAACTATTAATTTTTTAAGCATCCTTTCTGTAGCAACAGGAGCAGGCAGAGTTGCACTGCAGCATCTTTTTTTTTGCACAAACTGAAAACTCGAAGTTTACAAAAGCAAAAATAATATAGGATAAAATTCGGATCAACTTTTGTGTTCGTATTTTTGAGAGATGAATTCAAATGGCTTTGTATGTGGAATATTGGAAAAAATTGCCATTACTATTTTTTCGAAAATGATGTCGATGATATAGTTAAATGAAATTTTTTAAATACAGGGTGGGTGGGTAGGCAACAGGCTGCAGTATCTGATAAGTCAGAAACAAGTCAACAGTGGTCCATCTGTATCTGTATCGTCGACTCCATTGGGCATCTCTAAAGTATGGCTATTATGCAATTTGAAACTTTTTCTGAAAATATTTCATTATAAAGTTGAATAGGCCCTGGAAATGTTGGCGAGGTCTGCCACACAACGACGCACCCTGCATTTTATATAAATTCTGCTTAGCCTGACAGAGTTTTTATGAATGCCAACAGATTTGAAGTTTACAACGCCCCAAATAGTTGCAGCTATGTCTATATATTTTTTAGCATGCTTAGCGCATAATTACGTAAGGTATATGGCAAATTGCTTGCGTCGCCATTACGTAGCGTCGCCAGTGGCAACTGCGGCCAAATTACATTTTAATTGAATTTAATGAGCTGTAAAAATTTCGTGCTGCTGCATTAAGTTTTCATTAAGCAGACAGCAATGAGAACAACATCAGCAGCAACAACAACCACCACAACAACAACAGTAACAACCAAAACAACAACAACAACTAGTTGCATAGCAAGAAATTGCTCGGCGCGCAAAAATTTCAATTAAGCAGAGCAAAAAAGCGAGCAGAGCGAACGACGCGTGTAAGTAATTAAACTTTATGGTCTGTCGCTGTGTTACTCCTTTTACGGCGCGCTGCGACCGCACAGGACAGGAATTGCTAACACATACACACACAGGCGCACAAATTCATGCATGCAAAGTGACTGCCTCGTACAACTTTATTGCATAAAATTCTGCAAATGCCAGTGTCAAATAGACACACACACAGAAGCATACACACACACACATGGACACACGCATACACACAACCACAATCACAAAGAAAAATATGTGTGAATCTGTTGGCTGCTTTAATCATATGCAGCGGCGCGCAAAGAAATGCTTGTCTGCTTTGAGGCGCTTAAGCCGTAACGTCATGTCGCCTTAGCAAATGTGGCAGACGTCTGAGGGTTCGTAGATTACTTGTGTAGAGGCAAGTATGTTTGGCATGTAGCAAAAATAAGTAGGGGTGTGTGGGAGGAGTAGCATAGTAACATACCTGAACATGCCTGCGGCGGCAACGGAAATATTAATGTTGTTGAGCTTTTACGTCTTGCTACGGCGCAACCCAGTGACTGTGGCTTGAAGCTTCTCAGCTGTTGCATGAAATCGGAGCACTCCATTAGGGCAACGTCTGCGAAGTGCAGGTCGCAGAGAATTTGGTTCTGTAAATGATAAATGAGCAATCAGAAATGGGCAAGGATTGAGCAGGTAAGGCAGCTGAGCAGTAGCGAGAAACATTAAAGCGAATATTAAAGTAAGTTCAAATTGAAGAAACTTTTCGCAAAATGAAGAGAATCAAGAAGTAATGCATACAAAAAATGTAAACGGAAATGCCATTAAATAATTAGGAACAACAAAAATGTATTGTAGTAGAAATTGAATATCATCATGCAAAATTATATCAATTCAACTCAACTCACTTATACTTAAATCAGACGAAATCAGAAAAGTTCAGACGAAAGCAATTCCGTTCTGAACAAATCAAATTTAGAACAATTATTATTTTAGCAGCTTGTAAATTTATATTCCAATTAACCTTTGTTCATTCTTAGTGTATATTTTACACTAGTACTTTTGTCTTCGAACTCGTACAACTTTTTTATCAAGAGTAATATTGAGCAGATATTTTGCAACTTAATATTATCTATTGTCATAATAATGACGAAAAATAAAACAGCAATTTACCACATTACATATAATGCCAAATTTATACTCCAATTGTTAATGAGTGTAATGAAATGAGAGACTAATAAAGGTTAAATCACAGCTTCTTGAATTTTTCTTTCGGGATTGCTTTTAAGATTCCATATAAATTACTATCAAAAAGTGTCTGTGGCCAATAGCCAGCTCACAGCTGCAAGCTTCAAGCTTACTAAGTCAGTTAAATTTGCAAAACCCTCTTGCGGCGGCCTCTTTCCCCTGTCACAGTCAACCGTGCATGTCCCCTTCCACCTCGGAGCCTGCAGCAATTTGTTGAAGGCAGCTAATGTGCTTACGAAATTCCTAGCAGATTGGGAAATGCTACAAGCTCTTCTGTGCGCGTGTGTGTTGCAAATCTGTGTGTGAGAGTGTGTGCGTGCATGATTTTTTTAAAGTTTTTACCCGCTGCAGTCAATCTTTTTTTGTTTTATCATGCAATTCGTTTTAGACTTGTGGCCATTCACTTTCGAAAGGAGTTGAGCTTCAAGCCGCACGTGCTCGGTTTTTGGAGAGTTGGGGGAGTAAGGGGGGAAGGCACATAAGTTAGTAGAAATTTGGCAGTTTGCGATTTTTCATTGCTTCGTTTGACAAGCAACGAAATTAAAGTGCCTTCATTTGAGGCAGTGGTTGTGGACATTGAAAATCAATTTAAAGTAGAGGGAGAAAACTGAAAATAGTTTAAAAATTTTAAATAAATTATTGAAAAAAATCGTTGGCAAGAAATTAAAAAAATTAAAATTAATTATTAAAAAGATTCTTTGATAAAATTGCGTTTCAAATTGTTTTTGCTACTAACCTTGAACCTTCTGGCGCGCTTCTGATTCGGACCGGTCAAATTTAAACCACACGAATTGCAACGTAGGCATTCCTCGTGATAATGATTGTTGTCATAGAGTGGTGAGGGTTCTGCAAGAAATACACATATAACGATTAAAAATATGGCAGTAAAATAAGGCAAGAGTGTAAATGGATATTGAAGATAAGCTGGGAATAATTTAAGTTAAGGGTGCCAAGTTCAAGAGCAGAAATACTCAAATCAAGTCAAGCTTCAAATACAACTCAATCTCGAGATGTTACAATTAACCTTTCAGGATGCTCTCACAAACAGACTGGACAGACTACTACAAATGCAGATCCTTTTAGTAAAGTTTGACAGAAGTCCATCCAAGATATAGGCAAGAGCACAATTCTATGTGTTATCCTAGCTATGTTTGATCCTTAACTCAGAGCGAGCTTTTATGCATATTCCTTGAGCGGTCTGCTGTAATAGGTTTGAAACCCGACTAACTTAATCTAATAACTAGCTCATGTTTATACGATTTATGTTGTCAGGATATTTACAGGATAGCTCTAAGCTTCGATTTATTAAAACTTATAACGAAAGCAAGCTGGTTTTTCTTTGTAGCACCTTTTTATAAATGTTTGATTTACAAGCAAGCTGTAAGCTCATTCTAGTCATATTGAACCACTGACTGACTTAATCTAAAAGAAGAATAAAAATTTTGAGCCATATTTTTGAATAGATTCTATTATAATTCGAATTAAAGAAAACTGAAAAATTCCTTTGGAATGCGCCATCTTTTTGTTGCTCTTTTCATGCAAAAAAACATGTTTCCGCTTAAAATTCATGTAGCCAAATTGAAAGGATATAATATGCTGCTTGTGTATGCCAAAGCAGTTGCTTTATTTTAGTGCTTAGATAAAGCAACATGAGCGGCCGTAAATCTCAAGGCTGCCAAAGCGCGCCAACTCAAATAAAATATGAAATTAATAAACTTGTGTGCGCTGGGGCTAGTAATAAGGCCAGAGCGCAGCAGTCGTAGCATCCTTAAGGATATCATCATCATTCACATCAATGGCATCTTCATGAATATTGTTTGTGCTACAGCATGCCAAACAATCACTTAATCAATAGACGAAAGGAAAGCGCGCCGCCTTCAGTTGATGTCCTGCTGAGGGCAGCCAGCGGGCGTGTTACTCTGGCGGACAGAGAGTAGAGCAGCACTCACACATTCACAGTTACACACAAAAACAGAAACAGAAACAGACACACAAAGCGACGTGCTACGACAGGCATTTGATTGCGAGTAGGAATGGCGACTGCCCAGCGGGAAAATGACACATCCTTCCAAGTGCTCACTTGGGATGGGGAGAGGAGGTAGCATATTAATTAAAGCAAAAGCATTAGCACTATAAATAATTCCAAATTCTGTGTAATTTCGAAACAATAAATGATTTTTCTTAAAGTTTGCATAGCTCTTGAATATTTCTGTATGCACTCTTTTATGCTTTTAAAATTAGTTCGTAATATTTTCAGTTTTGAATTGAACTGACACTATTTTTCTATTTTTATAGATTTCTTGCTTGTTGGAATTCTTAGCTACATAAGCATTTATTTGCTGCTATTATAAAGGTCCACATATAGCTTTGAGATAATTGTACTTTAGCTACTGGGCAGCTTAAGTACTTTTATATAAATGTGTGTGTGTGTGTTCGAACATATGGCATCTGTTTTATGCTATTGTGTGTAGCTTTAATGGGCGCGTGTGTATCTTGCTGTTGTAGCGTGTGTGTGTGTATAGGTGCGCCGTTAAAAAATTATTACTTTCGCACGCATATGCCAGACACACACATACACACTCGCATGTGTGTGCATATATGCCTGAAATATCACAGCATTCTTATGTGCGCACAATAATTGGCGCTTCCTTGCGCTCCAGCTTCGCATGCCTAATTTATAGTCGAGCGAGTCCTAGGCGGCAAGTTGCTCCAGGGGAAGCAGCACCAGCTTGGACGGACTGCCTGACTGCCAGCATGCATGCCACATGCCGCATGCTGCGCACCGCGTGAAAAATTATTATTGAGGTTGCGTGATTGATTCGCAGCTGGCAGCAGAACATTTGGCACAACTAAAGGCTTAACTACGAACGTGCCTTGTAAAAGCGAACAAAAGGAACTGGCAATTTATATATGCAATGCCGTAGCAGGAATATTGCTTCCGTGGGGCTGCATCACAGCAGCGGAAGCATGTTGTATTTAATTGAATTGAGGATTTTAATGAGTTAATGGTAAGTATATGCTTTGAGAGTGGCAAGTAAGTGGAGAAGGAGGGGACGGGGGGAGGGAGGGGGTAAACACATATGAAAGGCAGCAACTTTAATAAAATTTATGAAAAAATTATGACATATCGATGAAGCAGGCAGCAGGGAGATCTAGGAACACATACTGTGCTTCTGCCCCCCCGCCATCGCGAGAACTCGTCTGACTTGTTTGGGAGCGCCTGTCTTTTCAGCGCTTCAACAAATTTCGATGCTAGGCATCAAGCCTCTTTGGAAATTCTGACAGATCATTACTTTGACCACTCCTTAACGTAGCTCTACCTGGCATCGTTAAGGAGTCTAAAAGAGAAGTCGTAAGAGTCTATGTGTGGTCTTTTCAGGCAGGCAGCTAAACGTAATCCAATACAATATATATTGTAATTGGATTTCTCCCCTACACTAATAGCTTGTTGCCAATGCCATGCACTTTCAAATCTCTTTTCCAGCTGTCAAATACAGTGCACTTGTTACTCCCACATATTTTTCACATAATCAAAGGAAGCTGCTGAAAAATCGTTCTAGTCAAGCCACAAACCCATGAGCTTACTTTTGTTTAAAATTTTTGGCAAGCTGTAAATTATTTATACATGATATATATTTCAACATTTCAGCAATCGAAAATTTATGATTTGCTATGAAAATTGCAGATATTCGGCTAAATGTGAGGAACTCTCAGCCCAGGCGTAAATCATTTCCTTGGTCAATTTCAGCACAACAACTGCAACACACACACACACTCGCTGGTTGGCTAAATTTATGCTTTGGCTGTTGGCAGCTACTATTTATGCATTTCAAATAACGCAAATTAATTACAACAATATTCTTCATTGTGCAGTCTTTATAATAATTTCGAGCGTTAATTTATGACTGCAGTTGCCAGCTTTGCATACAAATACGAGTATTAACTCAGTGTGCAGCGAACTTGTGTGTGTGCAAAAAAAGGTTTTTTTTTATTAAAATTTTAAGTATTATTTTATGAATTGCATTTTGAGCGTAAAAAGAAACGACATCTGGGATTATTAATTGAAGAGTTTGACGCAGCGAAAAGCTGAAATTTTATGTTGAAAAAATATCTAAACAAATAAATTTAAGCTTTAAAGTGTGATAAAGCTTTCTTGCTGTTGCGCCTAGAAATATGCCTTAATTAGTATTTTTCATAGCTTAGCTTAGTGGCATATTTTCAGAAAACGAGATTGAAATTTTTAATTATTCAATAGAGCCATAAATTTCTTTCTAGCTTCAAATCTGTTAGGCAAAAATCAAATTCTAGTACAATTTTCGTAGTTAAGATCTGTAGAAAATGTATAAAAAAACACAAGTTTTAAAGTGGAGCTTATATTTGGGAGCTTCTTTTGGGGCATATTTGTTTGGTTTGTATTTGGCAGATATTTTTATCTCATTTGAGTGATATTTCCTATTAATTTGGGTTATGTGTGGAAAATATTTGACTTATATCTGTTGCAACTATACTTTTTAATGATTAATAGCATTTTTCTCAATAAATTTTGAGCCTTTTTGTTCATTTTATTATGTGGCATAATTGGCAACGCTGGCGGTAATGCTAACTTTCAATGCGCTTAAAGTACGTTGTCATGTTCAATGCGCACAAGCGTAACAATTTTCACTGCCACCCAAACACACACACACACAGAAATATAATATACACATATAAAATATTGCACGTTGTTAAAACATTTATAAGCTGCTTTGGTAACCTTTTTGCTTTGACTGCACTGCATAAAAAAAGTAAGTAGAAACGTGCGCAGCTTCAGTGAAACTCTATCAAGCAAGTTGAAAAGATAAAATACAAAAAAGTAGCAAACATTTTGATTTTGTAGCAAAAAGTTTCGGCCTTCAGTGCGTATGAGTGTTATTTAATTGCATTATGTGGTGCATGAAGGGAGAGAGAGAGCGAGAGAGAGAGAGATAAGGGGTAAAGCTGGCTGCAGTAATGCGCTACAACAAACAGAAAGTGTTGCTTTTGTATGCAAGAAAATAGCAATTAATGATTTAATGAGCAGCAGCGATTTAAGGTGCCGTCAGACGGTGCAATGCAAGTGCTTGCAGCAATCGTTTTAATTGCAGCAAGTAGAATTGCATCGTCTGACCACCCGAAAAGTGGTTGCGTGCAAGCGCTTGCTGCAATTGATTTGATTGCACGGAAATGCTTGCATTGCACCGTCTGACTAGTTCATGCAATCGTTGCATGCAATCAAATCAGTTGCAGCAAGCGCTTGCAGATTGCAGGTCTGGTCAGTGCAATATTTGTGATTGCAGGAAAGCGAACGATTGTTTTTCAATGGTTTTCGATCTAATAACGTTGTAACGACGTTCCCTGCATGTCGAGTCTTCGGATGGCGGTTGTCCAGGAGTCGTTTACAAAAATATTTATGAATTTTTGTAGGACGGGAGGAAACACACACTTGTCAAGTTTATAATCTAGAAAATCGGTTTTTTTATGTAATTATTATAAGATTATACATTTATTCCAAATAGGGTGAAAATATGGAAAATCAGAAAAGAAGTCGGTTTGGGCATAGATTTTGCCAGGTGGCAACTAATCATGCTGTTGTTGTTGTTCCCCTTGCCATTCCCAGGTGGTGTGATTCCAATTCTAGGGTCCAAAGGTACACCTCTCACCATAATCCCAACGCCCTGCATAGCAAAATACAATGGCAATAACAACATCAGCAAGTGCCAAGCAGCTAGCTTGGGCACAAGAACAACAACATGTAAGTTGCAGTTGTTGTTGTTGCCGTTGTATTTGTTGGGATTATGGTGAGAGGTGTACCTTTGGACCCAAGAATTGTACGGGCGAAATTAACATTCCAATTTAGGTCGTTGCATCGTGTGTGTGCCGAATTCAAATTCTTTTAAAACCGCTTTGACAATTTGCTTTTATATTTTCTATTTTGTTGTGCCGTGTATAAAAAATTTGGGAAATGGCAGTTGCAGAAAAGGTAAGCCAATTTGATTTTTATCATAGTTTGTTTTATTATTGTATAATCTTTATTTTCAAGCAGTTTGTGTGGACGAGTATGCACATATTCAAAATGCTTGAAGAAGTGGAGCGGAAACCGTGTGTCTGGAAAAAAAGCGACCGTATGTATATGAACAAGCATATGAAAAGTGCAGCATTTCAGGAGATCGCTGCGACTATTGGTACTTCGGCGGACAGTATAAGAGACAAACTTAGAAACCTGCGCACAGTTTTTTGTCAAATAAACAGAAAAAAATCGAAGAGCGGAAGTGGAGCAGTGCAACAACCGAGGTGGGAGTTTTACAAAGCGATGCTTTTCATGGCGGGAGAAGTAACAAAAGCTGGAGAGACTGATTCGGTAAGTGAAAATCATATTTCATATTTTATGTATTTATTGAAAAGAAAAGAAATGTTCAATATTAACACTATACTCGCATTCAGCGAACTGTGTATTGCCAACTCAATTCACCGCGCTCTGAAATAAAGTATTGTATGTACTCGTCTCGAATGGCGTTTGTGATTGCCGATGTCTGGCTAGATCGTCGTGACAAAGATATCATTTGTTCTTCTTGCCGCCATTGCCCCAGAGTGATTTCGCCTTCATTGTCCCTATCAGCTATTTGTGTTGTATATTCCTTTTTTTGGGAACAAAAATTATGAAGCACGCATACGGCGGATATGATTTTGTTCATCGTGTCTGGATTCTGTTCGATCGGTTTTCGTAGAATTCGCCAACGAGCTGATGCGATACCAAATGCGTTCTCAACGATGCGGCGTGCGCGGGACAGTCGATAATTGTACACACGTTGCAAAGTGGTTAAGTTTCTATTTCCAATTGGCTTCATAATGCGCATTGAACTAGCAAATGCTTCGTCTGCAACAATGCAGAACGGCACTGGCATTGTGCGGCCGGGTAACGGTCGATTCGGCGGCAAATTCACTGTATTACTTTCCAATGCTGCACTCAGTGGGCAGTTGGAAAAAATTCCGCCGTCGGATCCGGATCCTTTTGCTCCAATGTTAACGTAAATAAATTTGTAATTGGCATCGACCACAGCCATCAAAACCACGCTGAATGCCCCTTTGTAGTTATAGAAGGCACTACCTGTATTCGCAGGTGCTTTGCATACGACATGTTTGCCATCCAGCGCACCAACACAGTTCGGGAAATTCCATTTCGTTTCGAAATCATCTGCTATTTTCTTCCATTCATCTTCCGTTGACGGTGTCTGTAAATAAATAACAAAACAAAATTATTTCGATTTCAGTTATGCTTCGATGCTATTTCGGAAGGCGATGTCGGAGAGAATTCGAATGAGTCGGAAGCAAACATGTCAACATCTAGTGATTCCGTTATGAAGAGCCCGGCACTACCGAAATCGACTTCAAAACGTAAACGTGACGTCGAGGACCTGACACTGGCGCTGAATCCTCTCTATGAAGAGCTCTCTAAATCGCGAGCAAAAATCGAAAGAGCAAAAGGCCCGAACGAGAAATTTGCGGTGGAGGTCGCCAGCGTGCTCAACAATATTAGCGATCAAAATCTTGTAAAATGCGCAAAAGCGCGCATGCGACTAATTTTGGCTGAGGTAATGGCCGAATCAGCCAAACAAGACTTGGCTGAGAGTGAGCGCCATTCCAGCACACCGACGGCTCTTACCGAATCCGAGGAGAATGATCGACAGACCCAAGAATTGTTCTCAGAATATATTAAAGAATTGATTTAATAAATTTTTTGTTATAATTTTTCATAATTCTTCATACACATTAGCCCAATTCACAATCGTGTGGAAATGGTCTGGGATTTTTGCAATTGACAGTTTTGTAGCAAACTTACAATAGTTTTGACAGTAGTTTGCTACAAAACTGTCAATTGCAAAAATCCCAGACCATTTCCACACGATTGTGAATTGGGCTATTGTTTACTGCTGCTAATATTGTTTACTACTTACTAATAATAAATACATACTCACTTTTAAATATTCCGGTGCCAAAGTTTTATATAAAGCACTACAAACTTCCGGAACGATTGTTCCAATTGATGGCCGTGAAATTCGAAACACTTGAGATAGTGTATTATAATTTTCTCCACTTGAAAGATGTTTCAGCGTCAACGCTACTCTTTCCTCTACGCTGATGGCCACACGCATGTTTGTGTCATGCTTTTCGACAAGCGGTCGTACTTTTTCACAAAGAAAGTTAAATTCTTCCTCCGAAACACGAACGAAATTACGGAAAAACTCGTCTCCTTCTGCCCGCAAATCTGTCAGCAGCGTTGCGTAATAGGGATTTTCTGCACCGCGTTCCCAAAATGGACGCACCCAAATTTGTTTTCGATTGGCAACTTCTTGTTCCCTCGAGTGCTGCAGTATCCGTAGAATGATCTCCACAATAATCAATTGCTGCGATTCCAACAGTTCGCCTTCTTCTTGAAAGATAATATTATCACCACAAAATTCTTCACTAAATTCTTCGTTTTCCATTTTGCACTTATTTCCCGTCAACACACAGTCACAAATTGTTCGTAGCAAATCAATTGCAGCAAGCGATTGCAGATTGCATCGTCTGACCACCCGAAAAGTGATTGCATGCAATTCTACTTGCTGCAATCAAAAAATCACTTTCTGCAAGCACTTGCATTGCACCGTCTGACTGCTCACTGCAATCACTTTCCGAAATCAAAATTATTCCAATGCAATCTGCAAGCACTTGCATTGCACCGTCTGACGGCACCTTTAGAAGCAGCCACAATTGAAGGTTGCTCATACGACACGACGTTCAACATGAAAAAAATTCAACAGCATTTTTTTGACTTAAAGTGCTTGCATATTAATTGAACTGTCTTAGGCCGCCTTGAAAACGAATTACATGCCAATGCGAACAGAAATATAAATCGATCTATTGAATTTGGGACAGTGAGTGGTTGGTGAGAGTTTGATGTTGAACAAAAAATTTACTTTTCGATTTAAAAAAACAGTATTTCCTCACTCTTTATGTGAGTGTGCCGCCGCTATTTTCAGATCGCAATTGCATTAGCTGGAGATAGACGTTGTAAGAACCGCCCAACAAAGTTCCTTGCCACCATCTGAAAAATCGTCCTCTTTGCAAGAGGCTCAGGAAGATTTCAGCAAAATGAAATTACATTCGGGTTATGAGAGAACTACAATTTTGTTCGTGAATATCAAGCTTGAAATAATTTTCTTGTCTAGTTTGCTGTTTTAGCCAATAATTAGCCAATAATAAGAAGAAACTAGTACTGGAAAGAAGTCTTCAAGGTTAATTATTTTGTCGACAGAAAGTGTGTGCGGAAAGGGATCGAACTGCAGCTGGACAGCTCTCTGTGACTTGTCGAGCATATTAGCAACATTTCACAGCACACGCTTGTCAGCAGCGTCAGCTGCCGTGGCATTACAACAAAAACACATACAAAATATAGCCACAAAAACCGCCAAGATTTAGAGCTCACATCTATTGGCAAGTGACAGTTATGAATGTGCCTTTATAAACTGCCTGGCAGCAAGAAGAACAACAACAAACGCTGTTTGCACAAATTTTTTCTTGGCGCTTGCCAACAAAATGAAAACTGATTACTTAAGTTTAAGTTGAATTTGGCAGCGGCAAAAATTTGCTTAAATTACAAGCGCCAAAAGTGCAATTTATTTAGCATTAGTTTCGAGCACGCTTTCAGGCGCAGTCAGCGTCGCTTCAGCTGCTTCGGGCGTCAGCAAAAAGGGTTCATTTTGTAGCCTTAAGCGGCAAATGCTTTTAAGTCGCTGCTTTTATTAGACAGTTTAATTAATCAAGCATGAAAGTAGACTAGATTTTTGCAACAAAAGAAAGCAGCTTGTAAGCACATTAGCTGACAGGGGCACACGCACACACACATAAGAGCATTTGGCATTTGTATTTGAAGTGCGCATAAAGTAATGATTAATTAGCAAACTGGCTGCTGGCAGCGTGTTTAAGCGGTAACTAATGACAGTGGCTATAGTAAAATGAGATAGAAAATCTGCCGAATATCGGAAAGTTTTAGTTTAAATGAAAAGTTAATGGAAAAAGCGGAACTTTAAAGCAGTTAAACCGCGAAATTTGTTGCTCATACGCCGTGTGACACTCCTGAATGCAAGTTCGCTGTCTTCTCAAGTTCTTGTTCTAAGCTTATAAGCCAATTTTTGCTGTTGACACTTGCAAAATTCATAAAATATTTCTTTCCCTCCATCGAAAGCAGACAACAATCAAGGCATTATCACTACTAAATATGAAAATATTTATATAAGCGCATACCTCTAGAGTATAGCGCTTTCTAAAAAGGTCAAGGCACTCAATACATTTACAAAGATACACACCACTACACATGTACTTAAGTATATATTTCGGAATTTTCGTCGAACAACAAAGGCATGTTGAATGTATTTATTAAAAGTAAGAATTATTTATTTGTTATTGTTATCGGCCGCACAAAGCACAGCAAGAGCAACAGCCGCTGTCAAGTGCTGTCAAGCGGCGCAATTTCTTCTTCTTGAACAATCGCATATTGTGTCTGCTTTTAGGCGCGCGCACACATACACACACAAAGCTGTGAAGTCATCTATTGCTATGCACAGTGTCGTCTTTGCATGCTTGAAGAACAGTCTTCAACGATTTGGGAACATTTTTGGCAACACTTCTTTGTACTGATAAGCATATTTTTTAGTAAGGAGAAAATTCTATAGAAATTTGTAAAAATTTTAAATAAGGCTAATAGGAAAAATGTTGCCGAAAAAGTAAGAAATTACTTGTTATTGAAAATTAGAAAGAGCAATTGGAAATGATTTTAAAAAATTCAATCAAAATTTGGTGCAGAAACTGGTAAAAAAACAAGTCAGGAAGCAATCAGTCGGGTTTCACCGACAGAGTAATACCCTACACCATGTTCCCAAGTGGGGTGATAATTCACTGAAATTGTGGGCGTATTTGATTTACAACCTACATAGTGGGCGGACCACGCCCATTTTTTCCTGAGATATAGAAGACCTACCTCTTAACTTGAATACCAAGTATTATTCTTTTCCATGAGTAATTACACAAATTATAGCCATTTTACCGAAAAAAATCCGAGGTAGTGGGACTTACAGACCCGTTGTGGGCGTGTCCTTCGGGTAATTTGAATAATTTTAACACTTTACCTAACCCGAGGTTCACTGTGACTGTGTACCAAATTTGGTCCAAATCGGACAACTCCTTCTTTCTCTTTTTTGCGTACACGCAGACGGACGGACAGACAGACAGACAGACAGACAGACAGACAGACGGACAGACGGACAGACGGACAACCGGAAATCAAAAGAGAAAGTGATTCCGATCATTTCTATATACTTATGTCTATACCTAGGACGTCTCCTTTAATGCGTTACAATTTTCGCACAAAGTTATTATACCCTATTACCATAGGTGTAGGGTATAAAAATGCTTTTAAAATTTCTCGCAATGGAGGGGGGAAGCCCTGTATCTGGCTCTATGAGCAACGGCGCCTCTGCTCATGGCCAGGCGAAGTCTGTTGTGTAGCCTGCCGGATTTTGTATGAATGCCATACACTTCAGAGCTCATGAATTTCTCAGTGGCATTGTCTATTTGCCAGACACACACACACACACACAAACATACTTACACACACATTCTCACACACATAGGTACTCACAAATATTGTACAATATGCAAATGTATTTTGGCTGCATCTATTTTCCCGCTCCAAACAAGAACAACAGCAAAACATACTACCCGCCCCCGCTCTTCCTGCCGCCTTTTTATACCCTACACCTATGGTAATAGGGTATAATAACTTTGTGCCAAAATTGTAACGCATTAAAGCAGCCTTCCTAGGTATAGACATAAGTATATAGAAATGATCAGAAACACTTTCTCTTTTCATTTCCGGTTGTCCGTCTGTCCGTCTGTCTGTCTGTCTGTCTGTCCGTCTGCGTGTATGCAAAAAAAAGAAAGAAGGAGTTGTCCGATTTTGACCAAATTTGGTACACAGTTACAGTGAACCTCGGGTTAGGTAAAGTGTTAAAATTATTCAAATTACCCGAAGGACACGCCCACAACGGGTCTGTAAGTCCCACTACCTCGGATTTTTTTCGGTAAAATGGCTATAATTTGTGTAATTACTCATCGAAAAGAATAATACTTGGTATTCAAGTTAAGAGGTAGGTCTTCTATATCTCAGGAAAAAATGGGCGTGGTCCGCCCACTATATAGCCGGCAAAATTTTTTCGGTAAAATGGCTCCCAATTGACTAGTTACGAATATAAATGAATGAAATTCGGTTCCCAAGTTGATATATAGGTCTTAGATGCCATACAAGAAAATGGGCGTGGTCCGCCCACTATATAGGCGATAAACGGAAAATCTTCCTAACTTCCATAATATATACACCAGAGCATCCATATTTGGTTACTTCATTCCTGGTAAGAATACCTTTTTATTTTCCAAAAATGGGCGTGATCCGCCCACTATGTAGGTTGTAAATTACATGCACCCACAATTTCATTTCTTTCAGTGGATTATCGCTCTATTCGGTTACTTGGTGTAGGGTATTACTCTGTCGGTGAAACCCGACTGATACTTCCTTACTTGTTTTTTATTATTTTCCACTTTTGTTTTTCGAAATTTCCGTCTGTCGTTTGTTTCTCATTTATTTTCGCTATTCTGTGCGGTAATGCGATAATGGTAATAAATTTTGCACTAATTTTTTGCGGCACTTGTTTTCTCTCATTTTTGGCACTGCTGCTTTTGTGTGACAAGCTGGTCTCTCTGGTCGGGTCGGGTCTGGTCTGGTCTGCTCCCGTGCCCGGGCAGTTGAGGCAGCTTAAATGTAATAAAATAATGCAGAATTTATGACTCGTTAAGTACTGTGCGCTGCCTCAGTGTTGGCGCTGAGCTTGTGAGCAGGGGGAGGGCGACAGCAGGCAACAATTCTCAAAGGTTAAAGACATATTTCGCCTCTGTCTCGGGAAGCAGGTCAGTGGGGAAAGGTGGCAATAAATATTTCGAGCAAGCAGGAATGTTTTGTTGGCTGCGTGTGTGGGTAGCACATGCTTTGAAAGCAGCTCAGGTACGCGCACTATGTTAGAAGGTCAGTAGGGGGTAAGAGGGAGGGAGGGGGGCGCAGCAGTGAGACGTAAGCAGCTCGAAGTGTTGGCGTGTCTGTGTGCGTAGCAAGGCCCACGAGAACAACTACGAGTAAGTAAGTTTAATACGACATTAGGTGAACTACAACAATAAAGCTGGACTAAAATCGGACCAAAATTATAATAGAGAAAGCAACCGAGATCGGAGCAAAAGCAAGAAAAGAAAATTATAAGTGAAATCTGGCCGAAATTGCAACTATATCAGTTGTAGTGCAAAATTAAACAAAAAGTAAAAGCAAAATCGATTCTCAAATCGTAACCAACTCAATTATTCAAGGAAATGAAGCTGTTATGGATAGAAATAAGACAATTTAATTTCACAATTATTATAAGTATTAGTTTTTTAATTCAAATTCTTGTATGCAACACTGAAGTAATGTTCGCTTTGTCATGTTCTTTTTAACGAAAGATTCTTCACGTTAAGTTAAATTCTTTTATTCATAATGGCTTCTTCCGGCGTCACTTCTGTATAATTTGCCGACGAGGAAGCACGAATAAGTAAGTTAAGATTTTGAGTATTGAACCTGTTTGTAATTTAATATCTTTTTAGATATTAAAACTTTTCCGCACCTTACCTTGCTTTACTTTGCCTAAGCTGAAATAATAAACGGAAGGTTCTTAGTATATTTGTGGCCGTCATTTCATGTTGCAACTGCCGCCGCAACAGAAGCAGATAAGATAACCAGAAAGAAATCTTAGCCGTAGTCGTGGTGTCTATTTATATAAACCATGCCAGTGAAAGCAGAAAGAAGTATGATTTTATCGTAAAATGCCTTATAAGAGAATTACTATTAAAGAGAAATTCTAAACAACATGCCAAATGAATTGAAAAATATGTCTTTACAGTGCTTGTCACGAGCATTCGCTTGGAATTTTATATACATATACTATATTATATATGTATAAACATTCATTTCTGCTTTGATTGGTTGGCATTCATAATTCATGTCACTCATACGCACCATTCGCCTTTTATCTGCTCTTCATTGCTTACACTTAAAATTCATTTGATTTGCACGCTAAATTATGTGCTCAAAAGCCTGCACTAATACTCTTGCAAATGTCTAGAGCGTGTAGCAATGTGCGTGCCTGATTCGATTGAGTGAGAGGCTGCTGTTGAGTTCTGATTCCGAAGCAGCTGGCAAGCGTCTGGCGATTGTTTTGACTGCTTTTCTTGGTAAGTGTATAACTTTTGGGTGCTAATAAATGACAATGAAAGATGCCTAGCAATTTTCATCATAAATCAAAAGTTAAAATATGCGCTGTTTTTCGGCATGATTTTATGTTTCTTTGTGCAAAAGAATTTGTTGCTTTTGTAAAACACTTTTTTGACAACTTGTTGAGTTGGCCAACGTTTTAGATAGTTGTTGGATATTTTTGGCAGAAGTAAAAGCAAGTGAACTTTGTCGGTTTGATGTTCTTTGTTCAAGAGAGAAATAGTATCATAACTCAAAGCGATCATAGACGGTGATCAAACTATTAGCATAATATTAAGTAAATTTTAACAGGAACATTGATTTGTGGTTGCCATTCAACAATATTGCACTGTTGCTTTTTTTTGGGAAATTTTTTGAGATTTAAAAAATTATTTTGCCAACAATTTTGATTGCATTTATGCTTGAATTAAGAACTTTGCTTTGGTGTTTATTTAAAATGTTACTCATACGTCTCGAATAATCACTCTGTTATGCTTTTGTATTTTCAGCTTATTTCCCAAGCTGCTGCTATGCAAAATTTCACTGCATATTTACAGTTAATTTTAATGCAAAATCGTAAAATTTTTCTGCTCACTTTTAATATGCATAGAACGCTCCGAATGCTTGCAATAAAAGCGTGCAATAAATTGCTTTGGCAGCTGCTACACTTTTTAAAAGCAGCGCAGCTTATTTTCATTTTCAGCTTCAGATATCTTATGACTTTTATGCAGCTGTGCAGAAATATTGCTCAGACAAAATTCAGCGTGCCAGAAAGTAAGCATAAATGCTTGCAGCTTGATTTGGCGTACGTATAATTAAAAGTGGCACTCTCTCTTTATTACTTTCTGTGCTTTTTGATGTCGATCAGTTGTTATTGCTATTAGCAACTTTGTGCAATATTAACGTCAGCAATGGTTGTTGTTGCAACTGTTGCTGCTGCTGTGCGCTTTTAGTATATTCATCTTGACAAACATGCTGTCTGAATGGCTGTCAAGCGCTTGATGTATCAATTAGTGCATATAAGTTGCACGCTGCTCACCCGTTCGCTGATAACAACAACAACAAAAGTTGTCAGTTTTTAATAAAGGATTCTTTTAAATTATAAACTTGTTAGACAATTATTGCGCATGTTGTTGTGGTGTTCAAAAGAGTTGTAAAATGTATAAATCGCTTTTTTTTTGGCATATGAAAATTATCATAACAGAGGACGTGTTCAGGACGCGGTTAATAGAGGACTGCAAAGCTGCTCCTAATGCAATTTAATCAAATAGTATATGAATACGAGTTGATAAATAACATTAATTATATACAAAAATGGTATTAAAATAAATACAGCATGAACAAAATATTTCGAAAATATCCAAAAGTTATTCAAAGCTACGAAAATTATTTCTAAACAAGTACAAAACTTTTTATAAATCAAAGGGAATCAAAGAAGCTGCCTAAGTAACATTATATATATTGCAAAGTTTTGCCAAAAAATTCATTCAAATTTAAGGTCACACAAAAAAAAACACAAAAGTTACTTAAAAGGCAATGTCATGTAATTCAGTTTAAATCACAGTGCTTCAAAATATTTCAAAGTACATAATTCAAAAGTGTGCGAAGTAGTTCAAATAAGTAAAAAAATCCACAGAAAAGTTTAATTTATTTTGAAGTAGAACATGTAATTTTAGAATATATAGAAAAATATTTCAATTAAACTGGAAATGACGTAAAATAATACACACTTAGGCTGGAAAAACTTTCAGTAAAAGTAATCCAAAGTATTAACATTTTTGAAATTCGAAATTCTTTAGAAAATAATGAAAATATTTCGTAGCAATTCAAAATTATTTCTCTAGCAAACTAAACAAATTTAAGTGTACAACCACAACAATAATTAGAATTGTTTCTTCTCGCTCACAGCTAAATGTATCTACAGCTTTAAATGCAACAACAACAACATGCGCTTTTCTCATGCACAGCACAACAGATTTAAAGCTAAAGCTTTTCTAGTTCACTGTGCGTATGAGCAACATTTAATTGCACAAGGCCGCCGCTTTGTTGCGCATACGTCTTGTTGTTGTTGTTGTTGTTGCCTGTGCGTGTTTGCATTGAATGTTGCTTTTGCTTTGCGCACGCTTTAAGCTCACCGCTATTACAATTATATTAATTGCGAATGTCATTTGTTTGCGCATCGCTGTCAATTAAACATATTTACGCTTCGACTTCTGGCCAACGGTTCTTCGTTGCCTGCTCTGAGCGAGTGAGCGTGTCACTGTCTTCTTCGAACAGCGCAACTTACCAATAGCTACAAAATTAATTAACGAACGCAAGATAGCGGCCATGTTTGTGTTTTTACTTTTGTGTAGCCGGTTTTATCTTAATTGTTTGTTTTTCTGTCCATCGATGAAGCAAAACGATAGCCACATTATAACAAGCATTTTGGGCGGGCTTAGGGCAAGAAGTTGTTTGGCTTAATGTTCATTAGATGCATGTATTTACATTTAACGATTTGTGTGCAAATTATTGGCTGTTTTGTATTTATTAAATTGAGCTTTAGTAGGCTGAAATGTGTATGCATAAAGACAAGATTACGATTCTGTAGCTTACATAGGAAATTTCTGCTTTGTATTATATTTCTTTGCTTTTATTCAAATTCGAAGCTTTGAACTGTTTCTCAGATTTTGGCCTTGCATTTTTTGAGATTATTTTTTAAAGCTGCTGTTTTTCTTATATAATTTGATTTTATTTCATTGTTTTTTACTTCAATAAATTCTTCGAGGATAGTAATTTAATTTTGCTTGTCGAGCTTTCAAATAATTTCAAAACATGTTCGCTTCTTTCAAGCAAGGGCCCTCAAAGTCTAAGATATGCTGCAGCCTTTTAGGCATGAGCAGTTGCTAAGATGTTCCAGCAGCTACGTTACCTTCATCACCTGCCATTATCATTTGCAGTTATCTGCGCATATTCACTAGCATTCATGCGCTCGCTTTCTGCATGTGTATGCATTGCAATGAGCGCTGAGAGAAGCTTATCTTGGCACGTCTTGCAACTGCTGCCGAGCAATACCAGCGTCAAATGGCGAATGCCTGTTCACACTAAGCTTCGAAGCTTAAATATGTACATGTGCACATGTATGCTTGTGTGTGTGTGTGTGTTTGTGTGTATTGCTGTTTGCTTCTCTGTGTTGAAGTGCTGAAATTAAATTTCTCTATCGCACGTTGCCAGGGAGACAATGACGGCAAACTCATTAGTAAATTACTACCAAATAACAAGCCATATGGCTCTATATATATATATACATATATGTATATATATGAGTGTTGTATAGGTATAAATGTACAACGCAATATGTGCGCTTAAAGCATATAACGCACTGACACTTTCGCCGCACGCAGGCAACATCAATACGTCGTCCTTTGAGCTATCGACAAATAGATGAGTGACACCTTCGCGCAAACACAACCCAGCGAGAAAAATAAGGAGTGTTTATATGGCAATAAAAAACATTTTTTTGACAGTCAAATGGCATATGAAAGAAAATTATCTTTTGTGAAATTAATTTGATCCGATGCTAAGACAGAACTAGGGCTCCTTTTTCCAGTATTTACTTTTTTCTAGTATTAATTTTCCTACTAAGTCGACAATATTTCAGCTTTGCAAGAACTTAAAGTTGAAGTTATTTTGTAACCAATCTAATAGATAAAAAAATATAATACCACTTTCCCTTTTTATAAATTTGAAGGAAATCCAGTGGAAACTCGAACTGATATGTCTATTAAAAATATTTGATTCACATTTCAGCTGCTACTTCTTCAGAAGCTTTCAAAAAGAAGCTCTTTAGAATATTTATTTAGTGTTAAAAGAGTGCAATTGTTTGTTGGCATAATGCTACATGTCACTACAAATGCATATAGGCCAGCACACAGCAATATAAAAGCCTACCAATACACAGGCATACTCGCTTGTGTGCGCGTATTTGTGCGACTATAATATAATCAAGCATATTATCTGTCAATCGAATTGGTATTCATTTTGTGCGCTCTGCCCATTTTGTGCTAGTGTATGTGCATGTGCTCGATTTGCTTGAGTTGTTGTGAGTTAAAGGTAGAGCCCGACCGAACCCTAAATTTTGGCCGAGACCGAGCGTTCGGCCTTTTTTTAATGTTCGGCCGAGACCGAGACCGAACCTTTCGAATACATATGCAAAAAAAGAAGAAGAATTTTAATTTAAAAAAATTTATACATTTTTGGGAAAAAATACATTTTATTATAAAAACCAATTCTTTTGAGGTATAAATACCTACATTAAGCATCTGATGTATGAAAAATCAATAAAAAGTATTATTAAAAAATTTAAATTTTGTTTAAAACTATACAATTTGTTCCTCAACTGTTCGGCTAAATACTCGGCCTTTTTTAGCCGAGACCGAACCGAGACCGAACCCGAACCTTTTGGGCGAACTGTTCGGTAACCGAGATCGAGACCGAGCGTTCGGTCGGGCTCTAGTTAAAGGCATAAACGCTTGGCAATTTTTGGGGTTAAGTGACAACCACAATAAAAGCAATTAAGAGTAGGAGCATTTTTTTGTAGCGAAAGTAAAGAACTTTAATTATTTCGCTGCTGGCAAAATCTATCCATCTATCTCATAGCTAACGCCTAAAAGCATGCTACAAAATGAGCATAGAAAATATTTACATCGCTATTTTATGTTCGCCATCAATTTAATTGCATTTTGCTGAAAGCTGAGAGCACAATTACACATTAAAAATGTGCACTTACGCGTCGGCCATTTGCATTTCGTGCCTCTTTAGGCCCACTTAGATCAATATTAACAGCACATTATGGAACCATTAAGCAAGGGTAATCAAATAACCATCAAATACTTTGGCTGACGCGCATAAAATACACACCCACACACACACACACACACACACACACAGACACACTGCTATACAAACAACAATACACTGGCTATGCCAGGAACTGACCGAGCATACGAGAGAATCATGTCAGCAGCAGCAGCAGTTGGACGCTGTCGAATTGTACATATTGAATAGACACTTAAAGTTTAAAGCTTGTCATTGTTGTTGTGCTGTCATTATATTGGCTTATTAACTGCTGCTAATGTTGGTGTGCTGGTGTGGTGGCAGCTTTGCGTTGACGTGATTTGAAACACATAATTTCGAATTTCTTTGGTCATGATATTAAAGCACTTCACTTTGACTTGTTAAGGATCGCCTGTCTTTTCAGGCTCGAACAGATCTCGAAAAAATGTATGAAGGCTCTGTGGAAATTTGTGAAACACACCCAAATTCTGACAGATCATAACTTTGATCATTCCTTAACAGAACTCTATCTGCCATCGCTGAGGAGCCAACAAGGTTTGTGATTGGCCTTTTTGGGCAGCCAGCTTAACCTTACCTATACTAACCTACTAGAAAGTAATTCTGTCTCACCGACAATCGATTTCTTTTAAATCTGTGCAGAGTTAAATGCGATCTATAGGAAAGCACTCCGCAGAGCGCTCTTAGCGTAGTAACTCAGTAGAGATGCCTTTTCATTTTTAGAGTTAAATGAGCTGTTATTTTTGAAAGTGGAATAAGTAAATTTTTTACAAAAATGTAGATAATGGCAGTTATAGATAAAACTTTTTATGATCTTTCTATGGGCAAACAATTTATAGTAAAAAAAATTGAGATTCTTGTATTTGGGAGATGGAAGTTTTAGCTCTTCATAGTAGTGACACTGAGAGTGAAATGTAAACAATGAAATATCTCGCAATAACAGAAAGTGGACTTATTCCACTTTCAAAAATAACAGCTCAAATAACAATTTACACTTTATTTGATTGAAAATAAGAAAATTATAAGAACTTAATTTTTTTTATACTCCTATGCAAAATTTGCTGGGCTGTATTTGAGCCCTGCTAGTTAGTGGTAATAGCTTAAAAATGGTAAATAACACTAACAGATTTAATTGGCAAAATTGCTCTTAAAATATACCATGCAATTTACATAAGTTGCAGTTTGTGCGCCTGTGGCTGTGCTACACTTTCTGTTGGCTGACTTGCTACAAATGGACGGCAGCCAAAGTTCTGCTGTTACTTAGGAACAAAAAACTCAAATGCTTCCGCTAAATTGACTGCGAATGCGAATGTGCACTTGCAAATGAGCTGGCAGCGAAATAGCCATCGTCATTAAGTGGCAATTGTCTGAGCTGCAGTGCATATTAAGTGCAGGCAGCCGCAGCCATACAGACCGCTCCCTTAGTCCGATAGACAGCCTAGCCAGCTGAGCCAAGTCCAGGGCAGCAAGAAGCACAGACAAGTGCTCCACGTTCGGGCGCACAAATGCTTGGGAATGCAGCAGCTGTGACTGTGGAGGCAAGAAGTGGGGAAAGGGAAAGGGAAAGAGGGCAGTGCGCTTGGCCGGTGGCATAAGACGAAAGCAGGCAATAAAAACCAGAAGTCAAATTAGGTCATTAGTTTGGTAATTAATCAAAGTCACGAAAAGATGAGGGCAAGTTACAGTTATACTATATGCGATATATATGTATATACAATTAATTAAGCCACAAATTAGCTGCAGAATTTGCATTGAGCTCCAAGCGCCATGTGCTGCCGTTTAGGGGGGTCCTTGCCATGGCTATGGCACATAATTTAAAGGTTAAATGCTTAAATCGAACTTTTGAACAAATTATTTACGATGTTTTTGGAATGAGTTAATTTGCAGTTGAAGCATACAAGGCATAAAATCAATGAAATAGCTTGGCAGCTATGTTGTTGTTTTTCGGATAGCTAAAAGAGTCGGTTTGGCAAGCTTAGTAAAAATTTTGTGCCTGAAAAAGCTAATAAATTAAATATGAACGGCTGCCTTTCGTAGTAGACTAAGTTGATAATGGACAATCTTCAGCTCTTTATATGATGACTCTTTATATGACTGATATGTAGGAAACTACGATTCATATTTATAGAGATGCCATTCACGTATTTTATTTTTACAAGATTTTATTGGGAACGTATCTATCGTGCCAAAAGAGAGTAAGTTCTACATATATGATATCGTACTCGAAAATTTGTTTGTTTTTGTATAAGAGAACAGATAAAATATTAAAGAATTGTTCAACTTCTTTATATTTTGAAAACATAATGGTAGCTTGTGCCACACGACGTATGATTAACATGACTTGCAACAAGCATAATACTCATACGCACTCAAGTACAGAACATGCTTCATCATAAATTGCGTGACGGAAAGAGGGGCGAGGGTATGATATAAACTTACAAATAAGCGCTATTTTCAACAACAGCAACAGCAACAACAACAACAACAACAGCAACTCCCTAAAGTAACATAACAAGCGTGTTGTATAACAGTCCAGCTGAACATGGCGCTCGATTTTCATGCTACACATACTAACGCACACACACACTTTTGTATGCAGCCATACATGCATACTTTGACATGCTTGAAAAATGTTGCATAATAATTTAATATATCTACCAATACGCTTACAATTACACCAACGACACAAAAGGGAGTGCAATCGTTTTGCTGCTCGCGGTTATGCTACCTTCTCTACTTCCTCTCTTTCCTCCCCCTTACCGTCATTTGAAATGAGAAATTGTGGCATAGCTGCCTGCCACATGCCAACAGCACACCACAAAACAACAACAACACAGCTGTTGGTTGCACAGTGTAGATTGCTAATGCGCTGGCAGAGAATTGCATTGAATATTCAGCGCTGAAATCTTTCAGCAATTCTAATGATATCTGCTATAAACAACAGCTGCAGTAGCGATTCAAGCATAAAAATGCCAAAAATTTTTATAATAAATTGTCAAAAAAATGCCATGCAAAATTGTGGCTTAGTAAATATTTTATTTTAATTGAATTTTGTTGGGCGTGTTTTGATTTTGTGAAATATCAGTGTTGGTTTTTTTTTACTAGCAACTGAATTTGTTAGTTGAAGTTTTTAAATCTCATTGTTTTTAATACAGAAATTGCCATTTTAAGGCGGAAGCCTAATTTTAGTGGCATCTAAGATTTTGGCAAAATTCCGAAGAAGTCGAAGCTAAGATTTTGGTCGAATTCCGAAAAAGTCGGAGCTCAGATTTTGGTCAAATTCCCAAGAAGACGAAATCGAAGCTTAGATTTCGGTGGAGTTTCGAAGAAGTCGAACTTCAGATATTGGTCGAGTTCCAAAGAAGTAGAAGCTCAGAAATTACGGTCGAAATCTGAAGAGGCTGAAGGCTAAGCTCAAATATCGGTCGAATTTCTAGAAAATCGAAGCTAAGATTTTGGTGGGATTTCCAAGAAGTCGAAGAAGTGGAAGCTCAGAGATTATGGTCGAAATCCGAAGAAGCTGAAGGGGAAGCTTAAATTTTGATCGAATTTCGAGAAAATCGAAGCTAAGATTTTGGTGGGATTTCCAAGAAGTCGAAGAAGTGGAAGCTCAGAGATTATGGTCGAAATCCGAAGAAGCTGAAGCTCAGATTTATAGCCAGCCGCTGTCGAAGGATGAACTTCGGTCTGCCAATAATATTTGTTTCACTGAAACGCATGCTTAGCGCTTTATGAACTTTGTTGTTATTGTTTTTGTTGTGGTGGTTGATGCTGTTGTTGTTAATGTGGTTGCTGTGGCCGCTGTTGTTTTTTTTTGCTGGCATTTGCAAAGAGTCAGCTATACACAGCGACCGCATGACCCTTTGTCGCGAACAAGCGCTCAGGCGCACATATCATGCAAGACATGCACCATTGCGGCTTTCCCCCTAAGCTAGTCATAATGCACCCCCTTGCCTTCGGCATTATTGCCAGCTCGTAAGCACGTCAAGCCTTTTCGAGCGTGCATTTTCCGGCGCACTGCATGCGTTTTACTCGCGGCGGCAATATTTCAACGTAATCAACATTTATAAATGCCCAGCTCACTGCAGGCCATGCTGTGTGTGTGTATGTGTTTGTCAGTGTAGCTGTATAGGTGTGTGAGTATGCGTTAAATGAGTGCAATTGCTGTTGCAGCTGTCAGGATTGATTGCGCGGAAGTTCGTTGGTTTGCTGACTGAGCTGCCTTAATGTGTGTGTGTGTATGCGAGTGTGTAGGTATGTGTATGGCACAAACTATGCGCTTATGTTTGTATGTGTGTATATATGTTGCAGCGTGATGACTTAATGCCAGTCAGCTTCATATGTATGCATGTGTCGTTGGCCAGCGCTGTTCAAATCCCTTGATCTGTCAAGTGCTCTGCATATGTATTGGTATATGTCGAACAGTTGCTTTTGCATGTGTCTGTGTAGCTTGTGCACATTATTAGAAATTCTGTACCTTCTTTATGTGCACACACACCAATACACACAAGTAAGCAAACTCTAAAGCTTGCTGCTTTAATTGCAAAATGCTGCCAAGTGCAGTCGAGCGTTTGCCTGTGTGTGTGTGGCATATCAAATACATGCTCGTATTCATTAAATGTCACTCATACACAACGACCAGGCCGCCGCCAGTGGAGTCGCCTTTGAGTTTCATATGCAAATTAAAAGCCTTCTCATAAGCGAGAGGCACAGCTTTGGATTTGGTGAGTGATTTGAATTCGTTGCAAGGCAAAGTTAATTATTGCAAGTGTACAAACACACACATACGCAGGCACTACTACTTCATATGCATAGGCATGAAAATTTATTAACAATTTTCATAATTTCATTAAAATCTTAAATCATATTTTCAGCTCCATAAATTAAAAGTCAATGGAAGAATCTTCTTGAACTATTTTTGCCAAAGAAAAGACAACAACAATTTTTAAGTGTACCTACAACAATTGTAATAATTAGAAAATTTCTTTTCTTCCATGCTTATTGTCAGATAGCTATTTAATTAATGATTTCCATACTTCGGATTTCATTGATGATCTCTAGAAAAGCCTCTCCTAGGAATTTGAGCCTTTCGCGTTTTGGTTGCTTTGCACTCACCGCCCTCTTCCCGTCTTCAAAGTCAAGTTGAGCAGTTGGAAATTAGTTTATTTAGAACAAAGTTTTTTCTTTAAAAAAAATTAATTTTGAAAAATTCTTTTTCTTCCAAAACAGTTTGGATCAAAGCTTTTTATTTTCCAAAAGTTTTTGCATTGATATTTTCTTTTCTTTAACCTTTTCAAATTTTTTGAAACTTTTTAAGTTAATTTATGTTTGGTAAAAATTTTGTATGATTATTCTTAACCAACCAATTTTAGCATTGGTTCCAGTTGTTGTAGTTTGGTATAACATTTTAATGAACCCTTCAATCAAAAGCTTTGTTGAACAGAATTCGGTAACAAACCGACATCTTTCACGAACCGATTTCTTTAACGAATCCGTAAAGCAGTGAACCCTAAATTACTCCATAAAATCAACGTCACTTTACCATTGGATAGAGCAGCACTGCTTAGAAAGTTACGCCATTGCCAGTTCGAGAGCTGCAACTGTTGCTGCTATGGCAGTATGTATACTAGTATGTGTGTGTCTGTGCAGGTGGCAGCTGTAATCGTGTCATAGTGTGAGTGGATGTCGCAGTGAAGTGTTGAATTGTGCATGCAAATTGCGCTTGTGCAGTGTAATTAGCCACGTTGCTCATTGCGTTGATTGTACTTGCACCCAGCACCCACCTCAACAGCAGCTCAAGGGGGAACACAAGGACATTTTGTAATGCAACTCTGCGTGCAGCGGTTAAGCATTGCAGTCGTGCTTGCCGCTATTACGGACCACTTCACTTAGTTGAGTGCATCCTGCGGCAGTCAATGACACTGGAAGGACATCTTTTAAAGGCAATTGGTAGCGCCAAATGGTGTTGACATTATTTAGCTTGTACTTGTGTAGTTACTAAACATAGAGTAGATATTAATCTAGAATACTTGATTTTGTAAATAACACTAATAACATTTATAAGTATGCAAAATATCTTTTAAAAGCTTAGCCTTTTCGCATCTAAATCGGTTGCATTTCGAAGACTGCTTTTATTTCGAAATATAATTTCATTTCCAGCTTTGTTTTCGTTTTCATAGACGGTTTTATTTCGCGCCTTAATATCTTCTTATTTCAGAATTTAGTTCCCGATTCATTTCTGTATATCGCTTTTGCAATTCTCTGCATATATTTCCATTTTCCCAACTAGTTACAATTATCTCTTCTCATCTACTGATCTTATATCACTTTTGTTTTGATACTATTCACTTTATGACTCTTCATCATCATCATTGCTTCCCTTTCTATGAAACTACTTTCAATGGCACACAAACCCTGCAAAATAATTTGTGCCACTTTTCATTCAAAACTTTTGCTTCCTTCAGCTAAAAGCAAAATTGTGTTTACAAATTCCTGAGCGTCAAAATAGCTTTGTAGCTGTCAAATGCCAGCAACAGTCGAGCAGGGCTTCAGCGTGTTTTCATTTTGGGTTCGGAATTTATGGCTAATTAAATTCCAGCTGCACACTTTTTTCACATTAAATGCTTGAAATAAGCCAGCATGTAAAGCTGTTAGTTTGCTGGCAACATTTGTGTCATTTGTTGTTGCAAATTTTTGGTTTTTGTTGTTGTCGATTAAATTTCCAACAGTTTTTGTGGCTGAGAGCAGGCAATGCTGTTGCTCAGCTTGGCATTGCTTACGATTTTGGCAAGTAATGTCTTTGTTTTGTGTGTGGTTGTTGTTGTTGTTATTGGCGAAAGCAGCGTCGTTGCCTCCTATAAGCTTGTATATATTAAGCTGAAGTACATGACTAGTAGAAATTTGGCAAAGAAGCACGTGCCGAAATGATTTGACAATTTTTGCCTAATGAGTTTGAATTGATTTAAAGAATATTCGGCTTGATTTGATTGATTTAAATTGGATAAAATAGATATAAAATTGATTATATTCTATATTCAATAGGTCTTCTTAATACGTGTGCATAATGTTGTTATCGTAGATTCTGCTAAAGAGCTGAACAAATTTTTGCAGCGAAATTAAAAAGAAGAGTAAACATTCTTTGAGACAGGCGCATATGGCTTTTCTTCAAAAAAGTTTCTTCACTTAAGAAAATAGTTTCAAAAAGAACAAAGTTTTTATTAACTAGACTTAAAATTCATGCCCGACTTGAAGGTTAAATGTTGAAAATTTGTTTGCATATCTACAGAGGCGTAGCTTTAAAGTATGAGTCAAAAACTATGCAGCGTTTCTTTTAATACTTTTCCAACATAGCGCTAGCATTCCCGACTCACATGCGTGAGTAATTTTTTCTTTGAATATTCTTTCTCTCTTTCAATTTGCAGCATAAATTTTCAAATGGAAAAAACTTGAGCCTAAAACTATGCAACGTTTCTTTTAAAGGTTTCTCCAACAAAGCTCTAGCATTCCCGACTCACATATAATCGAAATTGTTTTGTAGAATATCTTTTATCTTTTTTAATTTGCAGCATAAGTTCTCAAATTGAAAGGACCTTCAGGAGCGTTGCCTTTGCTTATTCCTTTCTCTAGGAATTATGCAACTATTATTGCTTTTGTCTTCGCCTTCGTCTTTGTGTTTTTTACATGCTTACAACTTCTTCTCCGCATTCCGCTGCATTATTACCACAACAAATTCTAACTGTCAGCAACATTTTGTGCAGCATTACGCTCAAACTGTCAGCAGCAATTGCAGTTGCGTTGCCTGGCAGCAGCCACAGACGCAGACGCAGACGAAGCTGCCATTGACATGTCTCAACATTCGTCCTGCCGTCGCCTATCCGCCGCTTTGCCTCATTTGTTGCTGCGTTATGACATGTTATCGTCTTTGTTTTGCCGCATTGTGGCACCACTCAAACAAACCGAATGTAAGAGGAAAATTATTGACAGCTGTCAGTGGCATTATTTTGCTCTATGTTTCAGCTTTGAGCGTTTGCAACGCATTATAAATGCGTTTAGTGGCATTAAATGTGGCCTAAATGTTGATTTACTGCCGCTTGGCTTGCGTCTGCTGGAAGAAAGGTGTGCGCCGGCAGATTTATTATGTTGTGGCATTATGTTAATGGCCTTTGCCAAGGCTGTCTACGAGCATGAAGAGTAGCATAGACTGAAGCTGGCCAAATAATGTGATTAAATTGCGGGCCAATGCCACCAATACAAAGGTGGAAATATTAATTAAACTGAAGCATATTGTACTAAAATAAAGCAGCTATTTTAAATCAATATATTTGGAATTATGCTAAGCCAGCTTATGGGCGCTATAATGGAGGAAATATGGAATAATTGAGAAATAGCAAAATTTTATAAAAGAAGTTTATTCGCTTTGGCATAAGAAGACACTGAAATCTATAACAATTATAGAGAAAATTTTAAATTGGCTAGAGGTGTCCCAACTTAAGAGGATTCATGGTTGGGCTCAATTGCGGGCATGACACTTTCTTGCAAATCGCTTAATATCAAGGCGCTTTTGAGGTCTATCCAGCTATTCAAAGCACTTGAGCTGGACTCCACTTAGCTTTTCAGCAAGTATGGCGATTCGGCTTCCTTCCTGGATATCACAAAATGGCTACACATGAACTAAGTGTGTCCTTTTGGCAGACCTAGCTGCGCCCTAGATAGACATTGCAACCGATCAGTGGTCACTAGGCATGACGGCTTCACCCAAATTAGAACAAAATATTTATTTAGTGCTATCGTGTTCTACGTGTCTTAGTCTATTTGCAATAAATTGTTCATATTTGTACCTTTTTTAGGACACGACAATTATCATTATCATCAATGACGACATTGTCATTATTTGTACAACGTTGTTTTTTCAAATGTTCTATGATTCCGGTCAGAAATTATTATGAAGAAATAAATTAAAATTTTCCTCTATACCATTTTCAGCTTGATTTCAGAAAAAGTTTTGATTGATTCAGATAAATTTAGTTTGATTACAGCAACGATCGAATTGAAATTTCTTTCATTGCAATCTGAATCAATGTAGTTGTAGTTGCTTTTATAGCAGATGATACTAGTTGAAGTATTGTAAATCTATGAAATTTGATTGAATTGGAGAAAAATGTCTTCGATGACTGTAAAAAATTATCAAGTACTTAATAATAGTTTAATAAATCAATTAGTAATTCACTTATACCTGCCATAAGCTGCTTAATTCTATCGACTAAAATATCATATAAACCAATAAGAAGAAATTATAACATACTTTTAGGTGTGGGCCAAACAAGTCACTAGTTTATGCCTGCAGTTGAGCAGGCTACAGAAGAAAACGCCAACAATTTAAGAAGCATTTCAATAGCGGCTTAGCAGCTGGCAGGCTGCCCTAAGCAGCTTTGCGTTGCCAGCACATTTCAAAGCATAATAATAACAATTTAAAATGGCATGAGCCAGTTGTCCTGCGAGTCCTTAAGGCATATTCCACGAGCGAGTCATGCTGATCCGCTTACAAACAATATTGGAAAAACTGACTAGACAATTTCAAACTAAATTGTTAGTTTACACGTCGTACATGTTCTATGTACCTGTATTAGGCGCACCTATACATAAGCACAGCTGCACATATACATACATGCACACGCGCACTAGCCGTCATTAAGCGGCACATTTAATACCCACGGGAAAATTAATTAAGTTGTGTTTGTTGTTGTACTCTTGGTTTTCTGGTGTCAAAATTTAGTGCTTTTTTGTAGTGTTGCCGAATTTTATTTTTACGACCCCTCCCTCCATCTCTCACAATTGCCGCACCAACAGCAAAATAAGTCATTTATGCGCGCACTGTTGTTACAGTCAGGGCCGACAGTCGATTTTATATGGCTCATAACTCAGCGACACAATCAATGTTATGCGCTCGTGTGTGTGTGTGTGTGTGTGAGTTGCGCGCGAGTTTAATAGACACACATTGCCATTGTAGGTGAGCTAAGGCTATTGCTATGTGCGCTGCGAGTAAACGCATGTGTGTGTGTGTGTGTATTGTGATATATGTAGACACCAAATGGTCAATATATACGCACATAATAATAAAATAAAAGTCAATGGCGCTTTTAAGCTGTACTTTGTATGCATGCATGTGTGCAGCTATCGAAAAGAGACAACAAAAGGCAAACGGACACTGTCTAGTAAATGTGTGTGTTTGTCTGTGTGTGCAATATCAATCGCATTTTATGTGTGACCCAGCTGAAGGTTTATGTCACGATACTTACTGAGCTGATCTTTAGCGCATAAATTGCAAGCGCCTAAAAGTATGTTACACTTCTTCTAACAACTCGTGCGTTTGTGTGGGAAAGTATGCTATATAAACTTTTTCAATTCAAATGCTGATAGCTTGGCATTTAATAAAGAACTAATGAACTTTAAAAGTCTCTGCTATAGCAAAAGAGTAGTTATAATTTTTTCCATCTGAAAGTATGCTACAAAGAATTTTCGAAATAAAGCAGAGCAGCTCAATATTTTACATAAACTGAACTTCAAAGAGGAGTCTAATCTCTTAAAAGAGCTGTAATTTTAATTATTCCTGAAAGCATGTCACATTTAATTGTTTAAATCAAGGGTTGTTAATAAAGCTTTGATAATTATTTTCGCCTAAGAGTATGCTTCATAAAATTTCTTCAAATTAAGCAATATTTTTTTCAAATAAAGTGTAAGAAGCTCGAAATTTTATACGCAGTAAATTGCAAAGAGTCTTTATTTATGTATGTGACTATAAAAGTATGTGAACCTAAAAGTCTGCTACATAACTTTTAATTAGTTGAAAGGCTGAAAGTCTAGGAAATTTCACATGAAATCTTCCAAGAGAAAATAGCTCAAAACATTCAAATTTAAGAATAAATGATATGATATTTCTTCTTAAAGAAAATTTGCTCAGTCAAACTTTTTATTATTATTTATTGCTTAACTTGAAAGAGTCTCATATTGAGTTTTTTGCCGCCTTTTATGTAGATGGCGAATGTATGTATGCATATTGAAATTGATAGGAAAATGTAGACGGAAAATGTTCTTATAGACTTTGCATTTTTTTCACATACAATTTGAATTATTCTTCAATCTCATAACTTAAAAGAGTTTGGGGTTACTTTTTTAGGAAAATCAAATATCAAAATGAAAACTCGTACATAGTCTTGACTTCTTTTCATTATTGTTCTTAAATTGAATGAGCTTTTTTCCCTTGACTTAGTCTTAATTAGAAAATTTCTATATAAAAGCAAGCATATAATAAATAATATTGAATTTGAATGCTATTTAAAGCAATAGCATGTATTGCACCTAAAAGTAGACTGCTCATTATTTAAAATTGCACTCTTTTATTCACACATTAGAAGCGCATTTCACAAACTTCGAAATATAACAACAAAATTTCTATTGACTGTCATGCAAAGCAATATCATTCTCTGCGCCTAAAGGCAGACTAAATTTACTTAAATATTCAATTAAAATATCAGCAATGCAGTGAAGCATAAATATTTCTAAAGCTCTCTTAGCTCAAATGTAGCTAAAGCTGTTGTTTTAAAAGGAACATGTTATTGTTTTATAGCGATGCAGCGCCTAAAAATATGCTACAAATATATTCCTGTTTGCATTAAAATTTTAATTATATTTTTGCTGCCTTAAATTGCTTTTATTTAATTAAACTAGTACCTATAAGATAAACTCTTCTGCATTGATTTTCAATTAAGACAAGCGAAACTTTAAGCGTAGCATAATTTTAGGCAATTTTACAAAATGTGCTCATGCAAATAATGCACACTTACAAACATGCTCAAAGTTTGTAAATACATTTATTAAATGTAAAATGCAGCAAAAAGAAGCTTGTGTGTATTAAAAATATGTAATTTTTTGATGTAGCCTACTTTTAGGCGAAAAACTTTACTTCAGTTTGAGCAGGTATTTAGCAAACAAGTTAACACGCTTCTACGCTTTCTACACATGCATGTATGTATGTGTGTGTATATAGTACAATTTAAACTATAAAAACCAAGCCACAAAATTACACATGCATGTTCACACCGCTTTAAGCCTACAAATATGCAACACTGTAGTAATTATAATGTATGTACGTGCTGGCAGGCAATAAATTTATATATACGTATATGTATATATTGAATTTAGGCACATATTAATGTAATTTGTAGGCTTGAGTAACTGTATTTTATGTGTTGTTTGTGTAATGTAGAAAATAAATTACCCCTTTATGGCCAGTAGTGAGGCGGGCCACTGAGAAAGGGCGACTGAGGAAGGGCTGAACTCTCGGCGCTGGCAATCGCGTGTGCCCATACGAGGCTGTCATACTAACGCTTTGTCATTATTAGGCTCTGCTCGTATCGAATGTAATACACACACTTGCACACTATTGTAGTTAGATTGGTTTTTGCTTGCTATATGGTGCTTGATATTGTTGAGCTGGCCGCTGGCAGGGTTGTATTTGCTCGGTTGTCATGGTCATAAATACAAACATAGCATATTGTATGCCCATGCATGTAATTATATGTTATGCCAGTGCTATAGCATGTGTGTGTGTGTGTGTGTGACTGAGCGTGTGTGTTTTGCGTGTGCTCGTTAATTAAATTAATTGGAAAATAATTTACAATTTATTTTTTTATTGGTAAGTAAGCGAAAGTGTTAATGGCTGTAGTATGGCAAATAATTCATGGTTTATGTGCTTGGCTGCTTTTAGGCGCATACACTGTCGAATGACCCAGGCCTAGAACTAAGAAATTTGAGCACAAAATAACAAGCATTTTCAAAAAATAGTTTTATACAAACCAGCAAAGAGCTGTAGACTATGCGCAGATGCCGTCTTTACTTTAGGGCCAACAGCAGCCGGCGGCAGTAGAAGCCGGCGCAGTTGAAGTCGAACCAGCGCTAGTAGCTTTATATTTTAGAAGGCCTCGATTTGGAGGCGCAAAGCTTTCATTATTGAAGCATTGAAATTACATTAGAATCGCTTTCAATATTTGTAAAAATATTTGCCTTACCAAAAGTCAAAACAGTGTCAAATTTTCTTCGGAAAAAATTTCAGTCAACTCAATTTGAAAGTGTAATTTGAGTAAAACAATTTTGGAAATTCTAATAGACTTGAAAGCACAGTTGACAAATTTGCAGAAAATATCTTGATAACTGAAAGTTTCATCAGCCTATAGGCGGCATCTTGTAACTAACGAAAGAGAACACCAATGCATTAGATATTTTTGTCAGTTCATATTTGAATCAAGACTATCTTATGTTCGTCCTAAAAATTTTTGTTTAACTGCTCATTTTTATTCTGCCATGAGAGAGCTAATTATATTTTTGTCGAATCTTACTATTTTTATAAAAACTATTACGCAGAAATTCGCCCCGAAAATGATGAGGCGCCCTAGTCCACAAAAATTTTGAAGTGCCACTGTCTAGGCGCTACTTTCCACACACATTAAAAAGGTCTTCTTACAAAGTTTAGCATATTTTTAGGCGCTTCGGCTGAAAGTTTGCAAATGTGCCCTTTTTTGAAGTGCAGTGCACATATGGCGCCGCCTTTTTGCAGCTTTAAAAAATATGCGCATTTTGTAGAAAAATGGCAGTGATGTCGGCGTCGACAATTTGCATATATTGCCTCAGTTAGGCGCCACTTTAAATGCATAGACAATTGTGACTGCCACTTGAGACTCGGCAGGGTTCACTTTCACTGGCAGTTAGTGGTAGTGGTAGTGAAATTGGCTGCGCCAGCTACACTCGCCCAGCAGCGTCGCCCCCACCAAAAAACGCCACACTGAAAAGTTGCCAAAATTTATTCAACGTAATTGACTGCGTGCAAAACAAAAAATTTTTGTTGTAGCATAATTTTAGGCGCTTACGCCTTGCGACTACTTAAACTATTTGTAGCAAACTTTCAAGGCGCACTTTTGAAGCATACATTTGGGAGCAGCCAACCGATTACAAATATTTCGACACTCTTAATTCTCAAATGCATAAGAAAGGAAATTTCGTTTAAAATTTCCACTGAAAAGAGTTGCCACCTTTCTACTGCCTACGCTGAAGCTCTGGCAGCACTTGTTCGTTGAAGTGCATTGGGCTAAAGCAATTTAGGGGCGCTTTAAGCTTACTTTTCTTGCAGAAAATAGTCTTACATGAAGGAAGGTATGATGTGAACTTTCAAAAGTCTGCTAAAAAAAAACTTGCGAAGTTATTGCACTTGAAGGCAGTTTTTAAATTTTTTGGAAATGAATAAATTTTAGAAATTTAAAAAATTAAAAATTTTATTAAAATTTCAAAAATTGACAGAAATTAATAAAACCAAAAAATTCCGAACATGTAAGGCAAACAAATTTGGTCAAAACTTGGTGCAACATACAATTTTTAATAATAGCGGAAGAAACATTGGAAGGCTTTGCTTCATTGAAAAAATTTAAACTTCAGTTGAAGAAGTTGCCAGAAATATCTAAAATTTCATAGCTTCAAACATGGCAGGCAAAAAAGTTTTCAGTAAAGTAAGAGTGACACACAAATTCCAACAATATTTAAAGCTTAAGACTAGAAGAAGCTTTAGAAGTTGCTGAATTTCAGTACAGTGTACTTTCAAAGAAAATTTTGTAGGCAAAATTTTTTCCAATATAATTTCTCCAAAAATTTAAGTTTTCTCTTTATTACAACTTTTTTCTTTTTAAGAAGAAGACAACATTTTTTGTTAAGTCCTTTGAATTGGGTTTTAAGAAGCGATTTGTTTCCTTGACAATGTTTGGGCCTTGTGCAGGGCGCTTATGCAAAGGCGACACTGTCTTTTGCTTGAGCTAGCGCTAGCACTGCGATCCTTAGGAGCAAGGTGAAGCCGGGCGGGCTTCAGGCAGTCAGCCAGTCAGCCAGCAGGCTTCTTTCTGCATGGCGTGCTGTTAACTCGTGCAAATCGTTGGCGCGTTCTTTCGGGCTCTGCTCTGTAATTGGCCAAATTGTGCGGCATTTATTTATACAAAACTCTGGTAGACCAGACTAATTAAATGTCTGCTTGCATGTGGTTAATGCTAATTTGTAGGAATGTTAAATTGTGTTTATAAGCGTTTGAAAGGAGCATGAAAGGAATTAAAGTTGCTTTTAGGCGCTGCAGGTAAATTATAACTGATTGGCTGGCTTTCGAGGGTTAATCGATGTAATTGTGTAGTGTAGTTAATGGACTTTTTGTTAAAATGTTGTTGTTTCGATACTAATGAGAGGCATTGCCTGCATTGAGAAGTCAGCAAAACTCCTTCATTTTGTTGTTGATATGATTACTTAAAATTATGAAGCATTCTTTTGGGCGCAATAAAAAGAAAACTTTTTGTAAAGAATACCTTTGATTTATAAAGTAGCTACTGTTTGTATTGGAAAGGTTTATGTTGGTGTCTAGTCTGTTGTTAAAAATAATAAAGTATTCTTTATAAATGGAAGATATTTGTAAAGCATACTTGTTGACTTATAAAGTTGCTAATTGTATGGGTAAATTTGAAGTATATAATTGCAACGGCATTATCAAAAAAGGAGGCTACAAGCAGTCTTCAGCTGACCTCGAGAAAGAGATATTTCGATTTCATATTTCCGACACTCAGCTTGAAGGACATTGCATTTTATTATTGAGCAATTTTTGTATTTTATCTGCTGTGCCTTTCAAGTAGCTACTCCTTACGTCCTTTGAGAGGCAGCCGCCTCCAAAGAAAACCGCAAACCGTTCAACAACGCCAATTAAGAGAGTGTGTAGTCACAGTTGCATAATTACGGTCTATGCTAATAAGTGGTTTCAGTAAAATGTTCTCCACTTTTAGGCGCAGGGAAATTAATACGCAGACAACAAGCCACACTTACAGCAGTAATTATAAAGATCAAATGCCGTAAGACAGTGCTGTTTGAATAAAATTATTTCATATAACATTACCTTTTTATTATCAAAGTGCTTACATTTTTCGAAGCACATTTTTAGACGCTTTAAAGGAAATTGCCTTTTCGTTTGTGGCATACTTTTGGTTTTTTTTAAGCACGTTTTTAGTAACGCTGCCGATTTTTGTGGCACTTTTAAAGTAATATGGAAGGCACATTTCTTGAGCGGCAAAGAGAAGTCTTTAGTTTTCACTAGTGCCTAAAACTATGCAAAGGTATACAGCAGGCGTAATGTGGGCTTGCTTCAGCTCAAGCATATACAGCCATTGCCCTCACAGCCAGAGCGCAAATAAAATATGCATTGAAAGCATTTTGCCAGGCGCACGAATCTGCAATTTGCTGCAATAATAACATAATAAAATTTCAAATTAACTTTTCTGCTGCTACCTACGCCACATGGCGGCAGAGAGTAGAGCGCCTTCAGAGTCGGAGGCATCGGTAGCACATGGAATTGTGAATATGGTATGTGCGCCAGGTGGCTGCTCAGCGCCGGGGTCTGTATATGAGGCAAACATATGCAGAGCCATGCATAAATAATGCATTTCTTGGAGCAGTGCCGTGAGAGAGGCAGCAAATTTGTGCAAAGGAGTGTGTGCGAGAGCAGAGGCGGTTTTAGTTGTTACAGGCACAAAAGGGCCCAAGTTATTTTGCTGGACCTTTTTATTTATGAGCTTCTATAATATTGTTATTTTATATAATTAATTGGTTGAAATGTTCTTTGCATCAGTCAAAAGTAGTTGGCTTTTTCAATTTTGCTATTTTATAAAATTAATTTATTGAAATGTGCTTTTAGTTAGTAAACATTTCTGGCTTTTCTGAACAATTCCAGTAGCCATTGAATAAAATACAAGCTATTAATATCAATTCTGAGGCAGTGCATAGCACCTGCAAGATAGATTCGTTGAGGCACTGCTTGAAATTATGGGGGCGTCATGCTGGGCCACGCACGCATAAAAACGGCAATGTGCGCAAGTTTGTCTGATTTCTTGTGAGTGTGTGTAAGTGTGAGTTTTGCTGAAAATAGTCTTGCTGGGAATTGCGAACGGCAGCAAAAGCACAAATTGCCACGCACACATAAGCATAAAAGATATGCATATTTATTTTTATGCATATCGCATGTTCGTGTGTGTGTGAGTGTGTGAGTGTGTGTGTGGGTAGCAATTGCTGGCCTGCATAACTTGACCAATTGTTTGTTGGTCTGCTCATTTTTGTTGTTGCATTTTTAATGTCATTTTATTTTAATTAATAGTTTTGTAGCGTTTTGCTATTATCCTTTGCCTTTTGCGCTATTTCGCTCTGCTGCCATTTCGACTAGCTTTTCCATTGCTTTTTTGACAAAATTGGTCGCCTTTTATTCCAATGTACTGCGCATTATTCTGGCTATCTACACTTATGCTTAAAAAAATATAGCTGCATTCCATTTGTTTCACACTCACACATGCAGAAAAATACACAGACGCGTTTTTATTATTTTTGGCATGCTATTTTCAGTTGGATTTTAATTAACGGTTATGGCTCAAAGTTTAAGCGGCTTACAGCGCTGGTAAGTGCTGCAAGCGGCTTTGGCATTTAGCTATCGCTGTAAATCTGCTTAAACTACAACAAAATCGCGTATGATTTGATCAGCTTATTTTGTTGTTCAACTGATCCTGGCTTTAAATTTTCACCATTTGGAAATATCGTATTTGCTCTTTATTAAAGGCTGCTGAGCTTTATACAGTTGCGAGCATAAAAAATGCAACGAATGTATCAATGTTCTGCTTTATTAGATTATATTGAAAGTACTAATGGCACGGTCGTAGAATTGTGCATGTATTTTTCTCTGATCCTTACATACATTCAAGCGAAGTTTTTTTTCAAATCTATATATTCATTGCCTTGGAACATAGTACTAAATTTCGATACGACTGACATAAACAAGCTAGCAAAAAAGGCAACTTTTCAAAATCAAACTTATTCCAATAGTTTATTATAATCAAAGAAATATTGGTAAGCATTTCTGAAATGCTTAATAAGTATTTATTGGCATAGCCTTTATCGTCTTTATCTACGACGACTGTTCCTAGTCTAGCGGACATAGAGTCAACGAGAGCGATTATTGTCTCTTTCGATATTCAAGTCATTAGATACTAAAGCCTTAAATTTCAGGCAAAAATTATGCTTTTTTTTCTACGATACCTTTTTTTTTGCCTATGGGCGGATTATCACTTGAAAGTTGATAGATTAATTGCTTGAACTAACTTCTGTGCTGAAATTTTTGTGATTTGTCTGCTCTGTTTAAAAGTAGTCAACAGCGGCACAATTGCTGCTGCTGCCAGTTCATTAGCAGCAAACTGTTGCACATTGCCTTGCACTGACGACTGCATGTTATGCCTCTCTCTCCCCCTCTCTGGATTGTTCGCTCTCAAATTGTATGTGCTTTAGCAATGAAGCCACAGCAGACAATGGCAACGAAAATAGCCAACTGAATGATTCCGGCATGATTCAGCTGAAAGCTGCACTACTTCAGCCATACTTACAAACACACACATGCACACTCACTCATACTCACACCGATACAAACATACGGGTACGCACCTTTTTCCATCGGCACATGCTGCAGTTATACAAGCCAACTGCACGGCCCCAGCAAATGCCTCCTCCTCTATGAAAGGCCAACGAGGCGCACTTTTAATTGTATAATCTGCAAATGGTGCTCGAACTTTCGTTGTTGTTCTTCTCTTATCCTCACTTTTTTTTTTTTATAGCGCTTATGGCTGTTTGGCTTTTGATAGCAACTATTTGTATTTGTATTTGTATTTATTCATTCATTCAGTAAAGCTGAGTGGCTGCAGAGCGCCAGCACGGCGAATGAGCGTGGGTGTGCGCCTGTGTGTATGCAATGCAAGGCGCAAATTTATGTCAGAGCGCTAGAAATCACACACTTTCACTTTTGGCCAAATTTCCATTGAGCACACTTTTTTTGGACGCGCAACACGCACTTTTGGCACTTCAGATACTTGCCACAAATTAATTGCATAGAAAATTCAAAATTGCTTGCCTACGTTTGCGCCTTTTTTGTCGTCTAAACTAAAATTTCAACGATTTTTCAACTTTTTAGTGTAAATCCTTTTTGCTGCTTTGGCGGCTTGAAGAAAGAAAATATTGCTGCCAGGCTAACGCTGCCTTCTGTGCTGCTACGGCTTTATGCTATATCATAAGCAAGCCAAAAAGTATGCTTGGCTAAATTTTGTTGTTGCACTTTCAAGCTGCAAATTGCAATATTCAATTGATAATTATTGTATCTTTTGCACTGCGCTGTTGCAATTTCCGCTGGCTGAGACGCGTCACGTTGGCGTTTTCGACGCAAACTGAAGCAACGTATCCTTTTGTCCGCAGCGAATGTGTGTTAATGGTGCCAAGAGCACAGACCAAATTCGCCACCATGTCCTGGCGTCTGCCGACGACGACGCTCAGAGTCACTCTCGCTCTCACACTCTCTCACTCTCTGTATATACCTTCGCTCACTGGCACTAACTTTGCATGAAATTGTTGTTGTTGCTGTTGACGTTTGCTTTGACAGCTGCTGCTCTATTTACTTGCTATGTGCGCGCTCTGTGTGTATGTGTGTGTGTGTGAGTGTGCAGCTGTCAAAAGTTTGGCTTGTGGCGCCTTTTTCTGTGTGCGCTCCAAATGCGCGCGCATTTTTTTTCGCTGAGCTATGTCCTTTTTTGGCAACTGTTAATGCATTAGTGTTTTTCATTTCACTTGCGCGTTTGTGTGTGTTTGTGGGAGTAGCACGAAATGTCAAAAAATGTGCTGTTGCACTCGTCATAAATTAAAGTGTCAAATTATGAAGTGTCAAAATGTGAAATTTTAGGATATTTGTGTATGTACTCGTAGTACATGACAACTTCTCAAACAAGCAAACATTTCTGTCTAAGAATCGAACACCCTGTGCTAAAAAGCGTTTTTTGAATACCAACAAAGCTTTTTACTAGCATATATTTTTTTTCAGAGTGCTGTGACAATTGAGGGTGAATGTTGGATATAAGCTTAGCAACCTGCTGCACTACGAAACAGTTGAAAATATTTTACAAAAGGATACACAAGGACAAAAGGGATTTAGTTAGTAAAATTCCGGCATACTATAGAAGCTGAATTATGACTCTGTATCTTGAAGATTTTTCAACTAAAATAAAAAATATATAAAGTGACAGCAATTACTGACATTTAATTTGCAAAGCTTAGTTCGAATCGGAATATGTTTCAGCAACATATCATGATGATACAATCTTAGCAACATATTTGACATGTTAGCAACCTAAAACATGGTTTCTACCTCGTAAATTTTTCTATTCTGGAACTCGTTTTGTGCAATTTAGCACAACTGAAGACCACTTACTTCAATTTCATGAAACTCATTTCACACAACTTTTCATTGCACTTGCTCAGCCGCTCAGTCTTGCTCTTTCAGCAGCATTTCTGTCACATTCGATTTAATTTCAAAGCAACGTAAGAGGCAAAAGCAGCGATTGAGAAATAATTTCTATAAATATTCTTAAATTTTTTGAATTTTCCTGCAATAACCAAGTAATTTTTTAATACCCAAGAAAAGAACATTAAGCGTGAAAAAGCTTTTTTGGCTGAACTGGAACTTTTAGCTGCAATTCCAAGGAATTTCTTTCTTTAAACCAGAAAGCAAGGAAAAAATCAAGAAATTTCTTTTCATTTCAGCAATGTTGCATATGAGCTGCTCAAAACTGCCAAAATTGTCAGCAGCTATTGTCTTGTGATGAAAGATGTTTTGTTTTAGCATATGTTACTGCAACATATGTTGTTGCAGCTACCCCCTTTTTGGTTTCCAAAAATGTTGCAGCCACTTTGCCTACAAACTTCAGACTCTTGGAAGAATATAAATTTAATTCATGTTCAGCGTTTGCAAGCATCCATAGCAACATTTTCCTAAATGCGTCATTAATTTCATCATTTGCCGCTGACCTTGCAACTAAATCACAGCAACATCAAGCTCCTACTCCCTATCATTCACGCTTTCAGGCGGCGCATAAGATTTATTTTGGCCAAGGTGCTTGTGGCTTGTGGCATTGGCAGCAATTAACATTGACACTATTTCATCTTCATTACTTGACTGGAAAGGAAAGGAGCACCTTGGTGTGCTCATTTCGCTTGGGCACAACTACCAAAGCAGGTTGGGTGAAGTGAGCAGCTAACTTTATGCTACAGTTATTTAAGTGTTGTTGTTGCAATTATTGTTGTTTTACTTTATTGTTTTTAACTGTCATCTTCACTTAGAAGAAATTTTTCTTACAGTGAGCAGCTCAAAATATGAGCTGCCATACGAATTTTAAGTTATGAATGCTCTTGCATAATTTTTGGAAAAATTTCTGTCATAATTTCTAAAAGCATTTTTATCAATTTTTCATTGCATTCTATACACTCTTTTAAAATTGTACTATGCAAAATTTTCGATGGAAATCTCAATTATTTATGATGCTGAGTTGCTCATATTTTCGTCGTTGTTGTTGTTGTTAGTTGCTCAAAGAGAGCAATTAATTATGGCAAAAGGAACGATAGAGAATGATTTCACTTAAATTAAATTCGCTGTCAGCTGCTGCTCTTTTAATCCTTCACTATCCAACATATTTAATCTGTTACAACTAAATTGCTTATTAGCTTGACGAATAGTTTTGCTTTCTTTGTGCAATGTTTCAGCTTTCCGCCCTCTTTTCTTTGCCTTAGGCACTGCCACTTAAAGTCGCTGACAATAACAACAACACAGCTTACATGCTCAACTTGATCTATCAATTTGGCTGCTGTGAAATTTTAGAAAACTTTTAAAATGCGCACTTTGTTGCTCATTGTTTGAAATAATTTATGCGGAAATCCTGCGCTGCTCTCTCGCAAGTTTCCGTAATGTTTGTTGAAAGTTGGCAGTAGTGCACTTAAATTGTAGAAAAATATTGTACAATCATGCCTCCATAACCAAGAAGCTACTCAAGCAGAGAGCTCAGAAAGGATGGGGTTATGCACCATATTATATATTATTACTGCTATTTCTATCAAAATAAAGAATTGAAAAAATTTGTGTGTTGCTATTTTTCTTCATCTAAATTGATTGACCTGTAAATTAAAAAAAAAAATCGATTGTGCAATGAACTTTTGATTAAACAATCAACGAAACCAATCAATTTTGCATTTCTGATTTTGCAATCAGGCAACCAGCAATCAGTGATTGCAATCAAAAGACTTCAAACATGACTGGCAGACACTGATTTAAAATCAAGTGATTAACAAATCTGTTCATCGCTCTCTTTTGCTGCGAACTGCTTCAAAAATCTTTTCCTTTCTCCAGTTTTTTCTGCAAACTGATTCAAAAATCAAAGAAATAGTAATTGACTGCGACTTGTAATAGAAAAGGATGTGAGGATTTCCAATGCATGATTGCAGAATCAGCTTTTTGAATCAAGTACGGTAAAATTAGCGTTTCCAGTCAGAAAGGCGTTGACTCTTCAAAAATCTGTTGTATGATTGCATTCTTTTCGCTCTGCAGTCAAATTGATAGGGCTAATTTTACTAAGATCGACTTTATGAAAGTTTTGATGGTAATCGTAAAAAAACGGAAATTTAAGTTAAAACGAAATATTCGCTTTACAGGCAATTTCAGTTATTTGAGTTATGAGTTATTGAGGTTTCCCTGTAGTTAAAATTTTGATAATTTCATTTCATTGTTAGTTGCTTATTGAAAGTTTACACTTATCCGGCTTCAGTTGGCAAAGTTTAAGTAGTTTGTTAAGAGCGTCTTTTAGACGCGCAAGTTGAAGCGGAAGTAGCTGCAAGAGGTTAAAACTTACATTTGGCTATTGTAGCTAGCTATTGGAGAGGGAAGAGCAACAACGACGAGGTGTTTGTTGAAGCCCTTAATACTAAAAAAAGCTTGCGACTTATACAATTCTGGGCGAACTCTTCAAAATTGCCTACATAATATCCTCTAAGATAAGCCATGTAAATGTATGAAACTATTCGCAGTATATGAATCCGCTCCCCTACATGTAAGTCATACTACATAACCTAATATTTGCATATAAAGTTAATTTGTTGATGGTAATAATTGTTCCTTAAGCCAAATTTTCACTCCTATTGACTCACCAGTTTGTGTGCTGGAATCGAAAAAGGTGCTTGTGGTCTCCACCGTCATGGTGCCAATAGTGCCATCGATTATTTGTGCCGAAGAGTCTCGACGTCCACGATAGCTGCAAAAGTGAGAGAGCGGGGGAGAGAGAAAGAGCGTAAAAAAATTGCCAAATTGCAATCGTTTGATTGCACTCACCGACACACATCGTCACTCTGCGAGCTTTGCCGGCGAAAGTTGCGACAGCGTATCATCTCCTCCGTGGTCGATTGCCGACGGAAACCGCGCGCTATCAGTATTTCCTCGGTGGTGGATTGCCGCCGTATGGCCGGACGGGAGCTCGGCTCAGCGTTCGGCAGTGGTGACGGCCGACAGGGGCTGGGATCACGCGACGAACAGCAGCTGTTCGAGTCGGGCGAACGCGAGCTGCGCGCCGCCGAAGAGCTCTGTCGGCGCAGCGTTTGACGACGCGGACTGCCGTCGCGATCGTGACTGCGATCGGGCGAGAGATGTGTGCGCGAGTCACGCCGACCGCCACGCGAAGCGCTGTCCGGACTGAGTGAGTCGCGGCGCGAGGCGCGCCTCTCACAGTCCTCGGGTGGGTCCGGACTCAGCGCCGGCTGCGAGCCACGCCTGCTGCCGCCCGGCAGGCAGCTCTCATCGAAGGCAGTGGCCTGACGCTGCAGGCGCTGTAGTCGCGGTGCACGCTCGGGGCTGATGCCCGTCTTGGAGTCGCGCCGATTGACACGGCCACACTGTGTGGTCGAGTCACGACGACCCTTCTGCGGTGCGGTGGGACTGGTGGCGGGCGGCGTCACCGAGCTCATGATGATGGTGGGCGGTGGCAGTGCCTGGCAGGCGGAGTCGACCTGATTGCAAGCGGTAGTGGAGATTAGTGGTACTGAATCGGAACCGCCTGAGCTGGTGGAGGGTCGCTGCTCTTGGCGGAAGTTGGGGAATTCGGGTGCGGCCAGGGAGTCGCGTTTCTTGCTGGTTATGCCAACGATTTTGGGTGGTGGAGGTGGTGTGGTGGCGCGGCCGATGTTGCTGTCGCGACGACTGGAGAGATAACTCTCACCGGAACCGCGCCGCGAGGCCTGGAACAAGGTAGACAGGCAGAAAGTGGACGATCAGGTGAGTAGTGCAAGGGCTCTGGGCGGGCTGTGTGGATTGTGAGTGGTGTGAGGGTGTAGCGAAAGAGCGAGAGTGTTCTCTCTCTTTTTTTACATTGAGTCAATGTAATTTGTCATTCGCTCAATGCAATTTTTCATTGTACTTAAAGAAAAAATTTGTTCATTGAGCCAATGATTTTCATTGACAGAAAGAATTTTTTCGGTGCAGTGTTGTTGTAGTGAACAAGATGAGTTGATCGACCAACAAATTTTTTGGTTGCTATGCATTTTTTCAAACTCTTTGGAGCCTACTTACACTCTTGGTGGCCTCGACGACCACAGACACCACCATAGTGGGCTCCTCCACGGTGCTCTCACGTCGATTCCAGTGTCGCACGAACTCGGTGTTGTTCGAGTCGCGTCGCGAGCGCATGCTGCGTATGCCCGAGTCGGCGCTGGATTCCCGACGCTTGCGCGGCGCTATGTACGTGGTGCCCGAGTTGGTGGCCGCGTCCGTGGTGGAGGTGCGCCAGGGCAGACTGCGCGCCAGGTCAGCTAGAGTCTCGCGTCGGTTGAGCGGCGCCTTGTTGTTGCGCTGAGGCGGCTGCTGCTTGGCGCCACCGCCACTCCACTCGCGCAGAATGTCGGTGAGCTGCGCTAGCGAGCTGCGACGACGACGTTGCATGCCTGCGTGGAGTGAAGGCAAAAAGAGAGAGAGAGAAAAGAGAGAACTCATCAAATGCGAGGATGGTAAGAGAACCCAAGCGGCATACTATGTACCTGGTGGCGGTGATGTACTAGGAGGCGTGGATATCTGCGCAGCCGAGTCTCGACGTCCACCCAAGCGTTGACGTATGGTGGACTCCTCCAGCTGCGAGCGCATAATATTAAAAGGGAAATATCATGAATGTTTTGCTCAAGCTTGGTTGAGACTTACACTTACCTGCTCCCTGACCAAATCGTCCCAACCATTGCCACCCTGCCACACCAAGCCTACTTGATGCGACAGAATGGGCAAATTGCAGACAAAGCATATTGATGTCATGGTCCTGCAAAGGCGCATGATATGCTAAATGTTAAAAGGCTGATCATATCGGAAACTAAAGAGGCTAAGAAGTGTAAGTAAAATCAAGCAAAGCGGCTAAAAGGGTAACATGCCGGAAAACAGCGGAAGAGTTCAGTGTTAGTTGAAGGAAATTGGTCACACAAAAGTGGAAGTCAAGCAAGAAACTCAAAGTTATTGAAATAATAATGTAGGAAATAGCTTCAAAGGACTTAAGTAAGTTCGTGCTAACAATAAAAGCTATTGGCATGCAAAAGAAAGTAGCGCGTTAAAGCTTTAGACGAGTGCAGAGGTTTCAGTTAAAAGCTCAAACTTTGTTAGACCATTCGGCATTCCAAGTGTACGAACTGTCCTTTTAAATGTGTGCTTTAGAAAAAATGAATCAAGCGAAAATAAGCTACGAAGGAAAGCAAAGGCAGCAAGCTCAAGTCATGAACTTTGAGCTTTGAGCATAAAAGCAGAACAGCAAAGAAAGCATAATGAAGGAAATGAAAGCTCACTGAAATTATTATGGGCCAAAGTGGAAACCAATAAAAGCACAAAAAGTTAGAGCATGCTTTTAGGGACTGCTGAGAAATAAACTTAAAAATTTAGAACATACTTTTAGGCACCTTAAAAATTAAATCTGATATAATATATTGCAATTAATATACGAATTTTTAAAAGTCTTCTTCAATTTTGTCAATGAAACAATTCAAATGCGATTTAAACGAGATTTTAAGAAACAAAATATTAGCAACGTGGCAAGAAAAACATAAGTTTGATAAGAAATAACAATGCAATTTGAGGCTTAAATAAATTTGTTATGAAAATGCATTTTTGCTTAACTGAAAAGAGAATTATAGTCGAACTTTTTACAAACCAAATTCAGAGAAGAAAAATAATAAAATGCTTCATTATAAGATGCATACTTTTAGGCTTTAGGAATTAGTAACGTAAGCTCTTTCGCATGCTTCGAGACTTGAAATAAAGCTTTGCGGTAATTCTAAAAAAATTTAAAAAAAAGAAATTTCATAATAGAAGCGTTAATACTTCAAAAAAACAAACAAATGATGAACTTTTGAAATATCAAACATAACTTTTATGTAAGTAACAGTAACAGAAAGCTCTCGAGGCTGCGCTTAAGCTTTGTTAGTATTAAGGGAAAAAACAAAATGAAAGCTTAAAGCTTTATAGCAATGCAACAGGCGCAACTGAAAGCTTTTATAAAATTATGCGAAAAGTATAAATAAAATGTAAGGCAATTAGTATGGCTAGTTGTAGCTGCTAAAATGTATGCTAACTTTTTGCGTATGTTGGTCGACGTCGGCTGATCTATGGACCTGTAATGCCGAAGTTTTGACATGGCGCATAGTTGTGGCTGAAGCGAATTGGCAACAGAAAACAAAGCAATCACAACAAAGTCACGTTAGCACACGATTGCACGCGGGCATGTGTGAGTGGGTGTGTGCATGTGTGTGTGTGTGTGAGGATGTGAGGATGTGTGTTGTGCTTGTCTCTTGTACTTATTTTGTTGTTGCTTGTTGCGGCGCGTTACTGTTGCAAATATGCGCTGGCGTTTCAATTGATTCAACGGTAAACTTATATCCAGATGCCGATAGGGAGTGGTTTGCTTGTGATGGCTGTTGTTGTTGTTGTTTTTATTGTTGTTGGTTTTGTTGTAGTGAAGGTAGGGGCATACATACATATGTTGAGGGATATATGTTTGTACGAAATTGGTTGTGCTTTTGTTATTGTTGTTATTGTTGTTGTTGTTAGCTAGTGGTAATGCTTATTGGTAGTAGTAGTAGTTTTTTGATGGGATACACACACAAACACAATGACACTGTTTTATGGCTTAAAACTTGGTATTTTTGTATGCTTTTTATAATTTGTTTGGTATTACTTTTGGATGGGTATGGGTAGGTTTGCTACACACTGACACTGAAAAAAAATTAAGAGAAAATATTTATTTTAAAACATTTAAGGGAGCATATATTAAATGTAATATAAGAGCATAGCAGATAAAACTTATAAGATATTTCGCAATGATTTTTCAATATTCATATAATAATAATCGATATTCATATAATAATAATCGATATTCATATACAATTTAAAAAAATTACTCATTCGAGTAATTACTCACTTCAGCGCCTTCGAAATTTCTTTCACTTTCATCATATTAAAAAAAAGCAGTCAAGAGCGAGTCGGGCTCGCTCACTGAGGGTTCCGTACCAGAAATACCCTTTTTAGCGTTAGAATTTAGTTTCTCATTGCCCGTCTGGCCATAAAATTTTTGCCATTTTGACCTACATATTCGAAACCAATTCACCTAAAAATATGAAAAAAACATTTTTGGAATCCACGAACGTACCCCTTTCTAACGATACCCCACAAGATGTAAACAACAAAAATTTTTCGCTGAGGAAATTATTTACTATGGTAATCTTAAATAAAATTTAAAAAAATAGAAAAAGAAATTTGTCGAAAAAGGTTGCAGTTTTCCAGTAATCTATGACTAAAGACCTACTAACTCTGATTTTATCAAAATTTTAGCTTAAGAAATGTAGAAAGCCAGGGGGGGGGTATGGTCATTTTTTCGACATTTTGTCCCATATCTTCGAAACCACTTCACCGAAAATTTAAAAAATAATATGCTTGGTATTCATGGAAGTAGCCCTTTCTAAAGATATCCCACTCGATATAAACAACAACAATTTTTTTCTGAGGGGGTCATCTTAAATTTAAAAAAAAAATTTTAAATTAAAAATTCGAAAAAATGGGCAGCCATTCAGTCATGCGTGATTAAATACCTAGTAAGTCTGATTTTATCAAAATTTTCGGTTCAGAAATGGTGTGTGCAGATGGGATCATGTGGGGACAGGTCCGTTTTTATACCCTACACCTATGGTAATAGGGTATAATAACTTTGTGCGAAAATTGTAACGCATGAAAGGAGCCGTCCTAGGTATAGACATAAGTATATAGAAATGCTTAGAATCACTTTCTGTGTTGATTTCCGGTTGTCCGTCTGTCCGTCTGTCCGTCTGTCTGTCTGTCTGTCTTGCTGTCCGTTGGCGCAGGAGAGAAAGAAGGAGTTGTCCGATTTGGACCAAATTTGGCACACAGTCGCAGTGAACCTTCCACTACTTCAAGTTCCGAGATTAGCCAAATCGGTTCAAGGACACGCCTACAATGGGTCTGTAAGTCCCACTGCCCCGGAATATTTCCAGTAAAATTGCTTAAATTTGTGTAATTATTCATTAAAAGGAATGGTATTAGGTATTTAATGTAAGGTGTGGACCCTCTATGTCATACAAAAAAATGGGCGTGGTCCGCCTACTATATAGACGGTAAGCGGATAATCCTTATAACTTCCATAATATATACACCAGCCTGTCCAAATTTGGTCACTTCATTTCTAGTAAGAACACATCTTAATTCTCCAAAAATGGGCGTGGTCCGCCCACTCAGTTACTTGGTGTAGGGCATTACTCTGTCGGTGAAACCCGACTGATGCTTCCTTACTTGTTTTAACTATATCTTTCTAACCCGTTTACATAATAATTTAAAAAAAATATATTTGGAATACATGGATGCAGCCCTTCCTAATGATACCCCACTCGATATAAACAAAAAAAATTTTTTTCTGAGGGGGTCATCTTAAATCAAAAAAAAAATAAAAAAATCTAAAAAAGCTGCACCCTTACGGTAATGCGTGATAAAATACCTAGTAACTCCGATTTCATCAAAATTTTAGCTTGAGAAATGTCCTGAGCGTGTTGGATCATGTGGGGACAGGTCGGTTTTTCTCTTATATCTTCCTAACCCGTGGGTTGGTTAGTGTGTTAGCCACTTACTAGTCAGTCTGACTATCATATCTGACTTATTATACATCAAAAAATGTATGTAACTTTCTTCAAGAATTGACATTAATAATACTTTTATATAAACTAGATGTCAGCTATGTTAGCTTTCCATAGATCTTTGTACACGAAGCATTTTCTAAATATCTTATTAGTTTTATGCAACTTTGCTATATATACTATACATATAAAACATATCATGTATACGTTAAGTTATAGCTTAATTTTATGGGGGTACATTTAAAATTTCCACAAGAAAATTAAAAGTTCTGCTATATTATTTGAAATAAAAATTTAACTACTCTCGCCAAAAAGAGCGCATGCAAAAATGAAAATATAAATGAAGAAAGACGCCGTTTTTAGTTATTTAAAACTGTGCATAAGAAGTCATTGAAAAGCTCAAAAATAAAATCGACAAGTAAGGAAGTATCAGTCGGGTTTCACCGACAGAGTAATACCCTACACCATGTTCCCAAGTAGGGTGATAATTCACTGAAATTGTGGGTGCATTTGATTTACAACCCACATAGTGGGCGGACCACGCCCATTTTTGGCAGACTACAAGATATACCTAATAGGACTATACATGCCAAATATTGATGCTCTGGCAGGTGTACAACAAATGTTATCGGTATATTTATTTTACTGCCCCCATGGTGGGCGGACCATGCCCATTTTTGGAGAATTAAAAGATATTCCTACCAGGAACGAAGTAACCAAATCTACACGCTCTGGTGTATATATTATGGAAGTTAAGAGGGTTTTTCGTTTATCGCCTATATAGTGGGCGCACCACGCCCATTTTCTTCTATGGCATCTAAGACCTATATATCAACTTGGGAACCGAATTTCATTCATTTATATTCGTAACTAGTCAATTGGGAGCCATTTTACCGGAAAAAGTTTGCCGCCTATATAGTGGGCGGACCCCGCCCATTTTTTCGTATGACATAGATAACCGCCCCCTTAACTTGAATACCAAGTATTATTGTTTTCAATGATTAATTAGACAAATTACAGTAATTTGATCGCAAAAAACCCGAGGTAGAGGGACTTATAGGTCCATTGGGGGCGTATCCTTCGACCGATTTGAATAATTTTAACACTTTACCTAACCCAAGGTTCACTGTGACTGTGTACCAAATTTGGTCCAAATCGGACAACTCCTTCTTTCTTTTTTTTGCGTACACGCAGACAGACAGACAGACGGACGGACAGACGGACAGACGGACAACCGGAAATGAAAAGAGAAAGTGTTTCTGATCATTTCTATATACTTATGTCTATACCTAGGAAGGCTCCTTTAATGCGTTACAATTTTGGCACAAAGTTATTATACCCTATTACCATAGGTGTAGGGTATAAAAAGTTTTGTAGGATCGTAGACTTAAGGCCTCTCAGCTTTCCACACAGCACACAACCCAGCAAACAATTTGTATTACTTAGTTAGATAAGTTTTAGATTGTTGTTTAAATTAACATACACTTTCTTCTGAAATTATATAATTTATCTGATAGAGGGGCTATTTGGAGCTTTTCTGACCGCTGAAAATGAGCACCAAATTATAGTTTGAAAATCCAAGCCTTGCCAATGCCACCTCTACTTGATCCTTCTATCGGAGGCATGATATGTAGTACGATTTATTGTTCCAAATTATATACATTCTTTATTGTTTATGGCTTCAGAAATAAGTTTCTATGTAAATTTTACAATAAAATTTCTGTGCTTGTCATAGAAATAGTATGAAATGTTTGTTGGGTTGACAAAACTTGCCAAGAGAATCAAAGTCACATTTGCTTTTAATTTACTTTTGCTTGTGGCAAGCGTGTATATACTATATATAAGTGTGTGTGTGTGTGTTTGTTGTGTGTGTGAGTTGTATTCTGTTGAATGTGAGTGTGCTTTTATTTTGGAAGAAATTCGCCTGCACCCAACAGAAGCAAAAGATGGCCTCAAAATGAGTTCTTTCAACAAAGCGTTCATTTGACATACTTTTAGGCTGTTACGAAGCCGCTGTTTGGTGCTGTTGCCACGCCGTTACGCAGGCAACGCAATGATACGCGAAAGCACACACGCATACAAACATATATTTCATGCAATGTTACACTTATACATAAGCATTTATTTCAACTCATCAAAAGGGCATAATTTTGCGTTTCGACTTTATGCTTGCCTGTGCGGCTCCCAAAGAAGAGGGAGCAAAGTGTAGGAGAGGAGAGCGTGGCACAGTGCAAAAGGCAGCCAAAGTTTACAAAATTGAAAGTATATTTTTAGGGGCGCGCAAAAAGGACAGACGCGTTGTTCGGGCAACAACTTAAGACAGCAACGCATAAGGTGGGTATGCTAAAAATTTAAATGGCCTATTTCGAAGAGGTGGGGAAAGTAAAGGCAAAAGGTTTTGCAGCGCTGGCAACGGACGGCAAAAATTTATTGAAAAATTCAGGCAAGAAATGTGCGCAAATTTCTTGTGGAAAAAAAGTTTAAAGCGCTTCATTGTAATGCAAATAACCGTCATTTCCTGCTGGCGCCCATTTTCTCATCACACACACAAAAAAGAAAGGGGAAATCTCGTTGCTATTGTTTAATAGCAAACGGAAACCAAGCATGATTGTACAATTTTCCGCCATACCATGCTCATAATTCAATTTCAATTTCCTGTGCATTATTTAAAATTTCCGCAGCCACCGGCAAAGCCCCCTCACTTTACATTGCTGCCGTCTCATCAAAACGGATGTGCAGCTGCTGACAGCAGAGTGATGTTGCTGTCAGCAACTGAAGTTGCCAGTTTTGATGATGGACAAAGCCCAGGGACAGGCGCCGCACAAGAGAGCACAGCAAAACAGCTGTGAAGAGAAACAGACCAGAAGAAACGAAAGCAGCCTTCGGAGGAGAAGTTGGAGTAATGAAGCAAGTAGTTCCAGGAAGAGTTCGTTTGATTTTACAGTTTCGTGCAAAAGGAGACCACAAAACTGAGACTAAGAAGCAAAGTAGAGGCACAGGGAAACAAATGACCGTTTCCCCCCACCCACTAACCTATGATCCTTTCTAAATCAACAAGTGCTTTGCATGTATAGGGGGCATCCCCTGAGTGTTGGTTTAAGCGGAAAAAAAGCCGATGAACACCGAAAAACCGATAGATGGATCGACAGCTGTTGGAATCAGTTGTAATGAGAACAACGTAACTACGCCACTTTTTCTTTTCAACTTTTTTCACAATTTAAAGATAATTCAACTGAAACACTTTACATACACTCTCTACGAACAGCAAGATGAAGGGGGCACGCAGCCGAAAAGTATGCCAGACAAACTGTTTAATTCAGTTTGCCAACCACAAACACTGCGCTATTTCATGCTCTGCGAAACATCCACACGACTACAATTGCCGCTACTCGATGTGGGCAGCAACAGCTGCCAGCCTGCAGCCTCTTCCAGTGTACACCAACCTACTCTTCCCAATCTTCCACTATATGCACACAAAATGCTGCCGTACACATTACACGAATTGCTTCCTTGCTGTAGCGTGCCTGAGCGGGTGGGGGCGTTATTTTTTGTGGCTGGCATTGATGCAGGGATTCTGGGAATATTGCTTGCTCGTTATCGCCTGCCAACGCCGCAGAGCGCTCTCTCGCTTGCCGCACGCTTCGACTCGTTTCTTTGCCAAAGGGGAAAATGAAATTAATCACAGTTACGCAGAGTTTTCGTGGCTGTTGGGGGCGCGCGGGGACTGTATACAATTTGTTGCCAAAAATACAAACACATGCGTCGGCACACATGCAAGTATGTACATAACGTTGGGCCATCTTTAGCAATGGGTCTGAGGTAGTGCGATTTACAAAGGGGCGCAGTGCTAATGGCAAAAGCTTCTATTTCAAAGAAAAAAGAAGCAAGCTACCAAAAAATTGCATGCTTTAAATTTTTATTAAACTGATTGTATGCATAACTTTTTGAATTTCTTAGAGAAAGTTTCAATCATCAATAATTCGTAACTGTTTTTATACATCAGTTTCTATGTAGCACATTATGCGAGATATATGTAATATATTTTATGACTAAAAACTTTAACTCAAATAAATTTAAGCCGTTTTGCATTAGCAGCTGCAAGCAATAAGTTATAACCGTTTGAAGCGGTTCGAATGAAATGGTTTGAAATATGTCATTTGCAGCTGCTTACATTTGTATGCTCATGACGTTTACAAACAGCTTTGCTGAAGCAATTTTTTTTTAACCTGTTGAAACGGTTCACATGTGGTCTTTTGCATCAATATGTGTCAATTTTAGCGCTGCTTGTGGCAATTGATTTTTAAAGCGGCAAATGCTATTAAAACTAAAGACAGCATAGTTTAAAATTTTCAATAAATAATGATAGTTGAATAACGCTTTAAAGTCTGCTTTGACTTTGTTTGGAAAAATTTTAGTCAGCAATATTATTAATTAAAAAAATGTTTGCTTATGGCAGAAATATTTGAATTGATTATTGAAATTTCTTTCAAGAAGTGTTCACAGAGTACGTGCTTTTTCTTGTAATCTTATCACTTTCTACAAATTTCAAATCAATTTGGCCTGGTTGCCTTTAAAAAATATCAAGACAACACTGCACAAATAAACACACACACACACAAGAGCAAACAGCCTGCCTGTTTGTGGCAGTGTTGACAGCTTTGTTGAAGTTTTGCAGATAGATTGTGCTATAATTGAATGCGGCGGACTATTTTTGCATGCACACTAACACAAACACACACACACACATATGGAGTGTTATACATGACTGCAGTGGCAGGCAAAAGTTAATTTTTGTAGTGTAGCTGTTGCTGCCGTGGAAGTGCCAACAGTTGCCAGCACTTGTTGTCGTTTGTTTTGAAAAAGTTGCCAGTGGAAACAAAATTGCAATGAAAACACCAAAAAGTTGCATATTTACGGAAATCAGATAAAATTATTGTGACAATTGAGTCATATAAAAAGCAAAGCAATATATTAACCTACAACAAATCACATACAATTTTTAATATATTTTGTATCTGGAACTATTTGCATACTTATTGCCTTAAAGTAGCTTTGCAAAAGTATTTACCAACATTTTCCTAAACTCAATTGTGCTTTTTAAAGTGGCTTCTAGTTAATTTTGCTGCTCTTCTGAGAATTTGACACCATCTCAACCAATTTTATTTTGAGCTTAGAACTATGGTTTTTGGCAAGTGGCTGAGAGGCGCTGGTCTGCATATTGAGGAAATTAGTTTTACCGTTGCGTCTTGAGCAGTGCATTTCCCGCGTGACACGCACACTTTGACAAGTTTCACCACTCAAAGTTGTACGCTTCAATCTGCTCTACTTGCTTGCAATAATATTTATTAAACGAAAAAGTTCTTAACAAGCGAAAGAGGAGTCGAAAAGGGGGCATGAAACGCTCAAAGAAAACCAAATATACAACGTTGATTTATTCTAGCCAACAAGAAAGGCCAAAGTGAGTTTTTCGCTGAGAGTTGTAATAAAAAGAAGTTCAGAATAAACCAGCAACTAACAATAAAGCAACTAATACTAATGCCAACAAAATTTGAAAAAATTTTGAAGGAAGAAGAAGGGAGCATTTGTGTATTGAACCAAAATTCTTTGATTGAGGTTGATATTGATTGAAATTTGGTAAAAATATTTTTACTGAAATTTTTCTAAAATTTCCGGAATGTGCTTTTTTCTATTGTTCGATTAAATATTTTGCACTGAAATCTTTTGACTGTCATTTTTGCACTTATTTTTTGTATTGATTCTTTTGAACCGAAATTCTTTGACAAAAATCGTTTGAATGAAATATTTGTTAACATATTTTTGAAGTGAAATTTTTTAGCTGAACATTTTGCACAAACATGTTTGAATGAACATTTTTGTATTGACATTTTTGTAAACATTGTGTTATTGCAGTTTTTGAACCGAATTTTTTTTCCTAACATTTTTTTACTAACTCATTTGTACCAAACTTTGTGTATTGAAATCTTTTGCCTAAATTTTTTGACTGAAAAGATGGACAAAAATTTTCGTATTGCACTTTTTGAGCGTATATTTATGATGTAACATTTTTCATCTCTACACAAAAAGAGACATGCCCCCACTTCACGAGAATTTTCACAACGTTGCTCTACTTCTCAAGCTTCTCGAGCTGCTTCTCACTTCGTTTGCATAGTAAGTGCAAACTCACAGTTCTTGCTTCCTGCCGCCTGTTCATTGTTCCTCCTGGCAAGTTCGGAAAACCAACTCGCTGGCACCGCAGCTGTGACGTGCTTATCGCGCTGGCGCTGAAAGTGCTGCTGCCCTCTGTCCCTATCGAGTTGACAACATTGTCAGCGGAAATTACTTTGCTGTCATTGTTGTCTGCTTAGTAGTGCTGTTGAGTTGCTATATATATCTATGAGTGTGTGTGTGTGCTTTGAATTTTAAAAATAATTTCCTTTGCATTTTGACAGCTCGTTTAAATGGCCAAAACTTCTGACACTTGAGCTTTGTCTATTTTGTGGTGGCAGCGCGACAGTGGCAGTGGCGGCAGTAGTCGAACGTCGAAAGCTGGCAGCCTGGCGTAAATTAATTGCGCCACAAATTGCTTTTAGTATGCAGACAAATTCATTTAAAAAAAAGACGCCCGAAATGATGCTAAATCAATTTTAGTAATTATGCCATTTCGTGGCTGGCTGAATAGTGGAAGCTGAATGTAGCTGAACTGAGTTTTTATATTGCTTACATGTTGGACGTTTCTCTCTCAGGTAACCTTAAACACTATCAGATCATATATTCGATATACATATATAAAAAAATGCAGATCAAGCTTCGAGAATATCTAAAAGAAGAACTCTCAGAAATTTAAGTGTCCTTCGCTTTGAGGAACGATACTTCTTAGTAATAAAGAGAGCAGGGTTAGCACTTTGAATACATTAGTCTATAGCAGGTAATAGCCAACGATCTTAACAATTCTAACCTAGGCTAGTGGTATTCAACGATTTCACCTTACGTCCTTCCATCCTTTTGGCCATTGTTTCACCGGTCTACTCAACAGCTATTCATGCATCTACATATTCATCCTTTCCTATATGCATTAGTTTGTTTATTCAAGTGAAATCCCACATAGAAGCCTTTTAAATGTTTTGCTCTGTTAAATTTTAACAAAAATAAAGCACCTACAATTAAACATGAATTAAATTCGAGCATTAACAAAATCTTGTTTTATGCCAAAAAAATCTTCAATTACATCTAATTTTATTATTATTATTAAGAATTTATACAATAATACAATTATTATATAACTTAAGGATAGGAGCACTAGCTGCAGCAGCTTTTGGCTAATTTTATTTTCATTTAATGTAAAGTTTCTGCACTCCAGGCCAAATTCCCAATCAGAAATGTCAGCCTTACCTCTCTAAACTCTTCAATAAACTGCCTGTCATTTTCAATTAATACAATATTTCCTGCGGTCATTTACCTAACACACCCACGCGCCGCTTTAACTGCATACAAACGCTTGCCCCTGAAAGCAGGCTACATTGTTTCACTTAATGTCACACAAGCTCACACACACACACACACATATATATACAAGTACACTTGCTAAGAGTAGGCGCCTTTTGAAATGCGGCCGCTTGCTTAAGTGACTTCTCATGTTGACATTTTTATTGCTGGCGGGCAAAGTATGTGTGTCCGTGTGTGTGTGTGTGGGAATATGTGGGAATGTGTTTCTGATTGAAACGTGATTTCCTTTGCATGCACGCCTGTGTGTAACTGTATGCGCAAATATTAAATTCTTGACCTTAATGGCACACACACACACAGACAATATGTGTGCTTTACTTACATTAAGCAAACACTTCAAGAATAACAGGAATTGCTATTTAAGCATAAAACGTTTCAGATTTCTTTTACGCGTTTTCTTTATATCCTTTACGGTGCCTCGTTTTCGCAAGATGTTACCAAAAATTTGTGATTTAAGGCTAAACCGTTTGAACCGATTAAATCGATTAAGCCGTTTAATTGGTTACACGTTTATGTGGGCCAAACTTATGCAACAGTTAATTATAATTTAAATGTAAATACTTTTCTACAACTTTCTTTTGATATTTTAAACAGTTTCATACATCAGTTTCTTAGAAAAGTAGTACCTACATACTCTGTAGAAAATTATAAAAGAAAAATTTCTTGAAGAAAAACTTTTCCAAACAAAAATTTTATCGTTTTGAATCAGCAACATCAAACAGTAAATGATAACCGTTTGAGGCTGTTAAATCGGTTAGATTTAGGAATCAATAAAACGTAAATCAATATAAATAATTTTCTTATATTTTTTTACGAGAAGCAACAATAGTAAATGAGAAAGCTTTGCAAAGGTTAAATTGATATTTTACCCGTTTTGAAACGGTTTACATGCATTAGTTTCTTAGTAGCGCACTATGTGAAATATTGTTAAACATATATTTGATGAATGACGTAAATCTTTATCAAAAACCAATCTAAGCTCTTTTGCATTAAAACTAACAAAAAGCAAATAATAACCGTTTGAACCGGTTGGAATAAAATGGTTTGAAACTAGTCGTTTTAAGCATTTTAGTTATGTATGCTCGTGATGTTTTCCGTCAGATTTGCTGAAGCAGGTTTTTTGAACCGGTTGAAACGGTTCAATGCGTTTTTTCGTATTAATTTGCGCTGCTTGTGGCAATTGATTGTAAGTGCTCTTGTATGTGCACAGGCAGCATTTAGCATGCGCACTTTTTGCTATGATGTGTTTTGATTGATACATACAAACATACATACACACACACAATCATACGTCACTTTATTAAGTTGCCTTGCTTGCGGTGAGCTGCCAGCATGCCAACTTAAGCGCCGCTCGCGGTTTTTGTCGCTAACGTGAAGGCATTTAAAGGAGCGTATAGCTGAATAAGGGGTGGAGAGGGGGCAGGAGCAATTCAGACTGGCTGCAAATGGCGCGAATAAGATCAAAGTGCTTTTGTATATGTGTATCTGTGTGAGGTTGTACCACAAAAGCGGCTTAAATCGTCGTCGCATTTCTCATTTACAGCAAAAAATACTTCAAAAGGCATGAACGTGCGCAGTTGCCGTAATCGTCAGCGTGAAATCAAAGACGCAAAATCTTCTGTCTTTTTATTTTTATTTATGGCAATTCTGCTTCTGCTAAAATTCATATTTTACATTTAATACACTTTCCGACTTTCCCACTTGAATATTTTAAGCATAATTGCTGGCATAGCCTGCGGCTCACTTGCAGCGATATCTGCTAGCAGCTCTCAAATTGCTCAACAAGCTGCCTTCGGAAATATTGCTGCAAATACTTGCAGCCAGAATATTGCAATATCTTTCGGACAAGTATTTTTGAGGAATTCCTGGCATGCGAGCAGCGAGCAGAGAACAGCAAGCTAATGGAATTTTTAGCAAAATTATATTTTGTATGTTTGGAAGTGTTGTTTGCTCGAAAATCGCTAACAAATTCCAGCAAAAATACATTTTCATATTTTATGGCAAAATTTTCGCTTGTAGTGACACTTGAACTTTAGTGTCATAACTTTTTATTAAATTTATTTGATTTGTTTTGCTTTGATTTTCTTCGAATTTTGGTTTGAGTTTATTTGATTTGTCTTTATTTCTCTATTTTTCTATTGAGTTTCCTTTCTGCTTCCCGCTTTTAAGTTACTTTTCCTTTCCCCTCATCCTCATCCTCTTCCCCTTTCTTTCTCTTCCCTTTTCTAACTCCTTCCCCTTTTTATATTTCTTAAATAAAAATACAAACATACTTTGACTGCCAGCTCAGGCAAAAGAAATACATACATATATGCATGCATGTAAATCAACTCAGCGCCTGAAATCACACAATGTTTATCTGCGCATATTTTGCAGGAAATAAATAAAGGCTCATGCACAAAGGCACTTCACTTAGGCATGGGCCCATTAGCATACAAACACACACGCATACAGACAGACAGCTAATTGATTATGCGCCATTATTCACACGCACACATACACACATACAAGCACGCATGGCCAACTTTCCATTGCCAGTCAGCGTAGAAATAAATTGAGCGCCAAAGTTTAGACTGACAACTCTTCGCCTTCTATGTTATGCTCACCTACAGCCCATTGCACTGACAGAAGCCATTGCTGGCGGTGCGCTGCTTGAGGCGGAGGGGAGGGGGAAGTGAGTGCGGCTGGCGCACGTTAAAATTTCAAATTCAAACAAGTTGTTTACTTGTTGATGAAGCGGAAAATGCGGAAAATGCGGTCTACATTGGCGTAACATTATGCTCCACTGACTGACTGACTCACTGACTCACTGCATACAGACACAGAGGCAGATAGAGTGAAAGAGAAAGGCAAAGAATAGCCTGCAAAAGAAAGTGAACTGCGTTGAGATTTACGAATGAACAGGTGGACAGACAGACAGAAAGACAGACCGATGAACGGAAGTAGCTGCCATAGATATGAACCTACTAAAATTCCAGGAAAATTAAGGATGCTATATAGAGGCTCAGGACTCAGCTGACATATTCTTGAAGGAAGCGAGTTATGGTCTTGTAAGTAGATTGAACATAATCAAAATTCCCGAAAAATTAATGCTTCTTTATTCTGCATCGGAACCCAGTAGGGAAGCGAGTTATTCTCGAAGGAAGCGAGTTATGGTCTTGTAAGTAGATTGAACATAATCACGCACACATTCGACCGATGTCCTCAAATTGAACATGATCCAGACCATTGCTCAAATTAAGCCAGTCATTGCAAATTGTAACTTTCGGATTCATGCTAATAATGAAGAACAATTAAAGAAGCTGGAAAAACTGTGGAAGGTAATTGGCATGAAGCGCAAGCTAAGTCAAAAAAGCATATAGAAAACCCAGTCTCACTAGAAGAATAGAGAGGAAAAGTTCTAGTAAAATTTGGTCGACTATATTAGAGACAAAATAAGAGGCGATACATTATTAATTCGTTTGAAATGCTCAGGATTTAATTTTTTTTAGTCTTTCACAAAAAATTTAAAATATGGCAAAAAATGTTATGAAGACAGATGTAAATATATGTATCAAGACTTTTATAGCTTCAAATATGCACCAACTCTACGAAGAAGCATGCCTTGAGTGGTTAACGAAGACGCACTGTACCTATTTTAAAATTTCTTTGCATACTTTAAGGCTTGAATTGCACGAATAAAATTTAAAAAGTATGCAAACAACTTTTCGACTGCTGATTAGCACGTGTAAAAGCGCTTGAGCTTGATGACAATAGCTTTAAAAGTTTGAAAGGAGCAGCTGCGGGGGGAGGATGACATGTGGCAATAATTTTCCAACAATTTCTTTGCCATTTTTCAAGTGTTTACAAGCATTTCAGCAATTTCACACACGATTGCACTTTTGCACAGTGAATTTTCAGCGCGCTCTTTCAGCTCGTTCTTTGTGTGTAGAATTTCAAAGCATGCATACATATATGAGGAGAGTGTGTGCGTGTGTGTGTGTGAGCTATACAAATACACTTAGCATCGTCAAGCAGGCAAGTGCGCAGCTCGTTGCCGTTGCTTTGCCGTTGGGGAATCCCAACAGTCGACACGCACACACACACTTTAGCTAATAGCATATGTATGCATGTATGTGTGTGTTCTAGCATCTTTGCATGTTATTTTTAGCAAAAATTAAAAATACAAAAATTCAAATACGCAAAAATGTAAACAGTAAAATGTAAAAATTTGCGTAAAATTTGCCAAAAAAAACACGACAGTAAAATTTATGCGGTGTTTTTCTTTGTAAATTATATGGCGCACTCACATACACACACACACACATATGATTTGGTTCATTTATATATATATGTACATGCATATTAATGCATATACACATAAAGTAAATAATCATTATTGTGCGTAAGCAAGCATACTCACACATATTCCTGCATATATAAATATTGTACATACACACATACATGCTGCATAAACCAACACAGACACATCAATCAAATTAGCATATGCAAAAGGTTCACTTTATTCACCGCAAGCACACACACAATCGAAGCAAGCCAACCTATTGAAAATATTTGTCTCAAATTAGTCGCACATTTTGACACTCTTAATTCTTTAATTTTGGTTAAACTAAACTATTTTTATAAGCTTTATATTAACTTCACATCCGGTATGTAGTGGAATCTAGTAATCAATTTTTCACCCACTTCCCGACTACTTAGAGATCTGAAACTTTGCATACATGCGTAACCACCATGACAATGCATGAATCAATAAATTTTATGAGCGTAGGATAAGGGGCGTGGCACTTTATTATCAACTCTAGATTTGTGTATAACTTTAGAACTACACATCACACATCAATGAAACTCGGTAGGAACTTACTACATATCCATATCCTTCTACTGAGAAAATAAGGGGGCACTGGATAAGGGGGCGTGGCACCCCCCATACAAACAAAATTTTTGATCTCGATTAGCTTTGGAACTAAAGGTCGTGCAGCATTGAAATTTCGTATGCAATCGCCTCTTGGATGTGTCGTCCCACTGGTAAAATTTTATGGGCGTAGGATAAGGGGACGTGGCACCCCCCATACAAACAAAATTTTTGATCTCGATTTGCTTTGGAACTAAAGGTCGTGCAGCATTGAAATTTCGTATGCAGTCGCCTCTTGGATGTGTCGTCCCACTGGTAAAATTTTATGGGCGTAGGATAAGGGGCGTGGCACTTTTTTATCAACTCTAGATTCGTGTATAACTTTAGAACTACACATCACACATCAATGAAACTCGGTAGGAACTTACTACATATCCATATCCTTCTACTGAGAAAATAAGGCGGGCACTGGATAAGGGGGCGTGGCACCCCCATACAAACAAAATTTTTGATCTCGATTAGCTTTGGAACTAAAGGTCGTGCAGCATTGAAATTTCGTATGCAGTCGCCTCTTGGATGTGTCGTCCCATTGGTAAAATTTTATGGGCGTAGGATAAGGGGGCGTGGCACCCCCATACAAACAAAATTTTGATCTCGATTAGCTTTGGAACTTAAGGTCGTGCAGCATTGAAATTTCGTATGCAGTCGCCTCTTGGATGTGTCGTCCCACTGGTAAAATTTTATGGGCGTAGGATAAGGGGCGTGGCACTTTTTTATCAACTCCAGATTCGTGTATAACTTTAGAACTACACATCACACATCAATGAAACTCGGTAGGAACTTACTACATATCCATATCCTTCTACTGAGAAAATAAGGCGGGCACTGGATAAGGGGGCGTGGCACCCCCCATACAAACAAAATTTTTGATCTCGATTAGCTTTGGAACTAAAGGTCGTGCAGCATTGAAATTTCGTATGCAGTCGCCTCTTGGATGTGTCGTCCCACTGGTAAAATTTTATGGGCGTAGGACAAGGGGCGTGGCACTTTTCAAGCAACTACACACTTGGGCTTCAGTTTATAATTATAGGTACACCACACATGAATGAAAAACGATAGGAACTTACTTGCCGCGCCCTGCTGGCAAAATAGCAACAACTCACCGCGTCACAAATATGCCACGAATATTAGGGTCGATCACTGCCGTATTATTTGTTAAATTGAGGATATGACATATGACGATAGGAAACACTGTGAATACCCTAAATATTGTGTACTGCTCTGCAAGTTTAAAATTCTTTTTGCGAAAAATTTCAGAGCTCTAAAATTGAATTTATGGAAGACTAAAAAGTAGAAAATAAAATTATATAAAAAAAACTTTTTAAAAATAAGCTTTAATGTACTAAAAAGTAGAAAATAAGTTGTTTCCAAGTCACCTGTATCTTACTATTAATAAAAGCTTGTGCGCTCAATATCCATATTCAAAATATCTTTCATTACTAGAATCTATTTGCAAAAAATTATTTAAATAAAATATTGTGGTAACTGTTTGACAAATATTGAACACATGAGCGCCCCAAGCTTTTAGGGATAGTAAGATACAGGTGACTTGGAAACAACTTATTTTCTACTTTTTAGTACATTAAAGCTTATTTTTAAAAAGTTTTTTTTTATATAATTTTATTCCTTCAACAGTTTTTTATACATACAATTTTTCCGCTTCCGATTTTTCGATCTCATTCTCATGCCTCATTTTCGAACAATATAAATCTTTCTTAAAAATTTGCTGCCTTCGAATTTAAGTTCTGCACCCCAGTTCCATAAATTTTTTCCAGAACTTCCGAAATTCCAATTTCATCCTGATGTTTCACTTTCGAGCAATAAAAAAATTTTCCTCAAAGAGCTGCTTTTGTATGGCATTTTTTAAAAGAGTTTTTAATTCAACTTTAAAGCTTCATAAAATGTGTTCTAAAATATGTAATTTTAAAATCTCATCCCGAAGCAATCTCATCCTTTCGAGTATTAATATATTAATATTTCTTAAAAATTGCTACTTTTGGTATAGAAATTGAAATTTTTAAAAAAATTTTTCAACTTAACTTCTTTTCTTCATTAAATATCAATCAAAGCAAAATTGTGCAATTTTCGTAGAATCGAAAAAGAGAACAAATCGTGGCTTCGTTGCACTTTTTTAAGCAATTTAAAAAATTGAGATGGTCTAAATTCATCGAATCATGTTTTATATAAAATTCGAATTCTTCCAACCGTCAGTTTAAAATCTTTCAAAATTATTTTTGCATGACAATTTTGTATATTTGCAGAAATTTAAATAAGAATTTGCATTGAGTGTCAGCAGCACTCGATTTGCACCTTCCAACCCCCCTCGTGCACTTTCGTCGAGGCAATTCCCATTTGCCTACCCCACTCAAGCGCGCTGCTGGCTCGCCGTTCCCTCTGCGCTGTGCACAGGTTCCCCTGCCTTTGTTGTTGTTGCTTGGCTGCCGGCCTCACCCACACATCGGCACTCATGCGTTCAATACACTCGAGGATATTTTCACTGCCGCTGGCATAAAATCTGATATTTTAGGTTCTTTTGCTGTTGTTGTTTTTTTTATTATTATTATTATTTCACGTTTCCATGCTTTGGGGATTTTTTTCCCCAAGAGTAAATGCTATGAACTGGGTGTGTGTGTGTGTGTGTGTGATGCAGAGCGGATGCTTTAATGTTACCGCTTGTGCTACGTGGCAGGCAGTGATTTGGCGCTCGTTGTTGTTTTTGTTGTTCGGTTTCGCTGTGCAACTGCCTGCCACAATGCCTCAACACATTTATGCAAATGTATGTGTGTATGTGTGTGCGTTAGCTCGAGTCTGAATGCGCATTGCGGAAGAAAACATAAAATTGAATAAAATTTCATTTGCTTTCTTAGTTGGCGCGCTTAGTTGCTCTTTATGCATGAAGGGGCTTGTGGCAGCCGCCGGTATATGAGGCGTGGCATATACAAATTAAAAAGCGTATGTATATAATAAATGCGTGGGAAATGAGCAGTGACGCTGCGGCTGCAGCAACAAGCGTGAGATGTACTTGAAAATGTATTCACCGCAAAACGGAAAAAATAGCTAATATTATTTGCGATGTGGGGGGAAATCTTAGAGCAGAGACAGTAAGGGAAAGAGGAAAGCAAAAATGTTATGCAGAAAGAAATATAAAAAGAAAGCAGAACCTGAGCGAAGTAGCAGTAGCGCAGGTTGAGGATTGAATGCCTCCTGCGGCTGAGCCCTAACTCCTGACGTCAAACGTTTTGTTTGCAGTTCAAGCGGTTTTTTAAAATGGTGTTTCTTTAAATTCAACTGAATTTAAAATTCAATTCGGATTGCTTGCAATTTCGTACAGACATTAATGCTCTTCTCTTATGAATTATAATAATAATTGAATAACAGTTGTATAAAGCAGTAATATTGTCAAAAATTTCTTTCAAAGAAGAACCTTCATTAAGGATCTTGACATTTATTTAGCTGCCATTTTTTCTTTTTAAACTCAAAGAGACAAGGTTTTCTTATTAGTAGCTTCAAGGAGTTCTTTGACCCATACACAAAATCTATTTTTATAAGCTTGGTCAGATGCCTTCTGGAATATTCCTGCATTATTTAGAGTCCTACCTAAGCAAATAGAGGTTAATTGAGTCGAAAGGGGGCTCGAAAAAGGTTTCTCCGCTTCGGTTTACGTAACTGGCACTCATATCTGGATATACCATCATATGATATTCATTTCGAACTACTTGGAATGCAATCTTTGTAGCAAAGAAGAAAAAGTTGTTCAAAATTATTTATCAAGAACATTTTAGATGGCAAGATGCAATGTCCTGAAATTATGTTGAGCTAATTATTTAGTACTCTCCTGTAATTTTGAGCAAATTGCAGCAATTTTAAATTTTCCGTTCGTTTTTTTTTTGTTCGCTGCTGTACTTTTTTAAATTTTTTGGAAAAATAAAATCGTCAGCAATTTCGTTTTTTTTCATAGTAGAAGTCTACGCCTCAATTCGGCACGCTCTTCTCGATGGGCTGCTTCACATGCACTCCAACTACAGGCTTACATACACACTGATTTGAAATATTCGCTCATACACACATACATACACATACATACGTCGTTCAGCCTATGGCGCATCATTAAGGCATGTGCATACTCTTCAAATCAAATTTTTCCGCACGCTGCCTTCACAGCTTCTCTTCTATTTTTACGTCTGTGCCTTCGCTGCACGCAGCGAGTGTTGCCACCCCGCCGTGCAGCAATGATTTCTGCTTACAATGATTGCTGATTGCTGCTGGCACAGCGTGTGAACTTTTTTCGCTTAATTTTGGAATTGTTCCACTACTGCAGAAGTTAGTTCGTCACTCTGCAGCTGCTGCACTCGGCGGCAATAAATGGCAGCAGCAGCTGTTGGCTGTCGCCTATTATCACCAACAGCGTCTTTGAAATCGCCTTTTTGCTTAATTTAAGTTTTCCCTTTGCTTTTTACTTTAATTTAATATTTTTGAGAGTCAATTTTGAAAGTCTTAATCCTTTCCTCAAAAAGAGGAAACAGACTATTTGTGCTCATCGAAAACAGGAAGAAATATAAGGACATGACATGAAATTTCAGAGCGCCTCGGGCAATATTAAAACGCAGTTATTTTACTAGGACCCAGATTCTAGGCCTTGAAAATCCATCTGCTAAAAAGCCAGAAATAGCATGTCCTTGGAACTAAAAGTGTGCATTTACCCCAATTCAACTCAAAGTTCCTCACACAATTCAAAACACGCATTTAGTCATTTTTCACTCACTCGCTTCTGTTGCTTTATTCAGGCATTTTGCACTTTCTTCTTAGCTGCTTTAATTCACTGTTCTAATTTTAATGCAATTTTCGTTGACGGCTTAACTTTTTCAAGGCAGTGGCATATACCATGGCTATAGCTTTATAACTGCCTTTCTTGCTCTTTCGTCCCTCGTAACTTTTGGCTTTTTTTGGCCACTCATTTTCTGCTCATTCATTTGTCTACTGAACCTGTTGTTGCTATAAGCCTCTTATGCTGGCCTTCGCATTAACATTTTAATTAACTCTTTGACTTTCGTGATTTCTTTTACCTTTTTCTTCTTTTCCCCTTAGCTGTTTTCTTTGCTACCTGCTTTCTACTCTATTAAACAGGCAATGCAAACCTTAACCCTTCATTTGTGGTCTAACATGACTTACAAAAGTTCTGTGTAAGTGTTGTTTAAAGCCAAATTAAGGAGCTTCCAGAGCTGATCAATTACCGCCTATGAAGGAGCGAGAAATAATTTGCTTTAACTTGCGCATTCTCTGGCGTTGAACGGTCTTTATTACCAAATAATCCATACCAATGAAGAGATTCCAGCTTCGAATTGATAAAACTAGCAAAAATTAAAACCTATCACTTAAAGTTTCATAACTCGGCTTGCATTCTTTAACAGTTTTAATATAATGCCAATAATTTTCCGAAATTTTTTGTACCGAATCTCTGTCGGAAGGTTGCACAAGCTATTATTTAAATTTCAAGCAAAAAAGAGTAATTGGAATTAGGTATTTTTAAATATATCTGCAATATAAGTTTTTCAAAAAGATTACTATTTATCAAATTTGGTCTAATGAAAAACATTTTGAGCAATTTTGTAAAATGCCAAAAATTTGTTGAAATATGCAATATTTTCAGAAATTTTACTAAATTAGAAATAGTTATTTTTCTTCTGAAGTTTTTGGCAATTATTATTTGAAGAAACAAAAGAGACAAACCCTGCGAAGTTTTATATAAAATAATTGTGCAATATTTACAATTAATGCAGAATATGAAATGCAGCAATAATATTCAATAAGAAAATTTTCTCGTATCGTAAAATATTTAAAAAGTGTAAGAGAATTTTTGGGAAGGCAGAAACCATCTTTCAGAATTTCTATTATTTATGTAAAGAGCTTAAGTACTTTTGGCAACTACTGTACACGTGTGCACTGGTTTTTGTTGTTGTTTATTCGTCTTCCGCATTGTTGCAGGAACCGGCTTAAAGACGCATGTTTTCCAGCATAATAAGGATAATTTAAATGACTGGCAGCACATACAAGCAAAAATATTCAAATGCGGCATTGCGTGTGCCTGTTTGCGTAAGTGTGTGTGGGCAGACGAACACATGCCACTACACTCTTTGCTGCTTTCTTTCTTCTCCGCAGCCACTTGCCGTTTGTGCTTTGCCTTTGGTTTTTCTGCAGCCAGCAAAAAGAAATCTTTTACTTAAATCTTATTTGCCTGACAGAGCAGCGGCTTGTTGGCCACAGCGGGGTGTGGGGCAAGTTGGAAGCAGCAGAGACCACCAAGCACACGCATACTTGAAATTGTTCACATGCACACGCACTTAAACAAGCATGCAGCACGTTGCCGTGCTCGATGTTTAGGGATGTGCGATAAATATCGACATACGAGTATGACATAACGATATTTCTAGGCAAAGTATGAGCATAAGCGATTTGCAAACGATATTTAGGAATATAATTTTTATGAATGATATTATGATAAATATTTATATCGATATCGTTATTATCAATAAAATTGTTAAGCGTGTCTAAAAGTAATATCGAAAAATATCGAATATTGAAAATATTAAGTCCAAGTGTGATTAACAATAACCTCTATACGATATTACATTATATTATATTTTTACGAATGATAAAACGATAAATGTAAATATCGATATCATCATTATCGATAAAATTGTTGAGCGTTTGTTTAAGAAGTATCATAAGAATTTCGAATATTCATATTATGAGCATAAGTGTTCGAGACTATATAAGCTATTCAAAAAAGCAATATTTTTGTGATTAAAACTGAAGATTTCGATATTAATACTATCGAAATCGTTAGTTTGAATGCTAAAACACTGTTATCGATATGTTTTATATTGATAAATTCCAAAACGATATTTAATTTATCGATATACAGAATATGCACTTTTCTATTTATCGATAATTTTATCGATAATTTGTGTGCAGCCTTATGCATGCCTTCCTAGTGCCACACACACTCCATTGGCAGTGTAATCACAGCTCTGCACTTCACCTTGCTAACAAGGCGCCCAACAAGAACTACACATACACACACATACATGCATACGCACACGCATGTAATCGTAGTATAAGCGGCAGATTCCTCTTCTTTGCTATGTTCTGTTCTGTTCACTTTTGCCGGCATACTTTTGTGCGCAAAGCAAGAAAAAGAATGCGGAGTCGAAATGCCGGAAGTTACAAAAGCATATTAAAAGCATATGTTTTCCTTGCCTGCATATGCTGCCCTGTGTGTTATCCTTGTTAAGGACCAAAGCACAAAGAAGTGCAAAATGAAACAATATGGAAATTAAGTTGAGTTGAGTTGAATGGAATTGAGTTGAGCATCAATGACAGCAGCAAGGCGCTTCTATTAAAGGAAACAGGACTTTTGTGCATTTGCTATTTTTGGCACTAGTTAATGGTACCTGCAAAAATTTTTTAGGTATAATTTTCTATGGCAGTATTGTCAATACATCGAAGGATATAACGCCAAAGAGCGAACATCTTTAAAAAGTATCTTCAGTAGCACTTAATTCGACTTGACCTGGCATTTTATTTTTCTTAAAAAAGACAATGATTTATGGTTCAAATATGGCATTTTTCTAGTGCTTCTTTCCTGCAAATTAAAGCAGACTTAAAGGTTAATTTTATCAAAGTAATTAGACGTAATTAATTTAACAGTGAGTACAAATTTAAAATGTGTTGAAAATATTCTTAAATTTGTTCTCATTATTATGTAAAAGCATGAAAGTAGCTACAATAATATTTAGGCATAATTATTTTTGTCATAAAATTGTTGCCACCTTTTGTAGCTCTCTAATATAAGCAGCTCGAAAACTTCATGCGAAGCAACCAACTGACAGTGCCCAGTCATATCACCTTCATAATTGCTGTAGCGTGCATTAAAGCTGCTAAATGTCAGCAAAAAAAGTATTGCATATTTAACATACAAAATCTCTGCTCTTTGTAGTGCAAACTTATTTTGTGATTCATCTTGCTTCGGCTTCCCCTTTTGTTTGTCGAGTTGCATACCTGACTTGGTATTTCAATGCTGGCCTCATATTTTCATATAAAACCTTTCTTCGTTTTGAATTAATATAGAAAAACAAGCTGCCATTCTTTAAAGGCCAACAATTTGAAGTTTTTTTTTGCTGAAGTATTTTTTGTTGTGTTGAAACAAACAAAAATGCAGATTAATCAAAAATGTTCTACGGTTGTATGTGTGCAGTAGGGGAAGAAGGTAGCGGGGAGGGGTGGAGGGGGGGGGGGGGCTTATAGTTTGCTTGGCTTTTGTTTGTGTGGCTGAAATGTTTTTGATTTTTGCTGCAAGCATACAAAAAAAGGAATTATTGATAAAAGTGCTGAGATGAACAGGCGAACAGGCTCAAGGTTTGTTGTTGTTATGCTGTGTTGTTATTCAATGTTAAATGGAAACATGCTTTTGTGCTTTATTTTAAGGCAGCATTGCTGAGGTTGATTTTTTTAATTCTTTATGCTGTCTCCCTTAATGACAAACATTTGTTTCGAAGCTTCTATAATTAACTCTAAAATACAGCTGCCTGAAATTTCAATGATCTTTTGCTAAGAATCAAAAAACGATTGTTCAAAAAAATGTATCAAATATGTTTGAAAAAAATTTTGTGTACCATATTTTAAGCTCTTATAACATATACTGCCATATTTTGCCATTTTTTAAGCCTGCCTTCCAAAGCTCATGCCTCCTCTATTCGCCATTTGCCAAACAATAAGATGAAAGTGAAGTTTTTATTGCTTTGCCTCATCTGCAGAATGCCAATTTCATATATATTGTCAGAAGCCAACAGTTCATTCGTGGCTTCCACCAGCACATGCCAATCCCTCTACGGCTAAGCTCAGCTAAGCAATTATTGACCTTATTCCACTTTAGTTGCCATCCCAGCGCTATTAAATGCTTCCACTTCCACTTCGACTTTTCGACATAAATAAAGCCACTCAATAACTTTGCATGTTCAACAGAACCACTGGGAGTTTATCTTTACACATTTATAGATATGGCAACAACTTCACTTGTTGGCGTCTGATCTCTTCTTCCTTAGTTCCTTTAACTGCCGCTTTACATATGCAAAATATTACAAAGAATAAATTGTATAGTCAACTTTTAAGAAATATGGCAACATGCTATAAGCTGCAGCAACATACAACAACAACAACATTTAACAGAGTTGTAGCGAATTTCGAAAATGGGTCATTTTCAGACGGCTGCTTTCACTCACTCTACTGTCGGGCTAGTTGGTGGGGGATAGCAGCAGTAACAACAACAACGAGAAAAATAAACAACAACATATATATGTTGCCTGCACACCAGCAAGTAATCTAGTGAAGTGTCAAGCAAGCGTGAAGTCAGGGAAGAGGGGGCGAGTGTTCGCATGAGTGACAAAAAACTTGGCTAAACTCAATTGAGACTATTTTCTGCTGTTTTGCGGCGGCAAATGATTTAAGTTGTTGTAGCTAGCAGACAAAGTTGCACACACACACACACTTACAAAAGCACTTACCAAATTTCAGTTGTATGTGTGTGTGCGTGTCTTTTTGTTATGACTTTCACAAGCTTGTAAGTTCATAATTGACAAAACCATTTAACTACACACTTGAGAGTTGCGCCGTTGTTGTTGTTAATGTTGTTATTGTTGTTCATTGTCATTTTATTTTGTCTGTGTGCATTTGCCTGTGTCTGAGCATATATTAAGCTTATTAGTCTTAAGCTTTGTTATGAGTAGTGCCATGCATTTTAATGGTTTTATGTACTTATACAATGCAAGTTTTTTTTTTAAATACGCCACTGTTGGGAAGCGCATTGAAAGTGTGTCTCTTGAGTGCATGGCCATTAAAGGGTTAATGCTATGTGCTGTGTGTAGCAGCTGCATATGAATACATATACATATGTTATATTTACTAAAGGAAAGTTCTCTTATAAAGATGTGTAGATTGCTATTACTTGAAATTGAGGCGAGCATTTTTGAATTTAAAGAAATTTTAACTAAATTTTTTATAATTTTAAAAGTCAAAAAAGCATAGAAAAATTTATAAAAGTACCTGCTTCATAAGACAATAAAGTTGAAGCGAAATTCTGCTATTCTATAGCACTAATTGAAAAAAAAGTTACGCATACGCCATCAAGCACCATTTTCAAAATTCAGCAAATACTTCAATTCTTTACATATAAAAAGTGTTTTCTTTCAAAAAATTATTTCATATTATTTAAATTTAGTTATAATTTTGAAATTTTTCACAAAGACTCGTAGTCACTCTTTCGTGAACCTAAAAATATGTCTTTTGAAGGCGCAGAAAACTGGAAATCATTGGAAGGAGCCTTGCTTAAAATATCTCAAATAAAAAGCTCAAAGCCAAAATGAACCGCTTTACTTTGCAACTGTGAAAAAAATATATACATATATATTATTTTCAATATTTCAACATATTTTTTTAATTTAGCTGTTTTCAACTACCTTCAATGTAACCACAAAGCGGCAAAACATTTTGTAGCTCAAAAGCGTATTGACTCAGCAGCGAAATATCGCAATTTTCAAGTAATAAGGATGGCTTAATGAGTTTATTTTACGTGTTGAAGCAGGGAGCAGCGCTCAGAACTGTTTCCACTCTTCTTGCTTTCATCTCGAAATTGCCATTGGATATTACCAGCTTAATGAGCAATAATGGGTTTATGGCAGCTAATTAACTTTGGCGTTTTTAAATGCTATTATTAACGCGTATGTTGCGCCTTAATTGCGTGCGTATAATTATGTGCACACTCACACTCAAACATACATGTTAACAGCTGCTTTTATTTCGTTTGAATTTCAATTTCAGTTGCTTTTGGCCTTCGCTCATCTCATCTCACACCAACATTAATATCAACTTTTACACTAGCAAAGAAAAATTTATGCAATATAAAAGGGAAAGAGTTATTAAAAAGGAACTTTACTTGCACTTACACATGCATGCATGAGCTAACAGTGAATACTCGTTAGCATGTATCGAGAGGAAAGCAATGAATATCTTGATACATTTGTAACAAATATATGTACGTGTGTGTGTTTGTAGCTGTGGCTTAGATATTTGAAACTCAATAAATTTCAGCTCAATTAGAGAGCAAAAAAATCGATGGTAAATTTTCTTCAACGAAAATGATTTCCATGTTTTTTTGATTGAAAGAACGTTTAAACTCAAAATTAATAAAACCAAAAGAAGCCACATTTTAGAGCAAGAACTTGCAATTGAAGAAAGTTTGGTGGATATTACAAATAAAGAAATAGGAGAATAGTTACTGAGAGCATCTGATATTCAACTTTTCCAAAAAAGCTTTCTTTTCATTCCATTCCATTTCAGTCAAAATTCCCCGAAATATTTTTCAAAAATTATTCTAAAATTTCTGCCCTTTCCGTTTCCTTGACATATTTTCAAATATATATGGAAGTGTGAAAATCTGTAGAATATCAAATTTACAGCAAAATTTCGACTTGATTGAATTTCGATTTTTTTCAAAAGTGAACCAAATTGTTCAGGTTGAAAAGCTTCAGCAGTGCCTTGTACGTACTTGAATCAATTTCTGAGCTCAGTTGAGTGGAAACCTTGCTGGTTTTTTCATTTGGCATTGCCATGCAACCAATACCAAGCAACAAATCGATGTAAGTGTGTGTGTGTGTGTGTGAGTGTGCATATGAACACGCTACTTAACTTTTCGCCCACTATCAGCTATATGAGTGCATTTCACCGCAAATTCAGTTTATACGCTCATGGGCGCTGGCTTATATTTTGGGTGAATATTGAGCTGTTGTTGTTGTTGTTGCCATTGGCAGCTGCAGCTGTGGAAGTGAAGTACAAGTGCATTCATTCCTGTCCATTGATTCATAATTGAATTCCGTTGCAATGCCAAAAATATGAAAAGGAATATCAACAACAGCAACAAAACAAAAAAAATATGGAAGCATACAAAAACAACTGCCAGCGAAAAACGTTCAAGGAAAATTCCACAAAGGTAATAAAACAAGGAGGCTCATTTCAGTTGCATACACACACACATGCTGTTATTTGTGTGTGTATGTGTGTGTGAGTGTGTGTATCTTCGCTTAATAAGCGCTGCGAATGCAGCTGCAATTGCCTGCTGTAAAATATTTATGTAACCACAAAGCGGATTCGTAAAATAAACCTCATGCTCCTTGCATTTCTTTAAAAAAAAGGATATGTCGTAATTTCTTTTTCAGCTATGGCAAAAAAGTAGTCAGCGCTTGCTGCCGTGCACTTAAAGTAAAACGTAATAAGATATAAGTAAGTGCACTTAAAATAAAGCAACGCATGTTAATCGAGCTTGCCAGAGTGCACGTGCACTCAGCTGAAAGCTTTCGTCTGAGTTATTGTAGCATAAAGCAACTCAAGCTCAAACTCAGCATCATTTTCATAAAAATTATTTGCTGTTCGTCGATTTCTCGTTTAATTAAAATTGTTCATGCGACTCAACAGCTTTCGAGCATTGTTAACGATTGCTGCAAATTAATAGCAATTTAATATAAATCGCTCAGATTAAGTGCACAATTATCAACAGCAAAATATGCAATTTAAGTGCAGAATTCTTATGTCTCTGAATTTACAATAAGTTCTTAAAAGAAATCAACAACAATTAATGAAAAATTCGAAAATAGCTCTGATCGTTTCCTCGTCAAGTTTTACAGCTGAATGTTTTTAAAGAATTCAGCAATTGCTGGCATTTTTTATGCACGGAGCATTTCATAAAAGATTTCGAAACAATTCTGAATAATTTCTTCGCCATTTTTGCATAATTTTAAACTGTTAAATTTTTGATATATCTGGTAAAAGAAATCAATTATTTTTGCATGAAATTGAAGGCTTTATTTTGCATAGCTAGAAGAATCCGATTTAGCTTAACTATGCAACGTTTTATTAAATAGCTTGCTGTCATTTTGCAGATAATTTCATAAAGCCTCTCTCATAAATACCCGTGGCTATTGGCTCTCACTTTTAGACAGTCGATTTTCACAAACATCTCTTATATCGCAGCAAAATCCTTTCTGCTTGGCCAAGGGATTGCTAAAAAATCGATTTTTCATGGATAGGAATAAATAATATATATTGAATAGATTACTGCCAGAAGGGCCAAATATGCTTCAAGTACCGTTGAAAGCTCATCAAATTGCCTTTGCTACTCTTCATCCACACATATTGACTTACGCCCAAATGAAAAGTCAATAATTTGTGCTAAAAATAATATCAGCCCGCATCAGAGCGTAAAATATTGTGAGTGGAAAATTCGCTCAAAAGAGGGGATATAGAATGAAAAAAAATCAATGGAAAATCACTGCCAGCGAAACTTGTCTTGACTGAAGCTTGGCATAAAGCAACGAAAATAAGCTTTATCGGATTAGCAACAACTCAGGCGCTTAACAAATTGGCAGTATGTGCCTTACACATGCACACGCACACACATACCCAAAACAGCATACAAATGTATATAAGTATATGTAAATAAGTCGCCTACATGTCTCAAGCCTGCGAAGGTGCTACACACACTCGTAACGCGCGCACGCATACAAAAGCAGTGTTGCATTTTAATCACACGCTGCCACTTTGTGTGAATGTTTGTGCTGTCTGCCGTCTATGTGTGAGTGTGAGTGTGATTGTAGCTACTTTTGTGTGTGCGTGTTGTTTTCTTTATATTTATGCGACAATGTCAACAGCCATAAAGATGACGCGCTACATAACCTTTTAAGCGTTAAATGTATCAGCAAATAACACACACACACACACATGCACACACACAAACACTTACAATAGCAGCCACAGACAGCAGCTGCGGCAGCGTAGAGGTTACAGTAAGGCGCTTCAAAAAAACCTCAAAAATTCATAAGCGTAGTTAATTTTATTAGGTCACATCATAAAAGTAAATTTTTATGCGCGCGTGTGTGTGTGTGTGCGTGTTATTGTTGTGTAACGTGCCTGTATTGTGCACACAAATACATGCGTACTGGAGTACGTGTGCGCGCTACACGTGAGCTGTGAGCTGAGCTACAAAAATAAAAGGCCGGAAATTGCCTTATTTGAATACAAATTGGTAAAGCAACGGAAATGTGCCTTAAAGCGAGCGATGAGGCGGGTGGTAAATTCACAGGGGGGGGGGGGAGTTGGGGAAAGGTGTGGTTAATGTAAACTGCATGTAACAGGGACACGCTACAATTCTTTGTATACAATTAAAATGTGTGTAAAATTTAAAATATTATTAATTTGATACTACAATACAAAGGCTGCAAGGATTCGAGGGGCTAGAGCACAAGAACTTTGTTGTTGGAATAAGAAAACTTGCCAGCATGCAGATAGGACTTTGTGCATTGTACTAATAAGTAAATTGATTTCGCTGAAGACGTGCTGATCTTTTTGCAGAGCAGAGCATTTTGGTTAGTGGCAAGGAATGTTGTTGCTCTGTTTTCACCACAAGCACTTGCTAATGCCTCATTAATTGCTGCGCTCATGCATGTAATGATGATAATAATAAATTGGCACAATGGGGCAAAAAGCATATTAACAATATGTTGTTAAAGAAGAGTGTATAAGGATTCATTCAAACCCCATCTGAGTCAGTAGTCAGCTTACTTTAAAGTTACCATGGATGGCACATATATGCTAGACAATCTGTAATGAAGCTGTAGAAACAGCAGAAAACAGCCTGCTCTTAAGCTATATTAATACTTAATTGGCCGCGTGTAGGGTATTCTCACAGCTCAGCTTAAAAGTTGCTGATGTTGCGCTTTTAAGCAAAATGCCTGCGCTGTATACGATATGCACGTCAAATGTGAGCGGCGACAGGCTTTAATGGTTTTTTGATAATTTCTGCAATGCAAATTATTGCCACGCACATGCCACATGTACTCAGCAGAAATAATAAAACAAGGTTACGTGCTGAAAGGGGCAAGGACATGATTTGAAGGCAGGCATCGGAAGCAGAGCGCGCTCGACGCGCATTTTACTTGCATGGAACATGGAATATTTACGATAGGAACGTGAGTAAGATTTTGAAGTGAGGATTTGTCAGATTAAGTTGATGTGTTGCTGTTGTTGTTGTTGTTGTTGTTTATGGCAGTGCGAAGGGCGCAAAAGTGCCAGAATAAATGCGCTTGAATATTAAATTCTATAGCGAGGTGTTAATTTGTGAAATTTCACAAGAAAATACTATGCAAAATTATGCCAGAGAAAATTCGTTCGAATTGAAAGCTTATATTAAATTATTTAATAAAAGTATTTAGAACCAATCAAAGCTTTAGTTAAATCAAACTGCAAAATAAACGCAATATTATTATTAAATAAGTTTTAAGCGATGCTTTGCAAAAGTTAAAAGCTTTCGTATAGATGTGTCTCTTATTCGAAAATGAACAATGTTCTAAAAATTCCAATCATTATCGAAAGGACTATGAAAATGACTGCGTATAAAAATTTTAAACGCAAAACAATTTCGCGTCATTTTAATTTTCATTTTTTTTTTACCAATTAAGAAGTGTATCAATGAACCATTTCCAGAATATTTACGCTTTCTGTAAAAAATTAACCAATTACCAAAACATTTAATTACGCTTTTTTTCCGCTACGGCGCCAGCAAATCCGCAGGCTTAAGTATTTTGGCCACAGCATTTAGCTGTGTTTCCGCTCTAGTAAATAGCAACACGCCTGCAGTATACACAAACAACTACACACACACACACACACATATATGCAGTTGGGCATGTGCGCATATGTGTGCTTGTGTACTTCCGTTTGCGTTAGTGTTAATTCCTTTTCCGCTAGCAACTTTTGCGCTTAATCTACACATACATGCACATTTACACTACGAGCTGTTTATTTGTGTTTGTCTACTTAACTACTGACACACACACACATATAAACATATGCTGCGTGTTACTTCAATTAGTCTAACACTTGCTGACGTAGCAAGGAACTGGCGTAGTTTGCAAGCGTCTAAAATTTGTCAAGTATTAACATAACAAAATTTGTTCAAAACTAAAAACTGAGTTAAACTCTTTAAAATCAAGCTACTCCTTTTCTACTCTGAATGTCGCCAACTGCTGCTGGTTTATTTTTGTAACAGCGCCGCACTCAGCTCCAAACGAGCCAATAGTTCCACAGTGAGTATGAGCAACAATTTATATAATTAACTTGCGCAAAATCTGACAAAGTCTGCTGCCTTTATTTCAATTTATTTCAATGTCAGCCTGCAACTGTTGCTTGTTGTTGCTGTCTGCCTGTCTGCCTGTCTGTTTGCTTGCCTTGTTGTACCTTTGCAATCCAATTTCAATTTGAGAAATCGCATTTCTTCCAAATAATGTTCATAAGTTGATTTCTACCTGACCCGAACAGCTACTGAACCGCCTGCGGCAGCTGGGCGTGGCTTCAGCGCTTGCCCTCTCGCCTCCGCAGTGCCCCAATGCAAAGTTGTTAACGCTTCAGCGGTTAAGCGTTAAGTTATAATAAAACGTGCTAACAGGCCTTTGATGTCCTTGCTGCCGTTTGACACTGTCCACGGTCTGACATTTCTAGCTTCCAAATGCTCAGCATTACGCACACCTTTTCGCTTTTGCTTGAGAGCATTTTTATTTGAACTTTGAGCCACTTCGCTGCGTGGCTCTGTTTCGCGTTAGCGCCTCGCTTTTTACTTTCTTTTGAGCTCATAAAACTTTTAATGACATTTTTATACACATGGGAGTTGCACTGAGCTATGTCCGCAAGAGGATCGAGCTTGAAGACTTCTCGCAGACTTCTTGCCAGCAGAAAATCGCTCATTTTGATGAAGAAGTCATGGTCTTGTATTTCATCTGAGAAAAAAAGTCGAAGAAATAAGAACCTTGATTAAGGCTTGGTGTCAGGCTATAGTTTAGCTACAGTTCGAATGCAGCTTAGCTGTAGTTCTGCTATATTTGAGCTATAGTTCAGTGAAAGTTCCCTGACAGTTCACTTAAGGAAGTTCATACTTAAGGAATTTTCAGCATTAGTTCAGTTCAGTGAAAGCTCATCTATAGTTCAGTGAAGCATCAGCCATTGTTCTGCGGTAGTTCAGTAAATATTTCACAATAGTTCAACTATAGTTCGGCAATATTTTAGCGATACGATAGCTTAACGAAAGTTTAGTTTACAAGTTAATATTTTTGGCTCTTTTGCTTGTTAGATTTCCACTTGCTTCCGAAATTTTAATTAACAGGGTTGCATTCTGCTCTTCTCTTTGCTCTGTTACCTAGTTTAGCCCAAAGACGAACAGCTTCACATCGTGCTGACAAATTTTCTAAAGTTATTCCTGCTTTTAAAATGATAGGAAGCTGCTTTAGGTTCTACAACTGACCACAAAGTTTTTCTTTTCTTTCCTTTTAAGTCCATTTTTAAGGTCGAGCAAGAATCAAAGTATTCCACTGAAAGTGAACTTATAAAGATTTCCTCTCCTGCTCTCTATTTTTGCTATTTGTTATTAAATCGAAAGTTTTTCAGTTTCGAATATCGTTGAAAAATGTAATTTCAGTGTTCAATGTTCACTTTTTGATAATGTTTGGAATGTTTTATCAAATCAAAGGGTTTACAGTTTCGAATCTCTTTTTAAAAATTCAAGTTTTTCCCGCTCATAAGGAATTTTGTTCTTATTGGAACTATGAAGTTTCTGCTATCTTCTGCTCTCTAGACTCAAAATTTCGACCAATGCTCTTGTTCCGGTTTGAATTATGTTTGATATTTTGGATATTTCTCTTTTTGTGAATTTGAAATTTTATCTCCGCTCGTTTTTCCTGCTGGGTTGTTCAAGTTCGTCACTGTTTTTGGTAGCTTAATTTACTTTGATTGTCAGACAAACAGCGTAAGCTTGGATGGAAGACACAGCAAATGCTATGGAGTGCTTCGGTGTGTTAAGTCGTTACAGTCAAGTGGCATGCAACATGTGCCCGAAGTGCTGATGTAGTATTTGTTGTTGTTGTTGTTGTGCCTGTCGTTGCCATCAATGTTGCTGGCAAATTGCGTGGCGCTATTAAAATGCATTCAGGCGCAAAATGTTGGCGCATTTGATTGCCGTGCGTGCGCCGTCGTCTATCTGCTTTACCTGAGAGTGTCTGCTGCCATTTTCCCCACCTTCCCCTTACCATGTTCATTGCTATGGCAGCTTCTTCTTCTTGACGCGCAAAGCTTTACGACAAGCTCGTGTGTCTGCGTCTATGCACGCCACTTCTAGCCTCGGTCTTTGGCTTAGTACCCCCCTTTCGTCACTGCCCGCCCTTAATAAATTGAGTGGCAGTTAATGACATTTAATAAATTTTATAGCTCCGACGATTTTATTTATTAAGCAGTGGCAGCTGATGTTGAGTAATAATCATAAAAATTAAGTCATAACTTTTAATCTCACACACACTCGCACACACACAAACTCACACACACTCAAAGACAGCCATAGCAACACGCTGTTGAGTTTATTGCCCGCTTTGTTGTTGCTCTTTGGCAGTATGAGGGTTAGAGTAGGTGGCAACTGTCGGCTACCGGCGCTGCTGAAATGAATTGTCATTTAAGTAAAGTGCAAAGTTTTTCAATGGAAATGAAAGTTTACCAAAGAATATTTATAATAATGGCGCGCGGCAGAGGGAGAGGGCGAAAGGGCGGCTGGCATGAGTGACATTAATATAAAATGAGTGTTATTAAATTAGTGATAATAATGTAAGTGGCGTGAAAGGATACGCAAAGTTGCGTCTGAAAGGAGGAAGAAATGAAGGGCGGCTTTTACATGGCAGAAGTCGTATTTGGTTAAGCTCAAGAAATTACTTAGCTGAGTAAATGTTGATTAAAATCAGAAATCAAATCGACAACGAAATAGACAAAGAGGAAGATAGAAAAGTAGCTATTAATACAAAAATCTCGAAGAAATTAAGTTCGGAGCAACTGAAGTAAGAATCGAAAGAGATGAATCTCAATGGAACTGTAGCAGAAGCCCCAAACAGAATTGGAATTGGTAAGAGTTTGTTCAATAGAAGCTTTAGTAGAAGTTTCATTCAGAGAACCCACATCGGAGCTAGCATTGAAAACGAGTTTGCAAACCCAAACTCATGAATGAAATAGCAATGGAAATTGAAACTGTAATGGAAATTTTCTATCTAACTAAACTGGACAAAAATATTTTCATAAAATTCGTTTCTTTATAATGTCAAGAATTCGCAAAAATTTTTTACCGATATACAACAAAACGAATGATGGAATCCATCTCAAAACTGCTGATAGAAATCTCTGAAAATTGTCTACAATTTATGGTTTAGCAATTCTGGTGCAAATTTTGAGCTCATTGATGATATCAATTGAACATGATTCCTTCATACAGAAGGTGTAAGTAACGTTCAAGTTGCTTTAAAAGGAAATGTTTAACAGTGAAATCTCTGCAAAGGACTGGCAGAGGAATTCGATATGATTAAGGTTGTCAACTGCAGTACTTTGAAGTGCTTTCATTTCTCGGCAAGGATGTGTGCTTAGTCAGTTTGGCTGCACGCTCTTTCAATGACCCACTTTCAAGGAGCGACTCTTAATAAGAGAAAGGGAGTTTTTGTATTTAAAGCGCCACATCTTGAGAAAACTTTCATTTATTTTAAAATATAAAATTCTGTTTCCGAAAATATAATTTAAAAAAATGTGCCGAGCCAACTTTATCAAACAGAAGAGATGATCTGCACTCTCATACTTAACAAAGGACCTCTCTGTCGCTCCTTTCACTTGCAGCGAAAAGTCAAATTGCTTGCCTTTCTGCACACCGAAAGGCAAAGATAATTCACTTCAGCTCGCTGGCAATTTCAGGCGCCTTTTTCTTACGAATTCTGTGTTTTCTGTTAATCCAATTTAATTTCCTTTGACATGCAGGTATATATAAATTTTCTGGCAAACAATATTTTCGCGCAGCTAATTAGAAAAATTGAATGCCACGACGTGGCAGCGGCAGCAAAGATCAAAGATGACTTGTGCCGCAGCGCCCCGCGACCCCGGCGAATTCGGAGTTTGCATAATTTAAACAGTGTAAATAAACAAATTGAACGAAAGAAATATAAGCAAAGCAGAAATTAAAAGCAGAACTTGTGTTTACAAAGAAGAGAGCCGTGGCAGGAACAAAAACAAGAGGGCGGGCAGAAAGAGCAGCAGACTAGCAACAACAAAGCAGAGAGGTCGTGTATGCCAGCAAAGCAGCTGCCACTTTTGGTTTGCTAAGTGGCATGTGCAGAGCTGCCGTCCAGACAACCCAGTAGGAAAATGTTGACTATGCGAAAAGAACGCCAAAGCTTTCACAATGGAGCACTTGGACGCGGCATATAAAAGGAGTAATGAGTTCGCTCTTTATAACTAAGAAAAGAGTGGATCTCCTAAATAAATTTCTTCTTTTGTATTTGTATCGATTTAAGTACGATTTAATTTTTATGTTAATGCAATTACTTTTCTTTCTAGAGAACATCAATGATATCCAAAGTATTGAAACCAAGAAAATTCCCAAATTTCTGAATTCCGCCAAATGGCTGTTGATCGAGGTTGATCGAGGCGTGGCAACAAAACAGCACTCAGCGCTAATTGATAGTCAAAGTGACTAGCCACTTAAACCAGCCAGTTAACTGCTAAGAATGTCAAGAAATAAACAGCTTACTCTTCACATTACCAGAGAATGAGTAATTTTAATTATTACTCATTCTTAACATATCAGAGCATAGTTAGAAGAGATAATATATAACAGTTTTGATTGATTGAGAACTATATTGTAATTTCAGCTATCAGTTAAAGTGATTACTTCTTAGATTACCACAGCAAAAGCAGTTCCAAACAGCAGCAGAGCATACGAAAAATTTATATTTGAGATCAAGAAACAGTTTTCCAACGGGTCAAAGCGGAAACACACGCACACAAACACTCATACATGCAAGCACTCAGCACCTTGTTGCTATGCCTAAAACGCCACATTATGCCTAACATCATTTAGCTGGCTAATTTAGTAGCTGTTTATGTGGGCTTGTATTTGATGCTTGTGTAGCATTTTGAATATTTAATACGCACACGCACAAACAGATACAGACACAGACAGATACATACACATACAGACAGAGGTACATACAAATACATGCATAATAATTTTGCTGCCTTAGTAATAAACTTCAAAATGAATATGAAATAAATATGCAACGGTAATTGTAGATGGACCCAGTGCCAGTAGTGCTCCAGCCTTGTTTTTGTTGTGCTTCGCCGGAAACTGCCTGGGGACGTTTTAGGCGCGTTTGATCTGTTGCTTACGTTTGTGGTAATTTGCTTTTTGATAATTTTTATGAAGTGCCCGCAAGCGTGGCGTGACGTAGCTTGGCGTAGCGCGCGGAGACGACAGGTGAGAGCAGCGTTGAGCATTGGAAAATAGAGCAAGCAGACGGAAGTAAAGAAGATGATATGAGTTGATATAAAGAAAAGCTCGGGGGGCTCAACTTACACTCCACTGTCTTCGAACAAGCTATAGCTGACAGCTTAACAACAACAACAACAACAGTTAATTTAATACCAACGCTCGCTGGAGTGAGTGTAAATGAGATGTTTTGCCCTAAATGAAGATTTATTTAGAGCAGAAGTGCAGAGAAGGTGGAAGTAATTTAGCGCCGGCCGCTCGAACAACTGTGGGAAGGGGCAAAGGGCAACTTTTTTTTGCCAAAAATTCTTGCTAATGATTTTATGCAATAAAAATGTTAATGGCATATAAATTAGTTCTAGACGCAAGCAAAATTTAAGGTGCATACATATACATATTTTCTTATGATATTTGAGACTGGTTTGAGGGGGCTGAGCGGTCAATAAGATGCTAACATTAAAGCCTTTATCAATCCAACCATCAACTCCAAAATAGGTAAAGAATGTTAATAGAAGCTAAACAGCTTAGGCTTTCACAACTCCTCGACTCGCTCTGCTTCGGCGTGTTCGGAAATGTAGAGTCCGATAAACTTGCAAGGTTAGATTTTGAGAAGCACTTTCTTGGCACTGAGCCTGACCTTGGCTTAGTATTCATGGTCAAAGCTTCTATTAACCAAGACTGGGTAACTTCTCAACGCGGTCTAAGGGGAAAGGACTAGCAGAATGACAGAGGAAACTCCTGCTTCCAACTCTTCATTCCTTAGGTCCCTAAACCTTAAGGACTGCCTTTTTCGTATTCGTAAGTTGTTAAGATTATTATTCTGTGTTCTTATTGTTTCGAACATAACTGTAGTTTCCTCTGACACCTTCCATTTTTAAGTACGTATGAGCAACCTGCAACTTTCAATTGAATTGAAAAAGCACGCATACGCCGCGGGGCAGCTGCATTTGTCGCCACATTTTATTGGCAAATTGCATTAATTTGCTTATTTAATATAATTTGTATGTGCAGTTAACATAAAGTGGCAGAAAATAACAACAAATAGCCGCTTTTAAATGCTCTTGCATATGTAAATGTATTTTAATGCATTTTTACTTTGCAATATTTTATTGAAGTTTAATTAAGGTTTATTTTTAACTGCTATTATTGAAATTAGTGCCTGAATGGCAATTTGCATGCTGCTATTTATAAATGTCGGTCTTGTTTATTTATGCGCCTGAAAAGGCATACAAAAAATGCGACGAACAAATTTATTAAAAATGGAGTAATTAAGAGCTATAAAAACACACACTAAAACATTTGCACTTTTGCACATATGCAACAGCCTGTTGCACTCACATACATATACTGGATGCAATAAAAAAATTGAATTGCATATCATTTTTTCATTATTGCCACGCATTCAATTGTTGCTGCTGTTGGTTTGTGTGCTGCTCTTTAACCTGTTGACAGCAATTGAAATTTTGCTTTGCATTCCGACGCATTCGCTGCCATGTTAACCCCTCTGCTCCGCTGCTCTGCTTGTGATAAATCGCTGTCATATCGCTGTCATATGCAATGTCACAGTTCTGCAGCTCGTGCGCTCACATGCGTAAAATAAAAGTGCTCTTCGGGTAGCGCAGGCGAAGCGGGAGCAACAGTTCAAGACAGCAATAATAAAGATTTATAACAGTTGCATATCTGAATATCATTCATATTGCATGTGGGCTTGGGTTGGTGAGAGCGCTTTTGTGAGGGCGTTGGTGCACACGACATATGAGTGACATTTAAGAGATAACTTAAGCATATGAAAAACTTGTGCGCACTTTGTTAGCTATGAAAGTGGATGCAGTGTGGAAAAAGCGCATAAGTTAAATTACTAAAGGGAAATAAAAAATGTAAGTGAAATATGAAGAATGAAACACCATTTCATGTTTATAATAATGAAATGCTTTACCCAACACCCACTTGAAAGAAGGCTAAATGAAATTTCTAAATTGCTGCAGCTGAGGTTTTACTCAAAAGCCAAAATTGCTCAATGATTTTGCATATGTCAGCGATATCCTTAATATTTCTTGATCTATAGTTCAATATAGAGAGCGAAAGCTTTTCTTTGTACCTGGCATAGAGGCTGCATCCAAAACTTTGTTAATCTAAATTTAATTTTGAAACATTGAAATCATAAACTTCATAATTCAGTAATCCAAGGCATCAGTTTAATCTCAAATCCTGTCCAGTTTATTTACATTGCTTACTTTAATTTTTGCAAATAGTTTATCATCAGAAATAACTTATAATTTCTGTTTTTTTTCTTATTACTATCAGAAGCGATCGATCTTTTAATCTTATTTTAGAGCTGTCATGTTTTTCTTCATTCATATTTGCAGGTTCTTACTTCTGTACATTTCGATTTTGGTAGAGTTCTAATTTGTGAGCCTCTACTGTACTTGAACATGGCGTACCTGTCAGTTGTAATTCGATTTCAAAGCACGCAAATGTGTGCAGTTAAAGTTTGTATCAATAATTCGCCACTGCATTCAACAAGTTTTATTCCACTACATTTGCAGCTAGATTAGTCAATAGACATAAAATGTAATATCGCTCATACGCCTAGTAAACTGCTTTAAAATGATTCTAAATGCGCTTTTTCAGTTAATTGATTTTGAAAAAAATTAATTGCTTTTGCCAAATTTTTTACACTTAAATGAAATTTTCATTTGTCAGTTGCAGCAATTTTTATTAACTGGCATTTGCATTCACCATAATAATTGTATGTGAGCACAATTACAAAGGGCTTTTTTCAAAAGTAATTTGCACAAATTGCTTGGCAAACAAGCAAAAGCCACAGCAATAAAAAGCCACAGGCTCATAAAACTATAATTACGCTTAAATTGAATAATTCAAATTTGCCATGCCGAAGCTGCGGCCTGTGTTGTTGTTGTTGGTGCGCCTTTGAATTTGCCACTTGCTGTTTGCCACTTGTGGCATGATGTAATACTTGTCACATGCACTCTCGAGTGACTCTGTCGACCACAAGCCGCAACATAATTGCTTTCTTTTGCCAGAGCAGCAAGCGGCAATTGTCACAGGAACTGCGGCCTATGCCAGGTTGCGGCAATGCAGCAGGCGTATTTGCGTGCAACCGCATTCTTGCCCGTAACCGCATTAAATTTTGATGCAGTCGTAAGCATGCGCAGACACACACACGAATTGAGCACAAGGACTGTGGCAGGAAGTGCCTTAGAAATTGCAGGAAGGCAAGGTAAGTGCAAGTTGTTGCAACTGCTGCACAGCATGCACAAGCAACTGCCACTGACGTGCTTGTATTCATGTAAAGAATGTGGTCAGTGGTCGAATTTGCAGCCGAACAATCTTAAAGAGGAAACCTCAAAATTTGCAATTCGAGCTGATGGTGAGTATGAGTGCTATTAAATGAATTCGTGCAAAGGCATTTCAACAAGCAAATTGCCTATTAATAATTGCAAATGTATTGAAAACATTTATTGAAAGTCTGACTTGAGCACGAGTGCTTCAATGCCGAAGCTTGCCTTTGATTGCGCGTTTTACGTTGCGTATGAGTGATATTAATAAATTGTCTGCAATTGATGCTAGCTTCAACTTGAACGCACTTCTTGACGGGCAATTGCATTGATACGCTCAGTTTCCCATTACAAGCTTGTTCATTTCTGCACACTGCAATAACAATAGCCACTGCACTTACGTTTACATTGTTGGCTAAAGTAAGCAAGAAAAGGCTAGCACTCATACGCCACGTGCACTGCCATTGACTTGAAGAGTGCTTGTATATTACTGCACACACTCACACACACACACACACACACACAGACACAAGATATTTTCACAAAGCGATTGGCTTTCCTTTGCGCAGAGCCAATTATTTTATAGCTTTATTGTTGTTGTTCTTTTCTCTTGTACTTGCTGCCCTTTGTTGTTAGGCCTTTCAGTGCCTTTCAGGCGCTTTCAACATTCATCAGAATGGCCAACAAAGAACATGAAATCAATAAGCAATCGCAAATTTTACATTCAACACGTGACACACGCACACACCCTCTCACACACAGCCGCACATCTCAATCCTTTCTTACAACTGCATTAATTAATTTTTATGCTCGGCCATTTCTCTTCTTACAGCAGCAGCAGCGGCAAGCCTTTATGTAAACAGTTGGCAATTTTCTGCCTCATTTGCAGCCGACAGCCATGATTTAACGGCGACAACAAACCGTTATTGTTCTCTGTGAAACCCGTTGCTGCGGCATTTTGCCTGCTGGAAAGGTTTGAGGCTCTGCCGCCTTTTTCATGTCTGCCATTCTTTACCTTCGCCACTGCTTCCCTGCCACCGCCCTATGCTAGAATTGTAGCTTGTGTTTGTTGTCACTTTATCTGCGCTCATTATTTCTTTCGCTCTTCCACGCCCGCTGTTTAGCTAGACGTTTAGTTTGCGGGTAATGAGGAATAAATTCCTTAATTTGCCTTAGCTTCAATTTAATCAAGCCATTACAGGGAAAGATTGCACAAGTGTAGAGCAGCCTTATAATTTTTAAGGAGCGCAAAAAAGGAATTTAGAAATAAGTTTCAAGAAGTCGAAAATATCTTCTATGCTCTACTAAAGGAGTTACCTCCAAAGAAATTGAAAGGATCCTACGTTCCCTTTGCTCTACTAAAGTAGTTATCTTCAAAGAAATCGAAAGGATCCTACCTTCCCTAAGCTCTATAAAAGGAGATAGCTTCAAAGATATGGAAAGCATCCTATGTTCCTTTTGCTCTATTAAAGTAGTTATCTTCGAAAAACTCGAAAGGATCCTACCTTCCCTAAGCTCTATAAAAGGAGATAGCTTCAAAGATATGGAAAGCATCCTATGTTCCTTTTGCTCTATTAAAGTAGTTATCTTCGAAAAAATCGAAAGGATCCTACCTTTCCTAAGCTCTATAAAAGGAGATAGCTTCAAAGATATGGAAAGCATCCTATGTTCCTTTTGCTCTATTAAAGTAGTTATCTTCGAAAAACTCGAAAGGATCCTACCTTCCCTAAGCTCTATAAAAGGAGATAGCTTCAAAGATATGGAAAGCATCCTATGTTCCTTTTGCTCTATTAAAGTAGTTATCTTCGAAAAAATCGAAAGGATCCTACCTTCCCTATGCTTTTTAAAAGGAAGTCAACTCAGTAAAGTCTAGTTAATAAATAACCAAAATGGGCGTACTTTTTTAATATATTCTAAAACTTGTCCATTGCCAAAAAAAAACCATAAAATAATAGTTTTGAAAAAATTTCAAAAAGTTATTTGAAAGTTTTTTCATATTCGTCCAGCAGAATGGATTCAATTTGCAGTCACGGTAAGCAATAAGGGCCTTCTAACAATACTTCTTCGTCATTCAAATAACATAGGCAGCTAAGGGTTAAAGCAGCTTTTTGTATGTCTCTCCAACAAACGTTTATTCTGCTTTCTTGTGCTTGCTTTTCTTTAAGCCTCTTTTCCCACTGTTCCGCAGCAGCAATTGCCTTTAATTACTAACGCGCACTCGTCCTTTATCTTTCAAGAATTGCGTCTGTGTAGCAAGATCTCAGGCTTAATCTTTTGTAGAATTTTCAATGTCGACGCAAATCATATTACAAAAACAAACAGCCTTTCCCTCACGCCCAGGCAATTTTGCAGGCACTCAAATTTTTGCTGTCTCCATTCTTATTTTATTTCTGCTTCAATTTCGTCCTTAGGCATTTTCTTTGCTTAAGCTTTTCTTGCTTTTCTTTTTGGCTCTATTTTTTCCAATTGTCGTATTCAAAATTTTGTGGCTTGTTGTGGCTGTTTTTTGCTTTGCTGTGACGTGCTGCGGCAGCCTCAAGTATCCTGTCAGCTAAATTGATATAAGTTGCTTCCTTTTCGAATTCTCACATAGCCTCTTTTTGGTCTGAGCGCTGCTAGCCTTGCCAATGATCGAAATCAATTTTTTTCAATAAATTCGCGTTTAATTCGATTCATTATGTGTGGAAGCTGACAACGCAACACTCAGTGAGGCTGCTGACATCGTCGTCATACTCATTCGCAGCATACTCAAAAGTACCTTCCGTGCAAGGGCAAGTGCAAGTGTGTGTGTGTGGTGCTGGCGTTCTGTATACTGCCGATTTCCTCCAGCCGCATTCTGCTTTGAGCATATTTAATGTAAATGTTGCGGCAACGTGCTTTCATTTCAATTTGTGTAGGTGTATTTTCTGTTCTTGTATATGTACATATATACATCTGTTATGTGTGTGTGTGTGTGTGTGTGTGTGTGTGTGTGTGCGTGCTTGGGCGTGTAAGTTTAGATGTCTGCACTTTCTTAGCTTGTCCCTAAAAAGGTTTTAATGAAGTTGCTAACAGCAAAGGCCAACCCAAAAATGAAATGAAACTCAGTCAGTGTTGCCAGATTTCATTACAACAAAAGAGAGTAAACAGTTTTATAATTAAACTTTTGTTCGAGCAACTACAAAAGAATAAATCAACTTTAAACTGTCGAAAAGTAACTTTTTTTCCAATTGAAAAATTATTTATACTATTTTCTATGACTAATTCTAAATTGGCCAGCTCAAAAACGCTTATGATAAAAAATGTCAAAATGTGTTAAATTAAATTTCTTCAAAATTCTAAAGAAATTTATGCTTCAAGTAACCGTTTTTTCTAGGCAAGCAATACCGACTACCTCTACATCTGGCTCTTGTTAAAATAGTTACGAATTCAAGTTTTCAATTATTTATTATAAACTTGAAATTCTAAGACTCAAAACCGCTTATGCTAAAGAATTTCCAAATTTCAATACTTAAATGCAACGATTTTAATTTATAAAAATTATGAAAAATGTATGCTTCAAGTAACCGTTTTTTCTAGGCAAGCAATACTAAGTACCTCTACATCTTTGGTTCAAATAATTATAAATTCAAATATAAAATTTTCTACGTTGAACTTGAAAAAGGAAGCCTCAAAACCGCTTACAGAAGAAAATTTCAAAATTCTAAATTTTTTCAAAATCTTTAAGCTTCAAGTAATCGGTTCTTCGAGCTTGGCAATGCCGGTTACCTCTACATCTGGTTCCTTTCAAGCAAATTTCTTCGATGTCTTTTTTGTGCGTTGGCAAGCCTCCTTGAGCCACGCAATGTTCACATTAAGTGTCTGTCCGCTTTTACCTTTATTGTCGTTGTCGTTGTTGTTGTTGCTGGTCGTCGTCCTCGTCGTTGTTATTGCTGCTGCGTAAAACATTTTGCAGCTTATTACCACCTGCGCTTTTACGCTTGCGTTCTGCTCGCCTACACTAAAAACTGCCGTGATTTGTTTTCACTGCCTGTCGCTTTTTTTGAAGCGCGCAGCTTGACTGAAAAAAATGGGCAGTGTGGTAGTATCTTGCATTTTGTTGGCATAAGCGTTTTTTATTTGCTTTTAATATTCTTTTCTTCCTTTTACACTTCCTGCTACTCAGCTTATATATATATATAGTATGTATATACAGTTTGCTGTACTTTTTTAGGCTCATCCTCGCATTGACCCCAGATTATCCGCTGCTGTGAAAATGCAAAGTTTTGCTCGGCTCAGAGTTTTCACTGCCGCTGGCATTGCTGACCTTTGTTTTTGCTTTTGCTTATTTTTTCGCACTGTGAGAGTATGGGCAGCAGGGGCAGGAGCAAGTCGCAATCTTTATGTAAATATTTACGGCATTTCAGTTTGAGCATATTTATTTCAACCATATACACGTTTTTTTTTGCTTTTCTGCTTTTATTGCCGAAGGCTTTAGGCTTATTTAGACCTGATCAATATTCATTTTATACAGCTGCATTTTTCATGAATTCGCCTGAGCCTAAGCCAGCTGTTATGCGCTAAAGGTGTGAATGTGTGTGTGCTACTTCAGCGCTTATTTGTATTGCTAATCATAATGTTCTTTTAATGCTGAATTTTCATAATTTGCAATTATTGCTTAAAAGTGCTTATATCTGCTCAAAAACCACAAGCTGATAAATATAAAGAATCAATTGGAGATTAAATACAAAAACCATAGCAAAAGACATAAAGCGAGCAGCTATAGAACGAAGCAGCTTACTCGATGGATCATTATAAAAACAATAACTATAATTTCACAAGAATTTAAGGACACTCAACGAAAGTTGGTTGTATTTTTCATTTTTGAAGTAAAACTTCTTTGCGGAGGCTAAACTCAAAATTTTTGTTACGGATAAAGCTTTCGACATAGCAACAAGAAAGCTGTTGTCTTTCTTGCCAAATTAAAATAAAGCATACTTTTATGACCCAAAATTCTGGGTACGGATAAATTTTTCGACATAGCAAATTTCGAACAGGTGGTGATATTAGGTAAGCTTATATCTTTTCTGTCTTGCCAAATTAAATTATGGCATACTTTTAGGACCCGATACTCGGATAACATTTCATACTTGTGTTGTAAAATTGCAAGTAGGTAAAAAAGTTGCCAGAGTTTATAAAAAGCTGCGCCTGGTGTGTGCACAGGATGGACCTTTGCGTAAGAAACAAGTTGCGAACAGGTGGTAATATTAGGTAACGTAAATAATAGAGAAGGTGCATCTCGTAAATAGAATCTATTAGGCACAAAATTATCAAGCAGGCGAATTCGGCCGTCCAGTCGCTCTCCTGATTGTTTCGTGAGCGAGAGAGCGCAAATATGAGAAAGCGTGTTGCAAAATTCCATTTGTTTTGATTTGTTCGATTTCTGTTGCCGACCGAAATTCAAGTGCCAAGAATGGAATGGCAAATGAATCGTAATCGTTGCTAAATTTAAACGCAGCAATGTTCGAGGTGGAGGTGTTGCAATCTATGCTAATATTAATAACACCAACATAGTAGTTTCAAATATGAATATATTTTTACGCAATGTAAGTGAAATTGGAGATATCTGTGCTGCAAACTGCGTTTTAGAAGATGGGACAAATTTAATAATGGGTGCAGTTAACATTTCTCCCAATAATACTGTGCAAAATATTATCAGCTTCTTACACAGAAGACTCCTCGTATATGGTTTAGTAGGCTCACAAGAATTGGGAAGGAACTATCACACAATGCCATTAATTTAAGCTGGAGGTTTCAACCTTAATTTCGCGTCGGAAGAATCCCAACCTTTTATCCAATTCCTGCATGATGCATTACAACTACGAATGAGCAACAATCCCAATGAGTCTACAACATTGCAGTTTTCTCGCGGTATCTTGAAAATTTATGTTCTTAGACGTATCATAAGCCGATTGTTTCTACGCTAGAAACATATATCGCAATTTCTGAAGTTACTGATGGAAATAATATTACTGAGTTAAATAAATAAAATTTCTACCACTAAAAGTGTTGAATTCATTTAAGAAATCTAAACAATATAACATAGATAATGATTATCTATCAAGCAAAAATAAAATAAAAACATCCAAAATAAGTTTTACTTCAGCCGTGTGGTCTAAGCGCACGTGTTTTTTTTATAGCGTAAGGACACTCAAAGGCGGCCTCTTGTGTTTTCTATTTTTAAAAGAAGTCGTCCTTGATGTACTTCTTTTGCATATGCACGCATGCTAACATTTGACATAAATTGTAAATGTCAAAAATTATTTCTAAGAAAATAAATTTAATTTCGGAAAGAAATCTCAGTCTCCTTCTAGCTGCATTTTGAAAGGTCTATAGTACCAGCTGTCATCAAATTGAATTGGTTAGGCCTTGAACCTTAACGCTTCTAGCTTAAGAAATCACGCACTTATATAAAGACCCTTCCACCAAACCAACAAAAATCAAGCTGACAGCAGCAAAAAATCCACCATTAAGACGCAAGTAGCTTCCCCTGCAGCCCCCACCACTTCTGCTCCACAAATCATGTTCGAGCGAATATTGATCTCATCAAATTTATTGCATTCCAGCAGAAAATTTGATTAAATGTAACATCCCCTAACCGCTCGCAGCCCCATACAAACACCTTTATATGTCAGATATATGCACACATACATATGTAGCTGCCACATGTGTGTAAGTAGTGGTGCTATCAATCATTTTACATCATTGTCAGCCGCTCTATCATGCTGTAATTTTCATATTTGATCAGCTCGGCGTATGCGAGACACTCACGCAATCACATATCATGATATATACATGTGTAAAAGTGTTCTTCTGCTGCGTCTATGTGTGTGTGTGTGTGTGTGGGCCGCTTCGACCTGTGTGCTAGCTCATCGAAATTGATTACACTTGCTGGCACTTTTGCCTTTTATTGCGCATAAATTTTCGCAGCAATGTAAATAAAATGCTGAAGCTGCACTCAGTACACACAAACACACACACACACACACTCACAGAGGCACATATGCATGCATGTAAACCAAATAAAATAATAGCAAATATTGAGAGTGACATTAGCTGCAAAGTTGCTCCAGCACAGTTCGTCTGCCTTACACTGAAACGCACACACAGTTCACTTGAACGTGTGTAGGTCAGTTGAGCTCAAGCCTTCCAGCTGCTGTAAGTGCCACTCACTTTCACTGCCGCTTGAGTGAAAACAGTTTTTCTCACTCATTTCAGTTTTGAATTTTTTTAAGATCTGCTTTTTTTTTGATTATTTTCAGATTTTCAATTTTAGATGTATATTTTTTTAAAGCAATATTTGATCATAAATCGGCCAAAATAACAGCCAATTCTATTTTCGTTTTTGAGTAGCGTTTTACTGTTAGATTGCTAATAGATCATGCTATATTGAATTACTATAGAAGGAATCTTCAAAAGAACATAGTTGATAGAGCTTTTATCAAGTGCTGAAAAGTCTAAATAAATTTGAATTAATCTGTATCCCTATCTCAAATCTCTAATCATTTATTGGTTTCAACTTATTTCAAAAACTCATCTTTCGTAAAACTTTCGCCTGAAGAGCCTAGAACTCTTATTTTTTTTAAATTGCGATTTTGTGCATTTTCTTTTGAATTTTTTTACTTTTGATTTTTTCCAAAATAATAATTCTATGGTCTGATAGTGGCATGTTGCCTAATATCCTGATATAACTGTTCTTATTGCTGGTTTTCTTTAAAATATCTACATCCTAACCTTTTCACACCCCCTCACCACACCTGTGCTTACTTCTCCTCACCTTTCCACACCTCTCCTCACTTCATCCTTCTCTCCTCCTTCACCCGCACTTTCAACTATAACTCAACAACTTCGTTTGACCTCCTCGCTCACACAGCACACGCCATATTCCTAATTTTTTTCAACAAAATTTATCTCTTAATTGGCTTCTGTGCTTTTGACATACACACACACTCATACATACTTATATCATAATCCTTATACCAGTTGCCAATTTGCAGGCAACTCAATTATTTTTTGCACAAATTTTTCACAATTTTTGTACGCCATTTTCGCTTTATTTTCTACTTACTTTTTTGGCCTATGGCCAATTTGTGTGTGTCTATTTGTATTTGTTTGTGTTGCTGTGAATGTTGCTCTCGCTCAAAGCATGCTGCTGCCTATGTGTGTGTTTGTTAAGTGAAATCCTTTTGCCATTTTATGCTTGCTGCCTGGCATTTTCGGTAATTTTTATTAAAACTGACAAGCGCAGGCGAAAGTTCTACGCTGCACGTTCATAAATTTATTGACCTTTTTGTCACAAGCTTGATCCGCTTTTTGCCTGCTGCTAAAACGCACAAATATCATACGAATTTGTGTGAGTGTGTGTGTGCGTTTGTATAAGTGAAGCAGCAATGTTTGGCGTCTGTTTTTATGGCTAAAAAAGAGAGCAGCGCACCTTCGCATGGCCTTCATCTGCTTTGGCACACACATTAGTTATATATAATTTGTGTATGTATGTGTGCGTGTGCTTATATTTTATTATAAGCAGCTTTGCATGTGTGTGTGTGTAACACACTGTGACACTTAAGGTGCCGTCAGACGGTGCAATGCAAGTGCTTGCAGATTGCATTGGAATAATTTTGATTTCGGAAAGTGATTGCAGTGAGCAGTCAGACGGTGCAATGCAAGTGCTTGCAGAAAGCGATTTTTTGATTGCAGCAAGTAGAATTGCATGCAATTACTTTTCGGGTGGTCAGACGATGCAATCTGCAATCGCTTGCTGCAATTATTTGAGCGCTGTGGTGCTGTGGGGTACGGGTTCTAATCCTACCGGCGGCAAAAACTTTTTATTATATTTTATTGATTTCAGTTTTTTTGAACGTTTTTTTATGGAGAATTTTCTCGTCTTTTCGAGGTACCGAAAATTGGTACGCCTTAAGCATTTGAGTCGCATACACCGTTTTCGTCGACGAAAACGGAATCCCATACATTAGCTACGAAAAATTTTCAGTTTTTTTCAAATTTTTCGTAGCTAATGTATGGGATTTCGTTTTCGTAGAACGGTGTATGCGACTCAAAGGCTTTACGCCAGAGCATACCCAATTAGTGGCCCCATATCTATACCGGTCGACGGAGAAAATTGTGTGCAACACCCATTACCGAAACAAATAATCTCTTGTCGATTTTGAAAAATCAGCCACAGAATGTAGTGTCGTCGACAATGTGATAGTGTTGCCGACGAAAATCTTTGTATTCGATTTTATGAGGTCTGTTGATATTAATTCTCTTCTTATCAGGTGGTTATGAGGTTGGACTAGATTTGGACCTAGGCCTCCCGCATCAGCGACCAAGTATGTACTTGTCTACTGAGCCACCGCGGCGCCTCCATTGCTATTTCCATAAGTTTTTACAGCAACACTCGGCATGACAAAATATACCCCATGTCATAACTATATGTTAAAACAGAGATTACACTTTACAGACTTTATAAAGTGTACTTTTGATTTTTTTTTAAATTAATAATTTCTTTAAGAAATCTTTTTAACCAAACATAAACATAAAACATTAATGTGGTTACACAACAAAAAAACCAGAAGTATTCTTTACGAAATCTGTAAAATGCAATATTCGTTTTTTATAAAATTTTTGTGTGTTCTATTAACTTATTACAAGAAAAATGTAAAACTTACTCGTAATATATAGTTATAATATAGGGTGTAGATAAGATTGAAGCAAACTCTCAAACCGGTTAAAGAAGAATTTTCATATCCGGCACACACACACATGTTTTTCGATCGAAAAACCATTGAAAAACATTCGTTCGCTTTCCTGCAATCACAAATATTGCAGTGACCAGTCCTGCAATCTGCAAGCGCTTGCTGCAACTGATTTGATTGCATGCAACGATTGCATGAACTAGTCAGACGGTGCAATGCAAGCATTTCCGTGCAATCAAATCAATTGCAGCAAGCGCTTGCACGCAACCACTTTTCGGGTGGTCAGACGATGCAATTCTACTTGCTGCAATTAAAACGATTGCTGCAAGCACTTGCATTGCACCGTCTGACGGCACCTTTAAGGTGCCGCCAGACGGTGCAATGCAAGTGCTTGCATATTGCATTGGAATAATTTTGATTTCGGAAAGTGATTGCAGTGAGCAGTCAGACGGTGCAATGCAAGTGCTTGCAGAAAGCGATTTTTTGATTGCAGCAAGTAGAATTGCATGCAATCACTTTTCGGGTCGTCAGACGATGCAATCAGCAATCGCTTGCTGCAATTGCTTGAGCGCTGTGGTGCTGTGGGGGTACGGGTTCTAACCCTAGCGGCGGCAAAACCTTTTTATAATTTTTTTTTTAATTTAGTTTTTTTTTAACGTTTTTTTATGAAGAGTTTTCTCGTCTTTTCGAGGCACCGAAAATTGGGACGCCTTACGCCAGAGCATACCCAATTAGTGGCCCCATATACATATATCCGGCCGACGGAGAAAATTGTGTACAACACCCATTGTCGAAACAATTAATCTCTTGTCGATTTGGAAAAATCAGCCACAGAATGTAGTGTCGTCGATAGTGTGATAGTGTTGCCGACGAAAATCTTTTTATTCAAATATTATGAGGTCTGTTGAAATTAATTCTCTTCTTATCAGATGGTTATGAGGTCGGCCTAGATTTGAACCTAGGCCTCCCGCATCAGCGACCAAGTATGTACTTGTCTACTGAGCCACCGCGGCGCCTACATTGCTATTTCCATAAGTTTTTACAGCAACACTCGGCATGACAAAATATACCCCATGTCTAACTATATGTATTAAAAATCGAAATTACACTTAACAGACTTCATAAAGTATACTTTTGATTTTTTTTGAAAATAATAATTTCTTAAGTAATCTCTTTTACCAAAACATAAAACATTAATGTGGTTACACAACAAAAAAACCAGAAGTATTCTTTACGAAATCTGTAAAATGCAATATTCGTTTTTAAATAAATTTGTGTGTGTTCTATTAACTTATTACAAGAAAAATGTAAAACTTTTAATCGTTATATATAGTTATAATATGGGGTGTAGATAAGATTCAAGCAAACTCTCAAACCGGTTAAGGAAGAATTTTCACATCCGGCACACACACACATGTTTTCCGATCGAAAAACCATTGAAAAACATTCGTTCGCTTTGCTGCAATCACAAATATTGCAGTGACCCTACCTGCAATCTGCAAGCGCTTGCTGCAACTGATTTGATTGCATGCACCGATTGCATGAACTAGTCAGACGGTGCAATGCAAGCATTTCCGTGCAATCAAATCAATTGCAGCAAGCGCCTGCACGCAACCACTTTTCGGGTGGTCAGACGATGCAATTCTACTTGCTGCAATTAAAACGATTGCTGCAAGCACTTGCATTGCACCGTCTGACGGCACCTTTAAGCGACAGCAGCTCGGACCATATTTATTTGCTGTCTGCTCTAGCGAATTTAATAAATTAGTACATATTTGCGTTGTTTTGTGTGTTTGTGTGTGTGTGCGTGTATCGTTGCCAAACAACTGCTGTAATATATATGTCTATATAGGTGTGCTTTTCCTGGCATCATTATGCTGTCGTTTGCTGCCATGACTACGAAAATATTCAGCATCAGCTTCTAAGATTTGCCTCGCAGCCACGCCCACTTCCTACTCAAATTTCTGCCCCCTTTCGATCTTGTATTAATTAGCACGCATAATAAATATTAAACATGTGCGATATCATATCGCCTGCTAATTAGCATTGTTGTTGCAATCATAAGCATATAAAGCATTAATTGCCTTCATATATTAATGTTACTCATACGCCGTGTGTTCGAGTCTGGCAATAAAAGTTGCAGTTATATACCAAGAATGGCAATTGTAATGAAATATTATTACTTACAAAAATGATTTATATTTCTAAATGAATAATATATATAAATTCGATGTATGCTTTATAAAATATTTAATCTTATTTCACAAAATTAACAATAAATTACTAATAAATTATTTGAAAGAGCATAAAAGGCTTTCAAAATAAGCAGTTCCAAATAAAGTCGCGAAGTTATATGCCAGCTAATACTCACCACTAAATAGTCTGGCCAAAATGTTCCACAAGTGTCTAACAAATTGGCCAAATTCAGAGACGCACTGCGCTGCTAATTGCTGTGGCGGCTCAAAACCCTAAACGCGCTATTAACTTTTGAAGCCGCCGCAGCCAGCACCACAACGCCGCACCAGCCTGCCGCCCTCACCACCGCTGCCACTGACAAGCTGGCTAATTAGTTTTGGCAGCAACACACAGTTTTCGGCTATTAGCGGCGTCAGCGCGCCTAAAACTATTTGACGAAAACAAACACCGCAGCCGCAAGGCATAAGCCGTCAGGCAGCAGTTCAGAGGGGGAAGGGGTACCGCAAGTACGTTGGCATAAAACTCATATTATTATTGGCAAGTGACGGCTCTTGGCTGTTGCCAAGTCGCACACTATGATGCATTAATAATGTAGTCGCTGTAGTTGAGCATACTTTTAGGCGCACGACTTAATTAAGTTGATTGCTTGGCGGCTCGTAGCATGGCTGATAGTCGTCAACAACAACAATAACAATAACAACAACAACAATAACAACAGCAGCAACATTTTTGTAAGGCACTTGCAACAAGCAAACAACATTGAAGTGAGAGTGGCAGAGTCGGCAATATCGATAATGGTTTGAATTTGAAAAAAATCTTGAAAAGATAACATCAAAATCTAAGCAAAATACGAAATTATATTAATTGATATTTAAATTATGAAAATTTTTATATATCGACAGCAAAATATATACAATTTTGAAGTATCGCATGTAAGTTCCATATACTTTGACTCAAAATATAGACGATCGATATGTTGTTTAATACATGGCTACATAGGACTCTCATTGCTTGTTAAAAATTCTATTTTGAAAGGCATATCTGCAACTATCGTTGGATCTATTTTTCCGAGATTATCTTAAGAGAAAACAATAATCTGCCAAAGTAGTCGATCTATCGATAGTGTTGTTAGCGTCTTTAGCATTTGTGTATGCTCACTTTGCCAGCACTGCTCCATGTTAAATGAGCAGCACGAAATTCCCATAATCTTTTAAGTGTGCACTTTAACAACCTCGCACACGGCATAAGACGCCGTAAGTCCCAAAGCACATGCAACGGCTCAAGAGCTTACGAAGTTATTAAAAGGACTTGCAGGTGGAAATCGCAGCGAAGGCTGACAGTCAGGCATCAAAAGTGATATCGAGCAGGCGAAGTGAGTGGAAGCGCTGCAGCTAAAACAGTTACTTTTGCCGTGGAGCTGAAGTGCAGCGCTGATAGTCACGTGCTTAAAGCTCACAAGTCGCAGTTAGAGACAGTTGAAGAGATTTGAAGTGAAGCGAGTGCAGCCGACTTGAATAAGCAGGCAGCTTGGCTGGTTGGAAGCAGCAGCAAGTATGAAGTGGAAGAGAAAGGCATAATATACAGAAGATTTTAGATTATTCAAGATTCAAGCCACTGATGAATTTGTTTGCAAACAGTTTAGCGCACATGCTTTGAATTATGTACGTGCCACTTGCCGTATGAGTAACCTTCAAAATGGTAATTCTCATTGAAAGTACATAAATCTTTTTAAAAGTTTGCTCTAAAAATTGGCATATTCTAGAAATCATCGGGCCCGACCATGTAGGCACTGTTTAAATTGCTCAGAAGGACCTAAATCGGATCGTTCCAACTATTTTAGGCATTTTAGTGTAAGATCTTATGCACTTATGTATAGACTCCTGCACAAGCATGCGTTTTTGGTATTCGAAAACATTCACATGCTTTTGAATAGATTACTTCACTTCCTCTTGGAAAACCGGTCCGAATAAATACGAGCACTGCTCTCTTAGAGTTCAAGAAATTTCGAAGAGAAGTGAGTAGACGTACACTGTTTATTCATATTCGGTCGAAGCGGGAAAACGGGTACAAAAGGTTTCGAATACCAGCACACTGTTTGAATATTCCGAATGTATTCATTTCATTGAACAGAAAGAATTAAGTTGCTATTGCGCATTATTAAACAAGTGGAATTGTTGAACGTTGTTGTAAAATTAACAATGGAAACAATATATAGACTACTTAATAATTTTATAATTTAAATTCTTTATTATAAATTATATAAAATAAAATAAATATTCCGAATAATAGCCGAAATATTCGAATAAACAGTTAGTCTTCAAATACTTTGCAAAGTTCTCGAGAACTGAATAGAAACCAAGCAGTGTTCTCTGCTCACCGAATACGAATGTGCAGAGTAGCCGTGAGAAATGAATACGAGTAAAACCGAGAACCTACGCTCGCTGGTTCTCGTTTCTATTCGTTTCGTTGTTTACATTCTTCGAATACTGAGTACCCGTACAGCAACTGCAGTATTGTTCTTGCCAAAACGAATATATTCATGCAGGACTCTACTTATGTATAATTCTACTATATGAAACGCTCTCAGTTAAGAAATGCAACTCTGTACAAAAAATAAAAACATCACTTTGGCTGGACTCGGTCAATTCCATTTGAGAGAAAGCGAGATCGAGACGTCACATCGAAGAAATCTATCAATATCGACCAGAGTTTTAGAGTTTAAATTAGTATGTTAAAGAAAGCTTTCAATTTCTTGCAAAACTAATGGATTTCTTTTTAGAAAATGTAGTAAATTTATTTCTACCATAAATCTACAATAGATTTATCTTCTTTAAGTATCTTAAAATTCAATATGGCTAAAAAGGTGCTGCTAATCTTAAACTTCAACCAAGCAGACTTGAGCCCTTCCGAAGGCAAGAGTAAAGACGACACTGCACACAGCCAAATCGACGCATACATAGCAGCCAATTTGGCTGCTTATAATAAACAGCGCCTGCTAGAGGAAGATATCAGGCAGTTTCAGGTGTGCAGAGAGGTGGAAGTAAGATCGCTGCTTTCATGTTAAGGTACGCCTAATTTGGCTGGTGTTGTGTGCTGCCACAAGCATTTCAAAATGCATGTGAGCATTTGTATGCATGTAAGCGTGTGCGTGGTTGTTGTTAGTAAGTCAATGCCTGGCAACAAAAACAAGAAAAAGTACAAACAAACAACTGCCAAGTTTTTGAGTAGTTTGCAGTTCAAACAGCTATGAAAAGTTTTTCAATTTGTTTATAGTGCGCGCTTACTACTTCCCTAGTCACACACACACACACACGGTCACAAACACACAACCACACACACATTTGCACCACCTGCAACTGCAGCCACACATTCAACTGAATTATGGCCTTGGAATTTCATATTAGCAGCAGACAGCAAAGCGTTAAGGACGTCAGTTCTGTGCGTAAAAGTTTGCCCGAAGAAGAGTAAACTATTTAAAGGCGTTTGTATGTGTGCGAATACTGATGCTAAGTGCATTATAAAACTGCATTTAAGTGTGTGCATTTGTGTAAAGTTTTGTTTAAAGACATTTTTGAAAAACTAACGAGAATATTTACTTATTTTTTGATACGGACAAGTTTTGAGACAAGTGTATTAAAATATATTTTCAACAAGGTTTTAATGAATAGAAAATGGTATGCATAATTTTTAACAAATAATCATTGATGTATATTCTATTTGCAAGCCTCGTCTTCTTCTTCTTCTAGCGACTGCAGCATTTATTTATATGAAACTCTTATCTTACTTCAAACTCTCTAAGCGAATGATGCCATACGAATTGTGTATATATATCTTAAGTACCTTGTACCCGGATCTCTGATCCTTTCGATACCGTGAGAGGCTTCAACAAAGGCCATCCAACAGCTGCTTTTAAGCAAAAATACACTTGCATGCTTTCAGCTTAAGAAACACTAGCTGAAGCGCAGAGTTGCATTCGACAGCAGCCAACTTCAGCTGCTGCATACTTTTAAGCGTCGAAAATCACTTCCGCAAAACGATTTCAACATATTTACAGCTGAAGCAAATTATATTGAATTGTGGCTCGCATTTGATTGCAATTTCCGCTGCAATTTCGGCAGCTCAGCTGCATCACTGGTTCACTTAGTGCGCTGGCATGCCCAAAAGTATGCAAAGCCAAATAGCAATTGTACTTTTATTTCAGCTAATATTATTAAAGCACGCAGAGCTTACAAACTTGTAGTCCATTTTTGTTTTTGCTATGCTAAGCAAATGCTCAAAGGCAGCTGCAAACAAATTACTTAACATTTCAAATTTACATAAGCCATTAAGATTGCAGCATATTTTTAGGCGGCCACTTAAAAGGAGCTACAAAGAAATTGCGCTTCACTTCAATTAGAATTTATGAAAAGCGCTTAAAACGGCGCTTAAGTCAGCAAAGCTTTGGCGTTTCAATTAGAAGCGTGTTGGGGTCTTAACTGAACTCAGCAATTAGAAAAATATTTTTTGTTGTTGTTGGTATTATTTCTTTATTTTGCTGTAATTGCAAAACTTAATAATTTATAAAAGAAACGAATAGGAATGAGCAAGAAACATGGCAAAACAGCAGCAGAATTGAATGTGCTATGAGTGTGTGTGTGTGTATCTGTGTGTGTGCCATATTGTATATCAATAGCGTCGCGGTAAGTAAAGTGCCTCTGCTGCTTTCGTGCTTTTGTTGTTGTTGTTGTTAATGTTAGGGTCGAAATTGAAAACATGTTTTTAATTGAAATTTAATACAGCTGCCAGCGGCGGGGGGTTGAGACGCGTGGCAAAGTTTGAATTGTAATTACAGCGACTGAAGAGACAGAAAGGCTACAGCAAAGCTACGAAATATTGATACAGCGGCTCATGATTGTAATTGTAGTGGTATTAGAATTGCCAAATGTGAGCAGCGACAGGTGAGCTGGAGCGAGAGACAGAGGCAAAGGACTAGAAAGCGGCAGTGCAGGAGTGGGAGGAGTACAAGAGAAGCAACAAGAGGCAGAGCAAGAGACTGACTACAAGGCAAAGTAAGACACCAAGCAAGAGGATGAGCCAGAGAAGTGGCAAGGTGTAGCGCGTGTGATTCTCAAAGAGGAGCACGCGGGCTCCCAAACGGAACACTTAAAAACATGGCCAGGGGGTCTGCGAGTCAAATAAGTTTCCGAATCTCTGGTGTAGAGCAGAAGAAGAGGCAGAGCAACAGCTCGAAGAAGATGAACCGATGAGACCATTTCTATGCCTAAATCTCATTAAGTGTGTATGGGTGTTTTGGCATTAGTGCATGCATGTGTAGGTATTGCAATAGCTCTGCTGCCAATGGCAGAATTTTGGAAATGTCAGAGGTCTGCAAGCTTCCCGCTGAGCAGAGCTAAACTATTTGCCTACAAATAAACATACCTATACTTGTGTGTGTTAAAGTGAGTGTGTGTGACATTGCTGCCTAGGCAGCGAGCTCAATTGATGGCTGCTCTCCTGCTGCCACTTGCCACTGTTGTCTTCCTTCAGTTGTATCCCTGCTCCGGCTTCCTTCACTTTGGCATTGGCAACGTTTAATGTTTTTGACAGTAATTTCAAATTATTTAAATTCAATTTATTTGTTTTTGGTTGCCAAAGCAGCAGCAGCAGCAGCTAGCAGCAGCAGCTAGCAGCAAAGACGTAGGCGAAGACCACTCCCCTGCCTGCTGGCAGCGCGGCAAACGTCAAAGCCAAGTTGATTTGCCACCAGGGAAACCAAATGTATTCCGTCAGATAAGCCGCTGTAGTTTCCAGAGATCAGAGGCTTATGTATTATGCGTACCTGAGTGTATATGTGTAAATGCAAACCAGCAAACACACACACATTTTCATGCATTCGCTTTGACAGAGGTTTCTAATTGCTTAGGAAGCTTGTTTAAAGCATATTCTAATAAGTGGAATTCGGCATTAAATTGGCAATTCGAGCTTAACCCAACTCTGATTTTGCTCTTTAATTTCATTTCCTGCTTTATGTTTTCATAATCTTTTTCTATTTATCCTTCCATCTGTCTTTAAATCTCTTTATGCCTTTTCCAACTTTATCAGAATCTTCTTTTTCTTTTGCGAATTTGATAATTTCTTTCTCATCTCATTAATGTCTTGCAATTTCTTTTTTCTCTTTCTCATTTTTCTCGTTTACATTTTCTTCCTCTTATAAACTGACCCTTACCAAAACCGACGAAGTGTAAGAAAGAGTTGAATGAAGGCAGTACAGCCAGCGAGTGGTATTATTACTCTTAACTTTTCCATATATTTTATTATTATTTAATCATGAAATACTTACTGAAATCTCTCACTACCCTCCCTTTTTGACTATCCTGCACACTAAAAACTTGTTGTTCTATTTCATAGTCTTCTTTTTGATTTTCATCTTGACCTTCTGTGTCGTGTTTTTATTCAATCGATCTATTTGCAATTTTTTCTCCACCCCATTCCAAAAGTTCCCAGCTAGCACTGCCAGAATATTTCCATCCTCCAGAAGTGTGCGCCACAAATCAAGCAACAGCAATTGCCAATTAAGCTGGCTGCCTCTAGGCTGCCTCTTGGCCTGTGGCCAAACATAACTTCATTAATGGTTCAAAGCCTTTAAGTAGACTATGCTATTTGCAAATAACACGCAAATCACAGTGAGCATTGCGTAGAACAATCCCAAGGATCATTGCCATTTTAAAGCCAACATAAGTCGGCTTTTACCTAGCCCCGAGCAGAGCTCAGCAATTACAAAGCTCGATATCGATATTTTTTTTTGTAATAGCCTACAGCCTCATATGCTGATTCCTGCGCCAAATAGCATGAAGCTATCGCTCAGGCGAGTCATGATTTACCCAGCTACTGCAGCTGCCAGCTGCTGTCACCCACACACCCATCAACCCACCACCTACCCTCCCACTCATACATACAAATTAAGCAAAAGGAACAAAAGTGCATTGAAAGGCACGCATGAATACATGCAAGCACGTCTCTTTCGGTGTATCTGTGTGTGTGTATAAAGCATGCCTGTTTTGCTTTACATTTGACAAGCTACAAATGGCCACTACATATACTAACACACACAGACAGCTGCATCCAGGAGCGTAGGCTGTTGCAGCTCGAGCTGTAGCTGATGCTGAAGCAGACAAATCAAAAGTACGAAACGAGCGGAAAAAACGCTTAATTAAAAGCAGTTAGTATCTAACACACACACACACATCTTCTGTGTCATCCAAGGTGACATCAATGCATTGCAACATGCAGCAACAAAAAAGCGGAAATGGAACTTTGCTCGGTACTCTCTCTTCCGAGCTTAAGATACTACTTTTTTCTACCACTGCTCTTCTTTTACTTTGCACCACTTTTCGCAGCTGCTTCTGCCTACACGCCTCCGAGCTGGCCATATGCGTCCTGGCATATGCTAATGCTATTGCAACGGAAATGCCCACAGCAGCAGTGTTTCTTCTTCTTCTTCTTCTTCTTCTGTTTTTGCTTTAACTATGCCAGTAAATTCCAAGTGCTGCTCTGTAACGGCTTACGTTTGGCTTGCTGATTGCTTGATATGTGAAATGTGAAAATTAATGGTCGCTAGGCCTTTCAAACTGATTCCTACTAAACTGATACGAAACGTTTTTGCAACATACTTTCAGGCCGTAGTTGTAAAAGTGATGCCAAGCCGAATGATATATCAAGCTTTTGAAATGGTATTGTTACAAATTTTGGAAAGACTTTTTCACAGCATACTTTCAGGCTGCAAATGAAAAGGATACTACTCTGACAGAGCCAGAAAATGGAGTAGCTGTTGGCATTGTGGCATTGTCAGACATTTTTTGTAGAAAAATTTATAAAGCCAGAACTACGAATATATTGCAACCGAATTTGCTCCTACAGAAGCTCATCGCTTAAACCAAATAAAAAGTTTTAGAACATACCAAATGAATTTGAAAATTCTTTATAAAAAAAATTTCTGGCAGACCATTTGTGCGCTAGACAGTCAGTTAAGCTAAACTGAACCAAATCAAACCAAGCCGATCCAATCTAACAATTTGTACAGTACAGCAAATGAAATCTAAAGCACTTCCAAGCACAAGCATATCGTATTTTTTTAAATTATAAAACACTAGAATAATGCCAAAACCGCTGTATATATTTTTCAATTGCCCATTTAATTTTTTGTAGCATATTTTTAGGCGCTAATTTACTTATAACAAATGAATTCTTGCTGTTAGTTACCTAAAGGACTGTTTTCTTTGGTAGTAATTAAGTTTTCCCCATTCTCTAATTAGCTGCGGCTGCATAAAATCTTATGCTATGCACTGCGCAATTTTTAGTAGCATACTTTTGGGTGAACAACATAAGCACTACCGTTAACTTGTGCCAGGCGCACCGTCCTCACTGAAGCACAAGTCAGTGCTCGGGGTTTTCGCTCATTTCGTTCAGCAGCCCAACCGAGCGTACGTGCGCGTTCATCAATTAACAAGTGGCTACACTTTTCATTGCATACGCTGAGGCGCGCAAAAAGTGTTTGCTGCGCTTACGCTTGTAATTAAATGCTGCTGCCACATTTTAACCATATTAAAACTCATTTTAACTTCATTTAAGTGTGGGTAGCTGCGATGCGCTGCGGTCAGCTTGGCTGGTTACTGGCGGGCTGGGGTTGGGGTGTAAGGTGGAGAAAAGAGAACGGCCAAAAATATGCCTCAGTAAGCAACAGTTGGCCTCAAGCGGCGATGCTGTGCGGTAACTGCGCGTAAGTGTAGCACTTTGTTTTTATGCTGGTGTGTGTGTGTGTGTGTGTTTGGGGTTGGGCTTGTGTTGGCGCACACATTAATCAAACGGCAGCGCATGCTATCCACAACGTATGTATATACAGGCACAGCAGCCCGTCTGCCAATCCACAACCGCAAAACCACCCCCCTTCCCCCCCCCCCCCCTCCCCCACACACACACACACACACACCTGACTGTCGCAGCGGCAAACAGCGAAATGCAATTACGCCGCAAACATTAATCGCTTTAGCAACGTCAATAATTAAACGAATGTGTGGATTTAAGAGCTTTACGCGCTTCAAGCATTGTTGTAGTTGTAGTGGTCGCTGTAGTGGTTGTTGTAGTGTTTGGTGTGCTGCTGCTCGTTGTAGTTGTAGTAGTGCGATGAGTTGTTATGCCATAGGCTATAAATGTATGAGATTTTCTGATATATATGTATGTGCTTTTCTAGCTACGATTTGTGTGTGTGTGTGTGAATTGATGCCAGAATGTATAAGTGTGCCAAAAGCCATGTCACAGCTGCTTAAGTAGGTGCGCAAATATGGGAGCGTAAGCTGAGTATTTTTCGTGCCTACTTTTCGGCGCAGATGCCACCAAAATTCTGCTCAAATGAAATTTCCATAGAAATCTCATAGCAGGAGCGTGCACAAATCAGCATTCTGTTGCACTCTAAAGAGCACAGTGTTACTTTGTGAGTGTGAGTGCGCGCTGAAATGTCAGCGCAATGCTACAAAGCAGGCATATGCGCCTAAAAGTATGATAAAAATTGTCTGAAAAAGCTGAAATGCAATTTGAGCCTGAAATATTGTGATTTCGTTTCTCTTTCGTAGTAAAAAAATATTGTATCTGGCATCTTATACAAAGATTGTTTCAACGGTGAGAGGTATTTCCCCTGAAAGTATGCAAGCGTAAAAATGATAAAAATATTTTTTCCTGAAGCTAAGCAAAATTCTACGAGCGTCATAGCAGGCAATTAAATCACTCATATTTAAGTCTAACAAAGAAATTGATTATTGCTTAATTGATTTTAATTTATTTAAAGAAATTTATAACATCAAGAAACTTCCTTGGCAATATTCCAAATGGCTTAAGCCAGGCTCTTTTAAGTTTTCCAGAAAACATGCAAAATCTTCACTCGTGGTATGATAATGAGCCTACACATTGCCTTAGTGTGTCTTTATAACAGAATATCTGTTACCTAGACGCCCATCATAACCGAAACTAAGAAACTAATGACGCCTAAAAATATGCCACTTAAAATTTTGCTATACGTAGCTGCGAAAATGTCTGTTGTAGAGTCTTATACGTAAATAAATATATAATTATAATGAGCAGTTGCATATTGTAGGCCTAATTAGTCGCACTATTTAAACAGCCGTAAAGCGTGCTAAGGATTATTACTTTTGCCGCAGGTGCACATTAAAAAGCCTCACTCGTAGGCAATAAAATTTGCTCACTCTCGCACGCATTTCATAGTAAATACACGCCCACTTGTATTTTAATGACGTTCGTAATGGCATTACAACAGGCACGAAAGGGTGACAGAGAGGTGACATGCTGCAAGCAGTGGCGTTTTTATTACGGAGCGTGCGAATGGATCGGGGCCGCAACAAAATTTTAGACAAAATATTATAAAAAATTCAGATTTTTTAACCAATTTTCGAAAAATCTTGTATTTTGAAATTTTTTTAAATTTGAAGTATTTTTGTAAGAATAAATTTTTTTTGTTTCATAATTTTGAAATTCGAAAAAAGCAACTTCTCATTTTGATTAACAGAATTTTTATGCGTCTGGTGTCTTTTGTGGCTCTCTTTTCACCAGAAACTTCCATCTTTCTTCCATTTGCCATTAATAGTTCGATCAATTCTTTTCAGAAAAGCAATATTTTTTCAAAATATCAAAAGTTGTTTTTCAATATTGCTTTTGCATTTTCAAAGCCGGCATTTTTCAAGCTCTAAAACTTTTATTGATTTTTCTCAAATTTTTATTGAAATTTTCTGATATTTTATGTGACCTTTCTTACCAAACTTTCGACAATGAAAGCTTCTCAAAGTCGTTGTTTTTAGTTTTTTATTAAAAAAAATATCCTTTCAAATGAAATTCACAATGCCAAGCCAAAATCGTTTGGGCCTTGGTGTCCCTGAAACCGCTAAAAACGCCCCTGTCTGCAACCAGCGAAGTGCACTGGCGCTGCACTTGCCGCTCACGCTTGAAATGTTAAATTAACAATATGCTCAGCAGAGCGGGCAGCGAGGGGAAGAAGCACTGCGGTCACCGCCGTAAACAACAGTCAATTGCTTAAGTGTGTGTAAGGTGGGGGAAAAGTGCAATGAGTGCCGAAGGGCAGCGCGCAATTAAAGTAGCAGAAGAAATGTTTAAATTAATTGTGGCATAATTATAGGCGCTCGTGCAAAGTTGCCAAGTAACCGCGAACGCATGAAAATGCGCAAACAGTCGTAAAGAGCGCAGGCAATACAAAAACAATTAAGAGCAAAAGTTACCAACGGCGAAAGGGAGCGTTAGAGGGAGAGAGTATGAATGTGAGAAGGCAGCAATATTAATGATTTTCATTTTTTGTAAGCAATTTGCCACAAAAGCGCACACACACTATCACAGCCGCCATTAAAAGCAGCGTTACATGCACGCATGTGTGTGTGTGTATTGGTGTAATTGAGCCACGTTTTAAATTTCATGTTTTAATGTGTATGTGTGTGTGCGTGTGGCCTTAATTAATTCGGCTGTTAATAACAACACATTTAAATAACCTGCACAGCAATTATATTTCAACAACAGCCACAAACTTCAGAGCGGAAATCTCTTCCTCACACACACACACACACACAAGCAAAAGCCTCGCTGTGCGGCAGATGATTACAAACTTTTCAACGAAAGTCACTTTTTTAAATAATTAATCAAATGTGACCCACACCAGCATGTCAGCAGGACATTAGCACAGACAAACTTTTGAGGCCCCCAAGCAAAACAGCTCCGGCACCCCACTTGCTCGTCTTACCTGTACGTGTAACGTGACGCTAAATGTCAACAGCGCAGCCTGCGGTAAAAGCTTTTTTCCCAGTTCTTTCTTTTGCTTTTATAATGGCAGCTTAATGTGCGCCTAAATATAGGCAGTTAATTTATGCAATTTTCAACGCTTTTCTTCTGAGCATTCTGCGACACTTTAAACCAACTTCTGCACACTTTGTCACAGCTCTGCTTTAAGTAGCCGACATTTTCGTAGAAAAGTGCCAAAGGTCTTGTAAATACTTTTCAGATGTTTCTGAGAATCTACTAAAAATATATGTAGCACATATATATTTAAAGATGTATACAAAAACAATATTTTTTGGAAAAAGTCACCATTAATACACCCACAAAAATATTCTGCCTACTTTTATGTATTTTTACTTTTCATTATTTCTTTTGCCGCATTTCTTATGTGCCTATGTAGTATAGCACTACTCTACTATTTGTGCTCTTCTCCTCCCTTGTTTATTTCTTGCTTCTACCTTACGATTCTTGCTTTTATCTTCCCTTCCTACCCAGCTCGCTTTGATCCCTCTTACCCTCTCCTTCAACTTCTCTGTTCCTGTCTATCGATATATTCTTCTCTGCTTCTCTCTATTTCTATCTCCCTCCAACTCTCTCTCGCTCATTCTCTCATCCCCGTCTTACTCTTTCTCACTCGCTCTATCTCTCACACGCTTTCTTTTCCTTGCTACGTTTCGACATCTCTCCTCTCGCCTTCTCTCTCGAAACCTCGAGACATCTTAGCTTATATTGATCTTTTTCAATGCTATAGATCTATCGACTGCCTTAAGTACTTACCTGACTTCTCCAGACACTTCTACTCTGCTCTTAGCTTCCTCGACTCTATTGAACTACTTTCCCTTCCGCCCACTTTTGCTAAAATAAACTTGCCTCCTCTTCTCATGCATTTTTTTAAATATGTCGCAACTCTTGACTCATTAACCTTCCCCTTACTGCTCCGGATAATTCGAAATTCTTTTCACTATATCTAACTCAATTCCGTTTGCTCTACGGCACAAATTTTTACAGCACTGTTTGCTCTTCACCCTCTTTTACCCGCTATTCACAGTATTCATGCCTGCTGTTGTTCAGCTCTACCATATCTCATGCTATAATAATGATAATGCTCCAGGGAAATGGCATCTGCAGGTTTCCCTCTTTTGTGTAGCTAATAAAAGAGCATGAAATACAAATCGCATGCATAATTTTTTTGGAATACGCCACTCGCGTTCACTTCCGCTTAGCTTTTGCATAAATTATTTGGTAAGACCGGACTCTTGCCATATTAGCTAATGATATTTTAATGTAGAAACAATATCGCAAACAAGTACGCGCGCTTGTCTTCGTGAGAGTGGCGCCCAATTTCCAGCCTAAGCGCCTATAAGCTTGCAAGGGCTTTAAATCATGCTCCTAACAATGCTTTGTAGCATTCTACGACTGCTGCTGCTGTATTTGACATTTATTTTCACAGCGTCAGCCCGCTTGCCAACTGCCGCTATCCGCGCCATTATACAGCCCATTCCCATTGTCCTTACCGTCGTTACAGGTTTCTTCTTTGCATATGTATTGCTGTGCTTGTTTGTTTATTTATATGTCTGTGTGCACGAAAAACAACATCCGCATTATTTCTTACGTTATGAATATTTTAAAGCATGTTTTTTGGCAGCAAGGAAAAGGCGAATAAAACCCTACAATTTTTCGGCAGCATACCTTGCGGCGCAGAACGCTAAGCCTAGGGCCCCAAAAAGCCAGCATATCACAAAAATTTATTCATTATTGTTTTTATGGCATTTTAATGAGTTTCCAATAACTTCCGCAGCCCCTACTTCGCTGTTGTTGCTTGCTACGCAGCAACATAATACCGCACAAAAGTAGGGCTATTATTTAAAAATTTTTACCTAAAATTATGCTAAGTGAAATTTTGTACAATATATAATGACATAAAGATCTCTTGAAAGCGCTGAGACAGCAGGCTCTGAAATGAAGTGAGCGCTTTAAATTTGCATTAGCGTCATGGCAATTTATCATGCTGTTGTGGCAGGGGTTCGGGGAATTTGAAAATGCACGCTTTCAAGCCCAAAGGCATGCTATGGCAAATATATATTGAATATAGCAACAGTTTACACTGGACTGCAGCAAAATTGTGGCAGGCAAAATACACTTGCTATATTAACTGAGCAAGCTGAAAAATGTTAGCTTCTGTTGGCTTTACTAGACATTCATATTGCTACTGGAAGTATAGTAGCGGTGCTCACGAAGTAGTGCAGCTACTCTAGCAAAGCAATAAAAGTGTAGATTTGATATGAATGGCTATTCTTCAATGTATTTTTCTCCTCATCGATATATTTTTATTATAAATTGCTACAACTTCTCAGCCAGTTTACGAAAATCGTGCATAAATTTTGTTTTGAAGCCAGACTTTAAGCCTCAAAATATGCTACAAATTTGCAACAACAAAAGTCAAGCATCCAACAGCATACAAGCTTATAAAAGTGGTTTATTGTAAAATGTGTGGCCAAATCTATACGACTTTTTTACACTTAGTGCTTTTTTTGCTTTTACTTGGGTTCAAGCTGCCTAAATTTATGCTATAAATATACATAAAAACTGGTTTTGGCATGCCAGCTTTTTACAACTTGCAACCCGGTTTCCCCGGATACAACCGCAACATTTTACATAAAACTTCAGCTGACAGCCACTTGTACGCTGCTACATTCTCCTGCTGCCGCCCCAAAGCATGCTACGTGTTCAAGGGCTCAAGCACACGCACACACTCACGCTCTTTTTCGCACTAGTCGAGCTAATGAAATGCACTCGAGTTGAGTCGGTTTAAGTGCTTCGTAAAAAAGTAATACAATAAATACAAGTTTTTGTTTTACAACATTTTATAAGCTCAAAACCAACAACAACAAAGTTTGTTGCATATTTCCAGGCGCATTTAAATGCTGAAGTTTTTGCGCTGTGACACACAAATTTTTTGTTGCCTCGCTGCGCACAACTTTGAGCTCACATAAATTTACGGCAAATGGAAAAAATATGTTTTTTGCATTTTTTTATGGTCAGTGCTTTTAATGATGCCAGCAAATTAAATCAAATGCTCCTAAATGTATGCTGTAACTTTGAACTTTAAAAGCCTTTCTTTATTTCTGCAATTTTAAGCCTACAGCAACTTGAAGCAGAGCTACACGCACACACATAAAAGTTAGATAAAATGTATGAGCTTTGCCCGCAGGTCCTTCCGCTTTTCTGCCTTTGCTAAGCATAGTTAGAGCAGCAAATGCGAGCATACCCTTAGGCGCGCCAATCGCAGAAAAACGCTGATAGAGTGAAGTGTAGCGAGCGTTTTTGTGCGCCTTCCAGTGACATGTTTTGAATTTTTAATGGCAATTCCTTGCAGGTGCTGCTGCTGCTGCTGATGTGGAGCGTAGTGTGCGGCTGTATCAGCGCTCAAGCGCAACGTCAGCTCGAACGGAACAGCAGCAGCAAGAGAGAAAATGTAAGGTGGAAGAAAGAACATGAAATTGGACCGGCATAAAGATTAGGACAAGTGCGTCACGTACTTCGAAGCTGGGTGCTAGGCAAATGTAAGCAATTAATTGTGTGGCTGCGATCGATACGAGTATGTGGGTAAAATACAAACATACATGCATATGTTGAAGAAATATTACTTTCTATAGTTTACATGAAGTACGTGAAATGCTAAAGGGTGCACAATGTGTAGAGGAAGAAGAAGCTATACACAGCCAATTCTCTAGTTACACGGTAGATACGTTCCAGACAAAACCGCATAAAAAGACATGAAGACATGAAGTACATGCATAGAAGAAAAAGGTATTAGTTGCATATCCTTCAACCCTGTAAAAAATAGGGTTAGTAAAAATATTTTTCTTTAAAATTTCAATCAAATAGTTTTTATTTTATCTATCTATCTAAATCGAATGAAATAGTTTAAAAATGGAGAAATTTTTTTAGACCGTGTTTAAATAAAACAAACCCTCCTCGTCGAATGCCTTCTTACACCACCCTTTTTGTTGGCACTAGCTCGATTGTAAGCAACTGCCAGAAAGTCGAAACAATTGCATATATTCATTGAAAGCAAATGCCTTTAAGAGTTCTCATGCTCTGCTCTACAAAAACAAACATGCTCAATTTACAAAGCATACTTCTGGGCTGTCTGCCAAATGGACTTCTTGCAGTAGCTTCGCAAAGCCAATCTACCGTAATACACTCACGAGCTAGTAGCAACAGCTGCTTTTGTGCTTCAAATACCAACTTCAAATGCATAGCACTTGAACTTTAACCTTTATTTTCACAATAAATATAATCAATACAATAAAATGCAATTTAACTGATTACACAAACAACATCAAGGATTCAATGAGCGGCAATGGCAGCTGCATTCAATACATTCCGAATATTCAGCACATGAAATTGAGAGTGAAAGCCACAAAACCGCAGCAAACAATCGAAAGGACCATTCAATGCCAAAAAGGATAATGCGCATTTAATCGAACTGGCAAGAAGTCAAGTTATGCGTTAAGCATGCCCAAAAGCAAATAAAGCAATGCAGGATTTTAGCGTAGGGAAAAGAAATAAAAAAGGAATTTCTAAAATTTTAAGCGTACTTTTAAGGTTAAAAGCAGTTGCAGGAAAGATTTGCAGAATTCTGAGTAGTAAGCACACTGAGATTTGAGTTGTGGCCGCTTTGAGCAAGCGCAAAATGTGGCATACTTTTAGGTGTTAGTGCGAAAAGAATAAGCAGACATGGCTTTAAGGTCTGCCTCTTTAAGTGCTAAATATTGCTAAAGCTGCTAGGCTAGTTTTCAGTTGTAAGATATAGTGGCTAGTGGATCCTTTGGCGAAAGGCTCAGCCAGCTGGTGGCGTTTATGGCTTGATTAAAGTAACATTAATTAAGTTAAAAGGCCTTAGAGGAGTTTTTAGCGATGCCTAAAAGCAAGCAAGACTAAATCGATGTTTTACAAACATCATCAAATTTGAATTGTTATAAGATTTTTTGCACCTAACAAGTTTTATTATTTTTAGCTCTACTCTTTTAAAAAAAAATTGTCACAATGCATCTAAAAATTTCGCAAACCCTAAATTTCCGAGCGGTTGCTATGTAATCCTTTGTCAAAGCTACTAAAAGTAGGCCACAATATTTTGAAGGCTGTTTGAATTGGCAAATAATTCAAGCATAGCGATTTTTAATCTTAGCAAGTGCTACACTTTTCAATTTATGTAAAGCCTTATATTACTTGACAGCTGAACCACACTCGCAACAACAAAAACAATAACAATAACAACAACAACACATGCTTGACTCCTTTTAAGCCATACCACTGCAGAATCTGGCATTTTTAAGTGCTTTTGCCCAACTATGAGCAGAAATATTTGAGTTAGGTTTTTTGTATGCTCACATGTAATCATCAAGTGTGTGTGTGTGTGTGTTTGTATAAATGTATATGGTAAGCCAACACATTTACAAATCACAAAAAAAATTGTGAAACTCTGCGCACATACACTTGCATACGAGTAGCAGCGTTGAAAATATGAAAGCAAACTGTATACACATACATACATATGCAAACACGCTCTTCTCACACACGCACACATGCAGCGAGAAATTCGCACATGAAGGACTACTACAAACAATTACAGTGATGAACACAGGCGCATATGTTGCTGTTGCCGTTACCTTGGCTGTTGCTGACATTTGAGAAAAGTACAAAAGCTTCGCGCTCGGCTACAAAAACCAAAGAAAATAAATTTAAAATCATGTGCGAATGAGTAAAGATATTTTTTCGCAATAAGGCGAGCCTTTAAATGCTGAAAATATAATGAAATGTGTTTTTGAAGCTGCGCCTAAAAATATGCTATATTATGGTATAAAAAGTGCTAAAGAAATGAAGGATATGAAATGATATATTTGAAAGAATTTTTTCACTAATGCTCTTGCTCTTGGTTTTGTTCTACCTGACAATAGACAATAGAATTGGCTATACTCGACGAGCTTTTTTATAAAAATGTTTTGAAATATGAATGCATACAAATATATTTTGTACTGCGAGGTCTTTGTTAGATGAATGAGAATATATCTTTACATTTTGTCTACAATGTTTCGATGGCAACTTTCCGAAAAATATTTCTAAAATGTTTTGTATTTCATTGTTTTCTTTTGTTATTCTTCATATGACTTTTGTGCCTAAAAGTATGCTCAGCCTAAAAGTATGCCATAGTTTATTGTTTCCTTTTATTCCTTGCTTTTAAGTAAACAACAAATTTGCTTGTCATATTCTATGATTTCCTTAGAGTATGCAAAGCAATTAGATTCAAACAGCTTTACTATAATCGATTTACAATACTTGATTTCAGGCAAATGAAATTGAAATTGATTAAATGCTGCTGCAGCCTGAAAGTATGCTACAGTTTACTCGCATGGCATTGTAACAATAGCATTAGTATCTATTGGCAAATTGGGTCTTCACTGTTGTCTAACACTTGCAATTGTTATGTCTGCCTTTTTGTTCTGCATGTGTGTGTATAATTACAAAACCAGCCGCATAAATCCAAACAACACATATACATATACGCTTAGCTCTGAGTAAAGAACACACACAAAGCACATGAATGTATGGGGGAAAATATGTGAATATTGCTTGGGTAGAATTGCTTTGTTATGCACTAAAATATATGCAAATATTTAAAAGATAATTAACTTTCGTTTCCATGTTTACGCTTTTGAGCACATGTGCGTGTTTAAGTGATGTACATACGTGTGTATACATGCAGGTATATATGAAAGTGTATTTGCTTAAAGTTTCAGCTAAAAAATACGAGAAATATTTAAACGTATGCATGAAATATAATTAAATGTAAATGCTATTTACTAGCACAAAGGTTGTAATGCTATTTTTTTGTCAGAAAAGAAGATACACACAAAGTTTATTAAATCTAGATAAACGAATTAGGTGTGTTAGTGAAAATTTAGTTGGATGCAAGCTTTTAACTAATTTAACATATTTGTAAATAGTACATGCGCCTAATATTAAGCAAACAAATTTGTTTAGGTAGAAAATTGTAAATATAGACGAAGGGCAAAGATCTTTAAAGCTTGATTACTTGAGGGCTTGTCTGTACAACAGTGAGATTCTCGATACAATCCAATTCAATTCTAAAGTGGAAACCAACTAGCTGCAAATGATTTGTAAAATGAATCTGTTCGGTATGCTTTTTTTATCATTTTGCTTTAGAACTCTCGCTCATTTAATTTTCAAACAGAAAAAAGTCAAAAACCGCAGCATGCTTTTAGGCTTGAATTTCAAAGGATGCGCTTCTTTCAAAGCACACACGCAAATATGTTCGCCATCAAATGTATCACGTATAGAATTAATTATTCAAGTTATAATTACAAATTAAGGGCGCGCTTCTCTCCTCTGAAATTGTACACCCACACATGCTGTTCAAATTTCCTAAGCGGCTGATATTATTAAGTGCGCAGACATTGGTTTATCCTTTATGCAATGCAAGACATGAAATATCAATTAGCACAATATTCCATATAAATAAGCGTATTCTGCTACCACAAACAATTAGCTTTGAAAGGCGGTGCAGCTGCTGGCGCCTAAAGGCAGACTAGCTGGGAATAATACTAGAAATCTATTTCGTTTATATCAGAGTATTTACAAAAACCAAAACGCTGACATAATAACTACAGCAGGAGAAATTAGAAGCAGAAATGTATATTATAATAAATCTGGCTTTTTGCTCGCTCAGGCTCTTTGCCACAGCTACGCTGCAGGCAAGAAAGCTGCTTAAATTTGTTAGACACGTGCAAAGCCAAAAAGTACGCAACACCAACCGAAGCTTATGGCATGCGCCATTTAGGCGCGTCTGTGTGTGTGTGTGTGTAAAGATGAATTACCTCGAAGAACTGGGTACATTAATATTAGGGAGCTGCTTGGGAGCCTGCGTGTCACTGTGGCTGTTGGTCTGTCTGTCTGTCTGTCTGTCTGTCTGTCTGTCTGTCTGTCTGTCTGTCTGTCTGACTGTTTATGTTTGAACGTTGAGGTAATTTTTAAAGGGATGTAAAGAACAAGCAGAGAAGGCACTGCCAACGCTTGGCATATACATTCTACTGAAAAAGACGAGCGCGTAACAGGGTCAGGCGCCTGAAGAGAGGCCCTACATCAGATCATAACCCGGCAATGGGCTCCTATTGATCAATCAGGAAGAAGAATAGCATTTCTAGATTTAAATTCTTGTCGAAGCGAAGGCAGAAAAATTCTTTTTAGTCAAAAAATGTTTAATTTAATATACTTTTTACTTTTTTTTTATTTTATTTAGACCTTAACCTATCTTTTTTTTATCATATTAGCACGCTTGCCATTTCTACTTTTTGTTTGAAAAGCCACTGCCAAAACTGCCGCTCAAATCGATGGGGCCCAGCAACCCCAAAAGCTGCTCAAGACGGCACTGACTAAGCTCAGTCATGTAGTAGGCGTGCATTTGTGACGTAGCTGCTTGCTACCTGTCAGCGAAAGCATACAATTTTGTGTCGCACACAAATTACATACACACTCAACTAGACGCACGCACACCAAAGCGCTGCCACGCTGATATGGCAATGCCTAAATTACAGTTTGCATATTTGGTTGGCTGCTCAAGAGCCACAAGGTAAGCGTATGCGTGCATATATTTGTAACTGTATGTATGCATGTGTGTATGAGTTTCTGATAGTATATGGGTTGATTTCAATGATTGATTCGTATGCGTTTAAGTGACGATGATGAATCCAATGAATATGTCATGTGCGCCTGTCATATTGCCAAAGCAATATGCTGCCAACTGTGCCTGAGTGTGTGTGTGTGTGTGTGTGTGTCTATTTGAATGTAGCTGCCGCCACAAACAAGCATACAACAGCTCAGCTGGCACACAGAGTTTGAGTGTAATTTAAAGAAGTGGATTTTCTGAAGCACTTTTTTGACAAATTTTTTTGCAGTGTGTTGAACGATGGGGCTTGGAAGAGAGAGAGCGGCAAAGCGAGAGGAAATTATATGTGCCAAAATAGAAAAAATGTGAAAAATCAGTTAAGCTTTTTCATATGTTAGCAGCTACAGCAGCAACAACAAAATAAATATTATTACAATTTCATTTTCATTTTCTTCCTGAATGAATATTTATACTTGAATTGGCACGCTTGAAAGCAAGACAAAATTAATTCGAATTTTCTTTAAGTGGAAATATTTGTATGTGGGTGTGTGTGTGTGTGTATGGAATTTGTGCTATGTCAAAAAAGAAAGAAGTATATTTTAAAAATTATTCGCAGACAATTTTGTGCTATTTGAAGTGTCTACAATAATATTGATTAGTATTTGTAAGCACTTAAGCATACGTCAGTTGCCACTCAAACGGCAGGACTACATATTTGAAGCATAGCAACAGTAACCGACGAAGGAGCATATAGTTAAACTTCACTGAAGAAGTAATAAGCAGCAATTAGCGTCTACGCTTATATATTTGAAAAAAAAATTTAGAAATGTGCCAGTTTTTTATTGCTGTCTATAAGAAAATTAAATTGTGAAGTAAATTTTTTTTTCATAGTGTAAAATTTTCAATAGCCACATATTTTTTGCCTATATGTACTTAAAAAAGAAATTTCTAATTTCTACGTACTTATATTTCTGTGAGCGTATCACATATACAATCCAGAGAGTCTCTATAAAGCACTGAATCCTTTAATTTCCAGCCTGAATGTATGCTACAAAAATCTAGCTATCAAGCCAAGCTGGCTATGTGTAATTTTACATAAGGCCTTTTTGAATAGAGCTTTAGTGGGCTTTACATGTGGAAACCTGTTTAATATGACCTTTCAATAAGCTGCCTAAAAATATGCCATCAACTTGAAGCGCTGCTTCGCTAAGCTTTTACCTTTAATGCGCCATAAAAAATCTCTACATGCATATGTGTTAGAGCAGTTAATGTATGCTTGCAAGCAACAGCTTTTAAGTAGGCTATTAGCATTGGCAGCCATTTTAATGTGTGCTTTCAATAAACTGCCTAAAAGTATGCCATAAAAACACGTCTATTGAGGAGCTCAGCTCAAAGGCTGCTCCCTAAAGTAGGTGCCTAAAAGTGCGCCTCATTTGAGTAACCATGGTGAGGGAGTGCTTTCAATAAGCTGCTCGTTAGTAGCATGTTTGTATGAGGTATGCATGTGTGTGAGCCATGTTGTGTCCTTTTAACAAACTTCCTAAAAATATGCTCTACAATAATCGCTAGCCAACTTAAAGACAGCTGCTTTCAATCAACTGCCAGCAAGATGCTACAAATCTTATATATAAACTGCTCTAGCAGTAGGAGCTCACAGATGATTATCTGCACAATTTCGACGGTTAATTTTGCAGCGAAAGTTATGGCTTCGCATAGAAAGAGGCGTATATGGTTGTATTGCTTAACTAAGATGCTACGCTTTTGGGCTGGCTGCCAGTGATTGAATCTAATACGACAGTCGTGTTTCTCTGCTACTCAGTCAACAAATTTAAGCTGAAGCATACAAGCACATACATACACACATATGTGCTTATATATGTATGTAAGTGTGCATATGAGCATACGTTTTTATATGTAATTATAAGCTCTACAACACACATAGCAAAAAGCACATTAATCATATTTACTTTTGCTTGAGCTTCAGTCACAGCATCGCTCTCACTATTCCCCTCCCCCTCCGTCCCACTCCACATCTCCTCCAGCTCTTACCAAAAAGCAAGCACAGCAAATTTCGCTGAACGCTCAGCTTTATTGACATATGCACCAAATGCAAAGCCTACTTTCAGGCTGCGAAGATTTAATCAAACACAAAGTTTTGCCTACTTTTGCTTAAGTGAAATTTTCCTCTGCCACTTCTGTCACTCCAATTCCATTAATTCTAGCGCGCTAACATAGCAAAATTGCAAAAGTAGCAACAAACTTTGGCGGCAGTTAATTCATCATAATGAAAAATGTGTCAAAAGTTGGTGTTATATGCTGCGGTTGGAAGTTGTTGTTGTTGTTGTTGTTAAGGCCAGAGCGCGCTGATGGTAAACGCATGAGTAAGCATTTAGCTAATTAAACATTTTTTGTAGCATATGTTAAGGCGGCATAAACAGGCAAAACCGTTTTCAGTAGCTTGAAAGCGCTTGGCTGGAAGCGATTATTGAGGCTTCTTAATCGATGTACATTTTATTAAATGAAAGCATTTTATCGATGATTTTATAAAGAAAAAAATTTAACCTCGAAACAAAGCACTGTTTAGAGAGCGCCCTCTGTAGGCGGACTTAAAAAAACTACTATTTTAACGGTATTGTTTTAGCTGCTATCTAATTAACAGACACTTACTTGAACAAAGCAAAAAAGCTCAACTTTCTACGGCCTAGTATAATGCTGAAGTGGCCAACAAAAATTCAAATAAAACACACAAAAATTTGCATGTTATAAACGCCTGATGTTATGCAACAATATTTGTAAATTTGAGAACAATGTTAAAGCGCTTAATTAAATCTAAACCGCATGCATTGAAATTCACTGGCATACCTTTCGGCGCACAAAATATGCTTGCATATTTTGAGCCGCACTTTTTGTGACAACAAAAAGGGCAAACAGAAGCCGTTGCATGCAATTTTAACAGCTGTTGCATGTCCTTGAAAGGCATTGATTATTTGCAAATTTATGCCATACATTCAAAGCAAAATATTTAGCATATTTTCAATGAAAACCAACGTTCAAATATTTTGCAAGCGCCGCACAAAAGTATGCAATATGTGGGAAAGGGCAGTGTGAGCAGCTGAAAATGAGGTAGTAAAGTTCAAACACAAAGTTGCAAAAATGATTGCAGAACTGCATGCCAAAGAATGAAGCTCTTTGTTTGGCCAGCAGCAGATTTTGCTGCCTGAAAGCGATCTCTTTACAAAGGAAAAGGGGGAAAACTGCTACAATATATTTTGCAAAAATGTTCCAAAATTTTCTGCAAGTTAGCAAGTTTACACAGTTACAACATTTTTGTCCTCTCGAAAAAAGCATAAAAGCGCAAAATTATTGGGAATTATTTTCCTAAATTTTCTGTCGAAAGGTGCTCTTATATTCTCATTTAAACTTTTTAAAAAATTTCTGTCAAAATTATTAATTCGTCATTCCTTATTTATTGTTACCAGCTTATAGCAACTTAATTTCTTGCCTTTTTCTTACCAGCTTATAACAATTTCGGCTGCAGAAGGTTAAACGCTGCTTTAGCTTTCAAAACTTCAACAGCGAACATACATATAAACATTTCAGCATATTTGCCTACACTTTAATATGAACAAAATTTTGTCGCATAGCGCCACGTAGCCACGCCCTCTTTATGGCATTGAAATGCTTTTCGTTGTTATTGAAAACGCCTGCTGCTTCCAGCTAAAAACAATAACAATAAAAAGTCCTGCAAATTGCGCTCGCATTCAAGTTTAAATTTAGTAGCAGCTTTCAGGCGCTTAGGCGCGCATTTCAGCAGCTGGCACAAATGCCAACTTAATTGCGTGCGTCCACTGCGCGATTGTTAGTTTTTGAGCTTTCCCAGTAACAACAACAACAACAACTGTTACTAATTGCACTTTCAAAGTGGGCAAATGCTTTTTGCGCAATCGATTTGTAGTATACTTTTAGGTGTGAGTTAGTGGCGGTACGCAAAAACGAGCGCTGCTTCCAGTTAGCAGAGATGCTGCTGCACAGTGCAAGGGAGAAGAGGAAGAGGAGAGAGGGAGAGTGCCGCCTGGCACTGGACAAATTTTAAATAAATAGTTAATATATCTTTTGGTATACATATACGCATATTAACTTTTAGCGCAGTGAATATAAGTTTCGTCAAAGATCAAGCATTGTTTGAGTTTTAATAATGGTCTACTTTTAGGCGCGCGCATGTATAAAATCTTACAGCCACATTGAATCCGCTTTAGAATCGCAAACACATGCAACCGGAAACCAAGAGGATCACATAATTCCACCACGTACTCCGCCACTCTCACTGCCACTCACGCAATTCCACTTCACCCTTCACATCTGCTCTCAACAGCACACATCGTTTCACCTTTTCCGCTTATCCGAAGGTAGTCACTGCAATAACTGCTCCAGAGCCGCTCAGAATGCCACATATCAGCTAGCTGCCACAGTGCTGCTGCTCTACACAGCCTTCAGCCGGCCGGATCAATGCTGGCAACTAAGAGTACGTGCTTAATGCAAGAGCCCGCCGAGCCCAGCCAGGCGTGCCTTGCCGTGCCGTGCCGTGCAACATGTGGCAGGACGACACGAAAGGCCATGCCATGCAACTGCGCTCAAATGGCTTACGAATGGCTGCCGGCTACGTGTTTTAGCATATTTATGGCTGGCAAAATCGCGCCGTTGCACTCTCGCTGCTCTTTATGCCTGAAAGTATGCTGCTATCAAATGCATTTATGCAAAGGCTGCATACACATACAGTTGCATATGCAGAAATGCACACACACAAGCGTTTTAAGTGTTTGCATGTGTGTGCCTGTTGCCATTTGAGCTTTTGGGCCATCAACGCGTTTATCATTTGGCCCTTGGCTGCCGCCTCACAGCGATTCCTTTTTCAAACGCGCCTAAAAGTATGGCAACGCCATCACAATAAATAAACCATAAAAATATCATGTCAAAAATGCGCTTAAGCGTAAAACAATCTATCGATTTGTGTTTGCCAGCAGCGGTTGCTGGGAAAAAATTGCCCATACAACAACACAATTTAATCAAGCAATTTCCCAGAAAATTGATAAAATGAGCACTTATTTTTGGTGCTTCTGTCGAGGGTATGAGTGCACACATACAGCTGAAAAGTGTAGAAAAAAAACACGCACACAAGTGGCTATATTTATCATTGCTGTATTCTCTGTGTGCATGTGTGTGTGTGTGTGTTGGCATGTGTTAGTGACGCTTGGCTGCTAGCCATGGAAATTGTCAATGAAAAGCAGCGCTGCTGCTCTCAGTCTGAGAAGCAATATGAAGTGGCTGATGTCTTAGCATTAAGACTCTTCAACTGGCTGTATGAACTCAAATCGGACAATATCCTAAATATCTTTTAAGATTGCTCTAACTTGAGCAAGTGAATACTTAGTATTCTTACTGAGAAGTAAGCCAAATTTTTCTACTATGTTATCATAAAGGGACTACACATGTCCTTAGTGTCCAAGACGGTCATTGTATTCTCACATATCTACAGATTTTCATTACAGCTCACAATCTGAACCTTAGATTAGTTCCCAGCAGCAAACGCAGCCTAATTTTCAGTCTTACTGCCCAATTTCCTTGGTTTGTTTTAAGTTTCCGTTCGTGGTTTCTGTCTCAGCTCTTGGCTGAAGTCTTAGTTCCAATCCTAGCTCTCGGCCCCAGTCTGAACAATCAATTTGAATCAATTATCAATACTAGCTTCAAGATTATGCTGAATATCAGCCAGATTGTAGTTCAGTCTTTGTGTCAACCTTAGCTTCAACTTCAATTTCAACCCGGGTTCCAAAATCTTAGAACATACCGTAGACCAAGGTGTAGTCCTACTTAGCTTTTCCGTTTTATACTTTAGCTCAATCTATAGCCTTGATGCCAGAGACAGCTCCCAGTCAAAGCCGCAACTATCTGTACCATCTCATCAAAAATCACAGTTGCTAATAGCAGTTCCAACCTTAGTGTCATTCTCATATCTCCCTTTCAGCACCTTATCTGAGCACCAGTTCTTGCCTCAGTCCCAGTCAAAGTCTTGGTATCAAGCTTGGCACCATTTCCAGCTTCAATTTCAGGCTTCGATTCCCAACTTATGCCTCATCACCAGTCCCAATCTCAGTACCAGCTTCAGCTTCAGCATCAGCTTCCAATTCTCATCTCTGCTTCAGTTCTTAGGGTCAGACTCGAATCTTAGTTCTTGCCTCTGCAGTCTTAGTCTCTGCTTTAAGTTCTAGTTCCAACCTAGTTTCAGCTTCACAACCATCTTCAGGTCTTTATGTCAGACCCAGTTGCAGTTATCAGATCCAGTTACAGCCTCTGCTTCGGCCACAATTCCCAGGGTAGTTTCAAAGTTCATCGCTACATCACCTCGTCAGTTCATCAGCCTCGGCCTCAGCTGCCGCTACATGCGCTCAACCAATCATACCTCAACTTCTGCTTACCTTCAACTTTCCTTTCATGTGTGTTTTATTTTGTTTGTTTTTCCTTTGTTGTTGTTTGTTTTCCTTCTGCTTACAAGTGAAATGAAATTTCCATATTTTCTGCCCTGTGCATGCCATTGAGAAATGCTATACTTATTTGTGTTTCTATGTGTGTGTGTGCAGCCTTTTATACATATGTATGTGTACATGTGGGCATGAATTTAAGACAATCATTCACGGTACATGCACTTCTATGTTATAAGCCTCACACACACACACACACGTACACATAAAGGAAACACAAAATGATTCCTATTTATTATTTTGCTGGCGTATTGTTGTATTTATTTTATTATTGTTATTGTTGCTTTTATTATAAGACAGCATTGTTGTATTGCTTCGTCGGCGTGTAACGAGCGCCTGGTTCACACCCATTCACCAGTTGGAAATGCCAAGCGTTGCCAGTGGCTACTCAACTTGGTCTTGCCATCGGAGGTATGGCCTCTCGCCTTCTTCGCGGAAACTTTTTCCTGCATACGCAGGACATGACCCAGTCAGTGAAGACGCTGGATGATGATGCGACTGACTATAACAATGCCGACGAAGAATTCGTGGTTCGTCCGAATGCGATAGTCGTCGTCGATGCAGATCGGGCCGAAAATCTTGCGAAGCACTTTCTCTCCTCGAACGAACTCCTAAAGAGGCTGCATCAGTATGCGAAATTAGTCATGCTTCAGCGCCATAAAGTAATACGGGGATGATGAGCATCTGGTAGAATGTCAGTTTAGTCAGACGAGAGAGAACGCTACTTCTCAATCGCTTACCGAGTCCGCAGTAGCAGCTATTGGCAAAAGTTATTCTCCACTTGATCTACAAGCTGACTTCGATTGCGCCAATACATGGGAACTCCTTCACAGCTTTGAGCGTATATTTAAATTTATTCTACGCAATTGAATTTCTAAAAAGGTTCTATTCGATGAGCAGATCCCTGAGATTCCAGAGCTGCAGAATCTTAACCCAGTGCCGCGGCTCTTCAGGCTTGCAAAAAATTAACCAAAGCTCTAAAGCCTCTCTCGGCAGCAAGATCGCATTACTTAGAACAGCTGCTGACACATTAAAAGGTATTAAATTTTGTTTCGTGCTCTGCTGGGTATGTGTAGGTATGCCTGTATATGTACAAGAATATCCTGGTGTTTAACTAACAATGAACACACGCAATCTTGGCAATATAATATAATATATATACTTATTTTGCTGCAAATTGATTTCAATGTATGCGTGTGAGTGTGCGTGTGTGCGTGTGTGCGTGTAGGTGTATTGTTATTCTAGATAGTTGCTATTGTTAGCCATAATAAGCTTAAAAATATATAACATGTGGCTGGGTGCATGTGTATGTGTAAGCACTTGAGCGTATAAAACACGCCATTTTATAAATACCAACAACAACAACAACCAAACAGCCAGAAGCTAAGTCAGTCAATATGCTTGAAGTAGTTAAAAAAATTATGCTTACATTTTGTTTTGTAGTTACTTAGCTTATCCGTTACGTGTATGGGAAGAACTTTTTAAGGTTAATAATGATTCCGCAGATATAGCATGTTTTGCTTGTGCTTGCTGACTGAAGGCCACACTTGCTCTAGCATTATTTTCAATTAATTTCTTCTAAGCTGTTCTCAGCTCGATTGTAATTTGAATCAAAAGGATTTTGCTTTATGCTTCAGAGTACATAAGATAAACGAACTTGAGCTTCTGAAACGGCATTTCAAAAATTTTTTTAAATTTAACAGAGTGTTCGAAAAGTTGTTGGTTGCCACAAAAACTTTTTACAGAACTTCTACAAAAAAAAATCCATATTAAAAGTTGCCGTTTTCTTGGTAGCTTACACTATTTTGCTACCCCTTTCAATATTACCACTTGACTTTCAGGCACACACATTATATACACACACTCATATACATACTAACAACCCTTTTTCTGAAAACGCCCACAAACAAAAGTCATTTCAATTAATTTTCGGCAGCAACATTAAACCCATATTATACTCTTGTTACCTTCCGCACTATCAGCCGCGCTAACTTTATATAAGAGAGTGTGTGTGTCTCAATATTTGTGTGCGTATATTTTCTCAATGACAAAATCAATGAAAATTTCATGCGTGCAAAGTGAAACCGCAAAAGGCTGCACCGCACTCACACACGCAGACTTCATAAATTATGTGCGTCCCTAATAAGCAACGTGCGCACACACACACACACACACACACACACACACACAGGCAGAGCCTATCAGAGCGAAAGGGCTCATAGCAGCACACATGCATATATGCATAAGTTGCGCACACTCACACACACACACATGCAATGCCTTTTCGATACACGAACAGACAAACGCAAATTACGAAGCGCAAAACGACACTCGGCGATAACGCAAAGGATATTTCCGCCGGAATTTAACAAGCGTCTATCGAACTTTCACACATAGACACATGCCTAGCCAGCCAGCCAGCCAGCTAGATAGCAAGCAGCTAACTGCTACTAATCACATACGCATTTATTTAGGCTTAGCGTGAGCGCAAACAATTATGTGCTAGTATGTGTATAGGGCAAAGCCAGGATGCGGCGCTCCATAAAATGAGGCACCTATAGCCGAAGGGCTTAAATATAACCACTATTACTAGCTCAAATTTTTTCACTATCAGGCCATCAAGGTCAGCAGCTAGCCACGCTTCCACGATCTGATACATCGAAGCTTCAGTTTGAGCTTGACATAACTATAAATTTTGTAATAATATATCAAGTTAGGGAAGTAAAGCCAGAGTTGCATCGGGCTAAAGTGTCTTTTTTGGGTTGAAGCGAAATTGAAGCTCAAATCGGAACGGTCTGTTTGAATATTTTCAGCTAGAGAAACTGCAATATCCTTTATAGATTCCCGATGTCAAAAAGAAGAACTAATAGTATACAAAGCTCTCTAATCAATTTGTGAAAAGGTTTGATGAAGAGTTTCCACTGAAGAGAAAAATGTTTTTATAATGCTTAAAATCGTTACAAAACTAGCTTCGGCTTTTGAAATTTTAAAATACTCAATATCGTGCTCAAATGCCTGGAACTCTCTGCCACCTGTAGACGCCACTGTGTACAGTGTACACGCACTTATGTCTGTTTGTGTTTGTGTGTGTGTGTGTTTGTACGCGTGCGTGTTTATAGCGACTACGCCATATAAATTGTCCCTTATGCTTCAATGAAAATTTTCACTCAATTACGCTTTAAGACTTAATTCCGAAATTGGAGCAACGCACACACACACACTAATACACAGGCTTACATTGTGTATACATAGTGCCATGTAGAGCCGCATATATACATATGTAAGTGCGTGTATTTGAGCAAGTTTATTGAAAGGACATAAAGTATCAGTAAGCAGCAGGAAGGCTGCCGGCTGTATATGTGTGTGTGTGTGTGTTGTTTGTGTGCGCTGCAGAATAGCAGCCGTGATCCGAACCGTGAGTGCTAACGGCGTTTGTTGTTTGTATAGGTTGCTCTTTACGACAACAACAACGGCGTCAACAGCAACAGCAGCAACAACAACTCGAAATACACTGTAGCTGCCTGCGGGGCTGTAGTAGCCCTTACTTCTACATTTTGCGGACAGCCCGCCCGGATGTATGCTCGGAAGCTGTCTAGCTGCACTGACAAGGATACTTTGTCGTCCTGTCTGTCTGGCTATCTGCATGTGTATGTGTGTGTGTAGCGTGCATTTTTGTGCCCAGCGATTTTCAAACAAGTTCATTGTGGATTCTAAATTGGGTACGAACTTGTTCGACCGCCGCTTGATCTGTAGCTATGAACCGTGCATCCGCTGTCCGACCAGTCTGTCCATCTGTTCGTCCCTCCATCTGTCGGCTTGCCACTGCTCCAGCTCAAAGTTTCAACAGCTGAGCACAACAAAATTAAGTAGCAAAAATTGTTTTGTAAGCGTTTGTGTGCCATTTTGCGTTCTGCTGTTTTGAAGCGTTGTTGTTGTTGTTTTCATTTTCATTATTGTTGTTGTAGTTGTCTATTTTAAAAATAGCCGACTTTATTAATAAAATGTACGCTTTCATTGCTGTTGTTTTTGCTTGCTTTCTTGTTGTTGCTGTTGTATGTATTTTATTGAGGTCTTTATTGATTTACATAACTTTAGATTGTGGAAGAAATAAAGGAGCAAATGAGAGAGAGCAAGAAGGAGTTGTTGTTGTTGTTGTTGTAGCAAGCTGAAGTGAGGTAGCGCAACAACAGGCAAAGTTTAATTGGGTTATATTGAATATTCGACGCCTAAAGATAGGCAACAAGTTTTGGCATATAACAAGGCATGCACTTCAGTGAATTGATGCCCATTAAATAGAGCTGTTTTGAACAGCAATAAAAGGAGCAGCTGGTGTAAGAGAGAGGGAGAAAGAGACAGCGCGTAGGGCATAGCATGCTGGCTCAACGGAAACAACAAAAATTCATGCAGGAAATATAAAGGATATCATTTTCGTACGTCAAGTCAAATTAAATCACACTTAATCGCATCGAAGCGCGCTGACAGACATGACAATGAGGTCGAATGTAAGACATGGACAGGCATTTCAAATAGGTGCATGGCATCATTGGCAGATATATTGAAGTAGTGGACAAGAAGTGATCATTTTAAAATTAACTTCTTTTAAGTTCTATGCTTTTCCTTTTCCTTTTGCTTTATAGTACAATCGTTCCAATATAAAATTTATTTTATAAATAAACTCTTTATAATAATAATAATATCAATCGTTCCACATGATTCAACTTGCTAGAAATTTCTAGTTAGACTTATACGATTTGTTCATATTGATAGAAGAACATTTACATAGTCAAGTCACTGCCCACACGCATGCACATGCATATGAGTTAGTGCAAGAGCAACGCCTAAATGTGAGCTGTTAATATATTAACGCACTTACTACTCATAGACGACAACATATACATATGCAGCTGCACTAACTGCTAGTGCAGACATTAACTTGACACGGCATAATCTAGTAAATGCGTGCATGTATGCGTGTAATAAAGCAATACTGATAAATGTATGTGTTCACTTAATTAAATTAGTGCCTTGCAATTGGTGTCATCAAAGCTGACACGCGTGCCCTGTGCATTGAAGCGTGCCTTGTGTGCGCCCAATATTATGCAATGCAACAGAATTTTGACACTGACAAAGCATTGTGCAGAGCATATTAAATAAGCTCAAGTCTATGGCAAGCGTGCTGGAAGCGAAACTATAATTGGCCAATTAGCTCAAATTATGGCATGAGGTCCTTTGAGATGTATGCCTAAAAGTAGGGAAATAGTGGCACAATTTAAAGAAAAGAGATGTTTATAATTTTAGAAAACTTTTTTAAACAACTTCGGGAAATTTTTGTTGTAATAAACTCAGCAAATAACACATAAAAAGATTTTCTTATAAGTTAAATTTATGCTTTTATTATAAAATGATTTACAGAAGTGGCTTCAGCCTCATTATTTTTCAAGCTCGTAGAAATACAAACATCTTCATACCTTGTCAATTTCTTGCAACTTGATAAAACTTTAGTTGAAAATTTTAGTTTGTTAAAGCTAAAAAGCGGACTTACATTGTATCAAAAGAACTTTATAAGACTGTGCGTAAAATATTGGAAATCTCTAAGGTTTAATAGCAACGTAGCAATTTCAAAAATATATAAAAACACAGCAAAATATTTTGAGATCAATAAATGTAGAATTCCAGCAAATAATAGCCGCTATTTCATATTTAATTTTGAACATAGCTCGAAGCGCAAATTTCTTTCCATGAGTATTGCGCCCAAAATGCTGCTACAAAAATAAGAAAAAAATACTCCTTACGTGCGGCTCTACCGCAGACACATCACCCCGCCCACCTCAACCATTACAAACACATAAAAATGCAAAATACTCGCCCGCTCACGGCTTAAAAGCATTTTTGCCAATTTTACAATTCACGCCTAAAATCATGCTTTAAATTCGACACGCAAGCACTTTTCCCTTTTCCCCTTTTCATGTAAATGTTGTCATATTTTATTTTATCTAACTGCATACCATTTTTAGCACTGCCACACTTCGTGCGCCCACATAAAAGTGTCAAGAAATTTTATTTACATTTTCTACATGCCCTTAAAATGCACATTTTATGTCAGCCATATACACCGCAAGATATGCAATACAACTCAAATGCCATGGCCGTGCGCCTTTTCTGCTACAATTTCGTTTTTTCACACGCCTCTCTGTCCCACCCGCCATTGTCTGCCACAATTTCGTTTGATTGGTTTTTAGCTATGAGCCGTGAAAGCAGTGAAAAATGCCACGAGCGAAATTGAATTGAAGTTTGAAATTCTTCTATTGACATATGCCATTTTTGTACAACTCTCGGCGCTGGCATACACACCCAATGAAAGCTACTATGAGCATACATATACATTGAGGCAGTGCCTGAAAGTAGATAACGAAATGTAACAAACAAAACTGAAATGTAGACGAACGTAAGTTTAGAATTTACAAATTTGATTTGGAATGTTGGCCAAAGTGAGTGGGGAATCAGGCAAGGATGGTAGACTGTGTAGGGCAGTGTGAGTAAATGGAGTGGTCTGTAGCATTAGAAAGCGGGTTTATGCATATGTACTATATTTGCATTGCATACCTTCAGGCTGTCTGGCTACAAGTTATAAGTTCTAACATTTAAGCGTCTGTGTTTGCAAAGTTATCAATATTCACATCGGCTAGTCAAATTTATAGCAGGTTTGGCTGATTCTTATGCATGGCATACTTTCAGGCTATAAAACTGAGCAGCTTTACAAGCAAGCTTTACTTGCTTTATTGCAAGTTAGAGAGGAAACTTTTTGAAATAAATAGCTTAAGTTAGTTTATGTTGACTTTTAGGTGGCATTTTCTTACGTTTAATTGAAATAAATTTTGCATACTTTTAGGCACAAGCAGTTTCTCTTCTTTTCTTTAGATTCTCTTTAGCAATAAAGTCTGCTTAAAATGGCTGTTTAAGGTTTTTTGTACAAAAATTCAATTTATAAATACCTCCAAAAAAGAATATACAATAGCAAACAAAAATATTTTTCCTAACATATTTTTGGGCTGTCATTTTAAGATACTTAAGGCTCATTTAAGCCATCTTTGTAATACATCCCTTAATATAGCTTTATAGCAATTTAACTCGATACGCTTTTAAGTGTTCGTTTATATGTTAATTTCCTTTAATCGTCTCAAAGACAACCGGAGGCTTAATTAGCTTTTTTTGTTACCTATTTTTGCGAGCTTTAATAAAAGCATCAAATGCGAAAGTTTAAAATACATGCACTTACGCAACTAACTTAAATGCTGACTAATTCCAAATAATTTTCTCTCGCATTACAACGCTTTTTGTCGTTTAGCAGACTTCAAGGCGCCAAAGTTTTTGTCTGTCTGGTCTAAAGTTTGCATACTTTTAGGCAGACACTTGAAAATTTTGAATGAAAATCTTTGCCATTAAAGTGCGCCCCACTTCAAGGCGTTTACCTTCATCTTTGTAGTATATATGCCATTTCTAAAGCGCGTATTATATTGCATACTTTTGGGCTATTGTGTATGTAAAAAGATCAGCTCAAAGATTTGCCAAAGGCAAACAAAAGTTTTTTCGCTTTCGTTTAAGTAAAATTGTTTGTTCTTTCTTTTTTTTATAACAACAGTCACCGTTCTGCATTCAAAGCACACACACACACACACAAGCCGAACCAACGTCGATGGCATTTTTACAGTTTTTGTGTCAGCATTTATTGCCAAATATAGCAGCAGCACGCACACAATCATCAGGATTTCAATGAACACTCACACTTCTGTATGCGGTGTCATGCACACATTTGCAATTGCCTCACACAAGCACACACACCTACATGAACCTGCCTGCACTGCATGTGCACTTTAATCGCCCGATAGCCCGCACGCAAATACGTGCACATGTATGTATGTATGAGTGCTGCATACACTGTCCATTTGCAAGCACATTTGCATGTATGTGTTGATGTCCTCTTGCACTCATTAGCAACGCATTTGCTGTGTACGTGTCTCGGTCACAAATGCAAATGTTTTGGCACTTGTTCGTGTGACTGGCACTCGGCTGCTGCTCATAGGGCGAGCGAGTGTATGCATGTGGATTTACGTGATTAGATGTCCGTTTGTATGTTTGTGTGTGTGTGTAGAAGCTTACATTTGCACTTTCTGAGCTAATAAATTACAATGCGCTAGCAGTTTCAAACGCTTCTACTCACCTTAATTGGTTTAAAAGCAAGAACTTAGACAATGTCCTGATTATGTATTCGATAACAGCACATATGAGCAATATTAATTGCGCGAATTTAAAGCGTAGACAAAAGTTTCAACTACAATCATAACAGTTTTCCAAGAAGACATCTGTCTCACAATCAGACCACACGAGGTATGAGTAACATTTTTGTTTGTCTGAAAGCTGATGAATGCTTTACAAAAGGGAAGTTCTGATACTAAATGGATAAAAAATATTGTTGCTTGTTTTTATTAAATAATTTTTCTCCAAGAATCTGTTATATAAAAGCATACAAATCAGCAAGGAAATCTCTTTGTTCAAATAAAAGTTGTTAAAAGCTTTGCAAATGGCAGAGTCTGCTGTTTTGCACTTTAAAAAAGCAGCTCATTCTGCAAAAGCTTCTTCAAATCTAACAAAGTCTGCGCTGACTAGAAAGGAGGGAGGTCAAGTAGACTGGATGCCCACTGCACTGCACTTACTAACTGATATTGTGATATTAAATATTATCAAAAGTTTCAACTTTTAACGAAAGTGTTTAAATTTAATTTATTGTAGTTCAACAAATTTCGAATACTTTTTGAAATGCATCAAAAAATTATGCTCATATATTTTCAAACAAGCAGCAATTTATTATGCAGCTCAAGAGACCCAAAGCACAATGCTGATACTCTCGTTTTTTAAATTTAATGCTGATTGCAAAATCGTTCAATATGCATCCCAAAGGGTTAAGACGACACACGAACAACATGCGCATCGCACAACGAACGAGGCACTTTAAATGACAGTAAGGACAACTTGTTGTAGTATGTCTTGATTAACTTCTTGATTTAAAAACCATTCAAAGTGTTGCTCTGGCAGTTACGCGGCTTTCGGTTTGAAGATCAAAACCAGGAACCAGAAGCCTTCTTCATACAGAAGTGCTGTTACTCGTTAACTTTACATAGGGAAATTAATAAAGTTTCTACAATCCACAGAAGCTATCGTCGTTACAGCAAGACGCTCGAGGAGCTCCCAGAGATCGGCTATAGCACCAATAAAATTTTTCCCTTTTTTACAAATAAAATGAAAGGTTTAAGGCGATTGCAATTTGTACATAAATTCTCACGATAATTGAGTATGAGTACATGCAAAATTACTGAAAAATCCCTTAAAGATTTTCAATCAATTAAATTTGATGCGAAAAGACAGAAGTTCCCACAATAGCTACAATTAAATTCTCATAAGGGAATTCTTACCCAAAATCTCACTAAATGCTTCCACACATTTTGGCTGTCATATCGTGTTGTTGCCGAGCGCTCCAACTTTCCCACTCTCAGCTGCCCTTAAAGGTTTACATTTTGCCAGAGCAGCTTTTTCGCTTTGCCACTGCAATTGACCGCTTGCTTATGCGCTCAGCGCTGCATAAAAACACAAACAACTTTGCGGCTAATTAATTTAATTAGTAGCTGCGTATCTGAGGTGCAGCGACGCGAAGATTTGCTAGTTTGTAGATCAGGGGTGGCCAACCCAAATGATCTCGCGGGCCGCATATATGGAAATTGGCCGAAAGATTGGCTGGAAAAAATGTTCAAGGCGGGTCGCGGGTTGGCCGCTCCTGCTCTAGATACTTCTATTAACGTGTGCGCATAATGATTACATCTAACAGCAGCAGCGGCCGCGAGAATGCCACAAGCGAGTGCCGCAATGGCATAAGGGCAAGTGACTGTGTGTGTGTGTGTGTGCATAGACAACAGCTGCACATAAATGTGAAATCGCAACAGAAAACAATGCAACGCGTGCAACACTGGCGGCAAATATTGCCCCAAGGATGACAGCTGAAAATAGCAAGGTTGTTGACAAGGAGTAAGCGCAGGAGTGCAGCTGCTGCGGTGCAGAGTAATTGCTTTATTTATTGTACGCTCAGGTGTAACACGAGCTGGGAAGAAGCAGAAAAATGGAAAACGGAGCGAAAGTTGTGTGTAAAAAAATGATTTGAGAAATGCTTTAAAATTGGCATGTAGAAAAACGTAAACGTCCACAAAATTTGCGCAAAAATGGTCGAACAAAAACGTATGAAGTGGGAATATCTGAATATATATATCACTCTGGATGGTAGAACTGTGCTTGGATTGGTAATTAGAAAAACTTAATTTAAGCAGCGAACCAAAGATAACAAATAAAGAAGCATCAGTCGGGTTTCACCGACAGAGTAACACCCTACACCAAGTAACTGAGTGGGCGGACCACACCCATTTTTGGAGAATTAAAAGGTGTTCTCACCAGCAATGAAGTGCCCAAATATGGACAGACTGGTGTATATGTTATGGAAGTTATAAGGATTTTCCGCTTACCGTATATATAGTAGGCGGACCACGCCCATTTTTTGTATCACGTAGAGGGCCCACACCGTACCTTAAATACCAAATACCATTCCTTTTTATGAATATTTCAACAAATTTAAGCAATTTTACTGTAAAAATTCCGGGGTTGTGGGACTTACTGGCCCGTTGTGGGCGTGTCCTTCAACCGATTTTGATAATCTCGGAACTAGAAGTAGTGGAAGGTTCACTGCGACTGTGTGCCGGATTTGGTCTAAATCGGACAACTCTTTCTTTCTCTCCTGTGCGCACGGACAGCAAGACAGACGGATGGACAGACGGACAGACGGACAACCGGAAATCAACACAGAAAGTGATTCTGATCATTTCTATATAGGGGAGAGGGGGGTACCTTCGTCCTTGGGGCACATTCGTCAAAGGCGATTTCGGTATGAAGGAGTCATCGGACATAACTGTTTATTGGTAAAAACTAACCCATAACTAGCATAAAAATCCCTCACAAAGTTTGCCATCTCTATCTGAACAGCTGATAAAGTTACATTTGATTTTGTGTTTTCGCGCTTCGTTCCCGAATATTCAGGTCGGTAACGTAAGAAGTTTGTGCTGTATTTATACCATTATTTCGAACAAAATTGTATTAGTATTACTTTAATACTAATTATTTTGTAAATAAAAGTGTATTAAGTGAAAATAAAGCACTGAAATTATAAGTAAAAACATAAAAAGGAAAAAAGTGACACCAGGGCGGACTCGTCTTTTTTTCATGGGGCACATTCGTCAATATAACTTCACAGGTACTAAAAATCGAAATCGACTTGAAGCTTCCAAGACCCTCGAACTTGACTTAAACCTCCCGTAACCACACAAAATTAATATTAGGGTCGATCTCAGCACTTTAAACATTATATATAACAAATAATTTATAAAAAAAATTTGACAATAAGTACATTTTTTTATGCTCTTAAACATGATGTTTTTTAATTTTTTTAATGCAAAATATAATAAAAACGTGTTATGTAACCAAAAACATGTCTTATCTAGTCTAAACAAGATTTTGTATCACCTTATGGTACTTTAAAGTATAAATGCCGAAAGTGCCCCGGCAAATGCCGAAGCTACCCTGGCATGGGGGCACATTCAGCGAAATGACTTTTTTTACTAATCATGGAAAAAATAATACAAACGGAACTTTTTAAAGAACTTTTAGTATAACATTTTATTGTTAAATAATGAGGTATTGTAAGTCTATTCGCTTTTTAAATATATTGATTACCTTCTGAAATATAAGCCTTGAAAAAAAAGAGACGAAGGTACCCCCCTCTCCCCTACTTATGTTATACCTAGGACGGCTCCTTTAATGCGTTACAATTTTCGCACAAAGTTATTATACCCTATTACCATAGGTGTAGGGTATAAAAACCGGAATACTTTTAAGCTCACCTTTGTTCTTAGTTCAGTTCTGTGTATGAAAGCTTTTTTATAAACATTATTATAATGTCGAGTACAGTTTCTTGTCGTAGTAGAACGATTTTTATACCTCGATGAACTTTGATTTTTCCGAGTTAAATCACAAAAGAATTTTTGATCTGAAATTGGTGATAATTTTGGTGCCTCTACTTTCCAAGTATATACCAAGTAGGAAGATCTTTCTTATGCCATCCTCAGATCGATCAGCTTACAAATAGAAATAGCTTCAACACGCTTAAAGTTGTGTTTGCTTGCAAAGCTGAAAATATGTAGATGGAAAACTGTTTCAAGAGGACTCTCAGACTGCGACGACTGGCAGATTAAATCTCTGCTCTAATTTCAAACTAATCGAATGCCTCCAAAAGCGTTGTTTGATTTCTTACATTTCCTTATATGCATCAAAAATAATCGGCTTCATTTTTAACAGCTGATATTGATGTTGTATTTTTTGCCATTTGTCTGAATTTAAGTCATGATAAGCCCATTTTCCATGAATTCAATTACAGTAGTGATAATTCTCAAAAATAAGTAAGACAAATTTTCAGCCGACGGCATACAGAAAGAAGTATTCACACAAAGTGCAGCTCATTCACATACACTCACAACACTGTACAACAACTTACCAGCACTTACTAAGGGTGTTGCTATACCAAAAGCCTTCTTCCAGGAAAGCAGATTACCATGTCTTATGGCAGGGAGACGCAGATCATCATGCCATTTCGCAAACGAAAATTCCAAAATCGAAATGAAAATGGAAATGCATTGCAACAACAGCAAATCCATTTTCAAGGAAATTGGCAAGCAATTAAGGTTGGATTAAAATGGTAGCACTGCCAAAGAAATGGTAGTGAATTTTGCAGCAAAATGCTGCTAATTTGGAAATGGTGGTCCAGCTGCATCCAAGGCATAAATCTGTGTGTTTTGTGGAAAAGCAATTACGAGGCACTTTGGCGGAAAATGAGCGACATTTTTCAGAAGTAGTACATACTAGTTTATTTGATAGTAGAGATTAATAGTAATATGTTTCGAAATATATTTTGAAAAGAAAATTTCATATATGTAAAGTGTTATACACTTTGAATAAAATTTTTTATGATAAAAATTTTTCTTTTTTACATCTGCCACCACTGAGTCACATATCCCTTATTCTTCTCATATTTAAATTCCTTAAAATAACCAATCTGATTTAAAGTAAGAAAAAATGTTGAAGCCTTAGCAAAAAGTCGGAGTCGAGCGGGTTAAAGCTTCAGCTAGCTTAAGTGCTCATATAACTAAATTTCACGCCCACTAACCAGTTGCAAGTAAACGTACCTTCAATATTGAACGGCTTAAAGACTATTATTAAATTAATTTGATGTTAATTTGAACAATATCGAAGAGAAAAGAATGACAAAGTACCCGTAGAAGTGCTCGGCATCAAGCTTCAGCCATCTGGGTTGATTAAGCCTCCTCCTAGTTTATTTAAAAAAATTACATATTCAGAAATGCAAAGTTTTCACAAACTCTTTTATTTAAGCAGCAAACTAATATAAATATATTGACTTCCTATGCACAATTTTTTATAGAAATTATATCATAAAATTTTAAAGTTTTTTAATACCCGTTTTGAAGAAAAATTTCATATGGCATCAAAATGAAAATATTTCAAAAATCATAAAAATCGAAAAGAATTAGGAATATTTTGGCAAAGAAGTACTTACGTTTTTTGCGCTGCAGTATTCGTCAAGTTTTTTTAAACTAATTTAAGTGTATGTCGATTTTTCTTTTGCCGATTTTGAAACTGATATCGTTTTTATAAGTTTGCTCAAAATAAGAAAATGCGTCTTTAAACAGAGAAACCGTTGCTCTTCTTTAGTTGCTGCTGTAATTTTTGTTGGCAATTCGCATAAAATTTTTGTTATTTTTAATATCGAATTTCAAGCTTTTTTCTTTATTATATTATTATTATTAAGTTAAGTTTTAATTTAAGGTTTTGCTTTATTATAGTTTTGAATTTTTCATTTTTTAATTTCAGTTTTTGAATTCAAATCAAAATGTTTCTATTAAATTAAAGTCGTTTATTACTTTGCTCAGATATTTCTAAATTAACTTATTGCAAATATTGTTGTTGTTTTAGTATTTAACTATAATATATTTAATGTATTTAAACATTTTTGTATTGAATTTATTTTTTGCACATTGAACAGGAACACTTAATTAACAAGAGTTTTAGAATATTTTGTAGCTGCCGCTTTTGATTTAATTGCGCCTTGCAAATGTTTAAATGTTAAAGTTCTTTTTGAATACTTTTGTTAATTCAATAAATTTTCAAGCTTTTTGTAGATTTTCAGAATTTTTAGCCAGCTCTCTTTCACAGTCATTTGGCACTACACAATTGAGGCTCGGTTTGCTGCTGCTCCCGAATGTCTTTTTTGTCACAAAACAATGCAAGCTTTGACTTGTTGCTCCTCCATATGCCAGCCATGTAGCTGTGTTGGTGTGTGTGTGTCTGTGTGTGTGTGGCAACAATATTATGATGCTATTTTTGCTGCCGCTGCACACAACCTGCCGCCAGCAACGCTGAGAAGTATCTGTTGCTGCGCCTAAAAGCAGCTCCGCTGTAGCACATCTTCAGCTACAGCTAGACACACACACGCGCTCTCTTTCGCACACATTGCTGCTGTGCACACAGCATCTCGCTCGCTCTGCCTCGCTGCTGCTCAGCTGCTGGCTCGTGCTCTTCTCTTGCTGGGCACACACACTCACAGAAATGTCCTGCCTGGCCCCCTTTGAGGCAGTTGCTCACAGTTGGGCACAATTTTCAGCACTACACGCAGCAACAGTCCGCAGCTGACTGGTCGCGAGCGACATGTTGCACGCGCTTTTATAGCAGCGCCGCCAGTTCGAATTTGAAGGTCGCCCGCACGGAAGCAACAATTGAGCAACAGTTTGGCAGCAATATGTGTAGGTATGTGTGCCGATTCTATTGGGAGCGCAACAGGGTTTCTAACGGCAGTGTAGTTGCGAGTGTGTGTGTTGTAGATGCCGCTGCAGGCTGAAGTCGCTGGAGTTGCAGCGGAATGGATAGTAAATCTTTGACAATGGGAAATGTTTTTAAATTTCTAAGAAGCGCCTTCCATGTTAGTCCTGCATTAGTAAAAGCTCTGAAATTAATTTTTCGCAGCTATTTCAATCAATCAATCGTAATATTGAAAATCAAGTGTAGGTACCAGTTTGTGGTGGCCAAATAATGATATATGTAAACTTTAATCCTAAGCTGAAAAAAAATAATAAATTAGCAGCATCGCACAGTGTGACTTTGATCATTTTTAGGATGCCAAAGGTCATAACAGCTAAACCAAAGTAGGTAGGACACTGAAATTTTGCAATGATTTGCAGAGATACATATTGGCGCTGTGGTGGCTCAGTGGACAAGTGCTTGGTCGCTGATGTGGGAGGCCTGGCTTCAAATCTCAGTCAGGCAATGTTGTATGATTTAAAGATAACAGAAACCTTAAATTTGTTCTCTCACAAAGAGATTGTCAGACTAGGACTTTTCCAGGTCGCGATTGCAGCTGCTGGAGTCAGACGTGGTGAGAACCGATCAACTAAGTTCCTTGCCACCATCGAAAATCCTCCGCTTTATTAAAAGCTCAGGAAGATTTCAGTGAAAGGAATTAGCTTACCAGTACAATGGACAAATACTTGTCTGCGTGCTGGTAGGTTTTTCATATTCCGAAAAAAAAAAAAAAAGGACTTGATTCCATATTTATAAAAATAAAATTTTTCTTCTTTTCCAGCTTTGAGAATTTTCTCTTAAATAACTTTCTTATTCACAAATATGGTTTATATGCCCTCAAGATTTCCCCCAGCACAGGCTCAAATTTATGCCATTCAATGGCGCACATTTCGTTCTGCACGGCGCCCATTGATTTCATCAGAATGTCTCAAAGTCCCTGAGCGCAATTCTTCATGTCGCCCAATGGAAATGTGGCCACAAGCAGTAACAAGTTAGCAAGCAATTAACACTAAACTGTTGCATGCTTTTTGGCTCAAGGTCTACCTGTTGGACATGCCATGCTGCGAGCATGCACGCACTCGCTCCGGCTCCGGCTCGGGCTCAGCACCGCTCTCAGGCAACGGAGCCATTTCGCACTCTCATGAACTCTCAACTGTTGCTCTCTGTCGCTTTTGCTTTACAATAACAATAACAACAACAACAACACTTTTCGCACATTAACCTTGAATGCTCCAAATTTTCTAGCAAAAGTTCGAAATTCGCTCTCGCGCTTCCGTCGCTCTCTCTCTCTCTCTCTCTCGCTTGCCATCCATTTCGAAAGGCAGCCTACCACGAGCTGTGCGAGACTGCTTGGCACCACAACAAACGGCTGCGAGGCCTAAAAGTATGCTACTTCAGCTGCGTGACGTGTTCTCTACCCTTGCCAGCATGTCGGCCAACAACAATAACAACAACAACAACAACTTTCGCTCAGTTGAGGGGAAATGCAGGTGAGTGCGATTGCTTGGACGCAGCTGAGCTGTTAAGCTGCTTGCTTGGAAAATATTTTGCGAGCGCTGCTGAGTAGCTGAAGTACATGTGGGAGCGGGGGCTGGAGGCATGATGAGGCCTGAGGGCGCAAGGCAGCCAATAATAGCAGCAAGCGTAAAATATTATTGCATATTTTTAGTAATGAACATTGAGCAGGGCAGCACATTTCAAGGCGTTGCTATTTACAAGTGCCAGCAGGCAAAGGCCACTCACATACACACACACATATATATATAAAAAAAACTGTTGTAGGCATAAAGCACAAACATTTGCAGTGCTAGTAAACAACTTTTTGTTGCATTTTTTTTTCGCACTTTTTTTGACTAGCTAATTAAAAATTTTAACAAAGTCAGACTCGCTTCATAAAAAGTTTCTCTTTGCGATTTCACAAAAAATGTCAACAAATTTGTATACAGTTCTCGCTTACTCACTAATTGGCAATAAAAACTGGCGTAACATGTTGCTCGCTCACTGGCAATGCAATTTCCATATAATTCAGTGATATGCAAGGACATAAGCAGCCATGGCAAAGGCGGTTTTTCTCATGGTTTTGCATTGTTTTTTTTTGTGTTGGTAAGCAAACCTTAGTTACAATTTTCTTTTTTTTTTCTTATATTTTTGGAAAGTGTACGGAGAACAGACTGTTAGAACATATGATGTCTAGTTTTATTATAATTGACGGCAGAACAGTGCAAAATTTGGGAAAAATTTTAAACGAGCTTACTGCCACAGAGAAAAGACAAGAGCGGTGGAGTATAACACTTTACCAAGATTTTACCAGCAATATGGCAGTATTACAGCAGTATTATAGCAGTATTATATCAATATCATATCACTATTTCACTCAGCATTAGCTTGATTTCGGGTTTGTCTGCCAATTTCAATCTTCTGAATTTATTTCACTACAGCAGCTGTCATGCTATACTAATTAGTTCCATTAGTTTTTCCGAATGCGGCCCAGAGCGAAATGTGCATCTACAAATATGCTTTAAAAACTGAAATAAAATATATACATGCATATTTTTAGTATATCTTTTAATGATGCCAGCTAATGGTGCTACAAAAATATGCTGCACAGCTGATGCATCTAAATATTATATTACATTAACGTTACGCTTTTGCAGATACATTTTGCTTACTCAGGTTTTGTTTTCTCTGTTGTTTTTGTTGCTTGGTTGGAGCATAGCCGCAAGTAGTGCAAGCCATAGTGGAACATTGCTTGCCTTATTGTTTGCTCGCATGTATGGCAAGACAGAAGGCAGCTAAAAGTTGGCATATAAAAGCAAAAAAAGTTTAAAGGCATTTGTTGAAGGCTGAAATGCAAGAGATTCAGCAACTTTTATTTCCAGCAATATTCCATGCTGCCGCTTCAACACTTTTCGAAAGTAATCAAAAATTCGCAGACATCGTCTCCGGCATATCCGCCGGCCGCCATTAACTAATTGCTTCACACTTGTGCTTCACACTTGAAGGCAACTCAAAATCAATATCGATGTCGAACACACACACAGGCACACACGTGCGCACCAATTACGCCATTAAAAGGCATATGGGATTTGACATTTGCCGCGCACACACACACACACACACACACATGTCGCTCTGAAGCCTGTCAAGCTGCTCTGCTGGCCGCCAACTTTTGTTGGCCAATGGCCAACTTTGCTGCCATACACAAACACACACCCAAACACACACACACACACATATACACTATAATTGCCGAAAACCGCCTGCCATTTAAGCCCTACACCGTAGACCTTGATTAAGTGCTAAAACCTCGCAATCAACTGCCACAAAAATAAACACTTTCTTCACTTACTTTCTTTAGCTTCTCTCTTTGCCCGCTTAATCTTCTTCTTCTGCGCAAATTGACATAGCAAAAAGTTTGCACCAACAATCCACACAAATCCAAACTATCCGCAAAAGTAGATTATGGTAAATCCAATTTGTCCTTAGCTGTGTAAATCTTTGTCTGCCTGCTGCTCCATCTTCTTCTTCTTGTTCAGCTGCTGCTGGTCTTCTGCCTCAACTTCAACTGCTTCAGCGGCTACGCCTTCGTTTTTGTGCGTCTGTTGTTGCTGTTGCTGCCTTGAATTGTAGTTAGCATTTACTTGCTTGTTGTTGTTGTTGTTGCTTTAAGAATTAAGGCAAGTATTTAATGCATGCAAATTATGGCATACTTTCAGGCGCACAAAACAACAACCAACAGACAAACAAATACATGCTTGCTTTCAGGCGCTCAAACAAGCTCAGAAATAAAAGCTGATATTATAACTAGTTAAACGCACTCACACACACATTTACATAGTTGCTTACACACACACACACACACACACATAGGCAGCAAGCTAAGCTGTTGCTATTGCCAAGAAAGTGCTACTCTTGTATGTGCATAATTTTACTAAGCATCTTAGTTTACTTTATTTCAATTGACTACAAATATTTGCATATAAAGTCTACACCCCATAATCCATTTCTCTGTGCTAATTGTTTTTATGCAAACTGAGCTGAAATGCCTCAAAGTATGCTAGACTATTTTTAAGCAGACTATTTCTATGCACTAAGGTAAGCACTTGCAAGTCGAAGTCGATAAATATGCTACCATTGCATATTTCATCAGTTTGCAGCTCTCTTTCTGCATATTATCTATAAATATAACTCATACAGTAAGCTTTAAAAAAATCCAAATTTTTGTAACTTTTAGCAAAAATGCGCAATTTTAGTTTTCCACCAACTTTGCACACTAACTCAATTTAAAGGCGCTTGTGAAATGAGCCAAATCAGCACAAAAGCACGTCCTTCTAATGACATGCGAAACACAAACAGAGCAGACGAATTAAAGTATGCATAAAGTTCTACGCTCCGCTTTAAAAAAAGGCTAATACTGTGCGAATGTGTGCGCAAACGAAAAGTGCTGCAGCGTTTTAGGCGCTTCTGCTGTGACCTCATTAAAATGCAAATTTCGCAAGTGCAGACGGCACGCACAGCTGCTCCAGTTGCTCCACAGTTTAGCATAAGTTGCTGTTTCGCATATGTTGGTTGTTGGCAATTGTTGCTAACATAATAAGCTGTTATGAAGCGATTTGCACCTCAAACCCCCTTCCCTCCACACCCCTCGAATTCAACTCATTGTCAGTTGTTAATGATCATAAGCACGCACAATTGCTATCACAAGGCATAAACACACAAACACTGACATAAAGAAAGTGTGTCTACAGTGCGGTGCAAAATTGTAAAAGTCCTTTCATTAAATGCTCTTCTAAATCGATTTGAAAATAAAGAATATTTGATTATAGACACTTAGCCAGAGGTAACACAAGAACTGTCTATTTTTGTCTAGTGTTGATTTTCATAATTTCTGGTAAATATATACATTTCTTTTATATTCTGAGTTGAGTTCAAATATGAACTTTATATAAATAAATTTTAGAAATCTTCTTAACAAATTCTATTATGACTGTAAAACTTGATTTCCTACAAATTTATCATCTCTAAATATTTCGTTAGTATGAATGTTAAATGAAAATGGAGAGCACCATTTCCCATGAACCCATTTCCAACCAACCTACTATGAATGTTGTTATAAATATTTCGATGACGAAGTGGATGAAGTGCCAGTTGAACTTGTAAGCAGAGGCTAGAGAAGGTGCGCTGAAAGCAGGGACGCCTGAAGGGAGCTGGTACGTGAAGTGGAGACTTTCAGCAGATTTTGATGATATATATGTAATAAAGATTTTTTTTCCAAAAAATGTGGGAAATACATTTTTTTTCGGAAATAAATTTCGAAACTGTGAAAATATTTTTTCTAATATTACAAATATATTTGCTTTTGGCAATATTACAATTGATTAAATCATAATAATGGTGACGGATGATAAGAGATCTTTTCTATTGGGGAGTTCACAGTTCCATGCTATCTAGTGTGCTTTCCTTGCCGCCTGCTAAATTAAACCACTTTGTCATTTGGCAACTTTTTTTTGTTGTTGCTTCGCACGCAAACAAAAAGTACCACTAGTTGAAAAAATTGCCATGCGTTGGATCGTTTTTTTCTTTCGTGATAAGCTGGCATTTCTCATCAGCTGTTTTATTCGCGAAAATGGAAACAGATTTTAAGCAAATTTTATTGAATTCGCAGAGAATAATTACACGCTACTTCTATTTTGATGGAATATTGCTTTTTGCGAGAGTAATAAATCCTTAATAATCGCTTTAGAAAACACTTGTAATGCGATTGTGGCAAATTAAGAATGGTCCACGAAACAGGGGCGCTCAGAGTTTTATTTTACTATCGTGCTGAAGTTGCCAGATGGGAAATTTAGAAGGAAACTGTGATTACCCTAAATATAATTACGATATTGCAGTGGTTCTAATTTTCGTTCCGACGTTTGTCAAGCCACTTAATTTCTTCCATAATATTAACAATACCGCTAAAAAACCTTAAATTTTCTGCTAAGAATATTCTATTATAGTCAGACAATTCTGCAGCCCACTGTGCGTGTACATCTGCCGTGGTGTCAGAGGCATGGCTTAACTTTGCAAGTGTGCGTTTTGTTGCGACAAGCGTAATAAAGTGTTCCTCGGTATTATTATTATTTAGTTGTGATTGTGTTTGGTTGTTGTTGTTGCTTGCCAGCTGATATGCTCGTGCATATGTTTGGGTGAGGCACGCTTGCTTGTGTGTTTGTGTGTGCGAGTGTATGCAGATAGAAAGGTGCAAAAAACAGTGAAAAGGTTAGAGTTGAGCTTTGTCTGGGAATTTTGTGCGTAGCAAAAGTTTTCATTGTGCGTTTGTGTCTGAAAATATGCGATATCTGCTTTGGCTGTTATGTTTGTATGGGTTGGAAAAGCTGCTGCGTAGCAGTTTCTAAGTTCATAATAAATATATAAAGCATCTATGCTTATACTATCTCTCTGGTAATCAAGCGACACATACATAATTTTCTTTCATTGTATTAATAAATTCGCCAGCAAATAAAACATTTGTGGTATACACGATTTAGTGCAAATGTCATTGCAACATTGCATATGCAAAATATATTTTTCCATCACAACAACAAAACATACTAGCCTTATTCACAATCTTGTGCATTTGAGATTGCAATAGTGAACATATGCAATCTATTGTGAATGGTTTTTTTTTTGGTTTAGTATGCAACAGTTATAGAAATACATGAAATTCACAGCTGATGGTAAAAAGGAAAATTATTTACCACAGCATTTTTTCTTCCATAAAGATAATGTCGAACGAAAGCTTTAAAGAACAGTTAGTGGACTTTTTTATAGACGAAGTTGTAAGCTCTTTCTATGCATTTGCAACAACCTTTATTGTTTTTATTTGGAAGCAACTAACATGCGCCTTAATGTATGCCTTGCTTGCAGACTTCAAGCAATTTCAATACAAGCGAGCAGAAATTATAAAATGGCACACACACACGCAGAAATCGCCTTTTCACTTGTAGCGCGCTTTTTTTTTTAAATAAATTTTTAAATAAAAACCTGCACACACACACAAAAGCACTTACTTAAATGTATCGATTTCACAAAAGCCCATAAATATGCTATGATATGTATATTAACTGCTTAGTTGCTGTGGAAGAAGAAAGGGGAGCGCGCCGCCAAAGAGCAAATAATTGTATGCCAATAATACGCTACAAAACTTAATGAGCTCATCAATTAAAAGCGACTTATCTGGCAATTAAGAAAGAAAGAAAGAAAGCGCGCGAAAGTATGCAATGCCAGTGCGCATTTATTGTAATTTTAATAGCAAAGCAAATTCTCGCAGCACAAAAAGGAAAATTCACGTAAATATTAAACATTGTGTATGTGTATGTGTAACAGCGATAGTAGTTATGTGTAGGTGTATGTGTGTGTGGGCGCATATCAATGACTTCTAATTAAACACATAAATTGAATTGACGTTGATGCTTTTGCAAAATGAATTTATTACAAATGTTGTACATTTTGTTGTTGTTGTTGTTTCTTTTGCTGTTGTACAGCTTGTTATTGAGCTTGTTTTTGCTGTTGTTGGAATGAGTTGCAAGATTTTAATGATATAACATGACAACCAACTGCTGCTGCTGCCCTAAACCAGACTCTTTTTCCATAGAAAGCAAACCAAGCATCAAATCTTTGCATGTGTAGTTGTAAATGTATGCATGCGCGTGTGTGTGTGCGCTTGCTCATGATGAAATGCCATCATTCTTGACATTTATAGCCTACAAAAGTGAAATAATATGAAAGCGTTGACAAGACGCAGCAACACGTTGCTATGACACTGAATGGGGGAGGCAGCAGCGGCAACAGCGGCAACAGCGGGACGGCAATGACAGAAATCACATAAAATATTAGCGGCAAGGCATGCCAGAATTATGTGATATGCACGAAGTGAAGATAGAACAGGCAGACGAAAAGACAGACACACAGATGGACAGACATGAAGCCAGAAAGACAGACAGAAAGACAGACAGAGAGACAGATGTAGGGATGAATGCATGCAATGCCACACCGCTGAATCGACTCACAAAAGATTAGACGGACTGATAAGCCGACAGACAGGCAATGTACTATATAAGTGTAGGCTCTAGAAAGGAAAAAAAATTGAGGAGCCTATAAAGGAACCATATAAGAGAGAGCAGCAGAGTGGCACTGAAGGACGAATAAATATAAGAAATATAATAATGACAGATCAAATAATTTATATACGTAAAACTCCGTCAGAAGGGCAGATGAACAAAATAAAAGAAAAGGCAGAGAAGTGACAGATGTGGAAGATTATAGAAATGAGCGCCCTGACTGATGAACGGACGAACAGTTCCAGCAAGAGAGAGACGAACAGATGAACAAAAAGTTAATGGACGAACAGATCAAGATGAAGGACCTTATATACGCATATGCACGTAGACCACAGCCAGAGGAACGAACATGCCACTGAATATATAATTCATTCAAAATGTAGAGGTATGATGCGTCTAAAGGTGGCAACTTCTGGGAGTTGGTTTATGCGGAAAAAAAAATAAAGCATCTAACGAATAAGAAAGAAGAACTTACACAGTTCGGCCAACTCATTGGAACAATGCCAGGTTTCCAGATGGACGGATTCTTAAACAATACGACAAACCAATGGTCGGAGGTATATTAATCGGCAATGAGACTGTGGTACGGAGAAACGTATAGAAGGAGTGATGCAAAAAAGAATGCTTAAAGAACGATGAAAGACCGAAGAAAGAACGACGAATAAACGGACAAGAGTACAACAATTTCAATGAATGATGAAGGGATTCTGAGATGACGCCAAAAGCAAATGTACAGATGAACTGGCAGTTATGGATTGACGGAGAAACTATAGTACGGAAAGATGGGCAGAAGACATAAGGAAAGAAGGGTTTGTTAAAAAATCGAACAAGGAGATAGAAGAAGAAACAGATATAGAACTGTCAAAAACACACAGAAAGAACAACAGGCATATTAATGAAGCTAGAAAAGGAACTGACCAAAGATAGAGCAAACGCATGAGTTGAAGTTAGAATTAACAGACCCTTGGACGAAAGTGTGTTAGTGCCAACTTACCTTCTTTTGTAAGCTGCGACATGCCGAGATTGGCATCCCTAGCAACGAGCGCTGAAGAGACAGACCGTCAGGCATGCTGGCTCCAAAGTTGCCATGTAGTTGAGGGATGGCATGATAGCATGAATAATTGTAGGTTACAATCTTGCCAAATGTTGTTGCGAATGAGTTTTCTATACATAAAAGTGTGCTCGTGTGTGTGAGTGTATGTTACGCTATGACTGTGTGTGTGTGTGTGTGTGTGCGTTTATCATAGTGGCACAGTGCTACATTTTCGGAATTTTCGCTTTTCATATGTATTTGCACATTCACATGATCAAAGAGCAACAAAAAGAAGAATGTAACAAAAAATAGGTACAAAGCAAAACAACAACACAAGCGAAAAATATGGAAAATATGCCAAATCATGTGGCATAACGTACGTATGCATGTATGTATGCATGCATATGTATGAGACTGAAAATGAAACTACAAAGCATAGCAGCGCGCCAATAAGTATGCTACGTTTTCTTTAGGTACATGTGTGCTCATACAAAAGAGTCTAGGTATATATGTGTGTGCATAGCAACACTCACACTCACACCAACACCAACACCGAACAGCGACACATCATTGCCATCCGTTGCGTTTCCAACACAAAAGCGCAACGGAAGCGTAGCAGCCACACAAGCGTACGTGTCTCATTTCCGTGTGACTTATCTGAAAGCCGTTTTGTTGAAGATATGAGAAATAGCAAACACAGCAGGCATGCAATCCCTGCCGTGCTTTCAGGCTGCAATTCAATGAAGGGAAGTGGCAGATAGCTATTTTGCTTTTAGGCAGCAACAAATTAATTTTAATTAGAAATCAAAATTGTATGCGAGAAAATTTAAGAGTTTCTTTAAAAGGCATAAAAAAGGCAATAAACGTAGGCAGACATAAAAATGCGACAACAGAAATGCGCCAAAAAGTATGCAAAAATATTTTTCCAAAAATTGTATAAACAATTTTCACTAATTTCTTTTGAACTGTGACATATAACACATCGCTGATTTTGCATATATTTCGCCTATAAATATGCTACAAATAATTTTTTTGGCAATATAAAATATTTTTGTACGCTTTGCAAATTTTTGCTAAATTCCTTTTATACGCACCAAATGATATTTCAATCAGATTTGTACAATTCACAAACAAATGCCCCTAAAAGTATGCCACAAATAGTTTTATAAAATTATTGCGTGAATTAATTAAACGATTTTTAATTTGCCTGAAGTGCCGGTCTACCTATGGACGGTGCAACTTCAACTGACTTTATTATTTGATTTTTCTACCTAAGATTACATTTTTGTTTGCGTTGCATTTTTCGAATTTCCTTTCGTCGCATATTCTTTGGGAAACCGACAATTTTGGTTTCTCACGAATTATGCTTATATGGCAAATTTGCAAAAGTATTCTGGATTTTAATTTTAAGAATTTGGAAAAAGCACATTGAAGTGCAGAGTAAAATTACATGCCAGACAGTGAACTATTTCAAGGTTATTGCTAACTTCTCCCCCCCTTAAACAGATTCGTCCCGAATTTGCTGACGATTTTCCAATTTCTTCATGATTTCTGTAAACAGAATTTCATCATGCAAATTTGAACTATTTGGAACGGGAGCAGTAACTGTGGTGATAACTGGAATGTTCCTGCGACATCGAAGATATATTACAATTACTACCACCATTGTTGCTATTACTGTTAAAAGAACATACCAGTAAACGTTTTGAGAGTTAAAATTGCCGTCAAATTCTTTAATTTTTTTTAAATTTTGAATATGAAGTTGGTGAAGATACGGTAATGTCACTTTGGGCGAGTGTTTAATAATATTTAATGAAACGCTTTGCGATTGTTCTGGTAACATTACCGGTTGCTTACTGGATGCCAAAAATAAAGACTTGTTAATGAATATATCTTCTGAATGCGTAACAAGAAACGTTCCATTTAAGCTTATGGTTCTATTCTTTTCTGTAATAGTTACATATTGATCGTTCACAAGTATTGTATTTTCATCTATCTCTTGAACCGGATTTACGTGATGGGCTGAAGTTGTTGAGCAATTGGCAGAGTTTTCGTTAAGAAGTTGTATCAAACACAAATCGGAATTGTCATGCCGACAGAAAGTTACATCCAGAGTACTTTTGCAATCACATAATGGAGTATATACAGAATCACAAACTGACGCATATTCATTTCTTAAATCTAGCATTATACCATTTCGAATAACAGGATATATTTGTAATAATTTGCACATTTTCGTAATATTTGGAATTTTAATAATGTATTTAATAATATCAATGTTTGCGTAAACTTTTACATTTGATGCGATCAACAAATCATTTATTTGAACTTTATAGTTTTCTAAATTTAAAATATTTGTTAATTCAACATCACTTAATATGGTAGGGTTCACCATGTTTAAACGAGCGAGAGTTATAGAGTTAACAACGTTAGCTAGAAAAATTATTACTTTTTGACTTCTTAGAGCAACGAGCTGAAATACAGTAGATGATTCTTGTCGAACTTTTGATAACGAGTTTTCTTTAAAATTGTTAATTTGTTCAGTAATTTCGTTAATTTTTTGTGACAGTTGCTCATTAATTTCCACCTGTTGGTTTTCTGCCTCAATTAATCTATTTTCTCTCTCCCCAAGAAGTACAAAGTCATCGTGATCTGGGGTACCGGCAATGAATTTTAGATACGATCCCAAAAAGTTAATGGATCTGGTATATCTCGCTGGCGTACGCAGGATTCTTAACATACGAAGTATCTCATCATGATCTGTTTCAATTAAATTTTTTTGCTCTGTCTGTTGAACTGTTTCTTTAAAATCCTCTAGGTCCATTGCTATACTTTCGAATTCTGATAAATTAACTGTATGGACGAGGTAAATGTAGGAGTCGTAAATTGCAACATTCCCTTTCTGTAAAGGGATATAATGGGCCGAAGAATAATCCAAAAATTTCGCGCTGGAACATGTCAGGGACAGAAATCTGAAATAATAATACATTTTATCTAATATTGTCTTTATGAATATGTTTCCCGTCTGCTAGCAGAACTGTTGAGCCTAAATCTTCCTGAACTATTTTCTTGACATAAGTGCTTGAAACCTTGGTTCCTCTACGCTTATCTACCTTTACGAAAATTTCTTGGCCTTTTTGGTATTGTTTGTTACGACGGTTTTTATTATGAAATGTGTTCTGTTTACACTGATTGTTTTTTAAAATTTCGCAAATAATTTTGATTTCTGCATTCGGTAATCCAAAAATAATGTCAATAGGTTTCCGTTTGGTCACTGAGTGAATAGAATTATTATATTTGCTTGCTGCGATAATTATTATTTGCTTGGTGTCCGACACACCCTTTTCCTGTTTTATTGCTCTAGCAATTTCACTAAGAGTTGAGTGAAATCTCTCAATTTGTCCGTTGCTTTCGCTATGCATTGTGGGAACAGTGTGATGGGACATACTAAAATTATCTCGCAATAATGACCTAATTGTTTGGGAACAGAGAGCTGGTTCATTATCTGTTACCAGAATTTTCGGATTTTTGAAAAGGGCTATTATCTTAAGCAGTGCAATTTTTATATCTACAATTGATCGGGACGGTATTGGTTCTATAACCACAAATTTGGAAAATTTATCTATGCAGGTTAGGAAATGTTGTTTGTCGGTATTGTAAATATCCATATGAAGAATTTCTCCTGGATAAGTAGGAAGGGGGGTGTTTGTCAAGATATGCCTTTGTGGATGACGAACGTATTTGGATTGGGCACATATTTTACAGTTTCTTGCGAATTCGGTTGCCATTTTTCGCATTTTGGGAAAAAAATATCCCTCGATAAGCTGAAGAATGTTTTCTCCTGCTGATCGATGGGCTCTGTTGTGTTCCGTTGCTATTGTTTCTACTTGATCATCACGGTTGGGTAAATCGATAACAAAATTTTTGGTGTGCTTAAATCGGACGGATGGAAACAATTCCACCATGTCATGTTGTATTTTCCCTAGTACTTCGAGCGGACAATAAATACCATTAACAATATCTGCATCAATAGCTACCTTCAGGAGCGGATATAGTGCCTGAAAATCAGTAAAATTAATAGTGTGACGAATATAGCCAGGAAATGGTCTAGATGATTTTGCCTCCGTAGATTGACTTTCGGATAAAAAAATTTGATTTTTGAAGCTGTTAATTGAAGTGGGAACTGTTTGAATTATTTTTGAAAAGGAAATTTCGCTATGTTCACATGTCATTGAATCAGCAGAGGACGTGATTTCCTCTGAGACATGCTGAATATACTGACGTGATAATGCGTCAGCAACTCGGTTTCGGGCACCCGGCTTGTAATGAAATTTTGGAGAGAACTCCTCAATAAAACTTCTCCACCTTTTTAGCTTAGTATTTGAATTGCGATCAGAAATCGCGAAAATAAGTGGCTGGTGATCTGTGAAAATGTGGAGATTGTTCACTCCGTACAGATAATTTCTCAAGGCTTGAAGAGACCAAACAATGGCAAGCATTTCACGCTCGTTTGTTGCGTAATTTTGTTCGGTTTGACTAAGTGTCCGAGAAATGAAAGTTATAGGTTTACCTTCCTGAGAAAGTACAGCACCTACAGCCACTGAGGATGCGTCGGTAGTTAGCTCGAAAGGTTTGCTAAAATCTGGAAATACCAATGTGACATCTTCTGATGCAAGTATTTCTTTCAATTTATTGAAAGCTTCTTTTGCCTCGGTGCTCATTAAAATGCTTTTATTTTTTGATTGTCTAGCTCCTATGTGACCATTTTCACCACGCAATAATTCCGTAAGAGGTTTGGCAATTTTAGCATAGTCACGAATAAACCGTCTGTAGTACCCTGAAAGACCTAAAAATGAGCGTAGTGATCGAAGTGTAGTAGGTTCCTGATAAGCTAATATAGACCTAACTTTATCTTCTGCCGTTTCCAAGCCGTTTTGTGACACAACAAATCCTAAAAATTCAACGCTTGTTTTGAAGAACTTACTTTTTTCCAACGAGATCTTCATGTTGGCATGTGCTAATTTTTTTATGACACTTTCGATATCCCTGAGATGAGTGGCAGCGTCCGGTGAAAAGATGATGACGTCATCAATGTAGACATGACATCGAATACCAATATCGCTTCGGAGAACATCATCGATTGCTCGTTGAAAAATGCTGGGCGCATTTTTCAAACCAAACGGAAGTCGACAAAACTCGTATTTTCCATTATTTACGGAAAATGCGGTTTTCTCTCGATCCTTCTCGTGGAGAAAAATTTGGTGAAATCCCGACTTTAAGTCAATGGTGGTAAAATATTTAGACTTTCCAAGGTTAGAAAGAATAACAGACGTGTCTGGGATGGGATAGCGATCAGCGATTGTTCTCTCATTGAGTTTTCGGAAGTCGATAACAAGACGTAGCTTTTGCTTTCCAAACTCATCAATGCCCTTTTTATTAACAACCCAGATTGGATTGTTAAAGGGAGATCGACTTTCTCTGATAATGCCATCCTTGAGCATCGCTTTAATTTCCTTTTCCACAAAGTCTTTTGCAGACATTTGGTAAGGATAACTCCTGGAATATATTGGTTCATCGGTGGATGTCCTGATAGTTGCCACAACCTCGGTGTTGTATGGCAGTGACTCGTTCGGATCAGCAAATGCTGCTTCATTTTCTTCTATCATGGACTTAAATTCTGTTTTAATAGGGTTTGGGATGCCGTCATAGCTAATTTGTAAGCTATTGACAATAGAACACGGCTCAAAGAGAAGAGATTCTGTACCGCCTGTATATTGAATATTATTGGACACTGTGTCGATAATTGCATTAATTTGGTTCATGAAATCATACCCAATAATTGCGTCAAATGCATTTAAATTCGGAAGGACAAAAAATTCGGATGTTTTACCAAGAACATTTATTAAGCATTTCTGAGTAATACGTGTTACTCCATTTATGGAAGAAACCCTAAAAGGATTTTGAACTGATTTAAAATTAAAACATGGCAAATTCTTAACATAATTCTTTGCTGCGCCGGTGTCTATTAGCATTTTTATATCCTGACCATTACCCGCCCTCTTTGAAATGTAAGGAAGACGGGAATCTATCCTAAAAAATGAATTTGGTCATATTCCTGACCGAAATAGGGTTCTGATCGTGTTGATTCAGAGTACGAATATTGATCAGTCGCATTTTCAGGGTGATTATTTTCAGGAGGAGTTTGTTCAGACAGATGATTTATCCTCTGCAGCTTCCTGTCTCTAAAATTATGCTGAGACTGATGCTCCCTTTTTACTGCATTTGAATTGAAATTTGGTCGGCTATTATAATTGGTTTCTAATCGAAAATTGTTACTAGGTCTTCTATATCGTGAAGAAGTCGGGTCAACATCCATAGGTTCGCTTTGCTGTCGTTCCCTATGAAACGAGGGATGATTATTGTTTTGAGCCGAATAATTTTGCCATGGCTTATTCTGCAGGTTATTGGGTCGAGTGGCAGAGTTATTAACGTAACGTGGAGTTTGCGGAACAAGGTTGCTTCTTTCAGAAAAAAATGATGCGAAGGAGGATCTTTGTCGATTCATCTCCAGTTCTTGGGCAAGTGCCAATGCATTTGGAAGATCACGGGGTCGACAAGAAAAAAGAATGTCGCACATGGGGCGGTTCAAACCTGAAATAAAAACATTTAAAGCAGCATCGCGATATCTTTCACTCAGCGACGCAAACGTTTCCGACCTATCGGAGTATTCCATAACTAATTTGTTAATTATATTAGTCAACTTTTGCTCGACCCGATCATAATATTCCGTTATGGACGATCGTCCTTGTCTCAATATTGAGAGTTCCTGTTCCAATAGCGTAATTGGTTTTTTATCGGAATATGCATGATCGAGTCGTGCCAAAATTGCGTCTAAATTTAGAGGCGTACTGAAAGAGGCTAAAACCGTATCTGCAGAACCTATTACTTTGTTCCTGAGTATTGCGACCGCCTGATAATGGCGATCAGAGCCAACATATTTCTCATAAGGTTTCATAGCAGCCTTCGCTGCTTGTCGCCATGAAGGATATTTCTCAATTGAGCCTGAAAATTCAGGAACAGTTTTAACGACATCTAGGCTGATATCGCAACGAACCCCGTCAGTAATGCTCACGTCCCTATAAGGCTCTACAGATCTTTGTGGTGCAGTCAAACCTGCCACTGCAGAGCTAATTTCATCGAATCGACCTGTTACCTGACCAAGTTGTTCAGATACAAGTGATTTTATTTCTTTTAACTTTTCGTCGATAACTCGCACGATAAGATCCTGCGTGGCTTCAGCTGTGAGCGACATTGTTTTTAAAATTTAATAAAAAGGAAAAAAGAATTGCAACTGGGTTAAGACAAAAATACGAATAAAAATTATGTGAAAGTAAATTAAAAATATAGCTCACAATAATATAAATTTGTAAAACATATTGCTGCTGCTGCTGTTCATTTTATGCCTTCTCTGTTGAAATATTATAAATGTTCTCGATGCTGCTAGTTTGATGTCTTCTTTATAGATGTTATCGATGCTGCTAGTTTGGTGTCTTCTTTGATTTCCGAATGGTGATTTTAATCAATCGATTCCGGTTTAGTTTTCCGAAATCATACGATCCGCATATACCGCTTAAGTTTTGATACTTTTATAGCTTCTGCGGTTTAGTAATTTAACCACATCAGCGTATTATAGTTTATTACTTTTTTCACAGTTTTTATGCCGTCAAATAGTTTCTGTAGTTGATTTTTATGACGTAAAATTAGCATTTCTGTCTTTACTAGTTGGAGTAGCTTTAGTTTTTAAGACACTAGCATTTATTAGTTTATGCTTTTTCTACAGTATTTATATTTAACAATTGTTTCGATTAAGTGTATCCACAGTTTTTATGCCGTCAAATAGTTTCTGTAGTTAATTTTTATGACGTAAAATTAACATTTCTGTCTTTTACACTAGTTTGAGTAGTTTTAGTTTTTAAGACGCTAGCATTTATTCATTTATGCTTTTTCCACAGATTTATATTTAACAATTGTTTCGATTAAGTGTATCTACTTTTATTCCACAGTTTTTATAATCTCGCGGGATCGAGCCTTTTGGCAGCGACTTTATATTTTATTTATCCTTTACAAGGATTTTTTTCACTGCCCCACGTTGGGCGCCAATTAATTAAACGATTTTTAATTTGCCTGAAGTGCCGGTCTACCTATGGACGGTGCAACTTCAACTGACTTTATTATTTGATTTTTCTACCTAAGATTACATTTTTGTTTGCGTTGCATTTTTCGAATTTCCTTTCGTCGCATATTCTTTGGGAAACCGACAATTTTGGTTTCTCACGAATTATGCTTATATGGCAAATTTGCAAAAGTATTCTGGATTTTAATTTTAAGAATTTGGAAAAAGCACATTGAAGTGCAGAGTAAAATTACATGCCAGACAGTGAACTATTTCAAGGTTATTGCTAACTCGTGCAATACAAAACCTTTGTTTTTCTTAAATATAAAATTTCGGATTGAAATAAATTATAGTTAATTTCTTATCAACAACACCAATGAATTTGATTGAGTTTCAAATCACGCATTTTGGCACAATACAACCAAATGCGCCTATAATTATGCTGCAGATAATTACAATGAATACAAATTTTTTTGTAACTAAATATTCTAAATACTTTTTTGCATTAATGAAGCAATTCTGTTTATAATTATTTGCTACTTCCGACTATTTCCACCACAGTTTGAAACATAAATCGAAACTAACGTGTAATTCAAGCCGCCCTTCGGAAAACCTGCGCCTGCGGGTATGCAACACATGGCAGCCTACCTGAGCTGCTAATTATCTGGGCACCAGTTGCATGCAGCATAGAAAGAAGCTAACAGAAGCACACACACACAGAGCAGCCGATGCGCTTGTATGCGTGTGCTGCCGCACAAAATGCAATTTTATTGCCTGTTTTTGTTACGATTTTATTCAACAAAAAAAAGATTTCCCGCGCAAAATCTATTTTTATTGTGCCTCAGCACCGGCCAAACTCACACACAGACACACACACACACAGACACAGTCAATTGATGTGCAGGACCTACATCGGAGCAGAGCAGTTGACAGGCAGGCTGATAGCTATTTGAAATTTACGCTCATATTCGAAGAGCGCGCTCGCTCTCTCTCTTTCTAACAGCTATTTCAAATTTACGCTCATATTCGAAAAGCGCTCTGTTTCTTCAAAGTTAGCTTAAGATTTTGTCATTTTGTTGTTGTATCAATCTTTCGCTCATTCTTTATTCCTCTCTTTTATCTCTCTCTCTCTCTCATATATTTCAGTGCAAACAGCTCATTTTCACTCTCATATTTTGGCCGTTTCATAATTTGAGTTCGAAATTTATGGCTCATAATCCCATTACTTTGTAATTAATTGAGTTTAAATATTGAGTTAGACTGCCAGCAAATTCAAGTGAGTGTGTGTATGTCTGTGTGTATGTATGGCATGAATATGTATATGTGTGCACTTCAAGGACTTGCAAAACATTTATAGCATTTGCCTATTACTACACCGCATGCTAAAATCTTATTCTCCCTCCTGCCTTCTCATCTGTGTATGCATATGTATGTATGTATGTATGTATGTACATGTGCTGGTGTTGCTATGAATGTAGCTGTAAGTCCTGCTGCCTAATATGCTTGTTGCTTTGCAGGAATAAACGGTAAAGCGTCTGTGAGTATACAAAAATTATTAAATTTATTTAGCTGCATTAGTGTTCTTTTTGCTGGCGAATTTCTCAAGGCAGTCTCTCAGAACAAAAAGTACGAAATATTTGCAGAGAAAAAGAGCTTTAGAATAAAAAATCGTTAAATAATGATAGTTGGGCTCAACATCGTTTAAGTAAACTCTGAGGCCTTTTTGAGGCCAAATAATATGAAATTTCCTTGATCAGATGAAAACTTTCGAATTCGTTATTCGAATTGAATTTTCGTATTGGTTTTTTGAATTTACTGTAAAGGATCAGCGATAACTAGCAGTAATTTTAATTTCAACACGCTTTTTTGACTACTAAGTGTATAATATTCAAATAAATTGTACTGATAATAAGAGTTATTATCTTAGACTTATAATCACAGAAATTTGTTTTGAATATTATACAGTTAGGGTTGGATAAAATGTTTCGACAATATAATTTAATAAAATTTAAATGAAGCACTCAATTTTAATTAATTTTCAAATCAAACGACTTCCTTCAAAGGCTAAATCAATTCGAAATTGCAACTCAAATCGAATGTGCTTGCGTACTCAGATCGATTCCAGCATTAATACTTGAAAGGACTTCCCCCTGAAATGTTATGATATTATCATTTCGTAGTTTGCTATTCTGATGTTTTTGTATGGGAAACGAAAGATAAAGAGAAAGTCTGCCCTCTGCAATATTTTTGTAAATTTCTTTTCATACTTTGGAAATTTTTTCAAAACTAAGCTGTTTTAATAATATGATCACATAAAGGTAAACAAAATTGCAACATTTACATAAATGCGCAAATAAAATAAGAATATAAATTATGTTGCAAAAAAGTTGCCTCGAACTTTCAACATTCAACAGATCAGCAAAAACGGGGAATATTTATTGAAGCATTCTAAAAGTGTTGTGCAACCAGCAAATTTTTTTCACACGCTTCGCACATTCAAATAATCTCATTAGCATGCGAAAAATAGCTGAAAAATAAAGTTAAGTTTCAATATTGTTGTTGCAAAAGTTATGCCGTGCTTCGCGGCAAAAAGTTTGCGCTGCTTGTTACCGTTTTTTTTAATTTGTCTGCTTTAGATAAAAGCAAGCATGCAGCTCATAATTTTACACACACATGCGCAGTGCTAAAAAGCGCGAAATTCACACATACAAACACATACTAATAGAAAAATCTGTAGAAATAATTTTCTAAAAAAGTAGCAATCAACTTTAGCCAATTTAAATGTTTCGCTCGCAGTTCCTGGCTTATACGCCTGCATGTATGCTATGCAAATTTCACATAAATTTTGCATTAATTATTCGAAATTAAATTGTGTTATTTCGCTAGCACATGATCAAAAATGTTTAAAGGAATTTAATAGCAAGTTTCTAAGAAGACTCATAAAAACGCATTTATCAGTTATGCAATGCAGAAACATAATTTTCTAGCTCGATCTTTCTGAATATCTGTGGAATATTTGGCAAGAGAATTTCGTTTAACAAAAGCAAACTCCACCCCGAAAGAGTTAAGTCGGAAATGAAAGATATATTATTATATGATTGATTTTAATTTGTTAGTTTTATAAATGTATCTAAAATGCAAAGCATACTTTTAGGCAGTGTTGCAAAAGGATATCATAGACTTACTACTCAAACGAGCAGCATCTTAGTAGTTTCTAGCAAGACTTCAGCTCTGCCGGATGCAATAAATCGAAGGAGCAGCATCTTAGCAGTTTCTAGCAAGAGTTCAGCTCTGCCGGATGCAATAAAATAAGCAGCACTTAAGTATGCAACGCATTTTTCCACTCGCTCTTAAATGCTTGTCTAATTTGATTGTCTTCGGCTCAGTTTCTTAAGTTGCACTACAATTGCACTACTCACTTTGCTCGCTTTATATTTCAGTCAAGCACAAGTTTTCATTCACTTTAGAGAGGCAATTGGAAGAGCAAGGACACATTAGCCTATATATTTGAGCATCTGCTTTCTTTTCCATTTCTTTTTTCAACTGCAGCTCTTCTTCAGATTGCGCTGCTTCCTTCATTTGCAGTTCTGTTTCAAGATTTCGGTTACACATCCTTTTGGTCCTTCGCAATAACAACAGCAAATATATATTACTGCTTAAGTCCATTTCGCAAGTATTATTTTGAGCCGTCTTTTTTTCTGTATTTACTAAAATGGCTTTGCCGAAAAACACTAACAAAATCTCAAATAAACAAATACACACACACACACACAAACACAACAAAGCAACAACAACAACATCCTTGCAAGAGCATAACAGAAATCCAATTTGCGAAATGGATTTTGCTTGTCTACAGCGTTGAATACTTGTAGGCGCGCAAGCGGGCAGGCCGACAAATCGGCAGACAGGTGAGCAAAGAACCTCTTGCAGGGCAGCGAACAGGGATAAGCTACCTCCCCTGCGTCTCCAATCCACTAAACGTCGCACACTTTTGGCGCTGCGCCTAATTAACGTCATTCAATTAACTGTTTGCCGAGGAGTCCTTCTCAGTCAGATTTTGGCGCCAGTCTGGCAGCGTTTTGCTGTCAAAGTTTGAGCAAATATTTTGCATAAGCCTAAAAGTAGGCAAAGCAGCTGAAATTGAACCTTTAACAAAGTTCAAACTTTCAACTGAAAGCGAGTGAAAGCGAGTCACTGGCACTTTTCGTCCTGTTACCCCGCTCAATTTTGGGCCATTGCTTGCTTTTGTCATAAGCGAAAAAGCTGGCAGCATTACGCTTGAAGTATGCAACACAAAGGACAACAGCAGAGTCTGCAAGTCGCATAAAACTTTCGCCCGAAAGTATGCTACACTTTCGTTTAACTTCTTCAAGTTATGTGGACCCTTTGCGTCATTTTGTCGTTGTTCGCTTTTTCGCTTTTTTTTTATTTAATAAGCAAATAAGCACAGCGCATTAGCCTTGAAGCATGCTACGGCTTGGCGGCGTGCGAAAAGGGCGCAGGCCTAAGCCCGCCTGCAAACAGAGCCGCTCGCCCCAAATCACAGCGCATAAAACTAAAGTCATAAATCATGTTACGCCAAATAATAATAAAAACCCATTAGCGTTTAGCAGGCGCACACACTGCCAATGTCACGCACACAGGCACATACACGCACACCGCTGTAACCCAATTTAAAACTTTGCAGCCGTAGACGCCGAGTCTCCGAATGAAATAGAAGCGCGTGTGGCGCTGAGGGCAGAAGCTCGCAAGCAGCCAAGAAACAAGCATAAAATCCTTACAAGGACTACAAGCACGAAAGGTAGTTCCGCCTACGACAGCGAGATGTAAATTCCAGGCAAACTGTTGCATATTTACAGGCGCGCGTTGGCTGGCTGCCTTACTGAAGAGCGATGGTAAGACAGGCAAGCACGGGCATGGGCAACAGCATCAAAAAAATATGCAGAGAGCACATTCTAAGGAAACTTGAAAATCGATTATTTTACTTCAGTTTTTTTATATCAATAGTTCGATTTTTCTATATAAAAAACTAAATGAATCAGAAGGTTTTTCAAAAGAAAATTCGTATCTATAAATAGATATTTGAATTTCACACTAATAATTCGATTTTTGCATATGGAAACTAAAGAAATTTAAAAGAAACTTTGTATTGATAAATCGATTATTTCATTTTGTTATCGATCATTTGATTTGGTATATACTTAAAGAGTCATAAGTTTATTCAAACGCAAATTCGATTTATTATTTTGTTGACTGGATTTTTTAATGGAAAAGTGAAAATCTTCAAATTGAAATTTTAAGAAACTGCTAATAAGATTTGCCAAAAATGTGCTTGATACTTCGGAACTCTCTTTAAATGGAGTTTGTCATCTCTTCAGGCGTACTGGAATAACAAAATTTATGCTATTTTCAAAGCTTTCCCATGCAATGTCAAGTAATTGATTCAATTTTCGTTCCTCATTAGAATCAAAGACTCGTTTATATGATGAAAATGGTTCTTTTAAAGTTTTGTATACACCCAAAAATCTTATTTTAAATAAAAATTTTTTAAATTCATTCTCTACTCAGTGTTTGAATAGATCTGAAGCCGTTTACGGCAACAACTGGGAAACGGAAACAGAAGGATGTGCTGTCATGCCAAGATAAATGATTGTGCAGCCCCGCCAGACTGCTGCCTGACTTATCTGCCCGCTCTCGGCCTAGCAATGCCTGCCCAAGCAAACGCCCACCTGATGCTTCGCTGCGGAGTTGTCTGCTTGCCTTCCTGCCTGCCTGCCTGCCAGCTTGACTTGTTGCCTCTTCTAAGCTCTTGTTGCCATTGTTCTGGTCTTTGTCTTCGTAGTGGTTTTTGCTTCAGTGTTCGACACACATGCACAGCAGGCCTTTTGTACAAGGCAAAGCAAGGCTCGATGCAATCCATGCAAGAACATGTGCCAGAAAATTTTGTCGCTGTTGAGTGAATATAGTTAGGAAAACGCTCCAAATTTGAACTCACTCACTCACTAACTCACTCACTCACTGACGCACTCACTCACTCACTCACTCACTCACTCACTCACTCACTCACTCACTCACTCACTCGCTAACTCACTCATTTTCATCATTATGCCCTCCTTTTGTTTAGGCGCTAGGCCGCTGCTTCCTTGCAATTTATGGGCATTGCTGTACATTTTCTAGCAACAGCAGACGTTTCATACGATTTCTACACCATTCAAATGTATGTATAAATAATTTATTAAATATGCACTTGTCATTTAAAATGTAGAGCATACTTTTGGGCCTTTCAGCCTTTTTGAAAGGATGCTTATTTTTGCATTGCTGCTATTTTTTCTTTGTATATCCTATTTTGCATATGAAAAATCCAAAAATTATGAAATATTTCTTCGGCAGTTTGCCTTTTCTCAACTGCCAAATTTCTCATTAGTTAAAATGCCTAAAAATATGCAACAAAAAATATTTTTGTCTAGGCCCGTTTTCACACTTATGCTTACTCTAAATGGCACGTACTTTCGCCTAAAAGCCTGCTTACTCTAAAATTACTTTTAGTAGTTCTCAACTACACTTTTTCCACTCTTTCTCTCTCATTTCGCTAGTCATTCGCATAAAACTGAGCACACTCCATACTCCTCTCAAGTTTCAAACTGCATTTCAGCTTAACTTTTTCTACTTTTCTTCTAACCAAGCACAAAATTGGCACTAGCTTCAACCAAGTTATGCAGTTGTAGTAGCTTATTCCTTTGCCCACAACTTTAAACTATGTAGTTTATTACTTTCATTTGAAATTTAATTTCAACTTTACATTAATATGCGCAATATTTTTTGTCCCTGCGCACAGAAACCACTGCCACGCTTCACACAAGTGCCTCTGACTCTGCCGCTCTACTCCGCCTCTTAGCCTTGGCATTTAGCTAGGCGCATGCATACCTGCCACTTGTTGCTTCTGCCACTACAAGCACCAACAACAGCAACAACAAGGCCTTGCATAACGACCTCCAAAGCAAACAGACAACAACTGCAAGCATTTGCTTTTGCTTTTGCCTCTGTCGGTGGTGGCTTTTGCCACATTTGCCGCCTTTGTCGGGCCAATTTCACTTCCCTTATTGCGCTCACTCATATATTCACTACAACGAGTATATTCCCTATATCTAGCTACTATAATAATGCATCTAAAAGTCAGTCTGTTTGTTTGTTTTTCATTCTTATTTCTCTTGTTCTCTCCACAATTTCCAGTATCAGTGCTACAAGTTTGTAGCTCCATCGATTACTTGGAGCAGCGTCGCAACATGGCATGTCTAACCTATAACTCTTGCCCCTTACTGATAGATGCTCTGTTAAAGAGGGGCATCACATCGCAGATATTACGCGCTTGGCAATTGAGGTTCATCGAAACCAACTTTCGATACAGCTTCAATGCTCCTCGGTTGTACCTCGGAAGAACCTGCCTTTCCTTTGAAAAAATAATGAATTTCCTTTTACTACAAGTGTTACTAAGTAACGGTTACACTTAAGGCTCATCTTTTTGTTCTTTAGCATAATAGAAAAATTATGAACTACTTTTATTCAATTTTAAACTTCGATTTCTTTCATAAGGCATTTCTAACATTTCAAAGCCTCTAAAAATTTTTACTGTTGTGCAGCTACCACACACTCACACACACACACAGCGAAACAGTGACACCACAGCGAATATGTGGCATATTTTATGACGCACTGCAAATGATTGTTGTTTGCCTTCAGGTGGCGCTTAGAGTGGCGCTTAGAGTGGCGCTCTTTAGCAGCCAGCAACAATTTATTTCATTTCTCTTTTCATAGCTCACGGCTCCTTTACTCCTTTTTGCCTTCGTTTGCATCCCTTTGCAATTTCAGCCTCCATATGCGCTTTATATTCCGCTGGCAGCATATATGCCTGTTTTTTCTCGCTACGCTGCTGCTGCTGCTTTGCATTTGTGCCAGTCAACCAACGCTGCTGCTGCCCTTCTTCACTTCAGCTACTACCCCCCGCTCTCAGGCTTTATTCCCATGACTTGTTGCTTTTACGCCGCCATTTTCAATTCCTTTTTCATTGCGCGCTATTTATTTGCACAACAAGTTGTTGAAAATTGCTTTTCTGCCTTTTTAACCTCCATCCCGCGCTTAACACTTTGCACCCCCCGCCCACCCTGACTGTCTCCCGCTTCTTTGTTTGCTTGCATTTGTCATGTAGCTGTTTGTTAATGTGTGTGTGTGTGTGTGTCGTATACACGCAGACAGACACAGACACTTTATATTGCCATTCTGTTGCGCTGTTGTTGTTATAACCCCTGCCCCTGCCTCTGCCCCCCTTCATCATTGCGCGCGTTACTCGTGTTCTCCTTAATGTTTTTCTTAATGTTGCTATTGTTGCTTTTGCTGTTGTTGTTGTTGTTTATGTGAGCTTTCTTATTTGACACAAAAGCCAGCTCGTGCGATTTGCGGTCGCACGGTTCAGCTGATATTCCCAATTCAGTCGCTATCCTTTAACAGGCGCGTTTCACTTTACCTTTTTTGCCGCGCTTATCCCAGCCGCGTTTATTTTGTTATTATTGCAGCCAATGGGGCATACTTACTTGCGCGTACGTGTGTGTGTGTGTGTTTATTTAAATTTGCATATTTTCTGCGTGCGCGTTTTTAAATCGCCATATTTTATGACGCAGTCTGTTTAAACTGAAAATTGCATGCTAACAATTTGCGGCTTTCGGTGCGTATGATTAACTAAACTTGTCGCTAATGTATCTTTAATATTTTCAAGCTGTCTAGATATTTTATTAAAATATTTAACATACACTATTTTTGACATTTTTTAAATTATTACAAATCATTGCAAAAAAGTGCTTTCAATAAATTTCTGTGGTGAAAAGCGACAACAAAATATGGGCAGCTGGCACAAATTGATGGATATGTGTATATATTAGTGCCTTAGGGGCAGAATAGTGCCTTGTAAAGTATATAGCAAATTATGTGCTATAAGATATGCCGAAAACTAGCATAAGTAAGCAAGAAAAAATGGCAGCACTTTTGAGCCAACAAGCGCTAAAAGTGTTGCCTTCTGCTGAAAAATAACGTTAAAATATGCACAATTTACATACGAAAATATTTCTTTTCAACTTTTTTCCCTGCTCCTTTTCTCTAGTCCATATGCATTTACACAAAAGAAAGTTTAGTTTGACAAACTTTGTTTCTTTGTCATTGTTGTTGTTGTTGTTGCAAATGTTGATATACCTGAAAAATATCTTTAATCTTAAAATAACTCGCAATGCTGCTACTCCTTTTAGTCATCGAATTGTGATTAAAAGAAATAGGCGCTAACCTTCGACCTAAGCGACTAACATAACTAAGCTTAACTAACATTTTTTTCGAGCACATATTTTCAAGCAATCGAACTGACAATCTTCGCTGCTAATCTGTCTATTCTTTCTTCCTTTCTTGTTCTCTATTGTCATGCCTTGCCGCGAAAACATTTAATAGCGAAAACAGCAACAAAGCGTCGCATACTATACATCAGCTATATTAAATTGTAGCAGCCGCAAGCGAAAAGCAACAACAACAACAACAAATTACACAGCGTTGTATTTGCGCGCCGAAACCCATGCCAAGTTTGTTGGCTTGTTGTTTTTAGCCAAGCTAGAAAGTGACTGCAACAACATGCACACAAACACAAATCTTTCACACACACACACACAAGAGAGTAGAAAGTGTCATTGTATGCGCGCCATTTAAGCTTAGCAGCGAATTAAGCAGCTGCCACATAAGCAGCGAATTGTTGCCGGAAGCAACAGCAAATTTCAACGTGTCAAAGTGTTTAGCTTTAGTGTGTATTGTGCCGGCAGGGGGTGAAGGTGTTTTTGTGCAGGGTGCACGGTATTGGAAGCACAGCATCGGCTCTTCCAATTATATTTCACAATATTTGGCGTGTGTAGGTATGTGTTTTTCCTTTGAATGACGCACAATTCAAATTCGAAGCACCAAAAGGCAACATTTGCAAGGCGCATATAAATTTCGTTTGTCGCGCCTGGAAATATACTCTATATTCTTGCCGGCATAAGCAGCTTAAGTTATTTAAGCTTTATTGTGGCTGCCCGCCTGCGCTCATACACACATTAACTTGCTAGCCTATAAACGCTGGAGCAAAGACGAATTCACCAATTCAATGCACGCAATATGAAATGAGGCATTGTCTTGCAATTTGATATCAAATCGCGAATCAATTTTAACATTATTTCAGTTTGGTTCTTAATTTCAAATGCAATGATATACAAGACAAAAAATAGCATTTTAAATGAGTTTGATATGAAAGATATAGTTTTATTGGCATACTTTAGACAGTACATATACAGTCAAAAGTTATCACTCACACATTTGAGCAGCTTTAGCTTTTGCCATGTGTCCTTCGTTTTGCTTTGTTATTTTCTGCATTTCGAATTCATTGGAATTTTATAACAATTCGCACAATTGCAAGGAATATTGTAGATATGGCTGCTCTTTAAAGCGCTTACGTACTACACGACGTATACGTTTCATTCTCATTAAGCTATGCTCTTAATTAATAGCATATTCAAACGTCAACATAAACTGCACATGCACATGTTGACTTGTATGATGGAATTAGCCCTGCACTTGTAAGGATTTCGCTGAAGCTCGATTGATTGTGTGTGTGCTTATTAAACTGATGCAAATTTTAATTTTTCGCTTGTTCGACTCAGTTGATTTTTATAGAAAATGGTAGCTATGATATGAATATGAAGCGAAATAGAAACTACCACGGAATCTAGAATGGGAATTGAAATCGGAATTTTAAATGAAATTAAAAGAGGAATCAAAGCTTGATGCAGAATCGAATCGAGAATCAAATATGAAGGATATTCTTTTAAATCTCTACAAAAGACTTCTACTGCATATTAAAGCAATTGCAAAAAATATGCAATTATAGAAGAATATAATTTTAGATTAAATTACGGAAGCAGAAAAAGCGAAAAAATTGAGGAATGTTCACAAAAGCACACTTACATAATGAGCTTAATTACTGTGTTAGTCATTGATATTAACTGAAGAGAAGTGAAGTGAAGTAAAGAGGAGTGAAGTGAATTTTTTAATTAAGCAGTGTAGCAGCGGTGAATAGGAGAAATGCTTCGCTTTGACACACAGCAAGGACAACAAAGCACGTAAAACCAACAACAACAACAACAACAACGAAATATGCAGAAAGTAAAAGCTAGTACAAAGGGTGAAAAACAAGGAATAAAATAATTTTTATATGTATATACGAAGCCATGTGAGGAAGGACGAGGGACGAAAAGCAGTAGTGCCAAATGAAGCAGAGTTCATTTAAGATTAAATAAATTACAAAAGGACAATGAAACCGCATGCAAACGAAAATGCCTGTGTGAGTGTGTGTATTGGCAAAGGCAAAGCAGACGCCAAGGCACACAACTGACAGGACATGACAGCGTAGCAGCACACAACAGGACAGGAGAGCAGACAAGCAAGACACAAAGTCGCAAGAAAAATGGCTCATAAAAATGCCGCACTGTTATATAATTAGCAGGCAGCAAAGGGTACAAGGCTCGAAAAAGAATGCCGCAGGACATGCTGCACAACAACAACAAAGCAAAAAATAAAAGAAATTTAAGAAAAAATCATGCAAACACGCTGACAGGGTTAAGTTTACGCTGAAAAAGGCGCCGACCGACGAACCCAGAGAATTTGCATTTACTTTTACGAGCCAGGAATTCCAACAAGGAGCAAGCAAGTCTTGAAAGGCGCAACTGCAGCGCTCGGCTTCGTAAAGGTACGAGTATGCTGTGAATGCCAAAAAACAATGAATCCAGCACAGTGCCGTTGACCGAGTGACCGCTCTAAAAGTGAAGTTTTCTTCGATGTTCTGACGTATAAAAAAATTAAAAGTGAAATGAAGTTCAAATGGCAGAACTTTCCAAATCAAATGCCAAAGAAAGTAAAATCAAGAATCAAAAATTGTCAAAACTAAGGTCAAAGATTTCTAAATCAAAATCCAAAAAAATCGCAAATCAATTGTGTTTAAAATTTCACAGCGAATGTCAAAAATGCAAAGGGAAAAAAAAACCTTGTTCAAACAATTTTCTCTTTCGAATTTATGAAAATTATATTTAGGGTATTCACAGTTTCCTTCTAAATTTCCCATCTGGCAACTTCAGAACGATATCAAAATGAAACTCTGAGCGCCCCTGTTTCGTGGACCATTCTTAATTTGCCACAATCGCATTACAAGTGTTTGCTAAAGCGATTATTAAGGATTTATTACTCTCGCAAAAAGCAATATTCCATAAAAATGGAAGTAGTGTAATTATTCTCTGCGAATTCAATAAAATTTGCTTAAAATCTGTTTCCATTTTCGCGAATAAAACAGCTGATGAGAAATGCCAGCTTATCACGACAGAAAAACACGGTCCAACGCATGGCAATTTTTTCAACTAGTGGTATTTTTTGTTTGCGTGCGAAGCAACAACAAAAAAAGTTGCCAGATGGCAAAGTGGTTAAATTTAGCAGGCGGCAAGGAAAGCACACTAGATAGCATGGAACTGTTAACTCCCCAATTGTAATTTTCATTTCAAACATTTGCCAAATTTCAATAGATGCATTTTGAACTGACAAACTATTTGTGCACTGGAAAATGCTTTTGCAAAAATATTATATTAGCTTGTCGCCCCAAATTTTCTCAAAAAGCGCCCAGGCAGCTATAGACGCCACTGGCTGATGCCAGACACAGCAACGTCAGAGCATCCGCCCGCTTGAGTGCGGCAAGGCAAGGCAAGACAGGACAACAAAAGTAGCAAACGGCTATTGTTTTGCTCAACCACTTTCATCTACAGTGCCCGAAGATGGCAACGCTGGCAGAAAGTGCGGCGAGTTGCTACAACAAAGGAGCCGCAAGGCTAGTCAGAGGCATGCAAAGTTCAAAATGAAAACAGAATGTAGTGCTAAAAGAATTTTTAAAAATAGAGCACACAAAAAAATTTTAAATTGTGTGGAAGGGCGAAGGAAGAGGGGCAGCTGCCAGCGAGCTGCGATAAGGTACATTAATTAATTGCGGTCCAGCAGCGCAAGACGCTGACCCGCCGCCCTGCCAGCTCAGCTCAGCCCACTCCACCCCACTCCAGGTGTCAGTTTATGGCAAATGAGCAGTGCGAAAAATGGCACAAAATTAATGCAAAATGTTGCGGTAAATAGCGTTAAATGAGTGACTAAATAGGGTTCGAGTTTCTGAGCTGTTTAGGAAGGGGAACGAAGGCAGCTTAGCACGGCCACAGTGCGTCATATAATGGCGCCTTTGCTTATACCTCAGCTTTCGCTTTTTGACATTTTAAGCAGAAAATCATAGGGCAAATTAGCTATGCACTTGTGAGGCATGCTTAAATTTAGAAAAGGTCACTTTGCATAATTTAAATGTTAAGTATCAAAGTTCAAAAAGGAGGGTTTACGAGTATAAAGAAAGATCTAAAGTGCTGCAAATAGCAAAAGTTAAGTTAATTTAAAGCGCAGTGCAGTGCAAATAAAAGCTCTATTGAAGAGTCCTGCTGGTTATACCGGTTAGCATCTTTGCCAACGGCGTTGTGGTGGCTCAGTGAACAAGTGCCTGGTAGCTAATGCGTGAGCGCCTGGCTTCAAGACCGATCTCAGACCATTTAATAAAAAAAAGATTTATTTTTCAAATTGTTGTCTTCTGCCACTTCTTGCGATAAATTGGCAATTTTTCGAGTATATTGTTTGGCATGAAAATCTTCTCACCCCTGCCGGATTCGGTTAATGTAGGTACCGTTTATCTGTGGAAAATATAATAAGCACACACTCTCACTTCTTCAGCTTTCTACTGACACTAACATCACTTTATAAATTTCCCAAAGGGCACTTAAACACGAGCAGTTGCCTCATTAATGTTCCCATATCTTTACATGCATATCTGCATGCTATCACAGCCACACATACACTATCATCGCTAACATACACACACACACCAGCATACAAAAGGTGAAACACAACTGAATTACACGATAATTAGCGTAATTAATTGTGTGTGTGTGTGTTTGTGTGTGTGCGTGTGGCTGCCGGGCTGCCGGGCTACGCGTATGCAATTGCATCTGCCTGTCCTGTCTGTGTGTGTCAGTGCAGCTATTTGTGTGTGTGTTTGTGTGTCAATGTGTTTTCTGAGCAACGACAGCCCTAATAAATTTATATACGCTACTGATTTTATGAAAATTTAAGCATATCGATTCTGACTTTGATTTCAATTTTTTTGTATATTGTTCATATTTTTCAAATGTCGCTTGAATATTTCTATTTCAGCATTAAATCTTTTATTAAAACAACAATATTAAATTTTGTAATGCAAATATACAAAAAAATTCCTCCACATGCAAATACACATACACAGCCATACACGTTCAGCTGCAAACTTACACCTTTTCCTTTACACAAGCATATTAAATTACAAAGAGCAACAAATTTTCAGAAAGCATTCACAATTCCAATATAAATTAAATTGCAAATGCCTTCGAGTTTAAAAAGGAAAAAAAATGCTTAACATTTTTTGGAATTACACTTAATGATATTTTCGCCATTGAACCATTCAGCTTGATCCAAAGAAGGCATAGGCGTTTCGGATTCGATGTCCAACTTGGCGTATATGATTTCTGCACCCGCTTCCAACGATGCTGTGAAATTGGTCATACGATTAAGCAGCGAAATCTGCATATTTTTTTCAAATTTCATTATTCTTTTGATTTGAATTCAAAATGCGCAAAATTTCAAATTTTAATAAAGCTCATCTAGAGCTCACCAACCAAAGCTCGATTGTTCCATCTCGTACGAACTGCAGAATGGTCAGCATCAGAGAACGTATGTTACATTATAAACGTTATCTGGTCTGTATTAAAAGCGTATATTGGTAAATCTTAAAAGCTTTTCCGAATTTCCGGCTGCCCAAAGACAACAATCCGATGTGCTTGAAAGCTTTTCTCGTGTCGATAACAAGGTGCACCGGCAAAGTTCCATAGACAGGCAGCTTTCTGTCTGCCCCCAAACCAAACTGAGTCATATAACAAACATACATATGAAACTGTTATACACACAGCTTGTATGACAGTTAACAGAGTCCAACACAGCCAACAGACAGCATCCCATGCAGCCATACTGCCACATTCGTCTCACAACGCGTGGCCACGTCGAAGTGTGCGGTTCGCTTTGCTCAAACGCGCACAAAATTTTCAAACCAAATTCGAAAAACTATAAAGCGCCAAACTTGAGTAAAAACTTCAAACTACCGGAAGTGCTTAAACGCAAACAAAAGTGCGCGTGTATTTGTGTGTGCGCATCTGAAAGTGTTTAGTGCCACTTAAGCGCGTAAACATAAAAAAAAGTAATAAACGCTTCATTCGTTGGCAAGCGAAAGGTGTGTGTGTGCTTACATATACAACATACATACATATGTGTGTGTACATGTGTGGAGTTGTGTGTGTTGCTGCACAAATGTAAATAAATTAAGTGCAAATCTGGCAATAAACAAAAGGCGCAAGTGCGTTTTAGGCAGAAACAACCCGGTAGGAAATTGCAACCTTACAGCTAGACAAAAATGGCCTGCACCAAAATGGCAAACAAATTTTAACAAAAGTTCTTAGTTTATTTTTAAATGCCTTTGATAGAAGTTTTATCCAAATTAGAGTATAATTTAATGCAAAATTAAAGCAAACAAAAATGTGCAGGCTTTTCTTTGCAACTGTTCAGCAATGCCATTGAATTTATGTTGCACTTTTTGGAATAGATACTTTTATATTCGAAATTAAAATAACACTAAGAAGTTGACTTTTTGTCACTTAAAAAAGTCTAAAACCAGTTAAAAAAATCGGAATAGAAACATTCATATTCGTATTTCAAATAATTCTAAAAAGTGTAATTTTTTTCTCACTCGAAAAACTCGAACTTTTCCCCATACAAAAAACTCAACAGCCAGTGAAACAAATACGGAAGAAGTTTTGGAACAGATACTTTTATGTTGCTCACTAAAATAACACTTAAAAGTCTACTTTTTCTCACTCAAAATAGACGAAAATCAGTAGGAAAAATCGGAACGATGACATTTACATTTGTATTTAAAATAAGACTAAAAAGTCGACTTTTTTACTTACTCAAAAACTCGACAGTTGGTAAAACAAATCCGGTAGGGTTTTTGAAACTGAAAGACTTATATTCGTATTTGAAATAATGTTTTTAATTCATATAGCACCAGCCAATTTTTAGTTCCGCCTTACAGGTTTTTGACTAACAATAACCCAAAAATGGCTCGACTTTAATTACGGATTCTAGAATACAGTCTGAATTTCATAGTGGAAAGCAAAGCTTAGTTGCAGTTACACTGGTTGGCTAAAGAGGCCTCACATGGGCCCCACATGGGTTCTTGACTATGCCAAATGGCAATCCATTAAAGATTACAGTAAAATCATTATTTTTAAAATGTTTTTATTGAAGCCAGAAATCTCTTGGAATTTTTCTGCTGGGCAGCTCAATTGCAACTTCGTATAGCTAACACTTAAAGCAAGCAGACACACACACACCCTGACGTATAACAAGATGCTAATAACTCTACAGAATAATTGTGTTTGTATATTGTTCTTGTAGTTTTCTATTGTTGTAGTTTTTGTTGTTGTTGTGGTCAACAGTGAAGATACAAGCGTTGCACTTAGGCGCTGAGACAGCCTATCGAGCTATGCGAATTGAGCGGGCTGCAGCAGATTGTTCAGCTCATCTGTTGCTACTTCTTCTTCTTTCACTTCTTCTTTTTCTTCTTCTTCTTTTGTGTGCTTCTTAAACGCATTTAACGCGTAACATATGTTTCAGATAAATTGCAGCACACTTTTTTATTGCCACGCATTGTGTTGTTATTATTGTTGTTATTTTTGTTGTTGTACACTTCTGTTGCAATCTATCTTAACGCACGTGTTTTTGGTGCATACTTTCTTTCCCCCTTTTCCCCTTTGCTCTTGTTGATTTAAAATCATGAGTCGCTGAATTTCGATCCATTGAAATGAAAAATAGTGCACGATTTTGTGAAAAATTAAGCCATCAAACATTCCGGGTGAATGGAGACAGCTTATCAGCTATCAATGTTGTTGTTGTTGTTGCTGAAAGGAGTCAGTGACTGACAAAAGTGTGCTTGATAGTGCCAAATAAAGCGTGCATTCAAGCTTAGCTGAAGGTGCTTAAATCCGTTCAGATATAAAAATATGCTCGTAATTGTAAGAAATTGCTGCTACAGTAGACGCTCACAAATTAGAACCACTTTTATTTGCGGGAAGTTCAAATTTGCGAAAGGCTCTTATTTCAGGACTTTTTCTATTTTTATAAAAAGTTTTCGAAAACTTTTAATCAAAGAGCTTAAGCTTTTTGCATTAAAATTTGCAGCCTCTCATATCTAGACAATTCGAATTTGTTGGAGTCCTAATTTGAGAGCCTCTACTGTACCAGCATTTTTCTGCAATAAAAATTGTGTGAAAATGAAGGGAGAGCTGCCAAGCATCAGCTCGTTTAGATTAGGCAAACAAAAGGTTAAGTTTTGAAGTGTAAATTAAAATTTGGTGATGCTTTTGAGCGGGAAAAAAGGTAAAGCGGAAATAATTAGTGTGAAAAATAAATGTGTTGAGCGGAAACTGGAAACAAAAGCTATAGCAACCGCACTTATTGTTCCATACATCACGCCTATTTCTAAGGAAGTTTGGTTCAGCTCTCACTTATTCTTACTTAGTTACTGAAGTGTCCCCCTTCAGCAACAGGCATGGTCAACGTAAAGTGCTTTTTGAGTTTGTAATCTAGGCTCTTCTTAGCTTTTCAAATCCCATCTTGTTGTGTCACAACGATGCTTCACATGGCCCGTGTCTCTCTGGCAGCTCGTACGAGCCCTTTATTGCCACAACCATCTAACCTAACCTCTTCTTCTTAATTTTAGTGCCAAAAATTTTGCTCAGCTTGAACTTCAAAGTTTCCCAATTTATTGCATCCATTTGATCTGGTTTACTTTTTTTGCATATGAACTTTATTTCATTCAAATATATCTTATTATGACACAATAGATCAACAAAGCAGCTCCACTTATTACCACATTGCATAGCACTTGTATATATTATCTTATAGATATATCATTGGCATTTTTGTGCCAATACGCGTGGAATTTCCGTGCCTACATTTGGTTTGGAAATTCAATGCACGAACAAATAAACAACTCAACCCTCAAACAGACACATTTTGAGTTTGATTAATATAGACTGAATGTACGCAGAGACACACACACACAGAAATGTAATAATCGCAAGTGTCTGTTTCAAGTTGTTAACACCTAAACACATGCTGATATGCCTATAGATACATATACGTATGCAGATATATATACAAATTGTCTTGCTGGCACAGCTTACAATATTTATTACTACAATATTTTGCGGCAACATTTGTCTTTATCTGCACACCTTATAGCGCTATTAAATATCTAAATTGCTTAACTCGCCCGTTTTGCCCACGAAAATGTAAGCCCCAAATTTTACGACCCTCATACATTTCACAGCCACAGTCAAGTCATAATACGGCTGCGCATAAATAAACATGCACACCCTGTGCTCGGGCCGCCGCCGCCGCAAAGGAAATGAAATGGTTCAACTTGCAACTTACAACATTTAGGAAAAAGGCCGCTCGAAAATTGCAACAACAAATTACAACAAACATTACAAACAGTGCACGTGGCTGCGCCTTGAAATGTGCGTCGCAAAAAAAACGTACCCTAATTTTAGGCGCTGTTAAAATGTTTATGGTTTTCTTCTTCTTCGCGAGCCAAACACGTGCTCGTGTCTGTTAACCTGTAGTTGCGGGTATATTTTTAATGTTGAAAACTTTTACAATTCCTACGTGCCTCATATTGAAAGAACTTGACTGTGTAAGAGTGGCTGCAGCTACACTCGAAATTTTAAGAGAGCTGGTAAATTTGTATGCAAAAATTACTTATTATCCAAAAAAAAATGCAAAAGTTATTAGCTCTATGAAAGAGCATTAAAATGAAAGTCATAAATATTAAGTAAATGTATTACGTGTAGAAAAAGAAATCCATTATTTTTGCATGAAATTGAAGATTTTCTTTAGCATAGTTAGTATGTTCCGATTTAAGTCCTTCTGGGCAATCGAAGCATTGCTTACATGACGGTCGGACTCGACGATTTTCATAATTTTATCGACATTTTCGACAATTGCCCTTTTCAGCTGAAACCACACTACAAAATGTAAAATATACAGTCAGATACCGAAGGCACTGAAGAGCACTTTCTAAACCCGTAGACTGTTCTCCTTCTGCTTTTATTCACTGTCAAAGCTATGATCAAGGACTTGGCTGCTCTAGCTGAATGTACACAAAGAGAGAGTTGCTGCTTCCAAAAGAATATCCAATCTTTTTAGCATCTCAACCAGACTTCTAGTTGGCGTCCATATCGCTCACACCTTCCATGCGAAACACTTGAGTGGGATGAGTCTGAGCGACGACAGCAGCTTTAGGGGCTTTCTGTAGGACAAGTAGTGCCTTTCTCTATGGTATTTTGGATATTGCATTCATTTTTGGCACCTTTTTTTATACAGTTCAAAGTTTTCGATATTCCAAAATGTAATTATTATGGATATATGAAAGCGAATAAAAATATATAAATAAGTCATTGGCGCCATTGAGACTCAGGCCTAGCTTTCTTAAAGCGCGAAAACCAAACAAAAAATAGTTTTAAAAAAAAATTTCATTGATCTAAGATTATGATTTATAATCCAAATAAAAGGGGCTTATCTGTACAACAGGCAGATCCTTTGCCTATGTCAGTTCAATATCAAGATTCAGACTATTCAGTTTGCTGTCTATTTAGTTTCCAAGAGCTTGGAAGCGAATTCAACTGAATTAACTTCAGCTGCCGCTCAATAAAACATAAATTACAACTGAGAATGAAAGCGAAATCTCACATGGCATTCCATTTGCTGCAGCTAAGCGGGTGAGGTTTTGTTTCCGTTTCCTGTTGCTGGTGCTGCTGCTCTTGCTGGCTGTGTTATGATATCGCTGCAATGTTTTTGAAGCTGGCAAGGCAGCAACTATTTTGCGTTGCTTTGATGTTATTTGAAGCGAAATAATGAAATATGCAAAAGGCACGCGCACTCACTCAAACTCACACTCACAGACAGAGTTCTGCATTCGCAGGATAACAGTTGGCAGAGAAAAGTTATGGCTAAGCAAGTTATGTGTGGCTTGTAAGGATTCTAGTGGCTTCACTTGAAGTTGTTGAAAACTTGACAAACCATTTGCAAGCATCACTGAAATTTATGAAAAATATGAAAATATTAAAAAAATAGTTTTGCATGGCTGCTTTAAAGGCTATGCAGCTCAGCGCTCATGCCAGCTTTCTTTAAAGCTGCTATCGCCGGTAGAGAAGCTCTGTCAGGTGGCAACTCGGTAACAGGTTGTTGCTGACCAACTAAGAAGAAGAGCAAGAAGAAGAAGAAGAAAAAAGGAGAAGAAGAAGGTATCACCATGTAATTTCTATGACTTTAAGAATTCCCCTTGCACTGCTTGGATTTCTTCATCAAGAGCGTGGATTTTACACAGTTAAGTTTGGATTAATTTGAAATCTGATGATTTCGCTGACTTTCAAAATTTCCATTTCAAAGCGTCGAAACCGAAAAGTAAAGAAATTTTTTTCGCAGCTACTCAATATTATTCACCGCCAGCGTTTGATTTGCCTTCACTAAATTGCAGTAATTCACATAATTAAATACCGTCTAAAATGTCCATATTTATTACTAGCAAAAATGTTAACCAACCACAACAACAACAATTTAATAGCTACACACAATGTGCCGGCACACGATATATGTACTATATACAATACAAAACGCTTCCGACATATAAACACTTTAATGCATAATAAAATTGCACGTAAACAGCAGCAAAAGTCGCGCATTAAACCGCTGTAAACTAATTTCGTAAATGTCGGCATTTCCATTTTATTTCAATGAAATTTTCATGAAATTTACATGTGCACATTTAAAATGCTTCAATTCGATGTTATTTATTAGCATCGGAATTAAGCATTTTTATCAGCTATATTTAATGTGATTCGTTCAATTGAAGAAAAATACCAAATTGTATTGAAGTATCTCTGGCACTTGCCGCGATGGCTCAGTGAACTAAATGCTTGGTCGCTGATGCGGGAGGGCCTGGGTTCAACTCTCAGCCGGGCACATAACATCTAATAGAGAGAGCATTTGTTTTCAAACTGTTTCTTTGCATGGCGCCACTTCTCGCGATGAATTGACAATTCTCCGAGAATATTCTTTGCCATGAAAAGCTTCCCAAACCCGTTCGAATTCGGTTACTGTAGGTCCCGTTAATTTGTGAAAAATATAACAAGCACACATAAGTTAATGCAAGAAAGCTAACCAATCAATTACAGTGAATTCTCTATTTATGCGAATTCTTTTTATGCGCATTTTTTTTTGCTTTTTCAAAGCTATGCGATTTTTTCCTTTTTTATTTTGCATGGCATTCCGCTAGAAATTAAAATTTCTATTGAACATATCCCTATTTTTGCAATATAAGTCGCGTCTTTTTTTATGCGATTTCTTTTGTGCGGTTTTCTGTGGAACCTATCTACCGCATAAAAAGAGAATTGAGTGTGCTATTATTAACATCGATGATCGATCTATACAATAAAGTTCATTTGGAGTCGGATATCATTTTGCTTTGAGCTGAAGGCAGTTCTCCGCTCTCTCTCTATGTGCCACTTCCACATAACTATATGTATTCATTAAAAGCGCAGCAATTATTTATGGCAAGTGACTATTTTAAAAATCAATTTACTGTCAAATTAAAATTGAACAACATAACTTCAGGCTTCACCTTACCAAAGGACATGCGCGGCTCCTTCTGCTTGAAACACGTCTGTTGGCAACTTTTTGTTCGCACTTTCAAAGAAACTTGTGCGACTTAATTTTAATTTTAAATTTGTCAAGTGGCAAGTGGCAAGCTAAATTATTTATTTTCGAAGCAAATAGCGAACAACTTTATTTGCATGCCATTCACGTTTCGCGCATATTTACAAAATATTCAACACCAACAAAGTAAAACACTTCAAGTGCTTCGTTGGCGCTTTACAAATTTACAATTTGACAAATTTACAAACTTCAGCGTGCTACACTTTTCACTTTCTAGTCGTTTGCAATTTGCATTTTTTTTAGTTGCTTGCTTGCGAGTTTATTGTGTATCTGTATCTCTTTGCCTTAGGGCGGGGAATTTCATCAATTTAACAAGCAAACAGTTGAGTCGTACTTAAGCGCCTGCCTAAACTTTTGCCGAAAACTCTTCTAAGCAAACATGTCACGCTCGTATAGAAGTGTCCTTAGCTCGGTACAAAACTTCACTTTATTTGCACTTTTAATTATGAAATGGGTTTTGCAAGGCATTTCAAAAAGTTTCGAAACTAAATTAAGTGCTTGTTCGCTTGTCAAGCTCAGCGCAGGTATATTGACTTGAGCAAATTGAGCGTGCTCAAAATAAACCAAAAGCATTAGGCAAACAAGCAAAATGCCAGCTACAAGTTGACACCAGCGAAATGTACTTGCAAATATTTATATAAGATAGCAAGCCAGGCAAAAAACACTTTGATAACATGACACGTTGAGAAACGAGCGAGAAAAGCCTAAAAGGCAGCTGCCAACAAGCGCGATGCCTACACTTGAAGTGCAATCGGAAGCGTGAGAAATGCGTTTGAGATGCAAAAAAGAAGAACTTTTGAAAGAAAACCTTTATAAGAGAGTAGGCACTTTCATAATACTCTTGAAATTTATTTAAATTGTATGCCACTCTTCCTCTAAAACTTTAATTTGCAATCCTTTTAGTTTCCTCTGAGCATGCTGACAATGTCGTCATCTACAAAGCAAAGCCGCACACTGTCAGCGACAGCAGAAAAGATATGATGTCTTTGTTGTAGCACAGAAAGTTGTCAATGGCGGTTGTAATGTGATTTGAATGTATGTGTCAGCTGATAGCAAACATAATGGCATGGCAGCTCTAAGCTAGTTCATTATAAGAAGCAATGGCAACAGTTGCACTAACACAATGATAGAAGAAGTATACATATGTATGTAGCTGATGGCTTTAAAAATTCGAATTTTTTTCTTCAGCATATAGAATTGAGAATCCTGCAAAGCTTATATGGAAGTAGCTAAAGGATCTTTCAAAATTCTTACTTTCTGCAAAAGTCGAGCATCTTTTTTATTAAAAAGCAAATTTGAAAAACAGTTTTGCCATAATTTCCATTGTATTATTTATGTTCAGCTCATGCAACGACTTCATATATCCCTTCAGCCTCAAATCATATATCGAAGCTCATTTTAACATAGTACAAACCTCAAATTGAAATTACTGTTTGACTTAACATTTTGCGCAACAACAAAAACTTTTGAATTGATTAGTTTGAATATTTTGGCAGTTTTCAATTTGCATATATATTGCATATACTACTAGCAAAAAAAAGCCGTTCAGATCAACAACAAAATGTGCATACTGGTCCAAGGCGCGTGTTGTCGAAAATTCCTAAGACTGTAATCCGAAATTTCCAAAGCCCATGCTACACTTAGAAAAACAAACAACTGCGTGTAAACAAAATTTCCAAGAAGCAATTTCCTAGTTAACAAAGACTTTACGCTCCGCCCCTCTCTCTGCTTACAGATGCAGAGCAGCGTGAAAATCTGCGCTGGATTATCAACACCTAACAAAGTCGTTCATAATTGCGGATACAAATAAGTAACGAGCAAGAAACAGCAATTAATTAAAAATCAATTTGATCATATCAGCTGATAGGCAACGACAGATTTATGCGCTACACTAACTGTTCGCACACTCCGATGTAGTGGCAGCAATCTGAAGATGCTGTCAGTGCTAAAGAAAACATTTTATATGAGAGCACATTCTTTGCTATTTATGTATATCAACTATCGAGCGTGAGACTGTAGTTCTAGAATTTGTATGAAGAAAATTCTGAAATGAAAAAATCCATTCGGCATATTAATAGCAAACCTAGCATAAAGACACCTATAGTCGGAATAGTCAGTTAAAAAAATGAGATCTTCTCTACTTGGCGTTTCAATCGGGGGCACGATCTACCGCGCCTTCTCTGCCTCTTAAGTGACACCTCAAATACCTTCATCGCTGTAGCTCCTTCGTCCATATGCTCGACATGGCACAACAGCTAGCGAAGCCATAAAGTTAACTTCCTTTTACGATGCTGAATTTCATTCCATGCTTTCTGAAATTGAATTGGCATTTTCTGAATTCCAATGTTTATTCTGGAATTAGGATTTCACTTTCTGAATTTCAATTTATAATTCGGCAATTGAATTAACATTTTCTGAAATTAAATTAACATTTTCAGAATTTAAATTTATAATTCTGAAATTAAATTTTTATATATTAGTTATTCTAAATTTAAATACATGTTTCTATTTTATTCAAACTTTCTGAATTAAAATATATCATTCTGAAATTAATTTCACGATTTCTGAATTTCAATTAAAAAATCTGAACTTCAATTTACACTTTATTACATGGAAATTAGAATTCTGAAATTGCATTAACATTTTCTGAATTTTCATTTAGTATAATTCTGATATTGAATTGACATATATGTACATATGTGTATGTATGTACTACTACTCTTATTTAATTTGACTTTTCTGAATTTAAAACTATTAATCTGAAATTTAATTTACAATTTCTTAAAATGAGTTTATACTTCCTGAATTTCAATTAAAAAATCTGAACATCAATTTACACTTTCTTATTGGAAAATTAAAATTCTGAAATCGAATTTACTCTTACTGAATCTAAATTCATAATTCTGAATTTGAATTAACGCTTTCTGAAATTGAAATGGAAAAGTTGTAGTTTGTTAGATAAATCTGACAACCGCTGAGATTTTTGCTTAGCACGTGTACGAAGCAGTGCGAAGCTGGAAATCTTAGTCTAATTACTAGACGCGCAGCTAGCTGACGTTGTGAATACCGACGCGTGTTTACATTAAATTTAAATTTATTTAAATTAAATCGACGCTGTGCAAATGTATACAAATTCGATGCTTCAAGCATGATTCATGTTATTTATTTTAGTACGAGGCACTTAATTGGCTAAAATATGTAGGCATACGCGCAGCGTGGTAGCGCATCATAACAAATGTAGAGAAAAACAAATTTACGTATGAAGAAAAAAAGGCAATAAAACTTTCATTCATTCATTCGTGCTCAATGCTAAAATTTTATAACTTTTTATGGATTTTATATGAATATCATCGAATCAATGCAGAAACCACCAAACCAAATCAACAACAAATCAGGCAGGCTAATTAGCTTGAACCGCTGAGGGAGCTATGAAGTGGCTGTAGTGGTAACTCACGCTGCGCCCACATACATATGCTACTTTTTAGGTGGCGAGGGGCGTCGCTGTTTCAATAATTTATAGTTGCTATTTAAAAGCACGCACGTGCACCGGCGTAAATCTGCAAGTTAGTCGCCATTTTTCACAAGAATTTCTGCAATAAATTATGAAAAATGTTTCGCTTGCACACTTGCCAAGTCGAAGAACAACACCGCAGCGTCCTTTTTGCAGGCAGCCTAAATGTATGCTGTGATTTATGGCCATGCTGCGATATTCAATTTCATGTGCAAATATTTTATTAATGTGCTTTCATTTGTCATTTCACTGGCGCTGGCACTCTTCACTCTGCTTACTCCTTTGCAGCTGCCCTAATTTTACATAATTTTATCGACGTCGTGCTGTTGCTGCTTCTTCTTTTTTGTGTGTGTGTAGTAGCACACATACATGCATACATACGTTAAGCGAAAGTTTTCTAATCAATTATGTGCCATAATGAGCTTGCTTTGTTGTAGTTGTTATTGTTGTTGACTGTTGTTGTCACTTTAAAATTAATAAAAGTTCTTTTGGGTTTATGTCCTGCTTCATGCGAGTCCTTATTGGCTGCGCATAGAAATGTTTGTGCTTGATTTATGTGATGTGCTGGCAGGAAATAAGGTAAGCTAAGGCAAAAAGCTTGAAGGGCATGAGCGCAAAGCTATGCCTTAAGAGGAAGTAATTTTTGGCAAGCAACAAGTGGCGCCTCAGCCAAATCCTTTTGTGGCTGTTGACTTGGAAAATTGCGTGTTTAGGCTGTCTTTTGCTGCTTTTTCGTTTTTGCTTTAAAGCTATTCGCTTTCATTTTGCTCTTTCTGCTACTATGACATTTTTTAGATATTAAAGCAATCAAGCTTGTGGTCAATAGAATTCCGTGGAGCACATATATGTATAAGAATGCTTTTATAGGAACATTGAATTAGCCTCTATTTTGTTTGGGCATGTGTTAGCCAAGAGATGCTGGTGGTTTAGACTTAAGCTGTTATTGCTTTTGACCGTAAGCAATATGCATATTGATTGCCAAATTCTAGTGGCCGCCAAACTAAAGCATGTCATTGTTCCAATATACATGATAAAGTTTAAAGCTTTGGGTATGTTGTGACCTTTCACACTGAAATGCGCCCAAATGCACATAAATTATTGAAACACTCACAATTACTTTGCCTATTTTTAGGCGCATTCTAAATAGTACAACTGAACAGTTAGCAACGGAACTGCGCGCTTCTATTGAACTGTTTAGATTTCATCGTAGTTCAGTAGGTGTTGACATAACTCGAAGCGCCTAAATATATGCCATAAATAATTTTAGCTAACCAAAAACATGCGAAAATTTCAGCTCGTTTCAAAATCCACGCATAATTATTGCCCTTCAATGCTTCACTAAACCACACGCCCACTACAATAAAATTGCATTATAATGCCGCGATTTCATTGCGCATTGGCGCCTAAAAATAGGCAAGCACTATACACATAGCAGCAAAATAAATTGGTTCAATATTCGAGGCAATTTCCGCTGACGTATTTTCAATAAATTGTTAACATCAAAATTAAAACGTCTTCATCAGATTTGCGGTAACTGCGCGCCGGCAACATTCATACGCAGCTGGCAAATATCCTGAAGCTAAGCAGCGGAAACTCCAGCGGAAATTTAGCTTTATAAGCAAACAAATTTTCGGCGCTACACTTTTCGATTGTATTGTATGTAAATAAGGAACTGTTTGTGCGTTAAGGCAGAAACTTGAGTGTGGGCGCATTTGTTTCAGATTTTTGACATGATTGGGTTAGTCCAAGTGCGAGAACTCATTGAATATGCAAATAGCATAATATACATGCAGGCGCAAAGCAGGACACTACAAGCATAATATATGCTCAAAAGAGAACAATATGACCGTAGGCAGAGTAGCCTGTGCCGTCTTCTGAACGTGGGCCTAGATTAAAGTAATAAAAGGGGTCCTATGTAGAAGCAGAAAACCATTGGAAATAAAAGAAATGCTTTCTTGAATAATTAAAGCATTTTCGAGCAAATTGTTTAGAAAAAAGTTTCTTGCCAAATTTTAGAAAATTCTTACTTGAAAATTTTTAGAATCAATTTATTATACTTAAGCACATATACAAAATTTTGCATTTTGCAAACTACATAGTTTTTGAAAATATTTTCTTCAAAAAGATTCTGAATAAGAATTTGCTTGAAGAGTTTTGGTTTAGGCGTTCTTATAACTTTTCAAAAATATCTGCTTTATTATGCTTAATTTATATCATTTGGCAAGTTTTGAAGAAACTTTAAAGTTTAAACGCTTCTGACTGCTAGAACTACTATTTTCTTAAACTTTTAATTTCTAATGAACTAGGCCAACGGTTTTGAAAATTTTCATTGAAATTTTTTAAATTTCAAACACTCAAAACTGTCAACATAAATTTTATCAATATTAAAACTAACATGGCTTGGAACGAATTAGGGGCGCACCAAATCGACGACACTCTTTTCTGGAAGGTGTGCCAAAACATTTCAAAACTGTACAAAACTGTTTTGTGCGCCTTTTTAGCTAGTAAAATGCAGCCATCATAGCTCAAACAGCTCAAACATCAAATGCGCCTAAAAGCATGCTTTGTTTGCGTTAACTAAGCGTAAAAACTAAACCGTGTAGGCTTGACAGCAAATTTGCATAAAGTGTTGCCCTTTTCTGTTAGTTTATGTCAAGCGATATAAAGGCCAAATGGGCACATTGAAGCCAAAGTCAAAACCGTTGGCCAAACTCAAAACTGAAGCTGAAAGTGTACCTGCATTTTATTTGGTTAACATTTTGTGACTTTGGTTGTAGTTTTTGAGCCTTACTTGTCAGGCTGATGTTTTGGCTGCCACTCAAGCGAATCACCGGCCTTTGATATACTCATGCAGTGCTTGGCAGCTCGTTTCATTAAAATGCCACTCGCATTTAATACGTTATTAACACTTTCCGCTGCCGTATTTCATTAACATAATAAATCAAGCTCACGGCAGGCGAAGAAGTGCCTCCGGCCTTCGCAATGTGGCTCATATGTGGCCGCCTGGCTCATGCTAGAAATGCGCTCATCAAGGCAAATCAAAATACTTTCATACAACAACAACAACAACAACAACATGAAATGAAAAATTTAATTTAACAAAACAACAAGCCAACAAAAAAGACAAATCAAAAATTCATTTTAGATTTAAAATAAACAAGCACATTTTTTTTTGTAGCGCGCAGGCGAAATGAAATAAACAAATCTTAGCAACAATCTTCTCGGCAATATTTGTTTGTTTGTAGCAAATTAATAAAGCACATGTCAGAAATATGTTATCTTAGGCATGCATAAACATAAATTCCCACTTTTTCGCATAGTCGAATTTCTATGGAAAGGCAAGTCATGCGGTGTCGGTAGTGCCACGTCTCACAGATGCAAGCTTCCTTCAAAGCTGCAGGTGGCTGCTCTGCTAGCTGCTCTAACTCACAGGCTCTACATCATTTCCAAATTGATTTTAGAGAGAATAAAATTTAACTCAGTTGAATCAAATTGATTTTAGAAAAGCACAAATTGATTTCAGCAAATGTTAAACTGATTTCATAAAAGGCCAAATTTATTTCATAATAGTCAAACTGATTTCAGAAATGGTCAAATTGATTTCAGAATTAAAAAATTTTTTTGGAGAAATTCATTTCAGAAATGCTGAATTTTATTTCAGTTAGTCGAATTTACCTCAGGCAATTACAGTCAAACTGAACACAAATTAGTAAAAGTTACTTTAGTAATGGCAAAATTTATTTCAGAATAGTCAAATTGATTTCGGATAGAGTTAAATAATGTATAAGATTTCAGATTAAGCAAATTGATTTCAGAGTAGTCTAAGTGATTTCAGAAGCAGTCAAATTGAATTCTGAACAGTAAAATTGACTTCAGTAATGCCAAAATTTATTTAAGAGTAGTCAAAATATTTTCAGATCAAGCAAATTGATTTCAGAATAGTGAAAATGAAACAGTTAAATTTTATATGGATTAGTAAAATTAATTTCATTAATGGCCAATTTGATTTCAAAAGAGTCAAAATGATTTCAGAAACGGCAATATTGATTTGAGATTAGGCAAATTTATTTAAAAAAGCGTCAGCTGTGAATGGATCATCAAAAGAAAATTTCTACATACCTCTTAAAGCTGTGCATCCATGAGCATATGTAAATGTTTGAAGATGTGTCACAATGACCTTTCAGAGCGCTTTGACTAGTTGGCGCTAGACTGCATGCCTACTACAAAAACAATCTAATTTAATCCATGTTATTGCAAAGAAAGCAAGAAATTTTAATTTGATTTGATTTGAAAAAGTAATGAACTTATATGCGTGCAGAATATCTACATGCAGAAAAGGAGAGAAATATTAAATGCATTAAAGTTGCATGAAAGCATTTCAGTGTGGTCATTAAGTGTAATAAAATTGCATTAAACTCTCGTGTTGCCTAGCTGCAGGCGTAACAAATACAGCGACACTGTGCTACCTTGCAAAAGCAACAACAAGCGATAACAATGCGTTTAAGCAGCAGCACAAGTCACACGCATATATACCAGTGTACGCTCACACACACATGCACGTAGCACACAATACACGTGCAATCACGCACTAAACTAGTAGACAAGATACACTAACACATCGAAGAAGGGCTGCCTCAGGGCATCTAAATGTTTTAAAGTATAGGAAAATAGTCGGGAGTATTTTTTAATATGCTGTGGTTTTTATTGAGTATAGTTTAGGAAAATCAGAGAATGCAAAACTAAAGAGGTAAGAAGTAGATAATTTTCTTCGATGATCATTCTTGATACCGGTTTTTGTATTCGAGCATTCACTGACTGTCTTCTTACACAAAAATTACGATACAAATGAAACAAGTGTATTTGATATACTTAATACATTTCAACTTCATTCAATTAAGATTAAATTTGTTATATAAAATTTTAATCATAATTCCATCTAAATGCAGATTTTGTTCCATTTAAAGTTTGCATAGAAAGACTTTGCTAGGCAGAGCTATTCACTTAAATTGGTCAACTTAATCTAACAGCACTATTGCCAATGTCTCAAAGTGCCTCGCATTCTCTTTGCATCGAAAGAGCCTCTCTGACAACACTACTACCATAAAATTTCCAAAGCAAATCACAGTAGCCAGATACATACAAGCTCAGCAGCTACAGGTCACTCAAGCCGCACTAATTGCCACAGGTAAATGGCAAATGTACATGAATTTCCATTAACCCTCGCATCAAAGAACAATGCCAGCGAAGGACTAAGCTGAAGGATGTGCATGAGAGTGAGCCTGCAGATCTGCTCAAGTGGAATTACCAGCAACGAATGAGCAGTTAAAGCAAATGCAAAGCAATAGCAAGCGTAACAATAAAAAATTGTTACCTGGCCAGTAGAAAATTGTTGCGTATACGCCGCAGTGCCCAAGAACCACAACCACAAGTGGCAGGTCTAATTGAATTGTTGCTTTATAGTAGTGCAGTGAAGTGTGTTTGTATGTGTGTGAGTATGGCAAGTGAAGCAGAAAGCAATGAATTGTTTGAATAAAGCATGCGAAATGGAAAAAAGTAGAGTAATCGAAATGGAAAGTGGCTGAAGTAGAGCTGGCAAAAATTAATGAATGCGAATGTAAAGCTAAATGAACAATTAGCTTGTATTTGGAGTAGGAGCGCCTTAAACAACTAATCGGCTTTACCTTTGAGCCTTGTGAAAAAGCACAATTAAAGCCCACTCACTGCAAAATTCCATTGTCATGGTGCCGGCTACACACACACACAGACGCACATCTTAACGCTTGAGAGGCTGCATTGAATTGTGGCCAAATTGCGGGCAACGACTTTCAACACCATAAGCCAGACAGACACTTGAGAAAGCAATTTGCAGAAAGCTTAAAGAGCATATAAAAATTATAATAAAATTTTAAATTATGAAATTGTTGAATTTAAATGTAATACTGGCACATAAAATTATGATAGTGTATCTTCATATTCGTAGAATCAGTTTTAATAGCAAGCCAACTTTTAAACTTTGCAAATGATATTGAGAATTTCAGTATTGAGAAAAAATAAGAAATTGCGCTCAATCCAAAGAGTAACTGGATAAATACGTGAAGTGTTTTGAGAACAATGATTTTTCTGTGATTGGCGAGCTTTTAAAGAAAATCGTTGAATTTTTGTCCTGAAAATGGAAAATCATATATAATGTAGCAATCAACTTGCTGAAAGTACTGCTCATTTTTTCTCTTCGAAATTATAATTTAAGAATTTGATCAAAATTTAGAGTGAACAAATAGAAAATTTTTGGTATTGTGCCACTTTTAAAGTTCACTTCCTGAAAAAAGCGTCTTTAAAGTTTCGAGATGAGTGTCGCAGCAATCAGATGCGCTTAGAAAAGAGTTCGGTATTTTAAAGAAAACAGTTTCATTTATACATTAAGCTTTTTTAAAAGACTTTTTCACTTACTCCAGTTGTTTCAAAATATTTTTAAAGTCAATCTAAATTTTGTTCTCTTTAATCTTTCTTTTAACGTAAAACTTGCTCAAGAGATTTTCAGCGGCTCCTCTGTCGATCAATTTTTTACCATAAAGAGAGTTTTGCACAGACCAAAAAAAAATGATAGTCATACGTTGGTGCAAGGTGCGGGTTATACAATGCATGCATTAAAACTTCCCAGCCAAGTTCTGGCAATTTGTTCCGAGTTATCAAAAAAAAATTTGCGGATTTCTTCAGATATTTCACTCATTTTCAAATAAATGTAACTTTTTACACTGGTGATGAATTACACAACTGGCTTCACACAAAATTTAGTGTGTAATGCCATCTTTCAAACATATCTTAACCTGATAAAATTGGTCTAGTGTTGCCAGATTTGTAAGTAATAACATCATCTTGTAACGAAAAACTGATAATACTTTGAATATGAATATCTTTTTGAAAGTGATACAACTATGGTACTTATATAAGATGCGTTGCTTAAAGTTATGCTATATACTAGATAAGAATTGCATAGCAACAGCACAGCCAACCCACACACACACACACATGCACACATGCACACATGCTCTCTTTGAAACAAAGCAGCCTTGATTCGCAGCTTATAACTCAATAATGAACCGAAATCTGCGCTTTCACTTGCGCAAACAAACGAACAATAATTCCTAATTCCGCCCTCTATTTCGGCCACTTGCCACAATTTCTCTTGCATAATCCACGGCGCAGCAGCTAATGTAATATAGACTCGGCGAGGAAGCGTCAACATGGCAGAGGCTTATCAGGACAAGCAGTCTGTGCACGAATTTGTGCGGCGTCTATATTTGGAGTGCATTTATCGCTATCGCCAGAAAATTCGCCAAGCGCTGCGAAATGAGACGACACTGGCGACGGCGGAGGCGATGGCGGAGCAGAGCGCTGGCGCAGGTGAAACTCAATTAAAATGGCTTTGATGTTGGCTTGTAACATTTAATTGACTCAACTCCCACCCTCATTATAGATTTCTTCAATGTGAGTGCATTTGGAATGCTGCCGTTCGAGCAGCAGCAGACCGTAGCCCAGCAGCAGCAGCAGCTGGAGGAGAGCAATGGCACTGCAGCAGCTGATGCGAACACTTTCGTGCCCAATGGTGCCGAGCTCTTCTTTGAAAACCTTTGGGAAAATGTCAGCGACAGCGAGAATGCCTCGCACATCCCGCACTGTCCTTTGCGCTTTGATGGCTACCTTTGCTGGCCGCCCACGCCCGCTGACACGGTGCTCACGCAGAATTGCCCCGATTTCGTGGAAGGATTCAATAGCAAGTTTCTGGCACACAAAACGTAAGTGCAGCCTCAACTCCTTCTGAGCCTCTATTTGAAAAACTTTGATTTAGTAGCATAGTTTTAGGAGTTCGCAAACTTTGATTGCTTTAGACTGTGCCATCCTCGCAGAGCGCCTTGAAACAACAACAAAATGTTAAAATGTAAAATTTTCGAATTTAAAGAGTTTCGAAAAGGTTTTAAACAAAATAAAATATATAAAATTTAAAAATTTAAAAATTTCCGAATCTTCTGGGAACTTTTGAAAAATGTAATGCTCGAAAAAATTTCTCAGACACTAAAATTGTTGAATTTGAAATTTTTGGCAATTCTTAACAGCAAAAAATTGGATGACTTCCAGGGAAAAAAAAGTTTTGTTCATCAAGAAATTTTTCAGTGTGAACCAAATTTTTAGAAAACGAAATCGCTTGGAAAATTTTGCAAAATTTGGAATCAGAAAAATTTATGGAAATAAAAAATATTTAAATTTCCTTATTCCAAGCAACGAAAGTATAAAAGACTTATTTTATTCAGATTTCAACATTTGGCGAAGGTTAAATGTTCAACCATGCGCTCCGCAAAGCATGAAAAACTTTGTGCAAAACTTTGTAGCATACTTTTAGGCATCCTTAACGGCCACCAGATTTGCCACTTCCATATTAACGGCAATATTTGCCACTTGCTTATTCAGAGAAAGTTTATACATGTTAAACGACTTCAGCTCAAATTTATAATCTCATCCTAATGACATTAGTCATTCAAAAAAACTGCTGTCTGCTTTAAGGCGCAGGAGCTGCTACAGCCAAGTCAACTTTTAGCTTATTATAAAAATATTGCATAAATCTTGCTTGACGTTCGTGCAGCTTAAATTGATAAACTCTCCTTGCTACACGTAAAAAAGTACGTTTGAAAAATTACAGCATACTTTTAGGTGCTCGTAGCAACTTATTTTAGGCGCATGCCACTTTCCGTTGGTACACAAACTTGTTTGATAAATTTCATTTGTTTTGCATGCACTTATTTCACCAAGCACGTCAATTAACTTAAATTCAAAAGTTGCTGCCTAACTTCAGGCGCAATTCAGATGGCAAGTCAAATTCTTTCAGCTCTTATGTTGCTAATTTAAGGACTTTCATTTGCCTTAAGTCAGCTGCTAACTTGTTTTAATTTAATTTGCGCTGACGAAACTTTTCAACACGCTCAGCTTATGCTTGCATACTTTCAAGCGCTCAAGCAAATCTACAACAAACGCAATTTCTTTTGCCATATCATCAGTTGCGCATGTAGATAAATTAAATTTATGCTGGCAACATTTTTAATTACATTTAAATTCGAATTAAATGCCACGAGCGCGCATAGCAAAAGTTACCTTTGGGAAACAACCCTAGCATACTTTTAGGCAGCAAAAAACATTTCAACATGTCATAAAATAAAATAAATTAAATTGCAGTTGTCTGCCCAATGGCAGCTGGTATCAGCATCCCGAGAGCCAGCGGGAGTGGTCAAACTACACCAACTGCGTTGATTATGAGGACTTTGAGGTAAGTCTATTTGAATTGCAACACGCCAAAAAGCGTGCTTTACAACAAAATTTAAGCAACTTTTGTGTATGTGTCTCTGTTTTTTACAGTTTCGCACGCTTGTAAATGAGCTATACGTCAAAGGGTATGCCTTATCCTTGCTGGCTTTAGTGCTGTCCTTGCTCATCTTTCTGGGTTTCAAGTGAGTTAGAAATTATCTTAGCATGTTTTCTCTATTGCTCTATCTCTCTGTCCCTCTTGCACACACAACTTCGCTGCAGATCCTTGCGCTGCACACGCATACGCATACACGTGCATTTGTTCGCGTCGCTGGCCTGCACGTGCATATCCTGGATTGTATGGTATAAATTGGTTGTGGAACGGCCTGACTTGATACGCAATAATCCTGTAAGTATGCGCGCACTCGTATGTGTTTGTGTGTGTGTGTGTAGTTGTATGCACTAATACTACGTTATGTTTATTCTGTTTGTAGACCTGGTGCATAGCGCTACATTTGATCGTGCACTACTTCATGCTGGTAAATTACTTTTGGATGTTCTGCGAGGGCATGCATCTGCATTTGGTGCTTGTGGTGGTAAGTGGTAGCTCTTCACATTGACTAATTAAATTTCAAATTAATATAGAGGCAATTATTTTGAAGCAGAATTATTAATTAATGTTTTAAAAGGGTTGTTATAATTTTCCTTTTTTTATTAGCTTAAAATGTGGAACGAATTGGCAAAACCTTTTTTGAACTAATATGAAATATTTCAAAATCATTTTTTCATGAAAGTTAGACTAAAAAGAAATTTATTCAATTATATCAGTCAATTTTGTTTATTAAAATTTTATAAATTTGCTTCGAAAATTTTTAAATGTTTAGTTTTATTAAAATCGCGCCTAAATGTATTCACTTTATTCAATGTTTTCACTTGAAATTCAATTCAACTTCAAACACTCATTCAATGTGAATGCAATTTATACGAACCACTCTTCAAGCCCAAAATAATAAAATGTTGACAAGAAATTTCAATGAGTTTAAAAAGTAAACCACGGTCAACTGCTCAGCCTAAAATGACAAAAAGTTATGTAATTTCTTCAGAAATGCAATTTTGAATTTAATGCCTTAAAGCCGCCTGTGCCGAAAAACATTCCTTAAACCCCTCATAAAAATGGGAAACCGCTTTAAGCCTTTGTAAATATGCGCAGCACGGGATCGCTCACAGACACTCGCTCGTAATAAGAGAATTATAGCAAACTTTTTACAGCTGCTTTTAAAGTTACCAGCGACACTGGATACAAATACAAAGTATTGTCTGGAAGGATGGCGGGAAATGAAGCAGCATCAAATAGGCCCAACGGCAGGATAACAGCTGCAGACAAACAAAAACAATAGGGACACACTCAGAAACTCTTTCAAGTCCTTTGCAATTTGTAGAGGACATTTTTTTGGCATTTCTATGCAGCTGCTATCGCTTTCTTTTGCCAGAGGGAGTAGAGTAGAATAGTAAGGAATAGAGGATCATGCAAAATAGCTAGAGAGAAAAAAATTATGAAAAAGAAGCAGTTTCTGAGAATGAAAAGATTTCGAAGAAAGGGCTAGAATTGTTTTGGATAGTACAGATTCTCGAAACGGTAATACTTTTTCTGGACTTATATATGATATATGAATGATATATGTTTATATATGAATTTTCGTAAAGACATGAACTTGTTAACCGACTTATAGCTGTTGTAAGTAGGTATATAGATCAGCAATTGTATAACTTGCATGATTGTAGAACATAGGGCTTACAAGTCCCACTGCCTCGGAATTTTTTTAGTAAAGTGGCCTAAATTTGTTTAATTACTCATTTAAAGGAATGATATTTGGTACTTAAGGTAAGGTGTGGGTCCTCTGCGTCATAGAAAAAATGTGCATATCCGCCAACCAGGAAGGCGGTAAATTAAATACACCGATCTTTTCTGTCGTAAATCTACAAGAGTCTTATAAGGAATATCTTGCAGTTTGTCAAAAATTAGCGTGGTTCGCTCTCTTTATTTCTTTCAGTGAGCTATCGGTTACTTGGTGTAGGGTATTACTCTGTCGGTGAAACCCGACTGATGCTTCCTTACTTATTTCTCTTGCCTTGGAAATAAGCTTTCCTTTGCTCAACAAAGTATTTTTCTTTAATTTCTTTAATAAATATTTCACTTACAGGTGTTTGTAAAGGACACCATTGTCATGCGCTGGTTCATGCTCATCGCTTGGATCTCACCGATACTCTTCATAAACGCTTACAGCGTGGCCAGATACTTAAGCGTGGAGGACAACAGACAGTGAGTGACCAACATTCTTGCAATTTGCATAGTATTTCTATTTTCGCTTTGTCTTGGCTGCTCTGTGACAGTTGCTGGATGGATGACAGTTTGCTATTGTGGATACTCTCGGTGCCCATTTGTCTGTCGCTGCTGGCCAGTTTCGGTAGGTATTCGAGGCAAGAATATGTGCGCATTTAAATCCATTCCCACTTGCAGTGTTCCTCATCAATGTGCTGCGAGTGATTGTGCGCAAGCTGCATCCGCAGTCCGCTCAGCCCGCTCCACTGGCCATACGCAAGGCCGTGCGGGCTACCATCATTTTGGTAACAACAGCCGCGATTGCTCGCCAGCGCTTGTTATTTTAATTGAATTTGCCTTGCCAACAACAATTGCAGATACCGCTCTTCGGGCTGCAACACTTTCTGCTGCCCTACCGCCCCGACGCGGGCAGCCAGCTGGAGCGCATCTATCAGCTATTGTCGGTGGTGCTCGTTAGTCTGCAGGGATTTGTGGTGTCCTTTCTGTTCTGCTTTGCCAATCAGGATGTGACGTACGCCATACGCAGTCTGCTGAATCGGCTGCTGCCCGGGATTGTGACCGCACCGCCGCCCAGCACGCACACCGGGCAGATTGCCACCACCACGCCCAGCCGCGAGCTGGGTGTTTAAGCGGGGGCACGCATGCGACGAGAGGTGTGGTGTGGCAGGCAGAGTGGCATGCGAACAGTGCCGTCCTTCCGCAAAGGCCCGACCAAAAGGGCGCCGCAACAGCATCGCGGCCTGCTAAAAGTAAAAGTCATTTCCATAATATTTACACTAGTTCTAAATTTGGCTTATTTTTGGTTACTCATTTTGATCAGTGTTGCGAAAAATCGCTGAAAAATTATTTCAATTGCAAAAATAAAGCTGCAATTGAATAGATTTCATAAAAAATCATTATCATTGAAAATTATTTAAAATTGAAGAAAAATGTAAATCATTGTAAATTGCAAAAGAAGCAATTGAAATGATATTTAAAAAAATCATACTCTAAATGAAAGTTCTTTAAAATTGATGGAAAAATGGTTTCAAGAATGTTCGGCAAGAATTTTATCATATAGAATTAGTCTATAAAAATCATTTTGGGAATCATATCATATTATTGCTCGATTAATATTGCATTATAAATAAGTGTTCTTTTTTACAAGAAATTGCTCAAAATATGATTCTTAACTTTTTTCTATGATCTTTAACAAAAAGTTTACCAAAATTTTAATCGATCATCTCAAACCAAATTATGACTTTTTGATCCAATAAGTTCATCAATTAATGCCAAACCCAATTTTGACAACATTTTGTCATTATTGGCAAATTTTTATTGCAATTTATTCAATTTCGAAAATTTTGTGAAATTTATTAAGTGTTAAATTATTTCATTAGATGGAGCTACTTAATTTTAAAAATTTTACTTATGCAAGAAAATATTGCAATGAGCGAAAAATTAGCAATTATTTTTGAAAATTTTGGAATTTAACGAATTTTTAGTATGATATTTTGACTTTTTGTTATTTAACAAATTTTTGGACAGCCAGCATTCAATCAATGTGCTTAATCAATTTCATTTTAATTTTGTACAAATTTTTGAAAGTTTCGTTTGTGTCTGAGTGTAAAAATTTTTGCAACAGGGCCGCCCAAACATTTCGGGCCCAGCTGCTACAAGCATCTCAAGGCGGCACTGTGGCATGTCACATGCTGGTTAGCTGGTGTGGGAAAAGCATACATAGCTTTAAGTATAGCAAACTGCATTTATTTGCATTTATTCAAATCCATTTGACGTGTTGTTTCCATGAATAATGTGTCATTATTTTTCATGTGTGATAAATAAAAAATGTAGCTTAAAGCAAAAAGTAACATAAATGATTTAGGTCAATGCAGCATTTGAGAACGTTCGTACAAATGTCTCCCAGTATTAAATGTAATAATTATTGAAACAGAAAGAAACTTAAGTATATGTGTATGTAAAAGAGATTTCCATTATATACATAAAAACTTGTAATATAAAAATAATATTATCATCTCAATAAAAGTTGTAAACAAGTTATTATGAATAAATTAAATCATGTATTAAGTGTAGTACAGCATATCATGTGTTCTTTATTTAAAAAAGTAATAACAAGGAATATGGAAAAAGCATCTCTTACAAATAGAACCGCGCTCAAGCTTTTCCAGCATTCCACAACATTAGAACCTGCTCTCCAACAGAGAGCAACGTGCTCTCTCAAACATTGCAACCCGCTCTCCATTACTTGGTTATAATACACAGCTCTAAGTACATAGCATAGATTGAATGCTCTCAGAGTCTGGCGCTTACTTTGACTTACCCTTTCATACTTATAAGCCGATCCGTGGATATAAAGTTGCTTTAGCTTGAGGCTCCCATATGCGAGAGCACGTGTAAAAGATAAGATATTGTCAAGCGAGTAATGAGGATGCAGCTGTTCCATATATATTATACATACTGACTTTCTAAGATCACCCCTACAACCTGTTAGAGGCCTAATGAAACAGCTCTCTTTTTTGTTTATTTATTTCATTTATTTAGTTCATTCATTTATTTTCGTGCGAGCCTTCAGTTTCTAATTTGAAGCACTGATAGGGACTGGTCCTTTCATCCTATATTGGCCTTCCATTTCTGCATCAGAATTCCAAATTGCATTGACAAGAACAAGATTGAATTTGGAATATTGAACTAGTTTGCCAATCATCATGACCTGAGAGCCCTATTGTGACAGTACAAGAGTTACTCTTGGCCACACGATCGAATAGTCTTCATGGCCAGCACTAGCTTGCCGTCGCCAGTATTTTCGAAGCGATCATTAATTCCGTATACTAAAACGGCATTCACCATTCATAGAACTATTAATTTCTAAATACAAGCATCTATCCAGATTCAGCATTCACCTAATTTTGCTAATTGGAATTGAACAGTTCGGCTTTAGTAATAATTTCCAAATATTATGAATTTGGCTTTTCTCAATTGAATTCTGGAACTCTTTCCCTCAAAATACGGCATTTGGCTTCGGCCTTAAATGCAACTATTCACTTTCACCTTCGGCTAGCAACCCAATGATTCTTTATAAGAAAAACTGTCTCGTCTTATGTTTTTTTTTTGTTGATTTTTTATTTATGAAAGAGCAAAAGATTGTAGAACAAAACTAATACATAAAATACAAATACAATAATAATTATACATTCATATAATTTATATATATATATAGTAAAATTGTTAATAATTTATATATAATAATAATTTATGTTCATTTCGAATGTTTCTTTAATTTTATTATGCTTTGTGAGTATGCTCTTCTTCTTCATCGTTTGCTTGTGCTGCTGCTGCTGCTTCGGCTGCAGTTTGCACTTCGGCTCTCACAGTCAACTGTTCGTGTCAATCGTACGGTACTTTTGACATGCAACACAATAAGCTGCTTCTTCTTTGCTTCTTCAAACGTTTGTGCTCATTTCCCTTTCATTTTGATATTTCTTTAATTTATTTCGTTTTCCTTTTGTTTTCAGCTTCATTTCATTATCTTCTGATTTTCTGCGATTTATATATGTATGTATTATGTATTGCACTGGATAGAGAAAACGTTGTTGGTTTTTTCTTGCTTGTTTTTTGTTTTTGCTAATAATATAGGCATATAATAATTAATTAATGTAATATAATTAAGTACATAGGTTCCATAATTAATTGTAAATTACACAAATACCAATGCCAATAATAGTAGAATAATATAAGAAGAGAGTGTGTGAGTTAAAGAGAGTGTGTGTGTGTCGGATTAAATATAATTGTCATAATTAATGCAATAAATGTAATTATATAATTAAGATTTAATTAATGCGTTTATGCAAGTGGCATTACTATCATGGTTAGTAATTAATTAAGTAATGAAAATACACAATTCAATTACATAAATACAGTAGTACATAGAAACACATGCGCACTAAATTGGTTTGCTTTTGGTTTTTCAATTTAATTTAAATTAATTTAATATAGTTGAATTAGTGCAATGAATTAATTTATAATTTGGTTTAATAAAAAACATATATGTATGTACGCTTATGCTGCATATGCTAAATTATGACATAATTAAACTTTTCTTGTTGTAATTGTAATTGTTATTAATTCAAAGCGCAGCACTTTGAGTGTTGTGTGAAATTTACGTAAAACATGTCAATTTTATTTATTGTTGCATTAATTTAATAATGAATTGCACTAAATATTTTGTAAAATGCATGCTACAATTTCAGTTCATTCACTTTTCAAAAAGATTGCTTTTGCCTTTGAAGGTAGCCACTCATTATGAGTCGCTTTTCGTGAGCGCGCATCTAATTGCCATCCAGCAAAATCAAGACTCAGCTGTATGACTCAGTCTCTCAGTATTGCTAGCTCAGCTCTCTCATCTATTTCACATCTTTTCACTACTCAGTTTTGTGTGCCAATTCCGCCAGCTCAGCTCTCTCACCTATCTAGCATTCTGTCACTACTCAGTTCTTCAGCTCTCTCAGCTATCTCGGCTCTCTCATCTATCCTGCTCCTCTTCTCTACTCAGTTCCTTCTGCCAGCTCAGCGCTCTCGGCTCTCTCACCTACAGATCTCGCATATTTCCACTGCTCAGTTTTGTAAGACAGATTTGCTCATAATTTTTGTTCTTTCTCTCTCTCGCCATTCCATCATTCTTTAAAGTTATCTAAAACGAGGCTAGTTCATTTTCTTAGGCTTCCATATTTTGCTATAAGTCTCAGTCATGGCACTACTATATAGCTATACACAACTGCTCTCTACACAACCTTTAGTTTATTCCTTTATTTGGAGCCTTCCGCCTTGGATCCTACTCGAACGATCATCCGCTTCCTTTTCGCCTATTTCTCGTTCCTCATTTTGTTCTGACACAATTTCTCTGCATCACCCTCTGCACTCTTCTTCTTCATACATACATCTCACTTTCTCTTCTTTAAAGAACTGGCATTGTTACATGCACTCATTGAAATGCTCTAAAATTCGTCTCCTACTCCATTCTACGTGAATTTCACACAACCCCCCAAAAACTAAATTCTGTCATCTTTCTTTCTTTTGGTTGCTATCTCAAAACGCAAATTTTCAACATCTATAAAGATAGGATAAGTTATATTAAACTAAAGCATATTTATAGTGGTTTAAGTTTAACACTACTTTGCCCAATAATATTTTTTAATGTTTTTTTTGGTTTTGCATTTTTCCCGTTTTGTGGCTCATATTACATCAACATATCTTTTTTCTTATGAATTCTTTTCACATGCCTTCTTCCTCTTACGATCATTTGATATTTGTATAAATTTTCAATACACATTTTTCAGTTTTCAAACCAAAATTCACATTTAATATTTGCTCGTAAAAATTCACTAGTTGAAAAATGTCAAAAATCAAACAAAGACCAAAATCTTCAACACAAATTTTTTTGGAATATTCTTCTCTAATATCAAACACTTACTTGACTAATATCTTAAAAATTTTGGAAGCTGAATTCTCTTAATATTTTCATTTACTCATTTTCTCATTGCAATTGTTGTTGCCTTTTTTCTTTCTTTCACTTAAACTGTTTGGTATCTTTTTTTTTGGAAAAGTGTAAATTTCACATGTTTTCGTTTTCATTCTCGTGGAGAAATTTGATTCATTTTGTTGGTTGGGAGTAGTTGCTTTGTTGTTGTTGTGTTTGTTTGTAGACTGCATGATTTAGTTCGACATTTTTATAGCATATTTTAGCGCTTTTTCACATAAGTTAAATGCAATTTTCTTCGACGATTTGCTGTTTCTAAAAGAGTGTGACACTAATAATTGCTTTAAAGTACAAAAATTACTGTTGGCTTCATAAATTTCGTTCAGAATATAAAGAGAACATTTTTCTTCAAAGTGTCCGGAAGCTTTGTCAAGCACAAAAGCACACACTCGAAGAAACAGCGGCTTAAAGCAAGAATGGCGGCTTGCAGAAATGAACTGTTAATTGCTGTTAGCTTGCCTCAAATAGGGCTTGAACCGGATGACTAAAAGGCCATAGAGGCAATGAACAAGAAATTGAATTTTTCTGCCAGCTTGAACTGAGCAAGACTTGAAATTGAATGCATTTATAATAGTAATGGTACCTCAACTGTCTTTTTCCTTTCGTGATTTGCTTCGATTGACCGGGCCTAAAGCTGAAGAGTGAAGCCACAAGCAACAATTTTATTCTCATATAAACTTTTCTCTTAGCTTGAACAAGACAAGAAGCTTGAAACTGGAAGCTTGTGTGCCAAATTCGAAATTGGGTGCGCTGGAATAGCTCAGGCCTTGTAGCTAAAATTTCGATATCAGGAATAATACAGTTACTTTTATTAGCAACTATTATAAAATAGTCACAAATATATGTTCAAATTATATAAAGCAGGGGTGGCCAACCCAAATGATCTCGCCGGCCGCATACATGGAAAATATTCGGAAATGGCTGGAAGATTGGCCGGAATTTTGGCCGGAAAAATGTTGAAAGCCCGTCGAAGGTTGGCCACTCCTTGTATAGAGCTTTAGGCTTTGGCCTTTAGGCTTCAGGTCATTTCGCTGTCTTGATTGGAGACTCGCTGGAAGAGTTCTAACTGTGCTGCTCTCCTGCCTGCTTTTCTATGGCTCAGTTCAATTACTTTTGTATAGTAGTAGTGGTAATAAGTAGTAGCACATAAAACTTACACATTCAGTTAAATAGCATGCTTGTATGTGTGTATATATATGTATGTATATGGTTCTCGTTTTGGTTTTTGCTTTAAACATTTAGCATGTGAATAGTATGCACTAGATACACATATAGTATATATATAAATATATATATAAGTCTGATATAGTATGGCATACAGCGGCTTGGTGTTTGCTGTTTCTGCTCTTGTTGTTGTTTTTTGGTATATGTCATGTCATGACAACAGCATCATAAAAATACGTTCCACTTTCATTTTGTATGCATTTAACGTAAAATGTCGTTGACAGTTTTGTTGTTGTTGTTGTTCTTGTTTGCATTTAGTTTTACTGCAATTCGTTTTCTATGAAATTCCTCAACCTCCAAAAAATATTGCCATCGTTTTTGTGTGTGCTCTTAATTCGTATTGCATTTAATATATATATATATATATATTTTAATTTTTTGTAAAATTTTTATGTTTTTATTGGTTTTCACTTCAATATTTCTTTCATATAAAAATGCAATATTACATAGAAATAGTTGTTGTTGTTGTTTTATAATATTTTGTTTGATTTTTAAAATGTTACTCACATTCATTTCAGTGTAAGGTTTTTTTATTTTTCTTTTTATTAAATTTTCCTATATATTCTTTTATAAATACAAAAAAAATTTTGTTTTTTTTTTTTTGTTTTTCATTTTTGTTAATATTTAAATTTGGTGTTTTGGGTTTGACCATCTTTTGCATTTTGGTTGCTCGAACTTCATGTTCGCCTTTATCTTTATCTAACACATGTATATAACTTTAGCTGCATTTTTATCTATAGCAGCAGTTTGCTTTGCTACTCCCCTTCGCAATTTATTCTAAATTTTCATTTTATTTAACTTTCTGCTTGCTTTTGCGAGTATTAATTTTGGAGCGTTTTGTGCTGAGGCTCGCTTTTTTGACTCCCGCTTCTACTTCAGCTTTATTTTGCTCAGTTAGTTTTCATTTTCTTCTGCTTTCTCTTTTTCGTGGCTACTAAAATTTAATTCGTTAGTTAGAAAGTTAAGAATTAACTGTGTATAAACTGTGGTTGTTGTAGTTGTGGTCTAAGCTACTAGCACATTCATTGTATAGTTATATTCTAAAAAGTGTACGGACTGAAGAAGTAAGCATGTGCGCAAGTTAAACTGTGCTTAAGCAAGAGCTAGCTTAAATCGAGTTAACATTGAGTACAGTGAAATATACAAAATAGCAGAGAGAGATAGAAAAGGACAAGTCAAGATTCGCATGCAAGTTTTCTGCATGCCTTGGGCTGAAGCAAGCCTCAAAGCTGAGAAGCAACTTTCTACGGAAGTTCGCTAGAAACTCTCTTATTTTAAAGGACCACTACTTTCTGCACCCTTAAACGAATTATTATCTAATATCGCTTAGCATCCTTCAGCGTCTAAGCATGGTCTATATAGGTAGCAGTTGTTACGTAACCTAACACTTCTGTATGGCTATCTTTGTTAAGAGAAGTGATCATTCCACTCTGTCTGTTACATCTCTATCTCTGAATTTAAGCATTGCCAGCTGAAATTCTTTAATACACTCACGTCTTTAACATGGCTATCAATGTTGTTAGCTTCAAAAAGTAACCAATTCTACACTAACAACTCCATTTAAAAACAGACTCTCTTAAAGATCGAAAGCTTAAGAGTTTGTAAATCGCTCTCATAGTATCAAAATTATCAATTAGAGTTCTTTATAACACTCAAGCTATCAATATGACAATCTCGGATTTGAACTTCAATTAGAACATCCACCGAATTGTTAACTTCTAGTTAGTCTTATAAGCAGCTGGTGGTTCTTTTTCTGTAATTGAAATTAGCTTTATTGAGGGCGATTCCCAGTGCATTAAGAGCTCTCGAACGTTTTGCGCCACTTTTGCTATCACACTCTATCGGAGAACTGCCACAATAGGCCTTTCATTCCGCGGTGGTTAGACTAGATCTCTACTCCCAATACAAGTACACTCTACAAACTACTCTTTCGGAAATTCCTCTCTCCAATCTCACAAATCATATGGCAATACGTGACTTTACGAGCGCTCAGCTCCAAGAATTATAATTCAGTCGGCTTGAGGATCTCTTCAATTTTGTATTTTGCTCTCTTACAACTTACGCTCTCGCCTTCTCCATTTCATTTGGCAATGCTTGACTTATGAGCTCTCTCAGTTTGCGACGTCTCAATCACACAGCTTTGAAGCTAACAGCACTATTCTGATATTGCAGTCACAATTGATTGTCACTTTTATAGTTTTTTTGCATAGAAAAAAGTAGCAATTGTTACAAAATATTGAATTGTGACTTTTGTAAAAAATGGCGCCAGAATAGCACAATTTTTGTGATCGACAGAAAATGGCATTTTTCAACTCATTCTCCTAGAGTTTCAAAGCTCTCTCTATCTCTTTCTTGCTCTTTTTCTCAGTCTCTTTCTTTTTGCTCTTTCTCCTTCCACAAGCTTTTTTTTTTCTTTCTATCTCCCTCTCTCTCTGCTTTCTTGTCACTTAAACTTAAACTGCCTGCTCTCACTGCATCGAGAGACTCTGCTCTCGCTCACTCACTTGCTCTTCTATGCCTTTCGCCTATTCTCTGAATGTCTTGCGCTGTCTTTCGATTTGGCAGCGTAGTTTTCCAACTTTGACTTACTGACTTTTTCGACATTACAGCTGAGTGTTTTTACAAATAAGAAGTTAACAAACGCATGTCATGTGGTTTTTTTTTTGTTTCAGCATAATTTAAAAAAATACAATTACACCATTTATTTATGTTTTTTGTTTTGGTTTTGTTTTTGGTTTTGCTTGCAAATATTTTAGAGCATAATTGTTATATCAATTTAATAATAATAATAAATAGTTTTAAATATTTTGAGAAATTTGCTTTAATATCTTTAGTTAATAGCATTTTGAGTTATGGAAATAATCAATTTGAATTTCAAATAATTACACACATATATATAAATACTTTTTTTTTCGTTTTAAATTGTTTTACGCAGAAAATGACACAATTTAAATGAGTTTTAAGTTTAAATTTAAATACGGGCATACACACAAACATATTCTTTTTATAAATGTAGCTAAGTATGTGCTATATGAAACTTTAAAATTTACATTTAAAAATTATAATTATAACTTTTTTGTATTATAAATATATGAGAAATTAGTTTTTGCGCTATATGCTGTGCTTTTGTTGTTGTTGTTTTTGTGGCTGTGAACAGCTTTTTTTCATAACTTTGCTTGCTTTTAAAGACTCGGCTTAGTCTCTGTCTGTCTGTGACGAAGAACAAATAAAAAATTATCATCATCAGCTGTTTTCTTTTTCAAATTAATTAAGCTTTAATTCGCAGGCATTGTTAAAAAGCCTGCTTGCCTTGGTACTTTGAGGCGTTGCCAGTTGCGTAAGTTTTGTGCTAAATTTGTGCTTGTTGTTGTTGTTGTTTCGCTGCTTTTGCTTTTGACTAACAAATGCGAAATGCTAAATTAAATCTTTGCCATTTCATATTTAAACTTTTTCTTTAAAGTTATGCTTTACATTGAAAAAATTAAAATTTTTGCTAGTAAGAGAGTAAATGTAGTTGTTGTTTTTTTGCTTTACATTAAAACATTAATTAAATTTGCAATATTTTCATTTGAATTTTTTAGTTAGTTTTCGCTTAGCTTGAACTGCGGGGTTTTCGGTTTGTTGTTGTTGCTGTTGTAGGTGTTGTTACTGCTTGCAACTTTGTTGTTTTGCTGCTGTCCGTCGGTCTTTGCTTTTGTGTATATGTATATGTTTGTTGTATATATATTGAAATTTGTTGTTGTTCTGGTTCTTCTTGTTGTTGCTGTTGTTGTTTTTGTTGTTGTTCTAACAGCTTAAGTGGTCTTAGTTTTATTAGTCTTAAAGCTAACTTGCAACACCCTGTTGCCCAGTGTATATCCATTCAATGATTGTATAGCCACCACCGCTTCATCATAATTGGTCATGGTCACAAAGCCGAAGCCCTTGCATTTGCTCGTCTGCAGGTCGCGTATTACTTTAACCGATTGGACGGCACCGAATGGTCCAAACAATTGCCAGAGCACATTCTCCTCGGTTTCCGGTGCCAGATTGTAAACGAATATACACCAGCCGGATCCAGTCATGGCATTGCCCGGCAATATGGAATTGGCCAAGAGATCACCAGCCAATGGAGAGTATCTAAGGAGAACAAACAGAAGTGCATTAATACAATAAAAATCGTTCTACCAACAATTAACTGCAATATACAATATATATGTATATATATATGAATTTTATATATGAGATTTTGTGTGAATTTACTTGAGCAAATTGAGAGAAGTTGTTGCATCTTTGAAATACCTGAGGAGTATAGAGAATTTAGAAGACGGAAGATACCATTAAAATGGGTACAACGCTTATGGCATAGATCATAGATATATGTATGTATATAGAGGGGATCGAAAAGAAATTAAAAATGGCAGAGATCGCAACTGGTTCAATATAGGCAAAGCGGAAATGAGCCGATTTTAAATAATAAGTGAAATGCTCCAATGTCAAACGAGGCTAACAGAAGTCAGTCAAGACTTCTAGTGTAAATATATTTTATGGTATACTTTTCGCTGCCTTTTTTTATTACAAAAAATTGGGAAAGAGTTTTCTTGACATATGCCGATATTACTTCTATCAAACCTTTTGAATATCTGACGAACATCGAAAAGGCATAATTGCTTGATATTGTGACGGTAGTCCAAAAGAATTTCAATAAAATCATATATAAGTTTTATTAATGTACACTATCGTGAACTCATAATATATGAACTTTATAAACAAAATATTAGAGAACGAACAAGAAATAGCACAAATATTAAAATTAGGAATTATTTCGAACTTTATGTGTCGTTTCCCTAAGCGTCGTACGAGTTTGAAGCAAGGCTCTCAAAGTGTCAAATTTTCCTTAATTATTCATATCATTTGACTTTTGAAAAATTTGGAGGTTTGCTAAAGAATAAACAGCTTGAGAAATGTACAGAGTATATATTTCCGTAAATGTATGAACTCTATAAAAGAGAGCGGGTCGTAATCTTTAAGAAAGCTTGTTGCTCTCTTTGAGAGAATGGCTCGTAATGTAATGCTTTAAGCGAATTTCGATATAAACGCATACATTTCTCTGCTAGTTGCAGTTATTTCTATAATGTTGGTTTTATAAAACATATATATTTTCCATATCAGTTATTCCGAACACCGCTTATAGAGAACCAATTTGCTCACCAAATCAAATTTGACATCAAAGGATCAATATTTTTTCAACAGTTATTTCTCATAATATTTTTTTATTTGTACCTAAAACTTATGCACATATTTATTTCAGCATAACATTTCCCTTAAGACAATAAAAAACCTACTAACTTCCAAGAAACTTTCGAATAACCCAATTACTTGCTATGCCCAAAGATAAGAATATCTTATAATTATGCTGCATTTGGCTCTGAAATCTACTAAAAGAAATCTCAATCCTCTCTCAATTTGCTCAAATGGCTCTCTCAGTTGTTGTTGTTTTTTTTTTTGCTGCCTATTATGTTTTCTCTTTTATGTAATGAAAAAATTTGCTACTACTTTTGCAAGGAGTTGTATTGTTTAATGGTTTTTGTAACACTTTTATTGCATGCTAGTTGTTTTTGTTATTTGTTTGCTTGTTGTAATTACGTTTAAGTACTTTTACGATGAATGTTTGTAACTCAAGTGAAATGATATTTGGGTTTATAGTATACATGTAAGTATGATAGAAATTAGCTTTAGTTGTTCAGAAATAATATTGGAAAATTTGTTGTACTATAATACAAAGTCGAATTTAAAAACCATTTACGAAAGTTTAAACAAATGAAACTTAAAAAAAGTTATTAAAAGCATAGAGGGAAAAGTGATGAAAGTCAACTAACAACAACATGTTTTGATTGTATTTATGCGATCATATTTTTATCGCATGCGATTTGGTTGTAACAATTGGAAATTATTTTGGTATAACAGAAGAGTTTTCGTTTATAAAAAACGCGTTACGAATTGCATGGAAAGTCGCTAGTCTTAGTTCATGAATCGCCTGCGCTTTGTAACATATCAGAAAACGCGCGCGTTTTGAACTTACAGAAAATGATTGCTTGTTTGTTTGAGCTCATTAAACGCGTTCTGAAGGTGCATGTACGAAAAACGCGCGCGTTTAACACATATAAGACGCGCGCGGATTTACTTGCAGAAAACGCTAGCTCGTTCTTGAGCTTATAAAACGCGTTATAAACGTGAATGTACGAAAAACGCGCGCGTTTTACACATATCATAAGACGCGCGCGATTTTTACTTGCATAAAACACTAACTCGTTTCTTAAGCTCTTTAAACGCATTCTGAACGTGCGTGTAAGAGAAGCACGTGCATAACATAAAACGCTCGCGTTTTAAATGCTCTGAAAATCGCACATTTATGAAATGCTGGAAATCATTTATTATTTTATAAATCACAAAAAGGTTTTCATTAAACCGAAATATCATGCGATAAAATGTGTAGCAATGGCAAATGCTCAGATGATGAATGAAATTGTTTGCATTTGAAAACATTTATTTCATTAACTAATTACAACAAAATCATACCAACAAAAATTCAAAACACAAATGTTCCACAAAATATTGTAATTGAAAAAACAGCGCATTCCAAACATTTTTCTTCTTTGCAATATATGGAAATACATCAAAAACCGAACATAAATTGCTAAAAGCCAAAACAAGGTTTTGTTTCAACAAACAACAAAAATATACACGTTAACAAAAATCATAAAACACACTGATTTAAGTTGAAGAAGTTTAGCCAAAAATTGTACGTATTTAAAATATTGCATATTTGTTGCATTTTGCTGGTATTGTAGTTGTTGGTTTGGTACGTTTTTATTTTTGGAAAACAATAATTAAAAATATAAATAATTGAATATATAATATGGAAAAATAATTCACCTTTGTAAACCCTTGTTAATGGCTAACATCGGGCTTTTTCCAATGCTAAAAATGATTTTGATATTTTTCGTTTTATCATATTCATCATCCAAAAACAAAGAAAAAAGAAAATAAAACAGAAAATAATATAAGTTTTTGTTGTTGCTTTTCTTATTATGAAATTAGCGAAAATGTATTTGTCAATTCATTGGAACGAAAATATATGCTTAAAATGTAAATAGTAACGCTTTTGAGTAAAAAGTTAGTAAGAACTTTGTTGTTTTTATAAATAATTCAAAAATAGTTAGTCAATTAAACGGAAATATGTTAATGCTTTTTGGGTTAGTATTTATACTGAGAGCAGAGGTAGGTAGAGAGTAAGAAAGACACGGGAGCTAGCCAGAAAGAATGTATGCACCTATGCTAACTATTTTAAAAGCTAAGAGCTACAATCGCATGACTTAAATTTTTTAAATTTTTTTTTATTGAAATGCAACAAAAGTTGCAAAAATTTGCCATAAAATTCAGCTTGAAATTTTCTATGAAAGTTGCAAGAACGCAAAATATCGCTTATGTCATGAAATATTTCAACGCATGCAAGAGAAATTGCTGTTGCATGCGAGTATGACCCGCAAGCTAACAAACCTTACTTCTATCAATAAAATATATGAGGGTTTTTTGCTACTCTAGTGCCAGTTTTAATATTCCAGAAGTAAAGCTCAGCTAAAGCGAGCGAGAAATATTGCTGCTACTAACAACAAAACCGCACTCAACTCTAACGCAAATAATGCAACCCTGCTAGCACGCGCTTATTGTATACTGCCCATACATATTTTGCATAGTCCAGTAGTTGATGTAGTACGCACCTTATACGTCCAGCTGATGGTAGTGCACCGGCCAGGCGGCGCGTAGCAGCGGCCGCCTGCGGTGTCAGATATGCTGCCAATGGTGGTGGGATTTGAGCCTTTGCGCTATTGCTTGGATTATTGGCGAACTTAACGGTTATCGGTTCGGTATAGGTCTTGGGAGTTTTGCCATTCAGCTCTTGAATAGCGCGCTCGGCTTCGTTGCGTTGATCGAAACGTATAAAACCGACACCTTTTGATAGACCTAAATGAGAGGAAACACAAATTGTTTAATAATTTTCAATTTTTGGATCTTTATTTTTGAAATTAAAACTAAGCAAAATATGACTTGAAAAAGTACGTACCAATATTTGCATGTGCTAATAATGGATTTTCGATAATATCTTGAACTAAAGAAAGAACAAAGAAATGAAAATGTTGAAAAGAACACGACAAATGATTAAATGAAATGGCAAATGGCATGCGATAAAAGCATATGTTAAAAATTATGACATAAATATAAAATCCCACATGTTATAAAAAAATGGTTTGCAAAAATTTTCTGCTTATCTCTTTCCCCTCATCACTCACCAGAAATATTATCACAGAGTATACGAGATGTAATTATCTTGCCAAATGATGAAAACATCGCCTCCAAGTCTGGTTGTGATAGATTTTTGGGAAGACCCGATACATACAAATTAGCACCCTTTATTGATTCCGAACTTGGACGGGCGTATGATACTTTAATCACTTTATTTTGCAAGCGTAGCCCATTCAGCGTATTAACAGCCTTCTCAGCATCCTCAGCACGCACATAGTTGACGAAGCCATAGCCCAGGCTTTGTCCTGAATTGTCAGTGGAGAGCGTACATAATTAAAGAAAGCATTTCATAAAATATTTTATAGCATATACCTTGTTGCAATGCCGGATTGAGTGCAGTCAATGATGCTGGTAATACTGTAAGATTGAAGAAATTATGAATCAATGCAGGCAATAGCAATTTCTTTCACATGCATGCAAGAAAGATAGCATGCAATAAAATATGTACAAAAAATGTAGCATGCTGTAACAACAACAAATACAGTAAATTCTAATTAAACTGCGGCTAGCAATTGGCAGAGTGATTATGTTTCTTAAAACGCTGGTTTAACAATACTACTCAAAGCTGCTGTATATATAAATTTTTGTCTATGTATTTTCAATAATAATGAATACGAGTATAAGTACAAAATATCGTCCATAAGCTACTTTATAGAAAGCTAGTTTATGCTGGCCGCTGCTTAAGTTAGAAAATCTTTTCGCACACAAAGATGCAACTTGACTTTATGTATTAGTTAAATCAAACTTTTCGCTTAAGCAAAATTTGTATCGCTTAAGCGAAATTTATTAAACTATTGTATTTTTTCACAACTGACACAATGAGAATAAAAGAATATTCGCTTAAGCGAAATTTTTGTCGCGCATGCACAATTTTAATCGCTTAAACGAAATTTACTAAACTTTGAATTTTTCCGTTACCCATCTCGATAACAATAAAACAATTTTCGCTTAAGCAAAGTTTCTCTCGCTCATGCGAAATTTTTATCGCTTAAACGATTTTTGTTCGCCTTGCATTTTTTCCGCAAAACACACACAACAACAATAAGACAACATTGATATTAGAGAATGAAGCGCAATATTTACCCAAATTACCTGAGACTTTATCACGCACCAGCTTGCAACTCTCCAACTCACCAATGCTAGAGAAGAGCGAACGCATCTCCTCTTGCGTCATGGTTTGTGGCAAGTAGTTGACAATTAGATTGGTGCGCGATTCGTCGGAGCTGCCGTCGACAGAGCCATTGGCGCTGCCATTCTTCACAATGTCCATGGCGTTGGTCATTTTGTTGGTTTCGGTTTTTTGCTCGTGCAGTGTAATTTTGACGATTTTGACTTTGAACTGCGCGTGTGTGCGTATGTAGAAAATAAATGCCGCTCGTATGACTTCTTCGTATCTTTGCTCACTGGCGCCTCTCTCGCGCTCGTTAGTGCTCTCGCTTGTGCTTAGTTCGCTAGCTTAGTAATTAATCTCACTGCTCGGTTTGGTTTTTGTGTGTGTGTGTGTGTGTGTGTATGTGTAAAAACTACCTATACTTTAACTTTATAAGCCTTGCTCGTATGTTGTGGTTTTTGTTTTTGTTTTGTTTTGGTTAATAGAGCTTTGATTGCGCTTTGCACAAGTCCCGATTTTTGGTATTTTTTGAAAATAGTTAGTTTCTCTCTTAGTTTTTATTATGGAAAATTATTTTTAAATAAAAATAGTAGATAGTTTTATAATTCGTTTGAGCTTTTGCTCTGCTTCACGGCTTCTTTGCTCCGCTCACACACTTTTTTCGCAACTCGCTTCGGTGTCTTCGCCTTTCTCTCGCAGAATTCCTTTTCTTTTTAGATCAATTACGATCGCTTGTAGTTAAGATTTTTGAAATTAAGTAGTAGCGTTTTTGCTTTGCTAAAAAATTTCTAAAATTTAATTTTATAATTTTGTTTTAAATTTTATTTTAAAAGAGTAAATTTTGCTAATGATTTCGTTAAGAATGCTGCTGCTGCTTCTTTTTTAAAGAAATGTTTTTGTGTGTAGTTTTTCTGCTTCTTTGCTGCTAACTTTCTTTTTCGTCGCCTTTTTGTAAATTTCTATGTTTTTTTCTATAATTTTTTATGCGTCCATATTTCCTCTTCTGTTTTATATAAAATTGCAAAAATGCAAAAAGACAGCAATATTTTTTGTATTTCTATAATCTTCTTTTTTCTTTCTTTCTTCTTTTATTCACTAATAATTTATTTAAAAATTTATTTTATAGAATTCTTCTTTTGTTGTTGTTTGTTTTATGGAACATTGGTTAATTCTTTCGCTCTGCGGCTACTGCCGCTGCTACTGCTGCTCTTGAATATATATTCTTTTTATACTATTGTTTTGCTTTTGTTTGTATATATTAATATGATTATTCGTTAGATCTTTATTTGCTTTAGTAGTAGTTGGTTTTCTTTGGTGGTGTTGATTTGCAAGATTCTCCCTCCCTTCTCTTATTTTAATTCGCTCTTTGACTTAGCGCTTGCTTAGCTGCTCGATTGCTGTGACGATTTTCGTCAATCTGTAAAGAGAGCAAGAATAGAGAAATGCTTAAGAAAAAATGTAAAATTGAAAGATTTGTTAAGTAAACTGCAAAGATTATTTATAGATTTTGCTAAATAAATTTCAAATGAAATATCTCTCACTCTCTCTCTCTCTCTCCCTCTCTCCTTTTCCATGAAACTAAATCGTTTGCGAAACGAACGACAAGTCCTTTCGGGTGAGATAAATCGAACATTATTCATGCACGACTGAGCAATTCAGTTCTTTCTCTCTTTCTCTCTTTCCCTGCTATCTTTCATCATGAGAGTAAATCGTCTTGAAATCAAAAATAAACAAATCGTTTTTATCGTATAGGACCTAGAGTCTGTAAGTGCGTGCCCCAAATCCGCTTGGGTCTAAAGGCAAAAGCAGAATATCCAGCTCAGACCGTTTAAAATAAACAAGACAAATATTTAAGCATGTTCATATGACGTCAGCTCTTACGATAAACTGGCATTTCTCAGAGAGGGCTCTTTATCATGATAAAGCTGCTCTTCCAACTCTCAGACTGAACTGAACTAGAGACTTGTTCTGATGTTGGTTGCACTTTATAACAAAAATTTTAATATAATTCTCAAACTAAATTCCCAAAATTCTGAAGAGTCCAACATAGCTTTTGACTATAGTAACCTTTAATATTATGCATGCTCGCATGGATTATTGGCAAGGGCTTTCATAAGCGCTGGCTTAGAGCTTCCAGCTCATCCATAAATAAGCACTTGAGTAATCTTAAGTGTAAGCCTAGAAAATATGCGACGCTGTTGTTTGTTGTTCTTGCTTTCTAAGCAGGCTGTTTGGCTGTCACGCACACACACACATCAATGCTTTTCACAATGTCGATTGTAATATGCTCATAAAAGAGCACACACACACACATATGCCTACAAACAATGAAAGCACCAGTTTTTTGTTGTAATAAACGCAATTGTCTGAGAGCACTCCAAGTCATAATCCACATATGCTAAGGATTTGACAGCAGGACTCGTATTTCTACAGCTCGGCCGGAAAAGGGGATGCTTGCACAAAAAAACAAAGTAGAAAGGCAGCAGAAGCAAGGAAAATCTGCTGGCTTGCGAAAAGAAATCCTTTTATATTATTTTTTATTGTAGGTATGTATTTGTGGTATATGTGGGCGCATATGGCTGCGTGGGTGTGTGTGTATGTGTGCATGATTAATGCCACCCCAGAGTGTGATTGCCGCATATCAAGTGAATTTCAATTAAAATGTTAATAACTTCTTGGCTGAGATTTCAGCACAATGAGCAACTTTTAATTCGAAATCCTGCTGTAGAAAATTTCGAATGCTTGAATGGAGCTAATGGAATTATGGAATTTTCGTCAGAGGAAAAAAGTGCTTATTTTGCAGAATCCTTTTTAATTCAGCGCATTTTTCCAAATTGAAATTTCAATCTAGAGCGCACACAAAAAGTTCTAAAGACAATAAATTAAAAATTCTATTTTTATACAAAAAGTCGAAAATACTTAATAGGTATGACTTTTTTGAATAGTCCGAAAGCGAGTATAAGCGAAAAATCGAGTTTCAGTAATGGAATTGGCATAGAAGCGAAGTTCAAGATGAGGAAGCATCTGAGGAAGAAGAAGATAAAGCCGGAAATATGAAAAAAGGAAGTAGTAGCTGAAAAGAAGTAGACGATAAAAAAAACCAAAAACTGTCAACGCAAGTGGCATAGCAGAGAAGTAACATATTATGAAGAAGCTGAAGAAGTATTTAAACTTGAAGTAGAAAAAGAAGCAGAAAGAAAAATGAAGAAGCAGAAGAGGTGTTTAAATGAGAAAATATGAAAACTCCCAGATCGGTCAGCGAAAGTGATACAGAAGAGTAGAAAAGATGAAGAGAATAATTAACTTGAGGTGGGAGAGGAAGAAGAAGACGAAGCAAAAGGAGATGTATAATTTGGAGAACAAGAAGAAATTCGGCGAAAAGGATAAGAAAAAAATATGGAAAGAGCTGGAAAAGAATTTTAAGAAAAGGAAGATGGAGATGAGAATGAAGTAGAAGAAGAAATAGACTGCATAAAAACTACGAGTAAAAAACAAGAAGAAAACCAAGCTCCATTAGCGAAAATAGCATTGAAGTGAAGAAAAGGATGATGACAAATTTGAAATTAAGGAAGCAGAAAAATAGCACAAGAAGAAAATGGTTCTGAATAAAAATTTTAAGATTTGGCAGAAATACACAGACATAATGTAGTTAAAGAGTATAGTTCCAAGAAGTTAGTATTCCTGATTCGAAGAGTATTTTTGAAAATTTTTACAACAACAAATATGCCTCAGCCAGCACTACGCTATGTAGCAAGCACTTTATAAAACATGCTACAACAACAACAACAACAAAAGGCACAAGGCACAGACAAACACTCACAACACACACACACATTCACAACAACCTCTCAACTTCCACAAAGTCAATTATGCTATTTTGCCAACTGCCGCTGTACGAGTTCAATGACCTTCTCTCACCTAGGCTAGAGGCTAGGCTGTTAGAAGGCGAGTGTCCTTTTTCGCTTTTTCCCTGCTTCACTTGCCACAATGCAGTGCTGTGCGCGCGCGTGTATCCTGCGCTGCATATCCTTGGCGTCTTTGCGTGTCGAAATGAAATTACAGTGCGGCGCTGTAGTGAAATTGAACGTCGAAGGATGCACTCACAGGCACACAAATGCAGTCTAAGTAAATTTATTTGTGTATGTAGACATGATTGTGTGTGTATCTATATGCATTAGTATACGTTATTCAGTCTATGTCCAAATGACTATTTTGACTAAATAGACGGCATAAAAAAAGTAAAAATTGGTAGACCATTTTTCAACCCTTATGACTTTGAGTACGCTTAAAAAGAGAATGAGAGAGAGAGAAAGAGGCGAGTGCGGAGCAGAGTTGAGTTGAGCTGTGGTCGAGCAAGCACAAAATCGAGCAGTGACGCTGCAGGAGAAGAGCATATAGAATGCATAAAATCCAATAGGAAAGTCCTTTGGCATATTTTCAATTCTAGCTTTTGTCTGTCTGTCTGTCGATCTGTCTGTCTGCCGGTCTGTTGGTCTGTACATAACATGCATAGGTACTTAATGTCCTTTATGGTCAGTTGCATTTGTATGCCTATGAGTGTCCAGCCTACCACTGCCTGCTGTTCCTGCCTGCTATAATATGCAGTCTTTTTGTGAGTGTGTGTGTGTGTGTGTGCTGTCTGCAACTGACCCCTTCTGATTTTGACTTACGAAACATGCAATTTTAGCATTTTTCATTCTTTTCAACTGGCTTTTTTATCATCCCCCTCCACCTCTCTCTACGTGCACATGTGCCTCTTTCTAACATGCCACACTGGCCATGGGCCAGCACAGGCCTGCAGCCATGCTGACGCATTGTTCGCTGTTGTTGAAGTGATTTATTAAAAATTTTTACAGCGGCAGATTTTGAAATATTTTTTAAGAAAGGGTTTTTAATAAAGGGTTTCCAAATGCGTAAATCAAGTGTTACTGAGTGCTCTGGCGACTGCATGTAATTAAGATGAATGGCTGCAGGCGGCACAATAGCCTGTTGTAGATAAGAGTTTGAGATAACAAAATGCAATTTTAATTTCTATTTCAAAGGCAATACGAAAGCAGAGCTATTGGCTGTAGTCGAAAATTCGTCTAAGAAGAGAACTTTATTCGGCAAGCTGTATTTTTTTCTTCTCTGTGAGTTTTACCTTCCATTGAACTCCTATTATTTTAGAGCCTGAATTTTTCCTAATCTACATTTATTTCAAACTTTTATCTTTCCATTGAACAAAAATATTTCCATAAATGAATTTTGTCCATTTCCAATAATTTTAACCTTTCTACTTGCCCTTGGAAAACAATTACTTCTATTTAGGAATTCGAGCCCTTTTTTCAATCAATCCGATTCGATCCAATTCCGAATCAATCTTTCGGAACCGGAAGAACCGTTTGTCTAAAGTCGTAGAAGAAAGAAAGTGGACAGGCTGCAGCAGGCTGCAGGCTGCAGACACTTTTTAGTCACTCTGCGTTTTATATATAAGACAAATGGGGCCACCTGTCGTGTGTGCCTGTATACACGACAGCTAGTAAAACAATTAGCAACAATAAAAGGCAAACCAAAGTAAAAAATAAAAAATTAAAAAAAAAATTTGAAACCTGTGGGATTCGAACCCATGACCTGCCAAGTGCAAGCGCGCGGCTCTACCCACTGGGCTACACAGGGCACTGCTTTCGTTCGTCTAAAGTCAGTGGACAGGCAGACGCTTTTTAGTCACTCTGCGTTTTATATATAAGATGTATATAGGACCTTTTTGTTTTCGAACTCACAAGTTGGTTTGAACATTTTGTGAAGGGAATTCGTTAGTTAGTTGTATTTTATTTTCTTCCTTCTCAAATAGTGCTAAGAAATAGGCAGAAAGAGAACGAAACCTTTGTTGTAAAAAAAAGTACGTATTAAACTTCAAATAAAAAAAAAAACATCCAAAGTAACTGTGATATAAAACTGAACAATTGTCTACATTGGACCACCCTTAAAGATACAAATACATTATTTGAGCGCTACTATCTTAAAGGAGCGTTCGCTTCTTAAAATATTTGTTATATGTAACCATCAAGATTTTAACAAATTTCAAATTATTAGTTCACATTTTTTTGATAAAACGTAGTTGAGTCGATTTTGAGTATTTGCAACTATAAAGTAGTATGCTACTTTGAATTTGAATATTTCAAACCATGAAAAAGGCTTTCCCTTCATGGTTGAAAATCTATAAATTATGGTTTTTTCAACACATACAACAATTTTGTAATTACAACAACAAGCTGCCAAAACAGCTGTTACATTTAAGCAAAATGCGACAATGCAGTTACCCTAAAAAGAGAAAAACAACTGCATATGCTTATGCAATAGCAAAGAGGAGGCAACAAATGCAACCATGTCTCATTAGTGGCTGACAGCCTAGGGGATGTTTGTGTGAGTGTGTGTGTGTGAGTTCAATGAACAGCGAAAGGCGGTGTCAGTGGCGTTCTATGTGACTGCCTGTCGTCCTGTCGGCCTGCCTGTAACTGTCAGCACGGCGGAATATGCGAACATGTGTAAACAGACACACACACACACACGCACACACACGCAAGCAAGCACTTTGAAAATGTAAACAAATGCATGCGGCAAGAAGTGTGAAAATAAAAGCAGCTCAAAAGGGGAACACACACACATGCACACAGAGCAAAAGGCATAAGAAAAGGAGTAGCAAACAAAAAAGGAAGCACGAAGAAAAGGCAGCAGGGGAGTGCAGCAAAAATGTAATTGACACTTTTGCAACGATATTTTTGACCTCATTTTTATGCAGCATTTTTTGTGGCATTTTTTCGAAAGGGTAGAAAGCGCTGCAAAAAACAACAAAGACAACAACAAATTTAAGCATAAGCCGCCGCCAGCAAAGAAAAGGAAGTGTCACAAGTGCTGCGGAAGGTCGTTGCTACAGGCTGAGCGGCTAGCATATATTTGTATGTGTGCTCATGTGTGAGTGTGTGTATGTGCCAGCAGCAAGGATCTGCAATTTTAATTGCAAAACGTTGATTCAAGCACTTGTGACATATTTCATAATTTATTTTCGCACCGATATTTTTTTGCCATTGCGAAAGCAAAAGCGTCGAAAAAATCAACCCCTACCACAAAAAGTAGGTACATTTAAATATCACTTTTTTCTTCATATAATTCGCAAATGAAATATAGCAACGCCGAAATGCAAGCGAGTGGCACAAATTTATGCAAGCCTGTCATTCAACGTCATTTTAAACGGCTTTCAGCGCATAATTAGCATTTTCCTAAAGATAAGGCATAAATTATTACATGGACTAACAAACCAAATCGCACTCCAAACTACAGGCAACAAAATAAAGCCACTATAATGTATACTCAAGTTCTCTTTGGGGTTCCAGTGAAGCCACTAGCTTCACTAATTTCTACACCCAAAAAATCGCTCAGTGTTATGCAATTTTTTCGATCTTAAATGCCAGTTACTTTGGCAGCTTAATTTTCTCCATTTTTTGACTAGCCAAAATATTTGGTACACTGATTTTATTCGAAGCGCGAGCTTATTATTTGTTTTTGATTAGCAAAAATTTATAATAGCAAGAAAATCAATGAACTAATTAAAGAACTAAAAATTCCCAATCAACACGCGGAAATTTATCTTTTCAGAAAATCAAGTTTCTAAGCAAAAGAGGAACAGCGAAAGAAGAAGCGGTGTGACTCTATATTTACTCTGTAAGCTACATATGACTATCAATCACGCTCCTATCAAAGAGGGTAACTTTAGCAAGTTTTCAGCAATATAAATATCCGTGTTAATTGACCCAGAAGTTAGATACGGCTGGCTTAGATTTTTTTTCAAAGATATTCTTGGCACTTTTTGCTCTAAGCAGGTCTCCCGATCCATATATTCTGCCAGATCACACCTTTCGATCAATGTTTAGGTTGTCATTTAAGTTTTAAAAACCCGGCTAACAGTTTTACGAGATACATTAGCAGCTTTGGCAATTATAACGTGACTCCATTTCATGTTTTGTTGAAAACTTAGCTTAAAATTTAAGACCAATATTCTAAAATATTGGCAAACATTTCTAAAGGAGATGTATGTATATAGATATATAATGACTTTATATGCTTCTAGTATGTATAATTTGTTTCGACAAGTGTTCTAAAATATTGGAAACATTTCTGAAATAGTTCTTCGTCAAAAATGCTCTAATATATGAAAATATAAAATGATTTCATATGCTTCTAGTATGCTAAATCGATTTCGGCAAGGCTTTAAAAATATTCGCAGAAATTTCTAGAGAAATTTTTTTTAAACGTAATCCTTTTGAACTTTCATGTGCCTACTAGGAGTCTAAGAGACTTGCACACATTCCATATTGCTTATCACAGGACTGTCTATGAAAGCAATTAAGGTATTACAAGGTACCTTACTCTCTTCAACTCCACTTCTCCGAACCTATGCTTCAAAAAGAGTAGGGCCAGTGTTAAGCAGAAGCTATGCAGGCATTTCTCTTAATATTAAGATATAGTGGTGTTCTATCTATTAAGTTTTAGTGGTGTTCTATCACTAATCTGTAAGGGCTAAGTCAAGTAGATTTAAATAAATTCGCATTAAATAGAATTTGTGCTTAAATTTCAAAAATTCGAAATCATTATAGATACAATTTCGAGCTTTTTCGGTTTGAATACATTAGACATTTTTTTGGAATACAAGTTGCAACAAAAAGTAAAGCAAATTAGCATGCTTATCAGTTGCCGAAATCGTCAGTAATTTGCACAGCTGCCGCCAGAGCACACATTGCCATAGGTTCACAACACGCCACACACACACACACTCACACTCACACTCACCTTAGCACACATGCACATGAGAGCATATAAAAATGCATAAATGTAGTGGCAATAATTGAACTGTGCCACAATAAATCAGCAATTAATGTGCTGCCACGCTGCCTTAAGTTTGTGCGATATGCACCCACCCTTATGTCATCTGTGTTCTATGTTTTTCATTTTTGTTGAATAAATCGAATATTAATATATGCACTCGCATGCCACAAATAATTTTTATTTCCCCGCTGCATTTTAATGATAGGGGTTCAGCTGTGGCCGGGTAAGATCCTGGCAAGCAATTTATTTGGAAAATTACTATAATTAATGCAGCTCAATTAAAATTGTTGTCTAATGTCCTGCAAGACACACATTCTCTAGCAAGTGTTTCGCTTTTGAGTCTCAATTTTGTCACACACTTTGACATGCTTTATGTAATTTAATACAAAAAGGTCCTTAGCGATATGAGAGCATTGGCAAAGCTAATTAGCCTGCATGACAAATTGTCAGTTTGACATTATGAACCACTTGCTTAGTTGCTGAGGAAAGAAGACACACAACTTGAAACAAATGTTACTTTTGTTAGATTGAATTGTATCGGTCGCAGTATAAAAATGGAATATCATAAAAAGAGCACATATCCTTTGAGCTATGCAATCCCATAGAGCTCCTTGAAATATATCTTTGACTATTCGAGCCTTTGAAGCTAACACCCCTTGATCGGCCTTCAGGTTTTTATAATCCACGATAATATTTATCTTATTTTTATACGAGTATCGAGTATATACTATAAATAGACTACGAGCTCTAACTCAAGACACATTCGCATGCATTTATACTAAAGACTTTGGAATAGTTTCAATAGAGTTATAAATCAAGTGTGCACTTCCGCTTACACTTTAATCTTTTGCCAATCCCTTTCATATCTCAAATTGATCTAAAATCTGGCAACTTATTTATAACTTAATAATTTCTGCAGCGTCTTTAAAGGCTTGTGGACGCAATAAAGTACTCAACTTCACTTTCTCAGACTATTTTACAAGCTCGCAACTTATTTGAAACATAATAATTTTACCATAACAACTTTTAAGAGTCTTCTTTATGGAATGGCTTAAACGCGCTTGGACCTAAGAGTGTACTTTCCGCAAAACTTCGAATTCGCTTGTTAAACCAAGGAGAATAACCTATTTATAATATCTTTATTCCAACAGTTCTTATGACTTTCCTTTGCCGTTGTGAAATGCCTGTGAGCCCAAGAGAACACTCCACTTACCTCAGACTATCTGAGACTGGTTTAGAAAGTGACAACTTGTTTATAACATACCAATTTTACGACAACAACTTTTAAGACAATTCCTTATGGAATGCTTTTATGGCTTATGAACCAAACAGTGCACTTCAAACAAGTCTTCGAAACCTTTTCTTCCATACCTTTTTATATAGTACCAAGCTGCTCCGAAAATGGCAACATTTTTATAACATAATAATTTCATGACAACAACTCTTTAGACTTTTCTTCAGACATTTCAGCTTACTTCATTGAGCAGTTGTCAAGCGTACTTGCTGCCTAGACCACGTCACCCCACTACCCCCAACCAACACTTGCAACCTTTTTCGCCCAGCTGCGCCATTTCTTAAGCAAATAAGGTCAAAATCGTGCTTGTGTCTATTACTCGTACGCGTTTCCAAGCTTCTTGTATTCTTTGTCATAAAAGCGAGCGTGTTTGGTGTGGGAAGCTGGTTGACACGCGCTCCATTGCGTGTTTGTTCCGAGGTACTACAAAGCAACGCGACAGCAATAGTGCCCTCTTCCATTGTACTCCATGCTCATTAACATGTCATTTCATTTTCTGTGTCGAGCTTTACCCTCGACTCGCTTCTGCGAGCGTATGACAAAAATAGGCTTGGCTTTCTCCGTCTACCTTTTTCCACACCATGCCATTGCCCTTGTGCGGAAAACTGTTTTTCCGCCCGGCTCCGGCTCCGTGCATAGATACACACATTTCCAAACGGAAAAGAGATCTATCTGCCTTTTTGGGCTGTCTGCCGCAGACGGCCACAATAGTTCAGCTGCTGCCGGTGCCGTCGCCGGGATTTCTGCTCTCGCCGCGAAGGGTTGTGAATTTTGAGCTTTTTCGGCGTTGTTATGGCGCATATTGATTATATTCTTCGCTTGGGGGTTGGTTTTTGGCTGGTGGGTGGAGGCTTTTGCGGTGAAAAAAGGTAGAATTGTGAAATCGCCCCGCAGTTAAAAATAATTCGATGCTATTTTAAACAATTTAATTATAATTAGGAAAATACGAGTAAGCATTGAAGTTCAAAGCAATAGAGGAGAACAATAGACACGAGAGAAATCGATTTTAAAAAGGCGCATGTTATTTCCGGTTTGAAAAGCTTAAAATGAAACGTTCATGAAAAGTTGTAGACTTTCAGTTAACAGACAAAGTTAAAGATTGACAACAGAATCGTAAGCAGGAATCTGGGATATTCGAAAAATTTGTGTAAAATTGGCGACGGAATTGCAAATATGTACCAAGAGGCATCAAAATTGATCTTAGAAAAATCTGTATAAGAATATCATTTTGAAAAACCTAGAAAAGAAGCTTCAAATGCGTCTGAAACTTCCAGCAAGAAATGAAGAGTCAAAATATAATTTGTTTAGCCGGCATTATCACATAAACTTGCGAGTTTTGCAAGTCGACTGTCACAAAGTCGAAAACTCTCTTTTGAACATATATTTTGTTGATTTATATAATTTAATTTGTTGTTAGTTATCTCGTTTCAACTTCGATTAGTTGACATTATGGCAAACATTTTCGACTTTTAAAAATCTACTGATGCATATTGCACATAGTAGACCGTTTTATTCAAAGATAAGTTCTATCTACTACCAGAAGGTTGAAAGGCGACTAACTATTCCTTCCTCAAACTACATCAGAAAAGTATTTTTATATAATGCCGAGAAATGTATCAATATCAAAATGTAACCCAACTTCAGACTTTTCAAAAAGTCATACCTGCATTATATATGGAAATGCGACTTTTACGCTCAGTAAAAAAACTGTTACTTGTTTAAAATATATTTTAGTAGTTTATAAGAACTATAAAAAGCTTTTTAAATGCAAACATTAAAATTTCTGTTACAAAAACGCTCTGCATTATTTTTTTACTGACTGACGATTTTTTTGACTAAACGAAAAAGTCGATTTTTTTGTATTGAATGTGGGTTTTCTCTTATTTTTTCATAGTTTGCAGCTTCTAATGTCCCCATTACTGACTGAGCCTCTACCCAACACGTTCCTTTAATTTCTTTGGCCACACTTACTCAAATATTCCGTTACTAATTTCGTACAATAAATGAAATACCTTGATTGGCTTTTAATGTCAGTCGATCACTTACATTTAATTTGTTCTAAATGGCAGAATATTGATTGTAGTGCGGTAAGCTTTGCAGTTGGCGTATGTTGATTGACGAACAAATGGCATATACGATATATATAGCATGGGTATATATCCAAGTAACGATAGTTGCTGCACCGCCGCTCGAGGGTGTGTTCACGCATGCAAACGAGTGTTGTAGGAAAAATTGGAAAACCGAAATTTGATACGAAAAAACTGCTTTCTTGCAATGCAACGAGATATTTTCCAATGTTTTCAACAAGTAAGAAGAAAAATTTGCAAAGCAATTCAAGCAATTTGCTTTTAAGAAATTAACAAAATTGACTAGTTAAATATATTAGATTGAACACAATTTTTTGTTAGCTTGTGGCTGAGATTTTTTGAATAGTTTTGCTATTACGCTGCTGCTCTTTTCTTCACATATATATATTATATATGCATATGACAAGTCTCTGCTTTTGCGCTTTTAACCAACTTTGAAGATTTTTCACACTTGAAAAGTTTGTCACTTTTTGAGTTGGTTTTAATATTGCAATTAACCCAAAATAGTCTGCTCGAAAACGAAGTTAAACCGAGATTCCGATTTTTATATACACATTTATAGCTTGATATTATAAGTATTATACTTTTGTTGGAACACAAGACGAGAAACGTAGAATTCAACACAAAAACTGGTGCAGGAGGTTTAAAAAATCATAAATGAATGTTCTCGAACTGAACGAACGAACGAACTAACGAACGAAAGCAACGAACGAACTTGTACGACTGACAACGATGATCCTTATGGTTTGCCGATTTGTCGCGATATGGCCAGGCGCTGCGGCGGTCTATATGGCATGACGGCTTGCACAGGCCCAATAGGCCCATATAGCGCTCAGGCTTTGATTAGAGCGCAGAAAACAACCCTGGCTGTAGACATAAAGGACAGTTGGCTCGCTCACTCCTTTCGGCTGTGTAGCGCCTTGTCAGCAATTCAACGCCGCTTGTGTGAGCGAGTGCATTGCTCAAAGGAGAGTAGCGGAAAGTGAGAGAGCGCCAGGACATGGTACGGCACAGCTGAAGTGTGCGCTCAACCTTACATGCGCACTGCCTTGCATATGCCGATAAGTGCACACGATGGCAGAAAAAGAACGTCCACACACACACACATACGAGCGCAGGAACAGGAGCGCAGGTTGATATGCGGCAAAGCGGAAAAAAGCACACTGTGAAAAAAAGCTTCTATGGTAGAAGCATGAATGAGCTGGTAGTCAATTAATAAAAATAAATTGAGTGGAAAAGAGTTGAAAGAGTAAGCAGAAACACTATCTGTATGGTCTACTATTGTACACATACATACATATATAGATAGTACTATAGATCCCTAGTCTTCCATATACTCTATTCAAAATTTCCATAAATTTCTGTTTCAAATTCTGAAATATGTTGAAGCTTCTCTTAAGAAATCTGGAAACATATTTCATATATATTCATTTGCATCAGAGTGGTCAAATGATCAGTGATCAGTTCGGTTAGAGTGATCAGTTTCGCCAGACTGAAGTTTCGAATGCAATGAAATACAGAGGCTACTATGTCAAGCTTAGAAAAAAGCGAAAGCTTTTCCGGACTTTCAGATTTGCCTATTTAGCAGCTGATTGCGCTCAGTGCATGAACCCATTCCAGCAACCCCAAAAAAAATTTTAATTCATTCAAGAGACATCAAGCCTGCCAGCTCCCCGCTACGCCAAAAAGGAACACATACACGCCGAGCGAATACCAAAAAGTTACATTCACAAAAAGTTGTCCTCTTTTTGCTGTTGTTGTTGTTGTTGCTGTTTTTCATTTATGCCGAAAAACCACAGCATTAAAACAGGATTTTCGCTCTCTTTCATTGGCTTTGGTTGCTCTGCTTGCACTGTAAACGCTCAGCTGCCATTACACTGGATTACATGGGCTCAGCGTGAGCGTGTGCTATTGAGCGAGTGCGCTGGCGGCACGAACCGGTTGAACGAGCCGCAATGGCAGCGCTGCCAGTGGCAACGGCAGCGTGTCTGTTGTCATGTAAACGCGTGCCCGGCGAAAAGGAGCGCTCATCGGCTGACAGCCAGAGCAGCCAACGATTGGGGGGAGCGCTCGGGAAAGAGCGTTATCATTAAAGCGTGCGGCAGGAGCACACCCTGTGCCGCTTGCTTCGCTGAAGCTTTGGCAAAGCTGCCAGGAGCAGAGAGCAATTGCAACACGAAATTCGTACAATGTACGCTGATGACTTCTTCTTCCGGGAAAACCAATGTTGTGTCTACCTACCAAGGATGATGCCTACATATATGGAACTCAGAATCCGGCAGCATATTTTGTGTGCTGACATTTCGCAAGTTCATATGCTTAGATCTAGAAATTTTATAGAAATTCAGCTTTGATGAAATTCACATAAAATTTCTATCAAAAATATGCAAATATTATTATCTAATGTGCCATTTTTTATACCCTACACCTATGGTAATAGGGTATAATAACTTTGTGCGAAAATTGTAACGCATTAAAGGAGCCGTCCTAGGTATAGACATAAGTATATAGAAATGATCAGAATCACTTTCTGTGTTGATTTCCGGTTGTCCGTCTGTCCGTCTGTCCGTCTGTCTGTCTGTCTTGGTGTCCGTGCTCACAGGAGAGAAAGAAGGAGTTGTCCGATTTATACAAAATTTGGCACACAGTCGCAGTGAACCTTCCACTACTTCAAGTTCCGAGATTAGCCAAATCGGTTATAGAACACGCCCACTATAGGCCTGTAAGTCCCAATACCCCGGATTTTTTTCGGTAAAATAGCTATATTTTGTCTAATTACTCATGGAAAAGAATTGTACTTGGTATTCAAGTTAAGGGTTTGGTTTTCTATATTCCACGAAAAAAGGGCGTGGTATATAGGCGGTAAGCTAAAAATCCTCATAACTTCAGTAAGATATACACCAGAGCGTCCATATTTGGTCACTTCATTTCTGGTAAGAATACCTTTTAATTCTCCAAAAATGGGCGTGCCCCGCCCACTATGGGGCGGTAAATTAAAATTATCGATCATTTAGGGTGTACACCTTCCAGAGCATCAACTTTTGGCATAAATACTCCTGGATATATTGTAGTCTGCTAAAAATGGGCGTGGTCCGCCCACTATGTAGGCGGTAAATTAAATGCACCCACAATTTCTGTGGATTATCACCCCAGTTGGGAACTTGGTGTAGGGTATTACTCTGTCGGTGAAACCCGACTGATACTTCCTTACTTGTTATATCAAGAAAATCAAGCTGTGAGTAATTCTTCTCCTTCGATTTCCTGAACTTTTTCTGTTTGACAAAAAAAAGTGAAGTACTTTCTTCGAAAATGTGTGCTTTGTTTTATCAAATCAAATTATATTAGATAAGCTCAATTTCCAAAATATCAGCTTAATATTGTTGTTAGTAAAAAGTTATACAAGTTTTAAAACAAAAGTAGTGTCACTTTGATACTGAGTACAAACAACTCACAAACATTTATCATTATTCGAAAAAAATATCACTACCAACAGAGTATCATTTTCAAAACCTTTCACATTATTTATTAAAACCCCAGCTCAACTAATTATGCATAATGAGTTTTGCTTTGCTTTGTTTTCACTTCTCATTTCGTTGAAAAGTAAACTTTCAAAATAATAAGCCATATGTCTTCATTTCCATTAACCATTTCTACATCTCGCACAAATGTCAAAATATGCTTCAGTGAAGCAACAACAACAACAACAAATGAAAGCAATTTTCCATACAATCGTGCTGCTACCTTTCGTGCCTGTCGCTCTGCTGGGCATGTCCTGCATGTCCTGCATAACCTGTAATAATAAATTAACAGCGCATGCATACAAAGCAATGGTATTTTTTTGTTCTTTATATGCATGCCTTATATGTATGTATGTACGTGTGTGCGTGCATGTATTTATCTGACAATCTTACTATATGTAGTTTTTCTACGTTGCTGCGGGCCACTTTCCGAAAAAAGCCAACACACACGCACGAGCACAAATACATGCATGCAGAGCGCAACCCTGCGGGCTGATTACAATCCTCACGAAAACAAGCATAGAAACTGCAAAGGTGTGTGTGTGTGTGCACATATATTCAGTGAAAATGACATGCATAGAAGAATTTCAAAGATTCTGTGATAAAAATTTTCAACATTTTATATGCCTGTAGCTGCTAATTTGAAATGGATATTGCTTGAATTTCTCTAAGCAAGAGTTTGGAACTGAATAATGAAAATCAGAATTAAATATGGCATCAGAAATTTGTTGTATCACATCGAAGAATCGGCAACTAATTTCATCAAAGCAAAAATACAGAAATCGAATTGAAATTTGAAATCCCATTCCCATTTAAAACGTCTGCAAAAGCAAAATTAGCAGCTGAAGCCCTTATAAAGTCAAAATTGAAGTTGATTTCATATGCAGAACTATAATGCACTTTCAGAGTAATATTCATAAAAATATGTATGGCAGTTGTATGTACATTAATTTAAATGAAATTGTATTTGGATACGCAATTCTAAACAGCTTGAACGAAGCTGAAACTAAAATGGAATTTTACAAAAGTAAAATCGAATATGAAATTTAATTTCTAAACAAAAATATATAGAATTCAAATTGGAAACAGAATTGTAACTTCTGATTGTCGGAATAAGAAAATTTAGCAGCACGCTGAGAAGCATTGGTCCATTGCACTGATGAGTAAAATCCTTTAATACAAGCCTGGAACTATGCAATGTTATTTTTCAGATTAATGCTCTTAAGTCAAGCGTTGAGTTGGATGAATTTTCACAAGTCAAAATAGGCATACTATTTCAAAAAACTGTGGAACTCTACAAACAAACGCCAAATCCAATCCAACAGACTTTTTTCAAAAACAGTTCCAAATTTTAAAAATCAAGCAAGCAAGCATTTGCAACCCGTTGCCAAATGCAATTAGCTACGTACGTTCCTTGTGTCGAAATGCAACAACAACAATTCGCTGTGCAAATTCAAAGCAACAAAAATTGGCATAGTTTTTTACAAACCATATCCTAACTGAAACAAAAGCCATAGCCTTTGTTTTGCGGTGAATATGACAATGACACCCCTTGCGCCTTTTTCCCTTTCATGAGGTTGCATTCTTTCAGAAATATGCCAAACGATTGGAATAAAAGTTTTAAAAAAGGGGGTAGCTCATTTGTTATGCTTGGTAATTAAATGAGAAGATTGCTTTAAGCGGCGATGGAGGATTACTTAGAATCGTAATCGAAAATAAACGGCTGCTTTAATTGCATGTCAGATATAGATAATATATGCTACTCTTTAAGAATTTGCTGAATTTTTATGCTGGAACTTTTTCATCAGTTAAGGTTTGCGAAAGTCTTTGTATAGTATCATTTATAGTGACTTATATGAAGAATTAATGTTCCTTTTATTATTAGTGATAATCCAGGAATCAGCTTCAAATTGTTGTGAATTTATGACTCATTTTCAATCGGGAAAAAAACGTGTGATAGTGTTTCATTTATTAACAAAAAGCTGGTTTGTCAAAAGGATGAATTTTTATATAAAACAAAAGAATTTGACACAAAGCCTCACGGAAGCAACATCAACAGGGCAGGCTAAAGGCTAATAGCACCATCACTGAGTGCAATGGAAGTAAGCCCTGTAGACTCAAAATTTAGCATTACCAGTAGTGGATTTGGTAATGCATTCGTAACTTATTTAGATGCAGATATGTAGAGAATAATTGTCTGTTAATTTCATTGCTCCAACATTTCTTTGTTTATATCTGAGTACTAATCTCTTCTTCTTCCTCTTCTTCATCACTCTCTTTCTCTCTACTACAGCTGTTTACGAAATCAAATACGTGCGCATTTAATTGTTACAGTTTTAAAATTTTAACAGCAACTGTCACGATCACGATCACGATTTCCTATGGCAAGCGAGAGCAAGCCAGAATTATTGTATGGAATTCGCGCAAATCTCACCCTTGTTACAGCACAAATTGTCATTGTAACGCTCACCCTCTCCCTGCGATACTTTACTTACTTTCCCTCACACACACACGCATACACACACACACACTCAATGGCATAAATTGTACTGCTGCAGCGATAACTGCAACACGATCATTTCTGCTAACAATGCAACACATTGGCAAGGGGATTAATACAAATTTATTGCTTTTTCGGACTTATTGACATTTTATCTATATGCTGTAATTGTTGTTGTTTCCGTTATACAAATAGCAAAAGTAGAGTTCAATGAACTTACGGCTATGTTGCATTTTGATTGCAATACACCGAGAGAATTATTTGCCATTATGCAACAAAAGAACTGAAAAATATTTTTATTAAATTTGTCGAATTAAACAGGCCGAAAATTTGAGTTGGCTGAATCTAAGAATCTGCAGACAATCGTCGATTTCTCGTAATTTGAAATTGGACTAAATTATAATATGCTGGCTATGCAGTACACAATTAAAGGCGCTTCCGCACAAATTCAAAGCGGTCTGTTCTTTAAATTTACTCTTAAAACGATTTGACTCACTTTTCAAAAAGACATAACTCAAATGACAGTAATTATTTGAACACAAAATTTTCGATTTTGTCGCGAATACTTTGAATATTAAAATTGAATATAACAAAAATTGCCAAAAAAAATTAGTAGCTACTAAAAAGGGAAAACTGAACTTTAGCTAAATAGAATAGCAATTTATGATGTAGTTCACGAACTAAACTTAAATTCAAAAATACAGATTTGTTCTAGTCTGCTAGTCACCGAGGCCTGAGAGCTCATATGCCAATTCTACATGTATTGACAGATGCTCATGTAATAAGCTTAAGCATGAAAATGTGTCAATAATATCCTTTCAATTTGTATTATTTAAAATTTAAAATTCTCGAGGATTTCCAAGAAATTCTTCTGAATATTCTACTCGTATGCTTGTAGACCTAAGTGGCATATACTTAAATTATAACCGGCTTGCTTCTTTTTGCTAAATGTGTTCCATTTTTATGTGTTCCGAATTGAGTTCGAGCAAATTGTCGCATTATAGCTGAAATTTTAAGGACGAGTTCCCACTCACTTCTGCTACATTAATTTCATAGCAGATTTTTTTGCATGGCTCTTCAGCGAATGAAGCTAATTACTTTAAATGTTCTAAAATGTCGCTCAAGTATAAAAAAAAGACATTGACAATGATGTGCACACACACACACATGAACACTGGCACACGCTGCAAAAAAGTGCGCCACGTGCCGCCTAAATGTATGCTCTAATGCGCACGCTGTGTCAGCTGAAAGTAGAAAAAACAACAGAGGGAAATGTAAATGGCGTCTACCAAAATATTTCTTTTCAACATGCAAAGAAAATAGAATTTCAAAAATCTAAAAATAGCTTTCTTTGAGAAAAGTGAATGCTTTTAGCTTGGCGAAAATTGCTGCCGAATTTAAATAAAAGGGAGCAAAAATATCACTTTTCGACAACTAAAAATAGAACGACTTAATGAGGCAACCACACACACAAACGCACACACTATGCTAACAAGCGACAAAATATGCACAGGCACTCAAACGCATACAAATGAATGTTTGCATTTATCTACCTATATACTCGCATAGGTAGAGTATGTGTGCGTGCGTGTGTAAACACACACTAATGAAGCAATTTATATAATGCAATAATTAAAAAACTATGCCAACGCCTTAATTACAGGACATACACTACAAATGCATAGGAGCAGCGAAAAAGAAGGATATCAACATCGCTCGGCAGTTCCACACACACACACACAAGCATATGTGAAATGGAAGCAAGCAAGTTTGTCTAAATTATCTTCAGCTTAATTTACGCTAATTATGCATTAGTGTGTTTGTATGTGTGGTTGTGTGGCGAGCAGCAGCAGCTCACATGTTGTCCAGCAGGATCACATGTCCTGAACACATTAAACGGCAAAGCATATAAGCTGGAAAATGAAAAATATTGAAAAGCAAAATTTATAGCATAAGAGGGTGCAATCACCCGTTGCGGCTGACTTAAATTCTGGTCTGCTACTTACAGATAAGATTTGGTAATGCAATAATTAATGGCTATCAATTTTTTATAGCAAGCTACAAAAGTGCATAGAAAACTTCATCTTCCGAAATAGCTTCACTAATCAAAAGAATAGCATAGCATATCGTAAAATAAACAAGCAAGGAACTCTCCCCTAGCAGTTGAACATTTTCTCCCATTTATTACCAATCGGTTTTAACATAAACTATTCCATAACTCGAATCACTATCCAAAGGAAAAATTCTACTTATGTAGACTTCGATTTATAGAAATTTATTTATTTGCTTCCTAAACGCTGCTGCCACCCGATTTAGTTTGAGTTATAGAAAATTCGAGTTATAGAAGTCTGAGTTATGGAAGTTCCACTGTATTTAGCTTAATTTATTCTTGTAAAATTGAATCAAGAAGATAGCTTTTTGACATTCCAAAAAATGTAGCTTTAAAATTTATCGCACAAAATTTCATCGTACAAATTTTTCTTACATGCCATAAAAAGAACAACTTCTAAATGAAATTATCAATATATATTAAGTTCCCAGAAACACCCTGTTTTCTGAGCATCAAACTAATACTTCAGACCGTTACATGTCCTTTTTTTCTTTCTTTCTAACACGTCAAACCAGCTGAACTAGTTCTAGCGCAGCTTTGGCACGTTTTCAATGCGTGGCACGTTCCATTTTGTTGTTGTTGCTATTTTCCTTTTTGCTACCAACAACAAATTGTGCCTTTTCCGCTGAAACCACGAAACCTCTTAATCAGCTGCACACAATTGTTATACAATCTTCCGCCAGGCCAGTTTTCACAAAGGACGCTGGTGCGTGCGTGTCACTGGACTTTTTTCGATGCCTTTGTGCGTGTGGCTTGCACAATTAACGCCTAAGAACAGGCCATATAAAAGTTGCCTCGCAGCAACTTTCCAATTTGATTGCCAATTGTCGTGAGAACAAATGATGAAGCATTTTTCCAGCATCAAAGGAAGTTTGCATGGAAAAATGAGAGCAAAATAAAATATAAAGCAAATTTATTTTTCTGTAATGAGCTGCTCTAAGGCGCATATCCTTGCAGGAGCAATCGCCAACTGCAACTTGAGGTAAGCTAGCTGCTTGCTCAATCACTCGAACTTTTGATTTCAATGCAATGAGTGTTGAAATAGTGCACAAATTTAACAAAAAAAATTCAGATCAACTGGTAATTAAATTAAAGCTAATTGGTTGTTCAATTATACAGAAAAAGTTTGCTATTTCTCTTCCCAATCCTTTAGATTCTAGCGATTAGTCGTTTAATCTGTGATCACTTGCTTCAAAGATCAATTTTATGAAGCAACTTGCTTTAAGAACGAGTACGTTACTATTTTACTTAAAATTTCAAACATTTAACAAGTTTTTTTTCCGCAAATCCTTAAACCTACTATCAAATACAGCTCTGCCGCACAGCTGACATGCACTACCCTAATGTCGTTTACATTCCTTCAAGTCGCAGCTTCTACTTAACACCCGCGGAACTAGGCACATTTAAGACGCTTTTCTGCCACTTTTCTGCTACTTCCGTTTCCGCTTCCTGCGCTTAAGCACAGCCATGAAATATGATTATATTTTCTGTTGCTGTTGCTGCTGCTACCTTCTCCTTTCTTTGTCGTCATACCTGCTAACTAAATTAACGCGCTGTAAGCTACTAATGAGCTCCTTAAGATTAATGCATAATAAAAGCGAAAAGAAACTCGAGCATAAGCAAGCATGTATATGTGCCTGTGCATGTGTATGTGTATGTGTGTGTGTGCAAATATGCTGCAGCAATTTTTCATATGCCAAGCAACTTCTCCCACCCCTACGCTACTCACACACTCACCCATACTCGTAAGCAACACATAAATTCTTATTATTTACGCGTTAAAGCTTATGTTCAAGTATATATAAAATATGCATATGTATATACTGCACATAATAAAGCGTTTTATATGAACATAGCTGCTATGTATACAGGGTGAAGCAACCTTCGAAAGTGTCAAGGAATTAACGTATCTTGTGGACTCGGTAAACAATTGAGATGTAGAGTCCTCTTTCGACCGACAAAACTGACACTCTATAAGACGCTCATCATCTCCGTATTGCTTTATCGCGCTGAAGCATGGGTGATTTCGCAAGCTGATGAAGCTTCTCTTGGGGTGTTCGAGAGAAAAGTGCTCCGCAAGATCTTCGGCCCGATCTGCTTTTTCGACGATATCCGAACGAACCACCAACTGTATGAGCTTTGCGCCGATATTGACATAGTCAGTCGCATCACAACCCAGCGGCTTCACTGCTTCACTGGATGAGTCATGTCGTGTGTATGCACGAAGGAGCTGCAGCAAAGAAGCTATTCAAGGCAGCAATTGGAAGATGGAGAGTGCGTGGAAGGTCGTGCCTTCGAAGGAAAGACCAAGTAAAAAAGGCACTAGCAATGCTTGGAATTTCCAACCGAAGAAGGAGCGCCTATAGAGAAGCCATACGTCGGGTCGTACCCCGGCAACGGTTTGTTCGGGCCAATCAAGAAGGAGAAGCGCCTAAAAGTTAAAAGCAGTCGAAATAAAAACTCATGCTTGCTTTGCAGAAAATTTTACAAGCATTTAATATAAATGCTTAGAACTTTTTAACCGCTTTTTATAACATATAAAAAGCATATTTTTTAAATTAAATTTTCTTTTCAACAGCTGCTATTTAAATCTTTTAGCCTTTAACAGAAATGCATGACAACTAAAATTTATATCAATTTTGACTAAACTTGCACAGTGGTGCATATAAGCCGCTCAACTACGTAATCAATTTTTGCTTGGCATGATGCTAATAAATCAGCTGTCGAACTGCCGCCACACGCTGTACATTTATTTATTTAAGTTGTAAGTAAGTGCCAAATAAGTTAACTGCAAGTTGACTGTAGAAAAGTGACGGTTTCTTAATTTTACCACAATTTATGCCTTTATTGTTCTATTTTGTTGTTGTTTACTTTTGTGCTTTGCTTTACTTTATTGTGCATATTCTTTTGTTCATTGTTATTTATGTAATAAAGCTGCATTATTACAGCGCCTTGCATACTTTGCTCTCCTCTCTCACCCTTGTGAGCGTTCACTGCATCTCGCCTTTCCACTCTGCCTGCATAATGCATTTACTTCTTATTATCACCTGTTTTTCAAGTGTATGTGTGAGTGTGCGTGCACTCTTGCCTACTTACGCTCACATGCATAGATCGCCCCAGTGCTACTACACATAACTTCATATAGCCCGCATATCCTTTGAGGATATTGAACTCGTTGTCAGGCAGCTCAAAGCTGCGCATAAGCATACAAGCGCCCACTTTGCGGATTTACGACTGTTGTTGTTGTTGTTGTTGTTTTCGTGGGCTATTTGCAACTTGTTGTTGTTGCTGTTGTTATTGTTGTAAAGTTGCAACTCAAGAAGTACAGCTCATGCTACTTCCCCAATTTTGCGTGCATCCAATTTATACGCTTGTTGCTGTTGTTGCCGCTGTGCCTTTGTTGGCGTATTGTAGTTGTATTGCGCAATAATACAGCCAGCCAGCAGCTGCTTTTACAATAGCTTCCCAGCTCCCCAGCTCAAGTAGAGCAGCGTGTTTAGCTGCTGCTAGCAGCGTCCTGGGAAAATTGCATTAAAGCTTGCGCCTGCAGCGTGGGCGTATATAAGCACGAGCGAGAGAGGAGAGAGAGAAAAAGAGAGCAGTGAAGCTGTATTGAGAGCGCGACAATAGCAAGGAGTAACAAGGAGCAACCAAGAAGCGTTCGAACCTTGCCACTTTTCATCAGAGCTACAGCCGGCTTTTGAGGACTCTACGGACTCTACACGCTCTCACACAAAGCCAATACTCTCTCCCTTTTTCCCTCTCTCGAGCTACAGCTCTCTCGCTTGTTTGCCTTTTCTGCTTCTGCTCTTGCACTGCCATTGCGGCTTTTCCGCCGCCATTGTTGCTGTATGTGACACGCTTCCGCTTTGTCGTCACACCCAGAAATTTTCTTTGCCTTATTTTCTGCAAAGTTTTGCTGATTCCGGTTTTATAGAAAAAAGAGTTTTTACAAAGAGCAAAAGTTGCTGGAACTAGTGATTAAGCACTATTTTAGTAAAAAAATGTAATTAAATTTAAATAAGAGAACTCCACATGGTTTATGGTTTTCTGATGAGCAGTTGCATCCATTCCATTTCTGTATAATATCAAATATCAAAATATCAAATTTTTTAAGTTTAACTCAACGACCAAACTATGTAAAAACTCTCACTTGTTGACATGCAAAAAATAGTTCTTTCTCAAAAACTTCGACTTTAAAATTTTACTTGGAATTTCTATAAAATCAGATAATTATTTTTAAAGCTAAAGTAACTTATATAGTATACATTGACTTCATCAAATATGCATATACTATATACATATATCTATTCCATCTATCTTGAATGGCTTTTGTGCCAGCGAAATCATTTCAATTTTAATCGATTTTTCCGCACCTCCATTACACAACAACAACAACCAGCAGCCAACTGTCTCGACTGCCAAATTCTGGCTGGGTATGCCTGCCAAAAGCAGCTCCACCCCCCTTGTCAAAATTGCACTCCAACATGCTGTAACAAAAAAATTTAATTAATGCAACTAAAGTGCACTTCAGCCTGTGCCAGGCAGCCATCATCATCCATCGTCCAGCTACTGCAAATACAACTCTTTGCATAGCCTCGACTGCTCATTGGAGTGGGTGGCTACAGCCACAATAGAATATGCAATAGCCCCAAAAGGTTGCCATTTGAAATTGTATAACAGCCTTTTAGAAGCAATTTTTCGCTTTTTCATTTTTGATTTTTTTCTACTCTTTCGATTTTTTCACTTTACGGAATTTTCTTCTTTCCAGCGCCATCAAAAATTTAAAATCGTGCCGAATTACAGTGGCAACGTTAATTGAAATGGACAGCTTTCATGCGCGAAAGTGCGATGATGAACGTAAGCCAGAGCGCCCAGATAGCCCGGGCAGCTCGACGCTTGGTTGGGCATGGCTGCCGTACAAGCCATTTACCGAATTGGGGGACAGACTCCACTCCACTGCCGCGTTTGTAGCATACAAAGCCGGCTAGCCTTTGGGGCGGCTTTTCCAACATTGAAGCTCAGTCATAACTTTTTTATCATTTTATTTTCATGTTGTTGACAAAACGAAAATAGCATGCAGAAAAACAACAATAACAATTTACGCTGAGCTTGCTTCGAAAGCATGTGACATTCTTCACAGGATATCCCAATACAATCACACACACACACACACATGTACACATACAAATAATGTTTATTTATAGCCGGCATTATTAATTTATGACGCATAGGTAGACATAAGCGCAATTTATATTCAGCATATCAAACATGTACATATTTGAAGAACAAAGTTCAATCGAACATTATGACAAATGTAGAAAACCGAAATTCGGCATAATATTCTCATATCATATCGGATTATCTTATACTTATGTCCCAGACAAAAGGACGATTTTAGGATCTCTGAGTATACAGAGCATAATTTTTGGTATCTTTTTAGAATATGTATCCATAAACTTCTGGCAAGAGAGAGTCCAGTAGACCATCATAGCTGGCAGACTAGACTGGTTGCTTCACGATAGCAGTAAGTTTATATCATTCCAATTTGTTGAAATTTATTTAAACTGCCAGAAAATTTAAGAGATTTGAGATATTTTAGATACTTCTCATTATCCAATTTATTCTGAAATAATTTACCTTGGAATAAACTTAAATAAAACCAAAAATTGTTATTACTTTCGAAAGCATACTTCCAACTTCTATACAATTTTAGGGAAGCTCACAGAAAGAAGCTACAATAATGTGGAACTTTCAATATATGAAATTATAAATAGCATATTCTATGTTTTTTAAATGGTTAGCAACTAAAGTATCAACCATATTGTAGAAAAATCCATTTATAAAATATGGAATGAAATGATATGAAATTTAAAGTTCTGTAAAATATCAGAAACCTAAGGTCATACGCAAAAGTTCAACGATATTATACACCTTATGTATTAAACTACTACATAAAGCTTGTTTCAAAGTTCTATAAAATTTTAGAGATTTATAAACTCATTCAGAAAGCATCAACGATATTGTGTACCTTTTATAGTATTATACTAAAAATTGCATGCTTCGAAGTTCTATAAAAATTCTCATTCAAAAAAGGATCAACAGTATTGTAGACCTACTATAAATAAAATTCAAAATAATAGAGCTAATGTCAAAAATTTCACTAACCAACATAAGCTCAAAAACTATACGATCCGAGTGGCAGGACCTTTTCAGCAAGTCTACACACAGGCAATTGACAAGTCAATTAGTGTTGGAAAATCATTTTACAAGCTCAAATCCAATTTATTTTACTTCATAATGAAAACTCAAATTGCGTAAAATTGAATTTTCCCAGTCGTACAATACATACACATAGAAGTATGCGGCACACACACACACACACACAAACATACAGCTACTACACTTACAATTTCTTGCTGAAAATTTGCTACATAAAGCAACTATAACAAGTACAACAACTACAACAACAACAAGAGGAAAAAAGTGCGGAGTAAGTGCTATTTTCGATGTTCCTTTATTAGAGCTACTCGCCTTTTTTGTTATTGTTGTTGTTGTCGTTGTGGTGGTTCTTGGTACACAACATAACATTTTCCTACACATTTTCCACTGCCAAAGTTTTTCCTATTGACGCTTTGCGCATGCGCCATTATTGATTTTTCCCGGTTTTGCGAAACTACAACAACAATAACAACAATAAAGAGTTTTCCCCCAAAAAAAAGAAAGCGGCCATTGTTGCCGGTTTCGCATGAAAAGCTAACTCACAACCATTGTAGTGTATGTGTTGCCGCTACGTCTGTGTGTGTGTGTGTGTTACTTAACCACCTTTTCAGCATTTCCAGATGTTAAGCCAGCGTTAGACAGCTGCCGTTAGCGCACGGCAGGGGGCGCTTGGCAAAATCAGATGTTTGCCAAGTTTTTCCTTTACTTTTCTTTATGTTCGACTTGATAAAGTTTTGCCGGCGCAGCACTCAAAAAATATTTTAAAAAACATCAAATTAATTAAAATGTCAGAAAATTGATTTTTCAGGTGGAAAATATCGCATGCTAGAAATGCTCTTCCCACAGCGCCACATGCGTAAATAATAAAAATATTTAAAATAAAAGCACAGTTGAACTATTTCTATTACATATCGTAGTTGTTAGCTTCGAAATTGAATTGACAGCAAAATAGATTAGATTTTCTTAATTTCACATCCAAACAAAAATTATTGCATGCTTCAAAATTGTTTTGAAAGTTTCCAATAGCTTGAAATTTCGGCAAAAATGCAGCATCTAATAATTTTTTGCAGGATATCAAAAGAGAACAAGTAAGGAAGCATCAGTCGGGTTTCCCCGACAGAGTAATACCCTACACCAAGTAACTGAGTGGGCGGACCACGCCCATTTTTGTCAAACTAAAAGGTATTCCTTATAGAACTGTATATAGCAACTATTGACACTCTGGAGGGACTACAACATAAATTATTGATATATATTATTTACCGCCTTCATGGTGGGCGGATAACATTGATATTTTTAAAATTTTGAGGTACTCTTACCAGCAATTAAGTTACCAAATATGGACGCTCTTATATATATATTATGGAAGTTATGAGGATTTTCAGCTTACCGCCCATATAGTGGGCGGACCACGCCCATTTTTTAATATGGCATGTAGAGCCGATATTTGAACTTAAGAACCAAATTTTATTCGTTTAAATTCAGAAATAGTTATATTGAGAGCCATTTTACCGGAAAAATTTTTCCGGTTATATAGAGGGCGGGCCACGCCCATCTTTTAGTGAGACCTAGAAGACCTACCCCTTAACTTGAATACCAAGTATGATTCTTTTTCATGAGTAATTAGATGAATTATAGCCATTTTACCGAAAAAAATCCGAGGTAGTGGGACTTACAGGCCTATAGTGGGCGTGTCCTTTAAACGATTTGGCTAATCTCGGAACTTAAACTAAGTTAAGGTTAACTCTCACTGTGTACCAAATTTTGTCCAAATCGGACAACTCCTTCCTTCTCTCCAGCACGGACGGACAGACGGACAGACGGACAGACAGACAGACGGACAGACGGACAGACGGACAACCGGAAATGAAAAGAGAAAGTGATTCTAAGCATTTCCATATACTTATGTCTATACCTAGGACGTCTCCTTTAATGCGTTACAATTTTCGCACAAAGTTATTATACCCTATTACCATAGGTGTAGGGTATAAAAATGCTAATCGGAGCAAAAAGTTTCATTTATTTAATTTCATCGTCTAGACAAAAATTATTGCATGCTAGAAAATAATTCTCTAATGAAAAAATTTTAATTTTTATCGAAAAATTCGAAAAGTAGGCTATGTCCCAATATATTTGCTATTTTTGTGTGCAAAAAAAAATTGACATTCTGTAGAATCAACAGCAACAAATTTCGATGGGTCTCAAAGGGTTAAAATATCGCAGGGTACAAATTTTTGATGCAGTTCAAAAAATGCAAATAAATTTGAAGAACAAAAAAGTTTAATTAAATTAATTGCATCTTTGCTTAAAAAAGCCGCATGCCACAGTTTTTTTTAGAGAAGTGATCTAATTTTAATTACAAATGCAAATTTACAATGTCTCCTGTACTGTGTGTGTGGGCGCAAATTTGCATATGCCATATACGCGTAAACAAACACATGCACGCACACAACTATGAGCTGCTCCTATATCTATGTAAGCATGTATCTGCTTCATTCATTTATTGCCGCGCCAGGGCAGATACATACATACCTTCAAGGCAGATACAAGCACACCTTCATTTTCATGTATGTACAACAATAAGTATGTGGTATGTGCATGTATGCATGTATGTGTGTATATGTGTGGCTATATTGTATTAAATCCCGCAGAAATTGCTTCACTAACGCCGCGAAGCACGTAATTTGGTTTAAGTGCTGCCGGGAACAGAAATTAATGCGCCAACAGGAAAATGTGCTTTCAGAATAAGAGCGAAAAGCAAATGGAAGCATGTTAGTAAGCGCAAAGCAAACACTCAGCCAAAACGTGCAGGCGAAAGTGAAGAGCAAATAATGTAGAGGGCACTGTTTTTTTTTTAATATTACAGCAGAAATTAACAGCAAACAATTTTATCAAAAATTCAGTTATAAAAAATATTAACCGGAAATAACAATTTTTTATTATATAATAAGCCACTTTGAAAACAGGTACCAGATGCCATGAAAATAATTGTGCAAAACCAACCGAATATTCAGCTTCGACTTTCCCTCAAAATAGAGCGAGACAGTTGCAAAGAGTATTATAAAAAAGTTAGTATCGAAAAAAAGTATAAAGAAAATGCAACAAATTTTATGCAACAACTATATGCTGTAATGCCACTATGCAAAGTGCTGAACAAAATCGCATTCAAACACATATAAATATATATGTATATATGCATGTGTGTATGTATAGACAATTGCTTGTTCGTATGCAGATTGCAGCCTTATGCAGAGCAACGCAAAGCAATGCACATAAATCATAGTAATTTATGCATAAAGCAGCAGAAAATTACAAAATAGCAACCAGCAACAACAACAACGAAAGGAGCAGCAGCAACAGAACAACATAACAAAAACAACAAATAACGAAACAGCAAATAAAATAAGCAAACAAGGACTTAAGTACTAATTGCACTTGTTTGCATGCATATACACATATATATATGTATATATATATATATATATATGCATGTGAATGTGTGTGTGTATGCGAGAGGAATCAGTATGCATGTATTTCTGTAAGTTTGTATGCGTTAGTGTGCATAGTTGAGCAAATGAATCTGAGCTTTTGCCATAGTAATGTCATAAATATTAGCATACATGCACACACACACATGCACATACATGCAAACTTTGTTTCAGCATAAGAGTGAAGTAGGAAATAAATAAAAGTAGTAATGAAATAGAGAAATATAATATTGAATCGGCTGTGGTAGGTTTTCTTTAAATGCTCAAAAGCGAAAAAAGAATCGCATAATTTTTACTCGAACTCATTCTCTTTATGATTTTGTGGAATCAATCAATGCCATATATCATAGTACTATATACTTATACTTATACTTTTTTACGAATGCGAGATATGCCTGTGTATCCAAATACTACGACTTTCGAGTGCTTTTTGAGCAATTACTTCATTTTAAAACTTTTTCTCATTGCCTTTTGTCATAGTACCATATTTGTAACTTAATACTTTTTTTTACTATTTTTGTGAACGCGAAGCAAGCACTGCCGTAGGGAACGAATGAAAGAGGCTGAAACCTTTCATATTTACATAGCTTATTATGCAGAAATTGCTTAAGCAGTTAGTACTCGTGTGTTGTCATTGAAGTCACTAGCAGCGCTATTCCGGCAATAGTCACAAAATTCGCAAATCACAATTTTGTAGCATTTTATGTTTTTTCCCATAAAAGATAGTAACAACTCAAGTGACGACTGGAACTACAACAATATAGGGCTACTATTTTTGCTACTTTTTAAGCAAAAATGTTCAGCAAGTTTTTATAAAAAACTTACATACTTTTTTTCATCACTACTATCTTTTATGCAATGTCTTTTTTTTACTATTATTAAAATTTTTTTATTAAGTAAGCATCAAATACTTAATTTTGCATGATCAAGTGTTGTTGTTTTCGTTGGTTGTTGTAAAGTGCTACATATATGAAGCACCCACTATGAACAGCAGCAAAGGAAACGGAAACTAAAAGCGCACGTTGTTGGTTTTCCGGCACTCTCAGCGCTGCTAAAACCAAAGTGCCACTTTTTTGCGAGCACACAAAAAGGCAATAACACTACACTTTTGCCAAAAGTGGCATAAATATTTACGCTGCTTCAGCGTCAATTCAGATTGACAGCCTGAAGTGAGAAACAGAGAGGCACATAGCCTGTGCGAGTAAGAACCAAGACAGCATCTAAAATGTGATAAATGGCAGCTGAAGAGAAACTAAAGAGTGCGCCACAGAGGCAATTAAGAAGAAGAAGCAAGCCTATGTGAGCCCTCAAAGGAGCTTCAAAGAGCAAAGGTCACATAAGATGCCTACCGGCTGCTGGCATTTCAAAAATTAATTTACTTTCAGCAGTTATCAGAGATAAAAGGGAATTGCGGAAGCAGACGAAAGGGCGGAATATCAAATGGAAAGGATGGAAAGGTGAGCAATTACAGTTTCCACTTCGCGAAAGCAGTGGCAATTTTATTGATTTTATATATAAAATGAATGTAATGAAGAAAGGATGCAAATAATTGCAGAGCGACGTAAAAAACGAACAACGTTATGCAATTAAGTTGTCTGACAGAATACGCTCATTTGCATAAGGACAGCGCGCAAGAGCCACATCGACAACATGAACAAACCGGAAGAGCAACAACACAGCTTAAAAGAGCAGCAAGTCATTACAACAAAAATGCACTTTCCATACAAACGGTCAGCATAAAGGATGTTAAAAGGATAAGGCAGGGATGCATAAAAAAAGTTGTAAATCGAAAGAGAGGAATGTTTATTCAGGCATATACAGATGTATGTATGTATAACAGATACTCTTGTATATATATGTACTTATATGCAGCAACGTAGACAGGATTTCGCTGCCATGCAAGGACGAATATAAACAAAATTGAATGACTTTTTAGTTCTGCTAGCGGATTGACAGATTGAAAATCATTTATTGGTAAAATCATAATTTTTCTTAGTTGCTATATATTTCTTACTCTCAGCATACTAACTAATTTTTGTTACAGTATCCTTTTCAGGCTGCGCTGACTGGAGAAGGGTATCACTACTTCTCAAACAATGTAATATAATATAATCTAATCGAATCAGCTTTGTAAGTGAGATAAGTCTTGGCAATGAGCTTTAGATGCTTGAAAGTTCGCAGTGCCCGAACATTTGAGGGCTACATACTCTAAGCATGCCTGCCTGTCTACGTGACTGCCTCCCCTTCCGCTCTCCTGCTAGCAAAGCAAAAGCTAGCCATAATCGAATTGACGAGTCTGCAACGCGCGGCGGAAATATAGCAGCGGAACATGGAAGAGGTGTGCCATCGTGGGTTGGTCAGCAACGCATGCACATACTCGTACAAGCCTCCTCAGATTCCGAACTCAAACGAGCAATGCAATGATGGTCAGCCCGAAATGCATGTAGTATTATGTAGCTGAAGCGTGGCAGAACACGAGCAGGAGTGACATGATGAAAAGGGCATGGAAGGCTGAACACAAAGCGAAATGCAAGCATTGCTGGAACCAAAAATTTTGTGAGTGCTGTTGGCAAGTGACTCAAACCATGAGCTAGTGCACAAAGGAAACGGAAGTTAGAAATCGATGGCAGTTAAAAAGGTGCGCGTCAATGCCGTAGCAAACTCAGAAACTCACCTTTGAGGAAGGGCTGCATTTTTTTTATTATTATGCACTGAGAATTTCCAATAAATAATTTTTGTGGAAAAAGCTGCAGAGATTTAATAGCTCAATAGAATGATTGATTGATGGAATTGGGATGGGTAGAGAAACTCTCTGTTGAACAGATAAACCTTCAAGCGCTCAAACTCTAGAGCTAATTGTGCTTGACTGACCAGACAAATTCTAAATATGCAGGTACTAAGCACAATGGAACATATGAGTATAAATAAATATATATGAGTATGCGAGTATGCCTAAACTTGAGTCAAACTTAGAAGGGGAGTAAGAAAATATTACGATGTATCAATGCCATCACTATCCAGCTATCCAGTGTCAATAATTGGAATCAATTCACTATATTTTAACATCAATCGTCTACATCAAGATTTCTTTTACTCTTTGCGAAATATTAATTTTAATATACGAGTATCTTTAAATCCACATCACTATCTGATCCATAAACTATTCAAGTTTCAGTTGAGTCAAGGCTCGCTGCCAGCCTTCTTCTGAATACCAGCCTGATTGATGGGGCAAAAGTGTAAAGTTCAAAATGTGCCCGTGCCGCTTGCTGCTTTTGGCCACAATTGCTGTGCATGCATGCAGCTGTGTGTATGTGTGTGTTTATGTGGCGTTGTGTGCGTGCCAAATGAAAATTGCAATATCCGGCGCTTTTGTTCGGAAAGCAGTGAAAAGCAACAGAAACGGCAAAATTGCAAGTACACCATCAAAAAGCGCAACAACAACAACAACGCTTACAGCCGCATATACTGAAAAAAAAACAAGAGCAACCACAACCCCAACTCTGTGCATGTGTGTGTGTGTTAGCATGTGGCTATATGGCATGCTTCTATTGCAGCAGTGTGCAGCGGAAGTGGCAGTGGGTGTGGCTGCTTTCTCGAAATTGTTGCATTTCACAACTTCTTAGCCACTTTTCTTTACGCTCTCCCACTCTCTCCCACTCCCAACCCCTTGGTGTTATATATTTGAGTTGCTTTAGCCTGTTAGTATGTATGTATGTATATATTAGCAGCTCTCTGCTGCTTATCCTTTATGCATTCCACTTTTTTTGAGCTACTCAAACTCATTAATGCATTTAAAATTGAAGGCACATAAAATTAACTTAAAAAATCCAATTATAAAAAGTTTGTCCTTTATCTTCGTGTTTTTCTTTAGCTCAGTTCTTTCAGACTTCAAAGTTAATCGACAAAATGCAAAAGTTTTCAATTACCTTTTCGATTAATTCTTGCTTCCGCTTTTGGCAAACTTTATTCAAGTTTGTGAAACTCTTCCGCTGTTTTTGCTTTTTTCACTTCCGAAATCAAGATCTACGCTAAAATCTGCATAAAAAAACAGCAGCGATGAGTACACTCAAAAGTCGAAAGACTATTCTAAAGCAAATCCTTTGAGTAGCTGTTGCCATATTCCACATCGTAGTGGCTCTATAAAACTGCATGGCTATCTTGTCGATCAATCGGTCTGTCGATCGATAGATCAGTGCGATATATCAGTCGATTGCTTAGTTAGTCACTTAGTGCCCTGCAATTATATCTCCGTCTCTCTATTTCTCTCCGTCGATCGATGTTGAAGTTGCTCGATAAGTCCGTCGATCAGTCAGTTTCCTCGTACTACATCTTTGTCTGTCTGTCTTTCCATCAGTCCTTGCTGGATCGTTCGCTCGCTCGCTTGGTCTATCTATCTGTCTCTCGATCAATCGTTCACTCGCTGTGGAAAGTTGCTCGATCAGTCGGTTGATCGGCGAGTGCCCTCGTACTATATTTTTTTTTGTCAGTCTTTCTGTCATCGTTCTGTCAGTCTTTGCTGGGTCAGTATGTGTGTCTATCTTTGGGTCGATCAATGGATCAGTTGCTCAGTAGGTCTGTCAGCTCCATGCATCTATATCTTTGTCTGCCTGACTGTCATACTCGGTCGCTGTGTAAGTCGATCGGTTGCTCTATAATTCGTTCAATCGCCTCCATCTCGTTTCTCGTTTCTCAATTTTTTCTTAAAAGTTTTTCAACAATATTTCTCACTTACCTTATAAACTGTTCTTAATCGATGTGTGTATATAAAAATTACTATATCTTCCAGCACTTTTTCTTCTTCCTCCTCCTCGCTTATATTATAGTTTAAAAAGTGTCTTGCTATAATTTTCTTTTGACTCACAAACCGTTATTTGCAGTGTTGCTGTTGCTTAAGAACGAGTTTCGTAAAATTTAAAGAGTAAAGTTTGTCTTTTAAATTTGGCCTTTTTGTTGGTTTTAGTTGTTGTTGTTGTGTTCAATGTTAACCGAATGTATTTGCTTTAATGCTAAGCAAAGTTTATTGGCGTTTGAAAATAGCTTTTAACCCTTTCGTCGTCAATCGAAATCGTTGGAAGTTCTTTTGCTGTGCTTTTTGTGTTAGTTTTTTATTTATATTAGCGGTTTTCTTTTAGCATGAAGTTAAAAGTACAGTATTTTAAATGCCTACTACAATTTTTCTTTATTAGTAGGATTAGTCTAAGAAAAAAAGTATTGATACCGTACTAAATTGCTTTTCTATTGCGTTGATTATTACATTAAATTTCAGTATTGTTTTTTTCCAACGAAATTCGTACTTTACTTGGGTACTGTGTTTGTTCTTGTTTTCTCAAATCAAATTTGATACTTTATGGTGTTTTTTTTGTCTTTTTTGAATGCTTGTTCTTCACTTTCTTCGTACTCTTTGATTCAGTTTATTTCACTTGCATTGAATTTCTCTTTTGTGTAGTAATTTTCACTTGGAAATTATATGAATTATATATTAAATATAGGGAAAAACCGAAGTTGACTTCTAGAAAAATATGAAAAGACTTTTACATATGCACTTTCTTTTGCTTTGTTGAATTTTTGAAAATCTTTTGGAAATTTCTGCTTGAAATATGAGTTTGAGTTTCTTTCTTGTTTGATGTTGTTGTACGCTTGCGTCAAAGTTGCTGTAAGAGGAAGAGCCAAAAAGAGAAAAGAAAATATATTTAATATAATGACAACACTGATGAAAATCAGGCTTAGGTTAGATTATAATCGCTGAACACTCGGGTGTATGTGTGGGGATGGCGCACTATAAGCCTCACCGAACAAGGGAAGCAGTGAGGTGCTTCAAAAACTCGATATGGCCAACCATTAAAATCTGTTGCTGTGTGGGCTGGCTGAGATCCAAGATAATGCCTATGAATCGAGAAGAAATGCTCGCAACCCGTTTTCAAGCTAACGAGCAGCGTTAACGGGACCTACAAATTATTATATCTTCGCAAGAGATGCCGCCGCGTAAAGAAACAGTTTGAAAAGCAAAACATCTTCTTTTTTAAGTAGTAGAAGGCTGTTGGGTTTAGAACCAGCGACTTCTGGCATCAAAGACCACCCAGTGATTCACTGAACCACTTCGACGCCCTTCAAACAACTTCATACTAATATGTCAATTTTTAAAAACAATTTGCTATTTATTTATAGCATTATTTTCTTAAAACTTGTTTCAAAATTTTCGAAGTACATCTTCAAATAATACAACAAGTTGCTATTACTTTTCTCATCACTGTATACTGTCATTGCCCACGCTTTTGACCCAAGCCGCCCACCAAATTTTTAAGCTTCCGCCCGAAATCATTTCGTGCTACCCACAACCTCCCCCTCCCTCACTCCGCAAACGAAATTCAAGTGAGTTGGCAATATGCCAAACAAAATACGAAACTCAATTTATCATGGCAATTTAAATGAAAGGTGCTACAGCCATACAATGCCGGCATTATCCATTTTGACGCAACAACAACATCAGCAACAACAACAATAACAACAAACAATTGCCCACTTCTACTCACCTACACACAGTTAAATTTGTCGTAGGTGCAAAAATGGCTACTTCCGCTTTGGTTCCTTGGCTTGATGCTTGTTAGTCTGCTTCCTCTTGCTCGGTGTATTGTAGTTGTTGTTATTGGTAGTTGTTTGGTTAAATGTATTGATTTGTTAAAAGTGTTTTTTATGAGCTGAGCGAATTTTTTACTGTTGAAATTTGGAGTTTTCTTCGAAATGAACAGCTTCTTTGTTTTTTCTAATACAATATGGCAGCTCCTCCACTTGGCTTTTGCGGGGCTGGCGCTCTGGACAGCTGCTTCCGCCACGTCTGCTTTTACGCGATGATTGCGATTTGATTCCTTTTTGTGTTTTTAATTTGTTTATTTGTTTGTTTTGTTTTCTACGAAACAAGGAGAAATCATATAGCGACGCAAATTATAAATCATATGAGTAGAATAATACAAAACGCGCTTAAAAAAGGACCGCGTTTGCTGGATACGTCAAGGACCGCTTAACTCGTACTGAGGGCGCTGGTGGCTCGCTGGTGCCGACAGTGCAGCACAACATGGCATGTGTTGAGGCTTTTGTGCAAAAGGACGAAAGCATGTCACCACTCTTTGCCTGGGCAAGCACACACACACATACACATTAAGAAAGAAGCACCTCGACGCATTGCATTGCAACTCAACAGCGCTAGGAGAAAGTTGAACTAGGGGAAAGCAACGAAAAAGCTTTCCGACCATGTCCTGAGCGTGGGCTGTGTATGTGCCGGATTGCAGGCAGGCTACTTGCATGTTTCTTTTTTGTAGAGTTTGTAGAGTTTTAGCATATATAAAATGCATTCAAAAACAACAAGAACAGCAACAACAAAAAACAGGCGGTGCCATAAAACATCTGCTTTGGCATAAAAATTACATTGTTCGCTTGCAGCCAGCCATTGGCAGCATCCTTTGGAAGCCAGCACTATGCCCTAATTTTGAGTATGTGTTTGCCTGCTCTGTATGTCGTTGTATATTTGCATGTTTGTATTGTATTTGGGCGCCCTACAAATTGTAGCTGTAATAGTCAAGAAAATATAAACATTCATTTTATTCGTAAAAAATTCTTATCCCTAAAGAAGTTTCTATTCCGAAAAAGTATATATATTATAAAGAAGGTTTTCTATTTTTCTATGTTCTACACAAAGAAGCAGCCGAAAGCTTTATCGCACCACAGCCATTCTGCGCGCTCCGATGGAGCTTCTAAGAACCAGACTTCACTAACTGGCTAATGTGAACCTACAACAGCAGGATATTGCGAGCAGAGCCCCGAACGGAAATTAATACAATTACCGCACGTAACTACGCAACCATTAGAATCCGTAAGTAGCATATTTATTGCCAAAAGAACCTTCCATAATTTTGCAATTGCTCATGAAGTCAGCACCAAACTTTGGTAGTACAATGCAAAAATTCATTTTCTTGTAGTTCCAATCCCCATATACCCAAAGCTAAAAGGAAACTTGCAGCCGACATCAAGCCTCATCAATCAAAATCAAACTCGCTGCAGCGACGAAAAATCAGTTATCCCGGGTGCAACATGCAATCTTTATGTGCACTATATGTTTTCCGGCAACACCGCACTATATGTATATGCCATTTAATGCCACATGGGGCAGTGTGCAACTAAGCTATTGGTTTTCCCCTACAAAGCAGCGCAACAGTAGCTAGAACTCCTCCTGCAGCAAAAAGAGCGAGAGGGACGGCCGTGAAAAAGCTTCGCACGTAAATTTCGCTCTCAAATAATTCTCTGAGCACTTTTGAAGCTTTTGTGCATGCTCTCTGAGAGACTTTTGCTATGCTGGGTAGTTGAAAATATCCTGCTAGGAGCAGCCACAACTATTCAAATAATTACGAAATAATTTGCGCCATGTAACTAGTCCTTTGACTACTCACTACCAATTACATTTTAGTCCTTTGAATTTAATTCTGCGCGCGTTGCTAGAAAACTTCCAAAAGAATATTTAGAATTTTCAACTAAAGCGATCAAGTTATACAGCAGTAACACATGTAGAGATGAAAGCAGCGAAATTTTGAAAAAGATTTTAAAAATCTGTTCTGTGCAGGACATTCGAAAAGCATTTCATGTTGTTAAAAAACCATTATATCTGTGGTCAAAAGCAATAACGACTTAAGTCGACTTAAGACGAAATTGAGTTGACGTTACCACTGTATTCCTGACGTTGATGCGCATATTTTGTTCAAACCCCGGTATCTGTACCCATCTCAGAAAAAAAGTTATTTAAAAAAAACACATGCACTTATGTGCATTTCAAATTTCGAATTGCATTTTCTCGAAACAGTTGTTTTCGACTTAAGTCGTTATTGCATATGACCACAGATATCGCATGGTTTCGTTTGAACGAAAAAATTCACTAACTTGAATAAATTTAAACCATCATAAATGACATAGAACTCAATGGTATAGGCCTGAAAAATCTGTTGCCTAGTTTTAGGCTTATGTTTTAATTCAAACTACGACTTTAAAGTATATAACAAGACAAATAATGTTTCCCAGTTCAAGGATTATGCTTATACTCAAAGAACGAATAAAATTTATAATCCCGAAAATCTTGTTGCATAATTTTAGGCTTTAGAGTACAAGTAGAAAAGGCTATGCAAAAGATCCTTCATTGCTTCTTTGCTAAAGGCTCTAGCGTTTCCGACTCACATTTTAAGAGAAACTCCCCAGTCCTCTTTAGATGGACTTTTTCGAAAGCATAATAGCACATGCTAGGTTAATTGTTTCGCTGCTAACGGTATCTATAAACGATTGTAACGGATATACTAAGGATGTATTTTAGCTGTTAGGTCAGTTAAAGGCTAAAATTTGTCGGGAAAACACGTTTCCCAAATCAAAAATTGCAAAGTTAGAGGGTAAAGAACTATTTTCAAATATTCTTTACAAATTCTGCTATACATACATATGTATATAATTTTAATAAATAACGTAAAAATATAAATTTTCATTTCATAATTATTTTCTTTAAATCAAACCTTTTTTAATCTTGTCACAAAACGATTGAATTAAACTAGCTTTGCTGGGCCTAGTGCTTTGACTAGATTTTTAGCTGGGCACGTATTTACAGGGAAAGGTAAATACATGCACACACACCAACACAAAGTGAATTGTGCATGTATTGTGTGCCGCCTAACGAACTATACAGCCGGTCTGCTGACAGTATATACATATGTATGTATGTATAGTATATAGAGTGGGTTGTTAGCAGTGGTGGGTGGCAGAGCGCCTACAGCAAACAGCGCTGCTCATTTGGGAGTTGTTGTCGCTCGTTAGTGAACGGCATAAAACGAACACTGGCATGAAGCATGAGCGGGAACAGCAACAACAACAACAAAAATGCCAACGCAAAAAATGGAGCAAATGCACATATACATACAAACATACACAGCCGAAGCAGCTAGTGCTGTCGCAAAGGAAGCTGTAGGCAGCAGAGGAGACAGCATTTTAAAAGCGCATAAACAGGCTAGCAAGGATATGCGTAAGGCTCGTGTGTAGGCGGCAGTGTAGGCTGTTTGCGTAAAGACAATTAAACTGTGCCAATTTGTCTGAGCGCAGCAACAAAAGCAGCCGCAGCTCAGCGGAATGAGAAAAAGCGCTCAAAGGGGTTTAACTTTTTAGTGCACATTTATAGACAAAGCCTTTTTAATTTTAGTGCAACGCAGATTCACAAGAGATACATGTATATAAAATCGAAAAATCCACACTCTTTCAAAGAATTTCTATTTAGTCGATTTGAAGAAATATGTTTTTCAAGCTAAGTTCTAGTTAATTAAAATGCTGGAGTCTAAATTGCAATCACAGCTGAAGACTATTGAAGTAGAATTTCCAAAGAGAAAGCTGAGCAGAAAGCTTAACAAGAAATCAACTGAAAAGCTAGAATTGCTATAAAATTTGTACCTCTAAATTCTTAAATAGAACTGATTTTTCGAAAAAAATATAGCACGTTGAAAAATAACTTTTATATGACGCACCACTCCCGGCATAAATTTCGATATATATTGTATATCGAGAAAGAAAAATTTCTCGAATATTTGACGAAGAGAACTATCGATCATGAATACGAGTACAAAACTTTTGGCAACCAGAATCGAAGTCGAAACTTTTTTCGCTCAATATTGCTTTTCTTCATTGCGAAAGAAATTTAGAAAAGTTTCAAGTTTTGTGAGCAAACGAATCGAAATCAAAGGAGTTTTCCATAAGATTGCTCTTCTATATTCCGAAAGAAATTTAGAGCAGTTTTAAGTTCTTTGATTAAGAAAAATAAACAGAATAAAAATCAAAACATTTTCCGAAAATATTGCTGTGTGAAATTTAAAAAAAATGCTATAACTTTTTCTTAGAAAATCAGCATCGAAATGGAATATCTTAAAAAATTCGAAAGTCATTAGTACTAATTTTACAAGCATGAAAAGTGAAACATTTTCATCCAAAATTAATGAAATATTTAAAACAACGAAAGAACAGAAAGCTAATATTTACATATCGATGCTCTAGAATAGAATAAAGCTTATAATAAAGCTATAGCTATAAATTTTCTTATGCTGAATTTGCAAATGTATCTAGCTCCAGCATTTCGGTAATGATACATTCAATGGAGCATGCATACATATACACACATACATTCATACTCGCATGTCTGTGTATGTATCTGCAAAATAGCTGTTGTTTGTATCTTTCAGTTTGTTTTTCTAGTTTGCTCACTCGCTCACTTTATTGTTGTTTTGTTTGTGGCACTGGAGACTGTTGGGTGCCTTGCGGAAAATCAAGCTGTAAATCAAGAGATAATATTCCAAGGAAATTGCTTTTCTTTTTGTTAAAGCTTTCCTTGCCCTTAAAGAATAGAGATATCTATAGCTTATTTGGCTGATGGCACTATATAATATTCTGCATCATTTGGAAAAGATATAAAAATATCACGAGCATGTTGCATCTTTTTGACTCTTGCCAGAATTCTACTGAAAGTCTCACAAAGTCTCTCTGCTTTAATTTTTGTCAGTAATTTAAATTTCAACATTTAAATTTGCAAACTTTTCAAAAGAGCTTTTGCTTACGCTACCATCAATTACTTTCAAAAAATGCACTTAAAAGCCGTGAAGAATTTTAACTCCCTAAATTTAACGTAATTACTTTAAGTACTGCAATTAGCCAATTTTAAACATTTCAAATGCACGTAACGCATGAAAGGGGCAGAAGAGGTGAGTTGATGCGAGAAGAGTCGAGTCGAGTAGAGTCAAAGTAGAAGTAGAAGTTGATTGTTTGTTGTTTTTTATGGCAGCTTGAAGTGTGTACGAGTGGCTTCCGTTTCCGGCTGGTTTACAGCAAGAAAAAATGAGAGAGGGAGGAGGAAGGGGAGCTACCAAACGAGCGCTGGCTAATAAAGTATTTTAGGGGGAATATTCTGCTATGAGCAGAGGGCCGTGCAATAAAAGCAGCAGTTTGAGTAAGAGAAAGTTAGGCAAAGGGAAAAGGGAATAGGGAAAATTTGCGAATGAAGAGCTTAAAATTCCTATCTAAAATTTGATATTAAAATGTACGTTAAAAATTTAGTAGCTCTAAAAAATTCCAAAACTTTGTGTACTGTAATTACCAACTTCGATCTAACTATTTTGACAAAAAAATTCATAAAAATTTTTTTTAGTAAGAAAAATGGTTAAGAAAATTTCGACTTATTCAAAAATGGCATAGAAAAGTATTTAAAAATTCTTTTCGAAAAATGTTTAAACTTTAATCAACATTGTTTATCTAAAAAAATGGTTCTGTAATAAGTTTTTTCTAAAGAGCGAAAATTTTAGAAATTACAATATTTTATTTCATGCTGCCTAAAATTTTAATGATATTACGAAAAGAAGTTTTTTCTCCATAATTTTAATATTAGCTATTACAAAGCTGTTTGCATTTCTGCATTTTCCTTAGCATGCTTTCAGGCGCTGGCAATCAATTTAATTTGAAAGCTTCAAAATAATTCTCAGCTCTTAAGTAGGCAATAATTTCCTGTTAAAAGCTGCACAAACATTTTCGAAAATTAATGTAAATAAGCTGCAAATTATTTTGAGCTATAAATAAAGCGCATACTTTTGCGCAGACATACACACACTCGTACACGATTCAACCAACACCCACACCCTCACCCACAACAACATCAATTCCGGCAGTCTTTGATATACTCACAATCAAATGCGAGTGCGTTTCGTTTTGATTAAAGAAAAATTGTGGAGAAGTACTAAAAGCAACAACAACAACACCCAAACCCACACCCACACGAGCACACCAACAACAAAAGCACAGAAATAAATAGAAATAGAAGCGGCACAGAATTAAATCAATTTCAATATTTGAATATATCAAGCCCAGCAACGCCCAACTGCCTTCCACCCGGCCACAGCCCACAGAGCACCCACATGCTACTACTCAAGCTCTTTCTTCGTAAAGTAAATATATGTATGTGCGTGTGTGTGTGTGTGTGTGTGTGCGTGTGTGTGCTTGAATATAGAACGCGCTGCAGCATCCACGAGTCCTCGCAGCAGCGCAAATCAAACAAATCAAATGCAACCAAGCGTTCATCCAACCAAGCCTCTAGTGCCAGCGCGTCATAGATGTAGTGTGAACTTTTATGCGCAGGGGATTGATGTCAAAATCATTGAAGCGAACTTTGACCCGGCATAGTCAGCGCTTTGTTAGAGGGATATTTGAACCGAAACGCTTTGGCTCGAATCTCAAAATTTCAAATGATTTTCAGATATGTCTAATGGAATCTTGAAAAAATGTATGCAAGTTTTGAATAATGCTACTCATATTTAGAAAAAAAATTGTATTTGTATATCAGAAAAACCGAAAGTTGCCAATACCGGTAACGGAGCCTGTTCAAATAATTTATAGAACTTTAATAAAATTATATAAAAAAAACTTTTTAAAAATAAGCTTTAATGTACTAAAAAGTAGAAAATAAGTTGTTTCCAAGTCACCTGTATCTTACTATCCCTAAAAGCTTGGGGCGCTCATGTGTTCAATATTTGTCAAACAGTTACCACAATATTTTATTTAAATAATTTTTTGCAAATAGATTCTAGTAATGAAAGATATTTTGAATATGGATATTGAGCGCACAAGCTTTTATTAATAGTAAGATACAGGTGACTTGGAAACAATTTATTTTCTACTTTTTAGTACATTAAAGCTTATTTTTAAAAAGTTTTTTTTATATAATTTTATTTTCTTCTTTTTAGTCTTCCATAAATTCAATTTTAGAGCTCTGAAATTTTTCGCAAAAAGAATTTTAAACTTGCAGAACAGTACACAATATTTAGGGCATTCACAGTGTTTCCTATCGTCATATGTCATATCCTCAATTTAACAAATAATACGTGGCATATTTGTGACGCGGTGAGTTGTTGCTATTTTGCCAGCAGGGCGCGGCAAGTAAGTTCCTATCGTTTTTCATTCATGTGTGGTGTACCTATAATTATACTGAAGCCCAAGTGTGTAGTTGCTTGAAAAGTGCCACGCCCCTTGTCCTACGCCCATAAAATTTTACCAGTGGGACGACACATCCAAGAGGCGACTGCATACGAAATTTCAATGCTGCACGACCTTTAGTTCCAAAGCTAATCGAGATCAAAAATTTTGTTTGTATGGGGGGTGCCACGCCCCCTTATCCAGTGCCCGCCTTAGTTTCTCAGTAGAAGGATATGGATATGTAGTAAGTTCCTACCGAGTTTCATTGATGTGTGATGTGTCGTTCTAAAGTTATACACGAATCTAGAGTTGATAAAAAAGTGCCACGCCCCTTATCCTACGCCCATAAAATTTTACCAGTGGGACGACACATCCAAGAGGCGACTGCATACGAAATTTCAATGCTGCACGACCTTTAGTTCCAAAGCAAATCGAGATCAAAAATTTTGTTTGTATGGGGGGTGCCACGTCCCCTTATCCTACGCCCATAAAATTTTACCAGTGGGACGACACATCCAAGAGGCGACTGCATACGAAATTTCAATGCTGCACGACCTTTAGTTCCAAAGCAAATCGAGATCAAAAATTTTGTTTGTATGGGGGGTGCCACGTCCCCTTATCCTACGCCCATAAAATTTTACCAGTGGGACGACACATCCAAGAGGCGACTGCATACGAAATTTCAATGCTGCACGACCTTTAGTTCCAAAGCAAATCGAGATCAAAAATTTTGTTTGTATGGGGGGTGCCACGCCCCCTTATCCAGTGCCCGCCTTAGTTTCTCAGTAGAAGGATATGGATATGTAGTAAGTTCCTACCGAGTTTCATTGATGTGTGATGTGTCGTTCTAAAGTTATACACGAATCTAGAGTTGATAAAAAAGTGCCACGCCCCTTATCCTACGCCCATAAAATTTTACCAGTGGGACGACACATCCAAGAGGCGACTGCATACGAAATTTCAATGCTGCACGACCTTTAGTTCCAAAGCTAATCGAGATCAAAAATTTTGTTTGTATGGGGGGTGCCACGCCCCCTTATCCAGTGCCCCCCTTATTTTCTCAGTAGAAGGATATGGATATGTAGTAAGTTCCTACCGAGTTTCATTGATGTGTGATATGTAGTTATAAAGTTATACACGAATCTAGAGTTGATAAAAAAGTGCCACGCCCCTTATCCTACGCCCATAAAATTTATTGATTCATGCATTGTCATGGTGGTTACGCATGTATGCAAAGTTTCAGATCTCTAAGTAGTCGGGAAGTGGGTGAAAAATTGATTACTAGATTCCACTACATACCGGATGTGAAGTTAATATAAAGCTTATAAAAATATCAAATTTGTTGTGAATTACAAGCAGTAAGCTGAAAGGATTCCAACCGCCTCAAAGAACTTATCAACATTTCAATGATATTCAGATCATTATATTTATACTTCATATAGGACTTTCTAAAATTTTTATAATTTTGTTCTTACAGAAATCGTATAACAAATTCAACAGAAAACCATAATATAAAAAAATGTCAAGGTCCTATAGAATATTTTCAGCTTTTTATAAAAATATGCAATCATAGAAAATCTTAAAATTTTTCTAAGCGCATATTCATGACCCCCAGTTGAGCTGCCAAATTAAAGACGCACCTATGTCCTAACATGCTTGTGTCTTCCCGGCAAGCATACCAAATTCGTGGCACTTTAGAAGAGCTGCAAACTTTTTGCCGCTGCCATTGCTTCCTTCTACGCCGCTGCCCCACAACCTGCTCTTCAGCGAATGCACACACACACTCACACACAAACCTATAGACTATGCCACTGTATATAGTGTATGCCAGCCATTCACACCAAAAGCAACCAACCACCCACCCATCCAACCACCCACAACGCTTACGGAATTCGGACGCATCAAACCCGGCGCCAGAATGAGAAAACGAACCAAGCGTACGGAAAGTGCAAATACGTAGAACGTGGAAACGATGTGGGATTTGCATTCAAAATTGAGAAATGCGTTGAGTGGAAATGTGAAATTCAGGCATACTGGGTGTAAGGTATAAGCAATGTTTTAATTCAGTTGGCATATTGGAAAGTATCTACTACTTGACCGGTCACTGTAGAGTAAAGAAACATATGGCTACCATGGGTATAGTACACGAAAGCATGTTTCGGACTTGTAATGATAATGAAGAAACAGCAGATCAGCTCCCGGGCCACTGTGATGGGCTAGTAGGGATCTGCCTTACCTATGAAATATATATATATACAACCGCAGGATATTGTGGACTGAACCCCAAAGGAAATTGCTTCAAAGCTCTTGAAGCTGCGGTAGCATGAGGATCTACATAGAGAACTGGCACAATAAGCCTTTCAGGCCGAGTTAGGTATGAGACTAGATCCCTACTACAAATATAATCAACAATCTAGGAAAGGAACAAGGCTTTTTCGAGTTGAATATGATGTGGGAATGATCTTCTATAGAAAGCTCTTCAGGTTGCGGTGGATAAGTGACTAAGTCTTTACTCCAAATACAATCTACAATCTTGAAAAGGAACTAGGCTTAAAGTCATGTGGAAATGAAGGTTCCAGCTGTCGAAACCGCTACTACGGAAGGTTCGAAGCTGTAAAACTAAAAGAACCTTTCCGAACATTTTGTCATCAGCCTCATCAGCTAATATTTTACTCAAACCCCTCCCAGTTCTTCATTGTCATTATGGCAAAGTTAAAAGTTCTTACTCACCCTGTACTCAAAAACATTATAATCACCACAAAAGCAACGAAAGCATTGATAAATGCACCATAACCCAACATCCCATCCCGCTGCGCTTCAGAATGGCATATTTCAAATGGCTCGGCCTACGCACAGAAGGCATAAACAGCCACACGAAACTCCTTTAAAAAAGAAACATTTACATATTTAAACAAAACTGCCAGGGATAGAGAAGAGTGCATGAGTGCCGTGTTTTCACAAATACAGCGCCGCTGAATGCCTTAAATAATGGAAATTTTGCTCCAAGCTTAAAAAAGTTTGAAACGTTCCAGATTAACCATTTATTTAAAAATTCTATAAATTGCACTTCATTCTCATGCTTTTCTATATCCTACTAAATTATCCTTTCTTTGGTAGAGAGCGGGAGCTGCATCTTATACAAATCCATTCCATATCTTCATGATAGTTATAGATTATATTTTCCCTTCATATCTTACGCTGTCTAATCTCATACCCTGCCATACATAGTATTTCCACTTCCCACTTCCTCCCATTTTAGTTTGCAATATATGTGGCCATCGCAAGAACAAGCACACTCTAGGGGGGAGACTAAAAATCGGAAACGGAAGCACGAAAGCACCCAAGGCAACAAAATTCAAATTAAAAAGAGCATAACAACAGAAGCAACAACAACAACAACTATTACAAAAAGAAAACACAAAAAGAAAAGTTCAACAAACCACACCCAAACCCAACGTTGCGATGCACCACACCCTCGCAAACGCCCACCAGCACAGAGTTGCATTTGTATAGCATACTGCTATATACGCTTCCACGCCTGCGGGGGTAGGAAAAATGCATATCCTGCATAAGCGGTGGTCAAAAGGGGAATGAGTGGCGCAACAATCTGAAGTTGAAAGCGCAAAAAGCAAAAACAACAAACCCAACAACAATCGCTCTCATAGAATTTATTTCATTGCATTTATTTTTGAATTTCAAAAATTGCAGCTTTCATGAAATGATTTATTGCAGTATTAGGCGCTAATAAAATAATCGACGTTTTATAGAAAAGTTGCTTATAAGTTGCATATAAGTTGCATATGACAGTCACATTATTGCATTGTTATACAATGGAAAGGCACTGGCAACGCTTGGAATTTCCAATTGGAGAAGACGCGCGCTTAGCAGGGGCACCTCTACAGAAGGCCTCGTTAGATCATAACCCGGAAACGGGGTTTTCTGACCAATCAAGTAAGTAGTAGTAGGGTTTATATGAGGCAGCAAAGTGTGGCAGTGCACGTCTCTGCCATGTTTAAAGTTAAACGAAGCTGGCATGAATTTTAAGCACTCCCCACATTTACATATGTATGCAAGTCATGCCAACAGGCAAAAGGATGCCAGCCTGACCACGCGCACTCAAGCACACACACACTCACACACACACACATGCACATGTTTTACATGCCTTTGCTTTTTTTAATTTATTTTTTTAAGTTAGTAATTTCTCAAACTTCAACTTGGCTGCTGGCTCGTGCACTCACTCACACACACACACACACACACTAACTCACTCAAACTCACTGACAATCTTTTGCATGCAGCTAGCAGTACTTTTTCTATCATTGCTGTGCGCCCAGTAAATTTCGTAATTTGAATAATTTTCAATGCTGGCAAAATGCAAGCCCAGCAAGCACAACGTTTAACACCAAAACGTCTCTATATGTAGTATATGTGTGCGTCAAAATTTTTAAGGGTGCTTCATTTACACGCACACCCCCCGCACACTTTGTTCTACTTCCTTGCCAACGTCCGCCCTTAAGCATTTTCAACTTTTCCAAAACTCGACAGTCGACTAAAAAATTTCGAGTAGGTTTTTTAAAAAAAATTTTATAATTTATTTCAATATAATACATACATGTGTTTTATAAAAATTTACAAAAAAATATTTTCTTAATTTTCAATTTTTGAGTCTGAATGAAAAAGTCGAATTTTTTCGCTACTCTCCACTTTTTCAAATCCAAACACTTCTGAATGAATCAAGTTGGTATTATGATTTTCTAAACTTGATATCACTAGTCCATAGCAAGATACTTTAATCCAAAAATCATCAAATGTTTGCATGAAATGAAGTACATGTTCAAAATGAATTAAATGACTTTTGAAAAGTCGATCCATTTTCTGATCTGAGGCTCAAATCTTAGTAGCCAAATTGAATATGTATAGTACAAAAGCAACTTTAAACCTTTCAAATCAAAAACATTATTCTAGAGAAATCGTTGTAGAAAAACTTACATTACTTTGAAGCAGAGCGAGTGCTTGTATGATTTATACATATTTGTGTAAAAATATTGAATTTTGTGCCACTGTAAATGCACACCTGAAACATGCTTAATTTTTCAAACTCGACTGCAAGCCACAGCCCAACAAAAAACATAAGGGCTGAAAATTGTGTTGCTTTTGCTTTGTTGTTGGCCACTTTCGCCTTGCTACGCTTTGCATATTTTTCGCTCAAATGCGATTTTCTAATCAGCTGATCATTTTGTTACATGACACACAAAGGATATTTTAATAATAACAACAAAAGTAAGCACAACAGCAACAACAACAACCAAAGCAAAGCAAGCCCAAAAAGAACAATTTAGCTTAGCATGCCAAGCGGCAGCAAAACAGCAACAACAACAACAATCAAAATAAAAGTTGCGCATGCGTGCATAATTTTCGATGTTTTTTATGACTATTGCTTTTTTTCGAGGGTTGAAAAATTACTACGAAAATGTTTAAAGTATTGAAAGCACTTTTCATGTATGTAAATGCATAAAAAGCACTTTAAAAGGGGTAGTTGGAAGGGAAAGTTTACATGGTCACATGCACAATATTTTTACATGTAAAATGTTGGTTGTTGTTGTTTATTTTGTTATTGTTGTTGTTGCTGCAGCTGATGCTGTCAACGTGTCTTCCTTTTTCCAAAAAGAAGCTATCAAAACTGTCCAGTTTAATGGGCGGCCGCAGGGTTGGGAAGCTGTCAGAACTGGTCGCCATAAAAGACGCCTGTAAAGGGAATACAGCAATGAAGATAAATGAAATTTTAAATGTGACAAACGGCGCAGCAGGATATAGAGGGATATATGAGCGTGTGTACTGAATGTGCATGCGCCATTTGCAATTTTCTGTTATCTCCTTTTTATGGAATACAGCGTGGATTTTCAATTTTCGGTTGATTAGCAGAATGACGTCTTTTTTTCACTGGCAGGACACGTGTCCTTGCGGCTGAACGCGCGTGCGGCCTTCGGCATGACCTTCCTGTTAACGTGCTGCTGTGCGGCTGCTTGGCATGTGCCTCAAAAGCTGCGGTTCTAACACTTTTGCGGCTGCTTAAATGCAAATAAAATTTTGAGATAAGCTAAAAAGGATATTTTTCGCTTAAGCTGAAGAAGGCTCGCTGCAGAATTAATTTGCGAAATGAAAAGTGCAGCTGAAAAGGAAAGCTTTCAATATCCGTATGCAGCTTTCATTAATTGAAAACCTTTTAATTTTTTTATTTTCTTCCGGGTAGCTGTTCGAGCCCTTTGACTAAATGTCTGCTCTTAACCCTTACTAAGCACGCTACTTAAGGTTTTCTTTAGGAGAATTCAATAAACTCTTTACTAGCAGGGAGACCTTGGAACACATACTGTACATACTGTGCTCCTGCCCCGCCATCGCTAGAACTCGTCTGAATTGTTTAGGAGCGCCAGGGCTCGAACAGATCTCGAAACTAGTTATCAAGCCTCTTTGGAAATTTTTGAAAAACACCCCAATTCTGACAGATCATTACTTTGACCACTCCTAAACGGAACTCTAACTGGCATCGGTATTAAGGACGCAACAGGGTCTATGCGTGGCCTTCTTTTTAGCCTGCCAGATTATCCTAACCTTTACACTGAAAAAAAACTCGAAAACCTTAATATCGCAAATGGAAAACTAAATAGATTTTAATCAAAATCAGCACACTTGCTAGCCTTAAGCTTATTATTTACTTTCTACACAAACACAAACACACACACTCGTATACAATTTAACCCTTTTTTCCGTAACCCACCACGAACTATGCAAATGACTGGGGCGGCGCGCAAAGAGGCTGCATGTCAAAGAACCACAAAAGGTAAAAAGTAGGAAGAAAAAATGAAAACAAGGATTAACAGAAGCTGCAGGCAGCCAGCGCGCATTTCTGGCCATTACAAAGAGAAAGCAGGCCAGCATTTGCATGTCTAATCTAATTAAGCGCGGGAAATGGCGTGACATCAAAAGTCCAGCTAGGGTTTCCAATTTCAAACAATTGATGTTGCATTTCACGCGGCCAGCAGCTCTGCTTTGCTTTGTTGTTGTTGTCAGCGCACACAGCATGCCATCCAAGAATTTGACATGGGTGCGTGCAGCGGAAAAAAAACCAGCTTCCAGCTCGTTTTAATTAAGCAGGCGTTTGGTTTTACAGTGCACACATGATAAGAATATAGATTTTCAATAACTGGCAATGCAATTCAAGTAAGTAGAGCCCAGCGTTTCAGCGTTAATCTGTGCTTTGACCATGGCTAAAGACAATGTGTATTTCTATTTGCATTCACATTTAAGAACATTTTACAAAAGTAACAAAAACTTGGAATTTAACATTTCAGAGGTTTGCTGAAAACACATAAAAATAAAGCCGGTTCCACTTTTTAGCCGTCCGATTTCTATTCCGATCGAAAGTAAAATGTGGAATGAAAATAATAATTAAAGTCATGCCTTTAACGGCTTTATAAGCATAAAGAGTAATACAAATATATATGATTTGGAAATTGTTGCACATTATAATTTTGCGCACATACGACTTCGTCCTTTCTGCACAAATTTATAGATGATTTAAAAGCTAGTGATTAGTTTAGTATAAGTAATTATAAAAGTAACGTTCGCCATTTAACAAAACAAATCACTTCAGCCAGTGCCATTCATTTGTGGATTTATATCACCAATTGTAGCTGGGCTGGTAGCTTGTTTAACCAAATTCAAAGCAGCTTTGGTTACAGCCTCCACATGTGCTTCTGGCGTGCTTGAAGGCACATGGAAGAAGTACAGCATAAAGCCAGCGGCTAGCAGAAAGTGTGCGCTGATAATGCCTATGATAAGGAAAAGCGAAAGCTTGGAATTGCGCAGCGCTGGCGTAAGCACCATGATGAGCACGGCGCCCGAAAGCAGTGTGGCGGTGATGACCAGTAGCCATTGCAGCAGTGAAATCTGTGAAGAGAACATGTAAAGTAAGAATTATGTTTTGTTTAGAATAATTAAACCCACCTGTATAACCCACAAAATTGACACTGGTATGTAAATAGCCAAGGAGTAACCGTAAATGCACGTTAGCGACAGCAATGATGGCGTATAGGCAGCCTGTGTAGTTTACAAAGTGTTGAATTTAAAAAGAATTGCTTAGTTTGTTGCTTTACAAATGTACGTACACTTTCCGATTCCACATCGTCCGTCACAGGTTTGAGGCTGTACTTGAAGAGCGCCCATAGCGCCACTGGAAAGCAATTGGCGTAAAGAAATATGCATGTTGACGCATAGGAGACCAAGCGAAAGTTATAACGCCAGTGGTAGTTCTCATTGGCGTGCTGCAAGTAGCTGGCTAAGTTGCCACTGATGGCAATGGAGAAAATCTGCGGAGAATAAAGCATACACAAATGTTCAGTACAAGCTACAAACAAGTGTTCACAGCACACTACACACCAATGTCACAGTAATCCAAAATGGTCCATAAAGATCCGGATTTTGTCCGATGTTCGAACGCAAGTAATTGCCACCGGCACGCTTCGGTACCATTGAATTGCTTATGCGCTCCAGCACCGTGTAAGTGTCCACATTGAAGAACTGCTGATAGTATTCCATGGTGAGAAAGGACACTTTGCCGGCACCAGAGTCATTAGCAGCACCTCCCCCTCCATCAGCACCTCCAGCGCCAGCGCCACCACCATTCGTGTTCATATTTCCACCGGCAAATGCCTGCGCCGAGTTGCTCATATCGTAAATCAGTTCCGAGAGAGGGTCGCCACGCGCGCGCCCACTTTTCGCACCACCGCCGCTGCCAGAGGAATGTGTTGGCGAATTTACATTTATCTGCGCTGGCGGCGGGCTCGTGCTGGAGGTATTGGAATAGTCCTTGAACTGCAGCAAATCATCAACGTCGTTGGACTGCATTTCCGCAATGGAATCTTTTCTTTTATATTTCAATTCTCTTTTACACGTCAAACCAAATATTTCTGCTGTTGCTGCTGCTTCTTCTTTTTTCTCTAGTTGAGTCAGCTGTTGCTTTGTTGCTTGACAGGGAACTGACAGCTGATAAGAAGCATAGTGTAATAATATCAAGTGAACCAGATAGCTTGAAGTACCCTAGCTTGTCAAAAAAATTTTTGATTTTTCTTTTCTCCTTCTTCGTTATATGTCTTAACCCATCCGAGACATTAGTACAAAAAAGTTACTCAACATTTTTACCATGCAATTTTTATTTTCAGTAATGAAAGTATTGATAACCAGCAATTGTTTTGAGGGAACCGCAAATGGTCCCAATCGCCTTTTCTTACTGCCTAAGATCTCCTTCTCCTCAAAATGGTTAGCGCAAACACGCGCTGAGGATGAAAAAGTGGTATTGCATACTCTTAACCACTTTCGTCGCAAATCTTTATCCTTTGGCAGCGAAAACATCGGCACCGCTGCATCGTAAGTGCTTTTGCACAAATAGCAAGAGTTCGGCATTGATATTTTTTTCTTTTTACTTTTTTCTTGAAACGCAAACTCAAAACACAAACTGAAAACGGGTTAATATTTTTGACAACGCAACTGACAAGCTAGGGTACGAGAATAGAATGTCATTGCTATCTGGTTCACTTGATATTATTACACTATGATAAGAAGCAAATCAGGGTTGGGAACCTTTTGGGAATGCTCGGAAAGGGAAATTAAATTCAAAATAATATTAGGGAACTTTTAAAATATATTTAAAAAACATTAATACGAATCAAATCCGCATCAATATATGCTTGTTATGAATAAATGAGCAAAATAAAAGATTCTGAGGTGGATGTAATTTAGTTTGAAAAAAAAATTCCTGAAATTTGACTAACTTTCCTTTATTTTAGTTTCTTTAAATACATAGGTCATTTTCCTACATTTTGAGTTCTCTCGGCTTAAATTTCAAATGAATACCGTGCAATGACTTCAAAACCATTTGCGCCATTAGCACCACTTGCTCGCCGGGATTACTCAAGCTAAGTTCGAAATTTTGTAATATCTTAACCGTTAAAATTTTCATAATCAATAGCGCATATTTCTTGCCAATGCACACATGTGGTCCACCCGAGAAGGGTATGTAGGCAAAGGCCGGTATGCGCTGCAATTGCTCCTTGCTGAAGCGCTCTGGACGAAATTCTTCAGGATTGTCAAAAAGTTCTGCATCATGTGCGAGTCCGTACATATTAATCCAAATTGTCACCCCAGCACAGTAGTGTATATTACCGATTTTAGTGTCTGTGGTGGTTTGACGACCCGTCAGCGGCACAATAGTATAGTAGCGCAGGCACTCCTTGAGAAAAAGGTCCAAATAGCTTAAACTATTCAGATCGGCTATGGTTAATGGAGACTCGGCACTAAGCGCTGACAATTGATTTTTTATTTCCTCGCACAGTTTGATCTGCTCCGCTGGATATTTAGCCAAGGCATAGAGCACGAAGCTCATGGCGGCTGTGGTGGTGTCCACACCCTGTGCAGAGATTTCTTATTATAGAGAGGGTCATATTTCACTTTTCTCTCTTGCTGACTTACCGCAAATACAAAAGTATTCACCTCATCACGCACTTGCTGAAAGGATAACGGACGTTCATCGATTTCACTTGTCAGCAGCGTGTCCAACAGTGTGCGTGCTCTACGACCCGTCACTTCCGGCGACTTCGGAGCTTCGGACTGTTGCCGCAGATAAGCGGCACGCTCCTCTATAACAGTTTCCATTAGCCCAAATATAACGCTCAAGGATTTTTGCAGCTTGCTGAAAATGCTCGTGCGTTGGAAGATGAAGTCGGAGGACAGCAGCGGATTCATCATGCGTTTAAAGAGCAGCTCACTTGCGCTGCAAGTCACATATTTTGTAAATCATAATGTTTGTCCATAAATGGTTAAGCGATTACTCACTTGTGAAAGGCCTGCGCGTAACGATCATGCGGATCATTTTGTGAGCCAAGCTTTTTGCCCATGGAAGTGTCTAAAAAGAGTATACTAGTTCATTTATAAAGACAGTGGAAAATGAGTGGAACCAGAATTAAAACGTGAAACGGAAACGGAAACGGAACAAATTCATTTTGAGGAAGAAGGAAAGACAACAGCATTCAAAACCGTTACTTGTAAATTTTATAGGTTATGTTTATATTATTTTATGGAAGCTGGAAGCGGAAACAAGTTATAAAATGATGTATTACAAAATTTAAGCTATATATTTAGCTACACTAGAAGAAGAACCCTTGAGGCGAAAAATTTCACGTCTTTTCTGCTAAACTAGACTAGGAATTCCACCACATTTTCGCGCAGAATGCCAAGAAACCTTAATCGAAATAACTACTTTAAGCTTATATGCTACGAAATTTTTTCTTCAATTGCTGGTTCCACACACTTTTACTAGTTGCATATGTTTCTAACCTATAATCGCATCCAGCACACAGGGAAACAAGTACTCGCTCACTTCCACGCTCTGCCCGGCGCTAATGCTCAGTTTCTGCAGCAGCACCTCGGCATGTGCGCTAATGGCCGGCGTAAAGCTGTGCAATATGTTGGGCTGAAAGGCGGGTCCCAAGGCTCGACGATGGGTCTGCCAAAATTGTCCTAGAGTAAGAGTGTGAAAGCATTCCACTAGCATACAAAATCGCCCCCTGCAACTCACCCTCACTAATCAGCAGACCATTTCCCAGCAGCAGATGCAATTGCTTAAAGGTATCCGGTTTCACTAGCGACGCATCATTTAAGGCTTCACGCGCCTCCAGTGGACTGTGCAAGAACACCCACAATTGTGGACCCAGCCACAGGCGATAGGAGCGCTTGAAGCGATTACGATTCTCAATAATGTTGAGAAAAAGTGCTATTTTGAAAGAATTTATTGCAAAAGTGCATTTAAATAAAAATTCGATATGAAAAAGTACTCACTTTGCGGTTTTAATTTGGTAATCATTTGCACATTACCCATAAGCGGCAGAGCCCATGGACCCGGTATTTGCCAACCGGTACGATACAATTTATACTTACTTAGTATGAAGTGAAATAAACAAATCACGAATACAAAAACGAGTACCGCTGACATTTTTAGTTATTTGTACTGTTATTTATAGCAGCAATTATCGTAAACTGTTTGTGTATGTTTTCTGTTATTTTGATTTTTTTCAAATGATATTTTTTGCGCTTAAGCGACTGGCGTAGGTCTACGCTGCGCGATTATGTTCGTCAGACTGAAAATGAGCGCGACTACTTCGAATGCAGCGCCATATCTTGCTAGTCGATATGACTATGAAGCAGCTTAAGAAAACACGCGCAGAAATATATTAGTAGCATGTACAAAAACTAAAAAAAAGTTTTAGTGCTTCGGATAATGTCATGGAAATTAGTTTGGTTGAGGCGCCAAAATGTTTGTTGCACAGTGTAATTGCTTTTAAATTTTAATTTGCTTCTTCTCTTGTAATTTTTTATGAAATTTTGGCTCTTAGCTTTGTATTCTTGCTTTAAAGAATATGAGTTTCAAATAAATCCCCAATTTAGAGCATAGTTTATATAGATTCATAATTCTAGCTGCTGTCGACAATCATTTCTCGACGTGCACGCGAGCTTAAGCTATCCAGTGCCAATGGACATATAAGAATATTCCATATAGAAGATAAAGAATATCTCATATGAGAAGCGTTTTTCTATGACGTGATATTTCTCTACAGCCGATATCTACTATACCTATCAATCAATCTTGCAATCTACATACAAACATTGCGGTTTTGTCTTAATTGAAAAACTTGTAATTAGAATCAGCTGCCCGTAATCCACACAGACATGTAAACATTTTTGTATTGACCTGAAACACAGATTTAAATTGTACTGTCGTATATAGACATTCATTCGCATGTGAGTATATAGCATATCCCAGATTGCTGTAAGCTGACAATCAATCGCTGAAACATCAATGCAAAAAATTTGCCATCAATTGTTGAAAATATCGAGATGAGAGAACTTGAGATTTCGTTTGATTTAAATAACAGAAATATGGTAAGCACAAATGAAGAGAAAATAGTTATAACTATATGTAAAAAATTGCATATTAATCGATTTTAGAATTTGTACAAATATTTTTAAGCATTCTTTATGCGCTTACCAAACAAAATCGTAGATTAGCCACTTGCATTACCTTCAAAAAATTGATTAGATTGCAAAAAATATGTGAAAATTTTGTAGGCAGCCGTTCTCTTTTATAAAAGGCATAGCAACTAATGTGAAAAATATTAATAAATTCTCACTAGTAAAGTTTTGTTGCAATTATTTATATTACCTTTTCATAGCCTTAAAATTGAGTGTCATTCTTTTCCCAAAAAGGAAGTGGGAAAATCGAGTAAGTTCACTCAAAATTCAGTTCCATTGCAAAAAGGAAGAGTCAGACTAGTAAAGCAGGAAAGTATGGGCTGTAACACTTTAGTATAAAAGTTATAAAATATGATTGTGATTTTGTATAAAAAACGCCACTTAGTAAAAAGCAACATCTACGCTGGCAAACTTTTCCGTTGGCAAAATGAAGCTTAACTGCTGTGTATTGATTGAGAGCAACCGCTTTGTGATTTGTTGACCAAAACTGGAAATTACCTGCAATTACAAGAAATATAATGATTGCATGATCCGGATTCTATGTATGATCCTAAATGAACGCAACAATTCTCTGCTTGCAGTTCATTTCATAAAAAATTCTGATGAGTCTATTCAAGCTTTCATTAACGGGTTTTTTCATCGCTTCAAATGGTTTTTAAAGTCAGTATAAACGAATTTCAAGCCGTTTCCAACAATTTTATTCCATTTTATGGTTTAAGCTTTTTATGCCACTTCAAACGATTCTATCTAAGGAAAAGATATCGAAACGGTGTTCAGGCTAATAAAAACACTGTTTATTGTTATCGAAAGATTTATAAGTGAGCAGAAACGGTTTAAACTCCGCATCAAATGGGCTTCATGGTCAACTAGTCAGCATAAGCGAAGTTCGATCAGTTAAAAACGGTTTTATACAGGCCCAATCGGTTTTTATGTCGCTTTAAATGGTTTTTAATGTCAATGAAAAATAAGAATGTGAGTCTTCAAAGAAGATGGTGCGTTAAATAAGGGCTTAACTCGTTGTAAACGGTTTTAAAACTGCTTCAAACGTTTTTAACCGCTTCAAACGGGTTTCAATGTAAACAATGGGAAACATGCACATAAAGGCAAAACGAAACCCGTTGTCCTGAAGTCCTGCTGGGGCTACAACAAAATTATAAACGATAAAATACCTATTTTTCTTTTCAGCAAAAACTACAAGCAATAAAAACTTGGCTCGTGCTTTCGTATTACTTTCTTGCTGTAATACTTTTTATTTATACGATATTTTTCTTTTTTCTCTTTTTCAACTTCAATTTAATTCAAATTCCGTTTATTATATATCTTCTCTGATTTATTTTTGGCCTTATAGCCAAAATATGCAATAATTTTGTTTTTTTTATACATTAAATGGCATATACTAAGTATATATAATTGTTGTTGTTGTTGGTTGTCGTTTTGTTGGCTTACATACCAATACCAATACAGGGTGTGTCAATCAAGTGCGTTTTCTTATTATTATTATTACACAAGCTGTACGCAATTAATTAATGCATTTCTGCTTAATATTTTCCAATTTATCGAATTCCCATTTCTTTGCAAAATTTTGTGTAGTTTTTTAAAACTTATAATAATTAAAATTTACGGCGAACAATATTTTCGAAAAATCAAGGCTAGCAGGTAAATGTAATTTTATATATCGAAATTTTATTTCAATTAATTACAATTACCTGTCAATTGTGTAAATGTAAATAAAAACAGTTATAAAACTTTCAAATGACAGCAAACAAATGTTTAGTGAAACCAAAATAAAATCACAATTTTATGCAAAAAAAAAGTTGCTTACAAAAAAGGCTGCGCTTTTTATTTTGTGTGGGTGTGTGTGTTTTGTTTGTTAGACTTTCCCTTCGCTTTTATACATACATATATTATAAAAAATATAAATATTTATAACAAGCTTTTGTATATATCATAATATATATATTATATATATAATTAATATACATACTAATTTGCTTAACATATACAAAAACAAAATTATAATTTCAATTATAAGAACTTTTTCTTATAGTTTAACACTTACGCAGGCTAAGACAATTTTTTGATTCTTTTCTTTTTATTTTCATTTGTTTATGCATGTGTGTGTGTGCCTGTTTCTTGTTATTATCGATTTATATCATTTCATTTCATTTCACTTGTCAAATTTTAAGCCTTGTTTTTTTAATGCAATTTTTACAAATAGTTAATATGATTTCTTAAAAATTTTATGCTTTCTCTTTTTCTATCACTTGGCATGCGTGAAGCTAGGCATGGCATACTTTTAGGCGCCTCTGCGTATGTTGTTCTCCTTTTTCAGCAATTGCCACGCTCGCTTACTCTCTCTTTCATTAACTTCTTAAATTTCTTTGCTTTTGCGCTTTTTAAAAACTACAACAATTTTCGTCTGCTTTTTGTTTTTGTTTTTTGCTTTTTTTCACAAATAAATTCAATAACAAATTTTTTTCGTCTTCTTTTTATTTAGCATATTTTCAAGTGAACATAACAAAGGTGTTAACTGCTGTAAAAAGTCGATTGCTGCATGTGAAGCGAGGAAATTGGAAATGTTAGTCTGCTTTTGGGCGCAACAGACAAAATGCACAAAACATTTTGAAGCTGATTTATCTTTTAAACTACTGTAAAAAGTTAAGAAAGTTCTTTGAGAAATTCGAAGCAAAAAATTCTATACGCCTAGAAGTATGCTACATTACACGCTTTGTATCGAACTTATTCAACTATTGACAACTTTTACAAATTGAAAATCAATCGAAATCTAAATCATAGTACTTCTGCGCCAATCGGTCTCAAACGAACAAGAAATTGAGATGCCATCTGTCTCAATACTAATTACTATTCTGAACACGCTTTCATCAGAGCCTTTCTTTCTATCGCCAAAAGGTATGCTATATTTTACGAAAGCATAATTCAAATCAATTCTGCATAAGTTAAAGATTCTTAAATCAAAGTAGGCCTTCTTTTGCCTTTTAACTGATAAGGCTGCATTGGGGTTTTATAAAGCAAACGAAAACGTTTGCCATTTAGCGGATTAAGAGATCCTGAGCGAGATTATGCGCAGCCCTCTTGGTATTACCTTAAAGTATGGCAAGGCATGCCTCTTTACTACATTTCCAATTTCCCCACTCAAAAATTAATTTAACTCGCACTTTTTAAAACAACCAACACTCTCTTTTACAAATTGTTTTCTATTCAGCAATTACATTTTTTGTTTCATGCTCTTTTACACAATTTTACACAGCATACAATTCGTAAACAATTTTCGTTCTTTCATTTCATTCGAGAGAATTTCAATTAAACTTCAGCTCAGTTTGAGACATGAAAAAGAACTTCAACAAAATCCAAATCAAAGTGAATCAAACAAAATTGCATTGCAATTAAAATTTTACAATTTTCAAAATTACAAAATAAACTCTGATAACCACAACTACTGCTGCAATTGCTTATGAATGTGCAGCATACAAACATTTTTTAAAACAAACCTCTAAAACTTTGTAAGCTATAAAACAATTGCATGTAAATATAATAAAAATCGAATCAAATTGTTATTTCTATGCTATATTAAAATAAGAATGAAACAAAATGTGTTTACATATGCGCTGCTTTTATTTGGTAAAAAATAATATATATAATAAACGTAATAATAATAAAAGAGATTTTAACAGCCTATTACAAAGAAAGCATTATGCATTATTTACGTATATGTATTTCTTCTTTAACATCATAAAAAATATAGCAGGTATAAAATACAAAATAAAATCAATCAAAATAAATATCAACTTTATAAAAGAGAACATAATAATAGTGGTATGAATTTAGGCTTAAATACAATTCAAATTTTTTACTCTTTTTATGCAAATTATAGCCAATGACAGGATGTGTACTTGACAACAGCGGCGGCGGAAATGCGCAAGTTGTTGTTGTGGCATATATACATATATAGTATGCTTAACTTAAAGAAAATACCAACTAATAAAAATAGTTGACAAAATGCTAAATGAAAGTAGTGCATGTCGCTGTAGGCGCCCAAAAGCATGCAGTGGCATATGCCAGCCAGCCAACTGAAGTGTCATCAAATCTACATTTATTTCAAGCAAATTACAACAACACTTTGCTGTGCTCCATTTCAACTGTCGTGTAGGCGCCCTCTCTCCCTGCACTCTCTTTCAATTAGCCTTTCGTGTGTGCATTACTAAAAAGTGTGTTCATCAACTCCTTTTCACCACCACTCTTCTCCCGCTACGCGCTACAACATATTTGCTTAACAAAAATCATTACATTACATTACATTACAACTTAAATAGAAAACAGTACAAAAAATTATGCAAAAAATTACAAATGCTCAAAGCTAAAATATTTTAACAAATTCAGTGCGCCGCATATAGCAAAAAAATATGTATTGGAAAACGTAACGTAGACAACGTAAAGTGCAAAAGTATAAATTACAAATTTCTTGCTCTTTTTTCTAAAATTTACTTTTAACTACTAAGCGCTAAGATTATAAAAACATGTTCTTTTTTTCTTGCAAAACATCATGAAATTTCTTTTATATTATCATATAATTGTTAAAAAAAAGAGAAAATTATAAGTATAAAATTTAAAAAAAATACGTAGTACAACATTTTTCTTTTAAATATGCATACGAATCACAATTAACGCTTTTTTGTTTTTACTTATTTTTTGTTGTTGCCTAATGCAAAATTTCAAAGTAGTGCAAGCCAAAAAAATACAAATTTCGAAAAAAATTTTCTTTAACATTAAAGTATTTCAAACAATACCAAAAAACAAGTACATAGTTAAAAATTGCAACAACAAATTGCAGCAGAGTGAGGCAGCAATTTTTAAAGCGCAGCTGCCATATGGATTTTTCGAAAGCGTTTGATTTTGAGCGAAAATAAGCAAGCTTTTAGAAAAATTGCAATTTCTTTTAAGCAAAATTTCATAATAATCAGGCGCTATTTTGGCAGTAGTTCCGTAGGAAACACAAACATATGCCATATTTAAGCTTCGTTAGAAATTTATTGGAGTTTGGAGGATGCTATTTCCATAGCAATCGATTTCAGTTTTAATTTCCATGCAAAATTTTATAGCAAGCCAATAAGTTTCATACAACAAGAAAAACAATTGAAATGGCAATCAAGTGTGACTGTAATATGCCAGCAAACGGCTGTTAATTTGCTCTATGGAAAAATCGCTGCTACAGTTGTGCTTAAAAAAATTACTCACACAAAAAGCTACAGCCTTTTACAACAAAAAATAGGTGTAAAACATAAGCGGCATTCAGGCAGTAGTGCAACTGTTCTGGCAGCAGTGTAAGAGAGCAGATTTGCTGCGAACAACAACAACATTAAACATAAGGAGCTAACAAGTAGCAAATGTATTCTCTGTTTTGTTCAAAATCATCATATATGCTTTTTGCCCACTTGCGCTACTTCGTGAATGGCACTTTTCTCATTCCTCCTGCTACTTTTACTTAAAATAAGCATTTCATGCTTTGCTCTTAATTAGCTTTGCTCCATTTGTTGTTGATCTTTTTGCGTTTTTTTATTTTTCTTTTCTTTTTTTAAATTTATTTTGCTTGCTTTTCTTGGCTTTTTGTTTTCTTAAAGAAGTGAGAAGAATTGTTGGCGCGCTACCTAAGGTCTCTACGCCTAAATGTGTGCTACATATTATGCCTGCAAAATAATATGCGACTTTTTGTGCTCTTTTTCAAAAGCATTTTTCGCTTCAGAGCTTAAAGCTCTTTACACATACAAATATACAAACAACAACAACATCGAATTGGATTTTTCTGGCGCCTGCTTGCGACACTTATGAACAATTTCGAACAGCTTTTGAGGTTAACTTCTAAGTGCTAGTAATGCGCAAAACAAAAAATTACAACAAAAAATTCAAAAACAAGTTGCGCGACTTTTAGCCTTTTGCCAAAAAAGAAAACGTGCCACATACACACACACAAAAGCATTGGCGCAATTTCGCTTTTAAATGTCTGCATAATTGGTTATTTTCTTTGAACTGGCAAAGCAATTGTTTGTGTGCGTGTGTGTGTGTGTGTGTATGTGCAAAAGCATAAAACACAATAAACAGCAAATTTTACAAAATTGTTGATCTTTACTTTTTTCTACTTTACTTTGCTTTGCTTTGCTTTGTTTTGATTTGACGCCGCTTTAGTTGTTGTTTGCGTTTAAAAATTTAACTGTCATGTTTTACGCGGCGGTGTCGGAGGCGGCGCATAGGGCCTCATGTCTTTGGGAATGTTTTCGTAGGCTGAAAAATGATGGGAGTGAACATTTTGAGTAAACCGGGCCGTGGCGTCACCTGCTTACCTGTGCCGTGAGGCGATTGCTGCTGCTGCTGCTGAAGTTGCTGCTGTTGCTGCTGCTGTGCAGCCACCGCGCAAGCCGCATTGGGACTTAGCGGCGGCAGCGGCGGCTGCATTTTCGTTGCTAATGAATTGTGCGGCTTGTGGTTGGCTGCTGCCGCCGATGACGCTGGTGTTATGGTGTAAATAATATTGTCTGTATTTGCAGCAGCTGTTGTGGCCGCGGCCATGTTGTTGCCTGCTGCTGCTGCTGCTGCCGCTGCATGATTTTGATTTTTACTTGCTAAACTTAAGCTAGAAATTGCTGGTGGAAGTGGAGATCTTTGTGAGTCGTTGCCAATTTCGCCTGTATACCTGCCGCGCAGCAGAGCAAGTGGGAGAGAGAGAGAGAAAAAGCAAATTTAAAATCAGTCTTTTTAAACAAGAAAATAATGAAACAAAAGGCAATGCAAGCAAAGCGCCTTTATTTCAGCGCCTAAAAGTAGGCAAAATTTTGCAAACATTAATAAACGTTATCATAACCAGGAAGAAATTAAAATTTTTATGAAAGCACAACAAATTAATAAAGTTTTTCATTTTCAAAAACTCAAAAACAAGAAATTCTGTGAAGAAAAAGCCAACAAAACAATTCAAAGACGAAGCAAGTTTTTCATTGAAAATGTGCGAAAATAGTTAGGCAACATTTTAATAAATTGAACAATAAAGCTTTTTGTGCAGCATAATTTAAATGAAATTCATGGAAAATAAATAAGCTATCATGGGGTTGGTGCTTTAAAGTAGGTTTTGATATTTAGAGTGTTGTAGTTATTCAATAAACGCAAAAATTGACCAGCAAATATTTTATGAAAAAAGCTTAAAAAATCTATACATCTAAAATTTTGTGAATTTAGAAACTATACAAAATGCTTAGTGTATTTATGTATTTAAGTTGAAATTTTATAGCTTTGATTTGATATGAGAACTGCGATTTGATTTCAATTACAATTTAAAGCAAAGCAGTCTCAAGCAAGCTTAACTTTTAAAGAAAGTAAAATAATGTTAACTACGAGTGAGGGGCCTGCTGCGTATTGCGTTGCAAAAGTAAGAAAAATAACGATTTTAGTCGATTTAACTTTAAAAATTAAGCGAAAATGAAATTCATAAGCTGCCTTACTATAAAAAATTTTACAGCTACTCATTTAAAATTTCATTACTATAGCCTAACGAATAAGCCGCGCATGGTTGTGGCTAATTTCGTTTTAGTTTCAACTATGATTTGATAATTGGAAAGCGTATAATTGCTGCCTTGGCATATACTCACTTAATATTTGTGTATTCCCGACCAACTTGTAAACTTTGCTCTTCGGCACGTTTACGCTGTATAAGCGTTTGTATATAATGTTGTACAGCGTAGTATACAAATTTATATTGTGCTTCGGTTTGTACTAGACCAGAACGTTGGGAGCGTACCATTTGTATTGTGCGTTGTATATCAATTTCAGTGTCCAAACCTGCAAAGGAAGTGGAACAAAGTAAAGCATTAGGAAAGGCACGAATATACATATATATGGGGACATTACTTACCATTTCGAACGATTTGATCCAAAATCATATCAATCACAATAAAAGTGCCTGTACGACCAATGCCAGCGGAGCAATGTACACAAATGGGACCCTGCAAAAAGAAATAGTTACAAATTGAGCATTAAAAGAGTTAGCATGAGAAATACCAGTCATTCTCATAGATCTATCTTTTCTTCATATTTTTCTTCCTCAAATTTTTTCATATATTTAGTTATATCATGCTTCTATCTGGTCTTCACATTTTACTCTCATATTCTCTTGAACCATTCTCTTTATACATACATCTAGCTTATCTCTCTCATCGCATGCTCTCTCTCTCTCTCACACTTACCGGCTTCTCGCCCGCCTGCGCCAACTGACTCTGCCTGGTGTTGACATCCTGCAAGAAGTTCAGCACGCAGCCCGGGTCCGTGGGCACACCGTGATCGGGCCACACTTGAAAATGATAATGGTAGATGCGACGCTCGGGCTTGTCGCGCCACGAGAAGAGAAACTCGCGCAACGTATAGTCGCTGGTGGACTTCTCCGAGATACATTGAATTTTAGCAGCTCCGAACTGTTTGCATTGACCATCATCCGGCCAGTATTTGGCACATTTATTTTTAGCTAAAAAGAAACGAAAATTAATTTTAAAAAATACACATTATAAAGCCACCGTTCGCCTACCCCGCTCGAACTCTTTGGTCGTCATGACAATGACACGCGTATTCTCCTGCCAGATCATGTTCCAGAAATCCGTCACCGTGCTGGCCAGGCAACCCTGCGTGGCAATGTACGTCTTGAACATGTCGCGCTCGCTCAGCTCGTTGCTGTTCTTCTTGAGCAGCGCCACGCCGGCACGCACTGACGCCGCCACGCCGCTGCTGCCACTGCCAGCACAAGCGCCTGCAGCTGGCACCGACGCGCCGCCATTGGAGGTCAGCGATTCGCTGCGTTTGTGCTTGTTCATGGTGTCCGACTTCTTGTTGCACGTGGCACAGTTGCTGTACGGCAGCGTGGCCGACTTGACGGCGCACTGCACGCACGTCTTGTTCAGCGCCTGGCAGTTGGGGCAATTCTTCTGCATTAGCACAGCCATGCAGGCTGGGCAGGATGGCACCGTTGCATTGAGGCTCTCCAGCGACGAGCTCATGCTGTTCAGATCCCCATCGGTGGGCAGGCGTATGTAGTTGGCGTTGATGTACTCTGCGCCGGGCGTTCTGCGCTCCACGTCGATCAATTTCACGCGGGTGTGGTCATCTGCAAAGCAAATAAGCGAAAAGTTAGTAACATTCAGCTAAACTGTACAGCTTGTGCAAAATAATAGCAGCCGCTGCAGCTGAGTTGCAAGATTTATGGCTTTCATCTTCTCTATATATAGTAGATATTCTTGTTTAGATATTGAAAAATGGTTAAATATGCATCAATTTTCAGCGAAAAGCAACAATGCTATTATTTTGCTACAAAACGCAGCTACTTACAGGGTAAAATGTTCTTATAGCGATTTTTATGGCGATTCTCCAGTTTATAGCCCTCAGTGCGTGAGAATGTGTCGCGGCTGTCTTGTTGTAGCGACTCGAATTCCTCCCAGAAGCCACCCTGCAAAAATTAAAAGAATTTATAAATTATTAAAAATCACTTATGAAATTTTAAAAAGAGTTTCCTTAATTTCCTAAATTTGAGAGAAAAAGATTTTGAAAAGGAAATCAATTAAAAATACAAGTACATATTGAAAGAATTTTGAAAGTCATACAGCTCAGCTTAAATTGTTCAAACGAATTGAGCTCAAAAAGGCATGTCAAGCCTACTATAAAGCATATTCAGTAAGGCCATATGCTGTAAAATATTATAAACCGGAAGCCATGCTGGCGTATGAGTAACAGCTGGCCGCACAAAACATTGCTCATACGCAACGTAGACTTCACGGCAACATATCGAAAATGCTCATAAAAATTAACAACAAAATAGATACAAATGACAACTGTGCGGCAGTCAGTCAGTCAGTCAATCAGTCGGTCACTAGCTCAGTCCCTGCAATACACTGCAGGCAGCTGCTCCGTTCAGTTCAGTTCAGCTCACCTTAACCAATTGCTCGACTCGTGCGTTGATGCCAGCCGCCGTGATGCGCGTCGCATTGAACGGCTGCCGCAAATGGACAACGGTGCCGTACGTTTCAACCATTGGATTGCGTTTGTAGTTTTCGATGAGCTCGGATAATGTGGAAAACGATTCGCCACCGCCAACATCATATTTTTTGTCCTAAAAGAAAAAATCAGCGAATGCAAAAATTTCAAATTAACAAAACAATTTAAATGCAGAAGCTATAATTGAAAAAAAAACCTATATGTATATACATATGTATATGCCATATGAAAATCGATTTGTTATTATTGTTGTTGTTGTTCGTTTAATATGACGCATAAGGCAAGTGGCTAGTGCCTGCTAAACGATTTTGTCTATATGCATATAGACAGATAGAGAAATAGCAATATGGGCTGTTGGTTGTTGTTGCTGTAATTTTTATAGTTTTTGTTTCTGTTGTTGTTGTTGTAGTTATGAGTTCTGCCTTTGTACCTTGCACTTTTTGTTGTTGCTGTTGCTAGCTGCAATATGGCTAGTGCGCGCTTTAAGCTAACAAATTTCAAGGTCGTCGCACAAAAGGAAACACACTTTTTGTTTGCTTCTATTTTGTTTCCCGTTGCTTGAGCAAGTCATGAGCACAAATCGATTTTTACAAAACAACTTTTTTTTGGAAAATCGTCATCACTGATTGCACTCACCTGGCAACGAATCATGACATGCGTGACTTTATCATCGGTACGCACGGACAACACAAAATCACCGGGCTTACTTTGAGATTCACGCACAAGAAATGAACCATTTTTTCCACGTTCCAAAATCAATTTTTCAGCTTCTTTGCCGGAAAGATTGCCATGAAACCATCTGAAAGGACAAAAAAGATAGCAAAAAATTTTAATTTGAGAAATTTCAAAAATTTCAAAAAATTTTAAATAAATAATGCTAACAATTTTGAATTGAATTTTCGACAAAATTATTAATATTTATTGACAAATGGCTCAGCATTTGAGAAATAATGATTGCCACAATCAATTTTCAAATAACTATAATATAAAGCGGAAGTGTTCAACCCTCGGACAACCTCGAAGATTTTTTCGGTCAATCTTCCGGCCTTTTCCGAACATTTTCTATATATGTGGCCCGCGAGATCATTTGGTTCGGCCACCCCTGACATCAAACAGACATCAAAGTTTTTAATAAACTTGTTAAGTACACACATATTTCTAAAGCTAAAGCCTTTGAAATTTCGTTTAAAAAAGTTTTTTATGTGTGTTTAAAGAATATATGCGCACTTAATGCCAGAGAATAGACAACAACTGTATGAAACAAAGAATTTAGATGCACAACAACAAATACTTAGAAATCTAAGTATTATAAATTTATTAAAGTAAACTGTTAATTCGAAATTTTTGAGTATTACAAATTATACAATTTAATTCAAATGAACATTGTAAAATTTTACCAAATTTTTGCTCGTTATAAACTCTACGGAAACAAGAAAGCAATTATTTTCTTCCTCTTTACTGCTTTTAAAAATAACCTGATTTAAGTCTAACCTTTTTTTTTTCAACCTTTTGCAAGCTCGTCGAAAGGTGAAAAAAGTGAGTGTGATTTTTTTTAGGTAAATCTCCAAAATATTGTAAACACAATTTCTTTTAATTGCTTAATTTGAAATAATTAAATTGTAAATAAAATGTTTGCTTTTTGCTATTTTGCAAATTTTTGAAGAAAAAAATCGCCGCAGTCAAAACAACACGTAAAAAAATTGTAACTGCGCGACGCTCGTCTAACTTATTAGCCATACAATTACGTACTAAGGAAAATAAACGAAGACAAGTGCTAAAATGCGCACATCTCAGAACAGCACAGAGCAAAGCACAGAGCACTCACTGCTCACAGCGAATCGCTGGAATATTCAGCAAAACGCGCCTCTGAAATGGAAAAAAACCAAGCGCAATAAGAACAACAAAAAGGCGGCAAGAAAAGAGCAAGCACACGCACGCACACACAAACGAGACTGCGCGGCTTCACATTTGGCTAAACTGCATTGCAGTGCAAGTGTGGCAGCAACAACAATAACAACAACGACGAGCAGCAACAACACAGCTGACACATATAGCCACATTAAGGCAACAGTCGTTCGCTTATTTTGTTCTCGCTTTCATTTGCACTCAAACACGCTCGCTCTTTCACTCTCCATCACTTGCTCGCTCTTTCACTCTCTGCATTTTGCGCACTTTGCAGTGACCTGTTGTTGCAACGCTGTTGCAGCAGCGTAACAGTACAATGAAACCCTGTAAGAAATGCAAAAACTGACAGTAATCAAGATGTAAAATTTTCTCATTTTCAAATAGATTAAATCGCATCCTCGTTTTTCAATAATAAAATGGAATTTATAAAACTTGTGTGTGCTTGTCATATTTTTCACAAATTAGCGGGACCTAGATTAACCAAATCCGAACGAGTTGAAAAGCTTTTCATGGCAAAGAATATTTTCGGAGAATTGCCAATTCATCGCGAGAAGTGGCGCCGCGGAAAGAAACAATTTGAAAACAAATTCTCTTTGTATTAGATGTTATGTGCCGGACTGAGATTTGAACCCAGGCTCTCCCGCATCAGCGACCAAGCACTTAGTCCAATCACTAAAAAATCACTTTAAATGCTAAAAGAAAGATCGATAAAGCCACAAAATCCAACTCGTCTATATCTTCGCACATAAGAGCCTGAACATTTTTATAAAACTTCTACCACTGCAAGAAATTCATGCACAAAGCGCCAAAGCTTAAACTTTCATATTTCTTTCTTCCCTTCCTCACTTGATCGTTTTACATACATATATACATAGCATAGCACTTTATATTTTAACACTTTTATACATAAGTATATGCATGTGTGTATATGGTCGGATGTGTTGTTTTTGTTTGTATAGAAATGTTCAGAAATTTCGAATTCCGCGTGCAGTCATGAACTCTCCATGAGCACCTTCACACTCGAGTACTCGCTTATTTCCTATACTCGCCAACAACTCATTAGCAACGTTTTCATAATTTTTAAAATACATTTTCAATTATTATCAGGCTCGTAGATTTGCAATTTATCATCATATATGCATGTATGTATATACAATACATTTTCTCGGCAATGAGTATGCCATAAAAATAATAAACCATATGCGGTAAAGAACCTCATTACAACTACAACAATGTCTGCCATCCAGTGCTCGGGCTGCTGGCTGTCGAACTTGAGCTAACCGAAAAAAGCAATACAACACGGCACTGCCATAAAAAGTGATCAGTCAGTACACATTGATCGGAAAATATATACACAAACACACGGACCGAAATGTATGTATGTTTGTATGCATTTCTTAAGTAAAACATGTCACATGTCTGAAACGGCACGTTCGGTATCTTCCAAAAGCACATGCATGCGATAATTGAAGGTCAAACCGATTGACTACTACTGTACATTTGTCTGTCCGCCTATAAGTGTGTCTATCTATAAGTTCATATATCTATTTAATAGTCTACTCGTCTATAAGTCGGTTCATCTATAAGTCTGTCCGTATGAGTACGGAACCACTTCATGGGATAGTACATTGAAAGACCTTTATGAGCATTAGTTGTCGCTGGATCGATTGTCTTTAGATCTGTAAATTGTAGAGGTCATCCTCGATCTGTTCAGCTATGTCCGCTTTTACACGATGCGACTCGGCCCCGGCGATTTTTTCGCATTCCGCTTTCAAATCGCGCATAGCTTTTACACGATGCGACTCGCTGGTGTCGAGCATTTTGACACTAGAGTCTGCAGCTGGTTTTATTTCTGTAATTTGTAAACATTTAAAGCACTTATTCCACTCTTTGCTCATTTTCTTCTTTATATTTACTTTTATGCGTAAAGTTCTGTAAATTTTTCAGTTTATTTGCAATACGTATTCACTCGATTTCAAGTTTTAATTTACAGTCGACAGCGCGAAGCGCGAAAACGAATAAAGAGGAACGTCAGAAAATCAGAAAATCGCAGCACAATCGCTGCCCGAGCGATTTTGCGCGTTCCCCTGTCGTTTCACCCCTCTTTCCTACATTCTTCCGTGTCTCCGGGGCCGAGTCGCATCGTGTAAAAGCGGACTATCTACCCGCCTGTCTTCTAATCCGTTCGTTAGCCTCTCTGTCTGTTAATCACTTCGTTTGTCTGCCAAATGTAATTCATGTCATCAATATCACAAAAACTGATCGTGCAATTGACAAGTTATAAAACTGCAGCACGATCTTTCGAAGTAGATCGAAGCAGAGCAAAACTGTAGAACCTAAATGCTTTCTCTGCTATCGTTCAAGAAGATGACCCTTTGTAGCGTTCATTTTAAGTAATGCTTCAAAAGCTTTTCTTTATAAAGATGACAGCCCAAAAGCGATAATATATAATATAATTTGTATTGCCAAAATTCCAAAAATGTTTGTATAACCGCCAAAAAAAACTTCGCCTTGAAATGCGATAAAAATTCGCGCCTTTCATGCTTAAATTGAGCCTCATTTCAGCTTAAAGAGCGACGTGTTTCGAATTTCTGGCAGCTTATAGCACACCCTTTTAAGGGTCTGTAGACATTTCCAGTTGGTAGGCTGTCTCAACTCGTTGCAAGAAATATGCTACCTAAATATGTCATTGCAACCTTGCCATGTCTTCACAAAGTTTAAAGACTTTTGTTTCCATATGAAGTACAACTTGTCAGTGTTACGGCATGTTTGCACAATTTGCGCGAGAAAAATGAGATATAATTTAAAAAGAAAAACAGCAAAATTATAAAGTCAAGATGGAAGTGGGTAAAAAAACAAGAAAATAAATACTTAATTTATGTGCGTGTAAATAAGAAAAAAGGAACACTAACAAAATATTGACAAAAGGGCGTGTTCGTGACAGATAAAAATGTGTTGTTGCGGTTTGAGCTACAGCGTGTAGAGTGTAGAGGGGGAGTAGATGCTAGATTCAGTTAACCAAATTATTCGACTGAGTTGCAATTTTCAATTGTCAGATCCTCATCAGATTGATTTTATCGAAGAAAGAGCTATAATTTTATATGAGAATTTACATAAGCTATTGATTCTCTCTTCTCAAACATACAAGTCATCGAAAAAAGAAATCAAACAATCGACTTTCCGCTGCGAAAAAACTGAAATTCGCTGGAAAAAATTGTTTTGCCATTTATATAATTTATAAACATTAAAAGGAAAAAAGGCATGCAACGAAGCATTTAAAATTTTTGTTTCAAAAACCCTCACCGATTCGTTTTACTAGCTTTTGTTTTCGACTGAGGAAAAAAGTCGACGTGATATTGATTTTAAGTACGACATTAAAAATTTTTGTTCCAAAAATACTCTCCTATTTGTTTTACTTGTTGTCGAGTTTTTGACTGAGAAAAAAAGTCGACTTTTTAGAGCTAAACTTCGTTTTCTTCTATTATTTACATGGATTTCCCACAAATCCTCTTACATATGCCCTTTCTTCTTGTCAACTGAAGTCGTAGACAGTATGTTTTTAAATTTTTTTTTGCTGTGTCAGTGGTCCCCAACTTTGGGGCCCAACCAATTCCCAACAACCTTTTGCATTGCAGAATATTCCAGCATGTTGCTGCCCCAACTCTTCTTGCTCAAAATAAAGTTCTCACGTTTTCACACCTTTTATCGAACGGTGCTTTTTGTTTCTGTTATTTAGCATTTTATAAAACAACAAACAGCAAACACTGAAATTAACATTAATCATACGCCTTGTTGCACGAAATAATCTATCAAATGGCAATCAATTCGCGTCAGAGCGAAAAAAGCCGGAGAACTTGTTTGGAATTAACAATAATTCATGTTTTAAGGGATACACAGAAACATACACATACATACATACAGATAGAGCGTCAGAAGTGTAAAAGTACCTACCGCATGCACGCACACACTTGCATAAAGTAGTAAATTATTGGTCATTATTATTAAGCCGCTTTAAAATGCAGCACTTTAACAGCAATATCAACAACAATAATAACAGTAATAACAACAACAATAGATAATAAATAATTAAATCAAAAGCAACCACAACTGCAGCAGCAACATACCAGCAACAACTTGAACATTGACAGACAACAACATGATCATCATCTTCAACAACAGCCTCATCATTCTCGCTGGAGTTCAACATCTTCATCTTTATCATCATTATTAGCAACAATTGCACGCACAATTGTTGCCATGCTCGTATGCAATGTCAGCAGCATGTAAACACATTTGCATGTTGCTGATTGACTGAACGACTTAGTAAAAACTTGTCCTTAGGCTGACTTAAGTCGCAATTTGATGAGCACTTAAAAAGTCGGTCGGTAATTTTGATTTGTTTTGACTGTTGTTGCTGTTGTTGATGTTGCTGCAGAGATTTTGTTCAAACGTTTTGTTATTGTTTGTTTTTTTGCATTGCTGTTATTTTAAAATGATTGTTGCTATAATTTGTTGTGTTTTTGTTGACAATAACAACAATTTTTTTCGATTGTTGGAAACTTGTTAATTTGTAAAAAACAAAGAAACTACTTCTCAAAGAGAAATCTTACTATATTTTTCGATTTCATTGTGATATTTACAACTTTCTTTGGAAAATTGTTTCAGACCTTCGAAAGAACTAAATTCTCTTCAAATATTGTCATAAAATATGAACAGTTGCCATATTCTTGCATCAAAACTTCTGAACTGCTGTTTTGCTTGAAAACTTTTGCTTAGGATTTTCTTTTAAGACAACTTTTAATAAATTGCAAGTCTTTTGTTAAGAAAAATAGACTTTCGGCTGTTCAAAATCTATAAAAAAAAATGAATGGCAACAATAGCTTAATTGTTGTTGTAATATTTACTGCAGGCACGCGAAATGAAAAGCTACTGGCTTATTGAAAGAAAAATGTAAATCCCCAGCCTAGAACAAAAAGTCAGCTGCTTAACGAATGCACCTGAGACATTCTTTTTGTGCCGCCAATTTTATGGCGAGCAGTAAATAAAAATTATGGCAATAGTTTGCACTAAATTGCAACGCGCACGTTGCAGCCGACGGCAGATACAAGTGCAACTGGGAAAAACTATTGGCACACGAGAGGCAGCACTTCAAATGCAATTTTCTTGAAATTGCCATAATTTCGTTAGCCATAATTATGGCAAAATTTTATGCAACTATGTGCCTAAATGTAAGCTCAGCTGACAAGCAATTTCTCATTTCCTTAGGACATGTGAGAGCAAATTTCAAAATTATGGTCAATTATGATGAAGTTATGGCACATAATAATGGCCATATGTGTGTGAAATTATGGCAAAATTTTATGCGACTATGTGCGTAAATGTCAGCTCAGCTGACAAGCAATTTCTCATTTCCTTAGGACATGTGAGAGCAAATTTAGAAGTTATGGTCAATTATGATGAAATTATGGCACATAATAATGCGCATGTGTGTGTGTGTGTGTGCAATAAACACATTACGAGCTGAAATTAAAATGGCACACTACGAGAGTACGAGTTTTAAAATTTTGGAATTTGCCATAAAAGGCTAAAAATAATAGCAGCAATTTTTTTGGGGGGCAACTTGTTAGCACTATTGCCAAAAGCAGACAAGCCAAAAAACAAGCGCTGACAATTCTACAAACTGTCACATGTCGCGCACACACACACACAAACGCTAGCCGCAATAACAAACTGTTGTCAGTCTACATTTTAGTTGATTTTGTTGTTTTTCTCATATTTGTTGACGCGTTGCTGTTTTGTTTAGGTTTCTTTTGGTGTGGCGACCAAAATTAAAATCGTGTGTAAATAAATTATTTGTAATTTATTTTTGTAATTTGCGCGCGCGCGCGCTTTAAAATTTTGGGCAACTCGTATGTATGAGTGTGTGTGTGTGTGTGTGTGTGTGAGGCGATCCTGTTGTCAGTTCAGTTTTGTGTAACGTTGCCTGGAATAAATTTGTACAATGCTTTTAGCTGTATTGCACAAAATAACATTTATTTATATGTTTGTTAAATCTGTCTTAAATTTTTGCGTCAATTTGTTTTAAAAATAACATTTTACAGTTATGAGAGAGAAATTCTGCTTGCAATTACATCTTCGTTTTGTTGGTTTATTTTGTTGGAGGACGGTGTGAAGTGCGTCAGTAATTTTATTTGGTAATTTGCATAAAAAGGCAAAAAAGAGAAAGTAAAACTGATATAAAAAGCAACGCTTTCTGATGCCGCAGCATTCAACGGTATTTCCTGCCATATAAAATCGATTAACATAGATATCGATGGCAAAAAACTTGGCACTTCTTGCTTGAAACTTGCGATTGCGAAAATTCAGGGATAGTAATCTTTAAGAATTTTTAGTCAAAAAAGTTATTTCAAAAAAGTTCAAATTAGCAAAAATATTTTGGAATTGACATGCTGACGTAGCATCTTTTGTAGGCAAAATTTATATTAAGTGGATATAGCCAGTTGTTTTAGTAGAAAAAATCCGATTTTCCTTTAATTGCCTATTCATTAAGCACATCTTTCAGAACTATAGTAAAAATTCTTACTTAAAAGAGTTCCCACTAAAATTGCACAAAAATGCAAGCAAAATAATTTTAAAAAACCAAGTTTCAATCAACACTTTGAATTTCTAACAGGAGAAGGGCGCGCGCGTAGCAGGAGCGCTTTGGAGAGAAGCCGTACGTCAGTTCGTAAACCGGTAACGGATCGCTCTGACCAACAAAGTAAGTACAGTCGAACTACCATAACTCGAAACACTATTATTCAATGATAAAGTTCGACTTATGCAGACTTCGACTTGAAGAAATTTATTTATTTGTTGCCTAAACGCTGTTGTCAGCCGATTTAGTTCGAGTTATAGAAAATTCTAGTTATAGAATTTCGAGTTATGAAAGTTCGACTGTAGTTTCAATCAAAACCGTGCAAAAAAATGCGCTAATTTGCAATTAATTTGGTAAATCCAAAAATGCAATTCAAATAACCCAACCCAAAAAAAGTGCCCCTTTTTACCGAAAAAATTCCCTGCATGCAATCACTTTGGTAAATCCAAAAAAAAAAAAACAATTTCTAATGATAGAATAAATTTAAATACTCAAGTTCAAATCAAAAAGCTTTTTTTAGAATCTTTGTTTTGCTTCTAACTTGATTTGCTCACAAAAAATGTGCAAAATAAAAAAAGATACAATAAAAAAATTATAGTAATCAAAAATAAAATACGCACGGATAAACCAAAAGTATGCTCCTTAGCGTGGCCAATTCATGGGACATTCTAAACGAATTCATATGTCTTGGCGGCGGCGGCGAAAAACGCGGCGGTGAGTGCGTCGCCGAGCTGGGCGTGGTGGGCTCGGATGTGCCGGGACTGGCCGTGCCGTAGAGCGATTCCGTTGAAGTGGAGGCGGAACTCGCAGGCGACACGCCATAGTCAATGGACGATGAATTCGATGACGAGGACAGTGAGGAGCAGCGACAGTTGTGCGCATACTCGCCGCTCAGGCAGGCGGGTATATCTTTGGCATGGCTGCTCTTGCGTTCGCGCAGCGGAGCTTCATACAAGTCATCGGAATCTCTGTCACTATTTCGATGACTGCGACATTTGCCAGCCACGCCTGCGTTGCCTTTTATAATCAAAGCCAGTTCATCGCTGCTCAAGCACTTGCTGTTATGGTGGTTGTTGCTGTTGTTATGGTTGTTGTTGCTGCTACAGCTGATAACATTTATTTTGGGTTTCTGCTGCTGCTGCTTGGCCGCTACATAGCTGGCAGCAATGGCTTTCTCGTACTCTACATTCCGCTTGCTGTCGTAATAATTGTGATTGAGATTTTTGGCATTTTTATGTGGCACATGACCAAAGGAGCTGGACAGCTTTTCGATGCATTTGTTGAATAGCATTTTGATGGGTGTGTGTGTGTGTGTGTGATGGTGATTTATGTGTGTTGTTGTTGATAATACTGTCAGTTAAAAAAGATGACAAGCTTGTTTGTCAGCACATGGTAAATTTAGAGGCTCCAATTGTAATCTTTACAAAGGCGCTGTTTTTGCACGATTTCAGTGGTCGCTTTTTGTAAACAGCAGTCAGAAATATACAATTGTTTACAGTTAGCAATTATTATTTTTACAAAGGCGTTTTTCTTTTAGCCTACACTTTTTTTTAGCTTCTTCACTAATTAGCTCTTTTTTATATAAGCCACAGTTGTCACTGTAAAAATGCAAGAAAAATTGAATTTTTACAATTGTTTTATGTTATTTTAATTGTTTTGATTACAATTTTGCAAATTTTTTGCCATCAAAGAAAATAACACTTTTATTGTCAAACTGCTGCTGTTACGCTTGTCTTTTGTTTTGGCTTTTAAACACGAAATTGTCACTTGCACAATGCCAACATTGTCTATTTGACAATCTTCTTGATGCCTGTTAACAGTTTCTTAGCAATTGAGGTTTTCCGTGCACTCGAAACACTTGCGTTCTGCTGCCTACTCAGCTGCGCCGCGATCAAATGCTCGAACACGAATGAGGCATGCATTTTGAAAGCGTTCTTTTTGCTTCTGCTTTGGCTTGGATTGAGTTGATTGGAGTGTCGACAGTTCTATTGTAAATTGGCTTGCTTTTTTTTTTACAATAGACAATTACACTACGCGCCGGAACTTTGAATTGCGTTTGAGTGTGTACGTGGTGCTGTTTTTGCCTGGAGGCACTTTAATTATGCTTGGAGGCACTGGCTCGATCAACTTCACGCGGCGTATACGCGTTATTAATTCCGCTGCCGTTCTAATTCGACAGCTTGAAGTGTTGTTGCTAACGCGCTGACACTTGACGTTTATTTCTGTGTGTTTTTTTTTCAAAATTCTGCGATCTGCTGACTTGGTTCGTACCTTTTTCTATTCGCGCTTGTGGGGAATTTTTAAGCTCGCGAACCGCTCGATCGATCGTCAACTTTGTTATTGGCCGTTTTGTGTTGCGTCTCTTCGCGATGTTCTGAACACCTCGACAGTGCGATCGCAAATGAACGCCGCTTCAGCGTGCTCTTTGTTTTTAATGGCAAGTGGCGCAAAGAAATTCCACACACACACTCACATACGCGTACAACGGCAGCGAAACGGCAACCTTGCCTTGTTCTGCCTTTCTTGCGTATTTAGCACAGTTCTGCAGCAGGCACTCTCCCCCACCCACCCTCCCCCGCACACGCCCACCACACACACACACAAAACAGCCATCGTCATCAGAGCTCCAGCTCCAACAGCAGCTTCGGCTTTCGCGCGATCTTACTCCCCTAAACCCTCCACCCTGCCTCCCACCGATCGAGTGGTAATCTCGATCTCTTACGATCAACTCACAACGATGAGCGCGTAAACGCTCGTGCATTTTAATCGACGTGAGCATGCGGCAGAGAGCGAGGGTGCGCGCACACGAAACGTTCAGCGGTATTATCGTGAGTAATTAAGCGATGGCGTTACACTTTGACGTCCGCGCATGCGTAAATATGACAATTCCATTATCGTAAGACGACAATCGGCACATGTTGTTAGTGTTGTTGTTGCTCGTTACATTTGTCGACCATTTCTGCGCCTTGATAATGAGTATTCCAAAGCGCACAAAAGAAAGACACGAGTTTCTTACACGGAACAACGACAGCAGTCACATGTCTTGGCGTCTGTACATCTTTATTTTAACGAGGAGAAAAGTATCGAAAGCCTCTGTCAATGCGAGACTTAAAACCGCTAAAACCATCTCCTGCTCCTCCCGGAACCGCCGTCAGGTATTAGGCGTTTGTGCATCTGCCTCCGGTTGTTTGTCTTTCCGTCTGTCTGTCTATCCGGATTTTTTTTCGATACGTAGGAAGGTGAATCTTCAAAGATACTGCTAACCCGTACTAGTCAGCATGCACGATTCACATCCACCCCTTTTACGGACTGTGTTCCCCTGCAGTTCCACCAATCAAGGCACTCCTTCGCAGGGTAGGATAACACTTTTCTAGGGTTCCTTCTGTGTATCTGTATGTCTGTTTGTCTGTCTGTGTCGGGAAGATATTTATTCGACTATTTCCTCAGGTAGATCTATCCATCTGTCGGTTTTATCTGACTGTCGACTTGATCTGTCTGTTGTTTGGAACTGTCTATCAAGTTCATTGATCTGTTGAGCGAGTATAAACTCCCTCTGCCATATTAATCTTACTATCCACTTGAAGTGTCTGTCAGTTTGATTCGTCTTATGGGTTGATCCGGATCCGATCTATCGGTTTGATTCATCATTCCATTAGTCTGTTTATTTAACATATTTGTATTTCTAACATATAAAAATACTTAAAGAGCCTTTGCTACTCCCTTTGCTGCTTCACAAGATCTCTGCAGACCAGAGACTCAGCTGGATAAAACAATTTTTCTGCTTTATTTTTTTTTTAGTTGATTTTTTTATTCAATTGCTATGACACATGATACATCAAAGTTTTAAAAAAACAAGCAATAATTTTTATTTTCGAAACTTAAGTTCTTATGCTAACTAAGCTGATACACTTCAGTGCTCTCACAAAATTCTTAACAATCTATTTATTTCATTTTTAAACAAATACGAAAAAAATGGAAGCATGCGAAAATGGAATATTTGTCAGTAAGATGTGAAGCACATTTGCAATAAAAAATATTTACTTTAAATACATAACGCTAATTACTTGTAGGCAAGCTAATGTGTGAAATGTGAGACTTTTGTGGCTTAGAACCCGAAGAGCAACAACAACAACGGCACAAATTTTGGCTTTAACTGCACAGTTCATAGCAGTGTAAGTGGCAACAAAGCGTTGCAATAACAAATTTGAAGTTGGCCAATGGGTGAGTCAGAGCCCACGAGCCCGCATGCAAACATTTTAGCCGCTTTTTAGCGTGTAAAAAATAATAAGCATGTAAATTACAAATGATGGCTAGAATTATCAAACACAAAGCGCCAGCAGCAGAGATCAAACGGAAGTGCTGTGTTTGGTGTGGCATATACAAATTCAGAATGCCGCTATCCAACACAACTTTTGTTCTTGATACTATTCTGAAATACGAGGGTACGATTCGGCATGTCGTATATTAACTTTACATTGAAATATATAGATTATAATAGACTGGACGAGACGGCTCTGACTAATATCAGTTTCGCCAGCAAGCAGCTGGGGATATAGCTAGGATATAGCTATTGCCACAATCAAAGCAACTGTGAAAAAAACGTAAAATGGACCTCCTTCAAAATCGTATTTTATAGGAATAAAAAAAGAGCACAAATTTCAGATTTTCTGCTTAGAAATTGCTGAGCTCAAAAAGCCATATCGCCAATTTATTTGCGCAGCCTTGAGTTTTGACTGTAAATTGCAACTGTTTGCATGCTTTTATTTGTGAGATTTTTGAATTTGAATAAGATTTTGAATTTTAGATAAGTTCAGGCATTGATTTTGTTGACGCCATAAATTCGAAAATCAAAGCAGAATCAAACATCTGCATATTTTATGCTAAAAATGCTCATTTTATTTATCTAAACATTTTTTAATGTTCGCAGCTGTCATGTGCCACACACAAAAACCAGTTGGATTCTTAAATGCCCTGATGTAGGGTGAGAATATCATAAGACCGGTGCGAGGTAACCCAGTAAGCACTTACAGCAGGGAATTATGATTATTTTCAAATGAAAAAGCTAGCCTTGACATCAAATTGTAAACAACTATTGTTATCAAACCCTGGCGGTAAACGAAAACGAAACGGCGTATTCCGATTTGATTTATTTTATTTAAAAAATGTTTCAAATAATGCGCGAAATTGTTGCTTGTAAACAAACTATTAACAATTTGTTATCAAAGGCAAATGCTTATTGGGTTACACATACATGCATACATATACTCGATACTCGTAAATGTTATGCATATGTAAATTTTCTATTTCGATTCATAAAACACACGCTCAAGTCGTTTAGCAGAATTTAATTAAATTTTTTTAGAACTGCCTGTGAGTGTTTAAACTTTGAAGCGTAACTGGGCAGCTTTCAATGATAGCTTTCGTAAACAAGTTTTAGAATCGGAACTGCTCATTTACCATGGAATGAGTAGGGAACGAAGGTTCTAGAAAGCAACTAAAATGCATTAGGTGGCTTTATCATGGCAACAGCTGATGTTAACCCCTTGAATTTGTGATGGTTTCCAATGAAAAGTAGAAGAGCTCCAAGAAGCAGAAGAGACACAGTAGCTTCATGGTAGTTGACAGTGGAAGATATGAAGAGTCAATGTTTAGATTTGTTATTGTTTTTTCCAACGAAAAGTTGGTTTGTTTGTAATTCTTTAAATTCCATTTTATTTGTTGTTTACCTTCTTTAGTATTTTTTCGTTGTTTTAGTTTAATTTAGAAGCTGTGCATAAGTTCAGCTGAACTCAGCTGAGCTCAACTAAGATGAAAGTGTCATGAATGAAAGCAAGTGGGTAATTCTGGGAAGCGTGGGCAGTGAGTGACAGTGAGCAAGTTGTTGTTATGGTCGTTGTTGTCGCTTTCGAGACCATGCCGTGGGTAGCCACCAGCTATGCGCTACAGTTTCACGCTACTTCCGACCATATGTGGAATTTTTGGCACTTGTATTTTTTTTCTTTTAATTTCTTTTCCATTTTGGCAATTCACATGTATTCGCGGCTGCTTAGTGTGAGTGTGGAATTTGTGCGCGCAAATATTGGCGCATCTGTGGTAGGCGGCGGCACTGAGTTGGAGATGTGAGGCGTTTGTTTTTGTAGCGCTGGAGAATTTTAGCCGGGAACATGTTTGCCTGTACACTCTGCTCTGCCGGCAACAACACACACACACACACCAAACGAGCTACAAACAAAGCTTGCTCTTTTAACTTGTGCCATTCGACCAAGTTGTTGCTGTTGTTGCTGGTTTGGTTAATTAATTGTTAAAAGCGTTTTAAACATTTTGTATCGCGTGTATTTCGCTGCTGCTGCTTCTTCTTCTTTTTCGCTTGTATCTTATGGCAAAGTTCAATAAACAAATGAATGCATTGTTGTTGTTCGTGCTATTGTTATGGCTGCTGGTCGTTTGCGTTTATTTGTTTTGTTTTCAGTCAATGAATATGCGCAGATTTTATGGTTTTTAGCTTGGCTTGTGAGTGAAACACTTTATTTGGTCGTAAGTTATAAATAAAAACACAAAATGTTAACAAGAAAAAGCAAAACATTTCGTAGAATATGCGCAGGAATTGAAGCTGAAGTTAATTATGACAACTTGGATGATACAATTCTTTTTTGTAATTAATTGTAAAATTTGTTTTGATGTTGTTTTAATGAATTTTGCAACTTTTAGTGACAGATTTTCTATAATTTAGAGAACTTAAAATAAACTGTTCGTTTGAAGAGAGTCTGTAATATTTGCCAACAAACAAATTTTAGTAAAACTCGAGATCAAATTCGATATTAAACAGCAGCTGTTCTTTGATAATCTTAAGCTTCTTTAGCTTTGAGATCATTCAGGATACGTAAGTTTTTGGTTAACTTTAGTAGAGAGTTAATATGATATTAAGACAATAATTTATGTAATAAAATGTTTACATGTAAGACGGAGTCTTTTAAATGCAGTTGATGCCGTTGGTTTCGAAACTCAATTTTCGATGCATTTATTTGCAAAGTTCTATAGCAACTGTATTATAATTTTAAAAAGTCTAAAGATTTTTTAAGATATTCGCTGATATGTCATTACACAATAGTTATTGATCTTTCAAAGTTTGTTGATATGGTGCGCAGGCGTATAAATTGAAAAGCTAATAAAAATAGCGATCACCGTAAATTATTGTATATATTGTTTTGACGTAACAATGACAAACTGGAAATCCTTACTGACACGATTCTGCTTCCCGTATATCAAATGGCATTAAACAAAGCGATAATAAAGATTGATTGCATCATGAAAAAATGCACCAAGTTATTTTCAATATGTACTTTCAAATCTAAACTGGCAAACCAAACAATAGTAATAAAAACAACAACAACAAGCTTCTCATGCCAGTGGCAATTAAGAGGAATTAGAAAAAAGCGTGAGCATACTTTAACATTTGGCAACATCACAAGGTGACCATATGTGTAGGTTTATACATTGTATAACGTAGCGCACATAATTGATCATTTAAGCCGTTTGACCTTTTCTGTGTTTTCTCTTGCTTCTTTGAACTACAATATTACAACAACACATTCATATTACACTTTCTAAAGTAATTGAAGCCTTAAACAGAAATGAAATTAATCACTTCGGATTTACACAATTCATACTGTAATATATGTATATAACTTAAGTGGTTCTGTGAAAAACAAAGCGAAAGTAGCTTTCCACTTTCTATTCTGCGACATAGATGAGAAATGTCAAATGTGACAGTTTGACAGCCAAGGTTGACTTGGTTGGCATGGCATTTCCTATTTTGTTCCATTGACACATTTTAAAATGATGAATTGCAATTGTAAAGACTGTCAAAAGGTCATACAAAAATGTAAAACGGTAGCAGTTCGTATGTTAAATGTATGGAATCAATCGGTTGAATTGTAAACAAGAGAGCTGTAGAAAACCATAAAAATGGAGCGTATCTGTAAAGAAACTGGGCAAAATACCTCGCATAAAATATCTATGATACCTTTAGGTTGCAGTGCAATCTTCCCCCCCCCCCCCCCGCCCCCCTTCCCCTCCCCTACCACACTCAAGTTTTCCAAGCATAGTGAAAATCGGAAAATCTCATCTCACTACTCATTCGACTATGCAAATCAGTTAAGCCGCAACTAATGATAACTGAAAAATTTTCTTTAAAAAAACTATTGCTCGCTTTGATTTAATCATCGTAAATTATAGATACTGTAGTTTTTTTTTAAGCACCTGCCAGTCATTCTCATTTCTAGCCAAGTTTATTGACAGCTACGCTAAATAAATATAAAAAATGGGAGTGTTTTGAGCATTAATTTTTATTCCACATTTGCAACTGCGTTTTAGAAAAATCTTTTTTGCTTGTATTATCGCACGTACTCATCGGCATCGTGATGGGAACTAAACCGGGTGAAAAACACAATCAGTGCAAAATTATCAATTTGTTGGGGTGTGCTGGCGGCGCACGGCATTTTTACTAGAATTTATGTAAGTTTAGAGAAAATCTTTTATTTAATTATGCAAATTGTGAATGCGAGTTTAAACGATCAAGAAAATCGCTGTAAAAATAATGGCACTATTTAAAATGAAATGTAGTCAAAGCAACGTTGTTGCTTTCGGGCAGCTTTCAAATTTAAAAGAAAAACTACTAATGAGCTTTAAGAATATGCCAAGTTTCTTCGCCAAGATAAAAGTTCTAAATATAAGAAAAACATAGAAAGACGCACAAGACCCCTCGATCTGTAAAAGGAAAAACGTAGAAAGTAGAAGCTGCTCGATTACTATGAAAGAAGTATTCGCGAGACCGAATGCAGTAACTAAGAAACGCGTAAAAAAAAAGGAATATAAAAAAAATTCCTTATAGAAAAGAAAAATTTAAAGCTTCAACTTAACCTAAAACCAGCAAAATCAAAACTGGTAAAAAAAAAACAGCATGATTCCGCTCATCGCCATAAACCTCATAAAATAACCAAAAGTTGGCAACACAGAAATATTGTTCTCGACTTAATACCTCTACAAAGAAAAACATAGAAACTTTACAGATCACAAATATCAAGCCGAAAGTTTACAAAAACTGCAAATTCATATTGCAACATTAATTTCGAATCCTGAATTATGTTTTTGTCAGCCAAAAAAAACATAGAAACAAAAAAATTGCTCTCTCTGATCATGGCAAAGCCCATAAATTGAAAACGGCAAAAACCTCGAAAGGTTCTGTTTGACCTAAAACCTGAAGAGAAAAGAAATTGGCTAGACATAAGTTTTACTCAACCTAAGAGCAAAATATAGAAAAACATAGAAGCACTGAAAGTTTACAAATATTGAAGCAGATGTTGACATATGTAAATTGCAAATTTTTTCTTCAGCTTTCAATTTCGACTTCTAAACAAGGTTTTTCTCGACCATAAACAGCAAAAGTTAAAAGGAAAAACATCGAAAAAAACATAGAAATAATTTTAAGCTCGACCTTCTGCGCTCCCGCCCCGCCATGGCTAGAACTCTGACTTGTTTAGGAGCACCTGTCATTTCAGGGCTCGAACTGATCTCGAAACTAGGTATCAAAACTTTTTGGAAATTTGTGAAACACGCGCAAATTCTGACAGATCGTTACTTGACATCGTTACATCGAACGATTCTGATTAATCTATAATTGACAAAAGTTAAAAATAACCTCTCCGTCGACCTGACCTATTACTATGCTATATACAAAAAACATAGACACATTGACAGATGCCAAAAATTGCACCCAATTAAATTCAAATTCAATTTCATTTCGAATTACACACAAAAAGGAAGTCGTATAAAAATGGCTGCCACTTCAGCATAAACAGCAACAAAATTAACAATTCTAAACTACTCTACAAAACAGTTCCACTTTTCTTGGAAATCGGGTAAGCAAGAACTTACTACGCGTACATCTGGAAAAACCCAGCGCTACTCAAGCATTCTACGCTCTTCCTCAGCACTCATCGTATAAGTTATTTCGACGAAAAAAGTATTTTGTAAAAAAAAAGTTGAAAAGAGTGACTGCAGCACGACAAATTGCTACGTAAATCGAACTAATTGAAATGCAACATGAGATGTGCGCCACGCACCGAAAAAACCTATAAACTTTTTGCCTTTAGAATAATCAAAATTATATTTTTTACAAAAAAAACAACAGCATGCCAAAATTATTAATATGAAATCTACATAGAATGGCATACATACATAAAATGAGATATGTGCAATGAAAAAAGTGTTGGTATATAAAAGCAAATAAGACTAGAAACCGAGTCAGACTTTTGACATTGAAATAAAACATCAAATAAATTTACAATTCAATAAATTTTAAAATATGTGCTGAGTGCGAAAGTGTGTGTGTGTGTGTTTGGTCTGTGCTTATGTGTTGTCTTAAATATTTGTCTTATAATTGAAAAGTAAACTTGGCCAAGTTATGTTATGGCAAAAAAGCAATTCATAAAAAAAACAACACTCCAGCAAAGAAACTAACAAAAAAAGTTGCGCAAAGTTTAATCAAAAGGTTAATAGAACTCATAGCAACACTTTAAATTCATGGCTTGGAGTTGCGATAAACAGCTTAAAAACTGTTGAAAGAAATCGTCGAATTTTGGCAGCTAAATAAATTTTCGTATAAACAAGAACTTTCTCAAAAAATGCACTACTTTTTGAAAGCAGAAAATCATCTATGATTTTGTTTAAAGCTTTAGGAAAAAATTCGATCAGTGGCGCAGCTAGCAATGTTTTTAAGAACGTGCTGACTGAGGACTCAGTTGGCAAACTCATAAGAAGGTGCAAGGTTAGAAAAAATGTGTAAGGGGGCGCACGAAAAAAACTAATTTTTCGCTTGGTAAAAAAAACTGAGTTCAATTATTGGTTCCAATGCAAAAAATAGCATACACATATGAACAACAAATGAAAATACAACTTAACAATACCACGTGGTATTATTACCACAGTTAACACCACGGAGCTGTAAACACCTTTATTTAAATATGTTTTCTAAAAACCTTGAAGGATTGGTTAGGGTTTAGATTTGTCTGTTCAACTTTCGATACGAGCCACTGTAAGTGAATTATACAAACCAAATTTTCCGCGAGAAATCTTGAAGTATCGAAAATAGCTTGTGCGAATATGCCTCGTAGAATACTGATGCTAATCGGAATATTAAAGTATATACGACTTAAGAATATGCGCTTTTGGAGCGGCTTAACTTTCAAAAGTAAATACAGAGTACAGAGCCTGTTTAGCGCTCTAACCTCATTTTTAGCCACTAATGACGTCACTAAAAAATGACAACCCCCAAAATAATGAGTTCAGCTACTTCGAAATTCTTCAATTCAATGGCCGAAAATGTTTGCCGTAAAGCCAAAAGGCGTTGATCTTTTGGTAGGCTTTTTTTTTGTAGCTGTCAGAAAGAGAACATTTCGAGTTAGTGTGAGAGGTGCGCTCAGTTTTAAAGCCAAATCAAAATGGCAAACACGTAAGAGCAACAACAATGAACGTTTGTCTTTGCCCGCATTCACTGGCAAATCGAACCGAAAAGACGTTAACAATTTAAACGCTGCTTTTTAGCCATGAATTAAGCCAAGTTCTATGTTAAAAATATGCAGGTATTTTCAATTGTCAATTCCGTTTTTGTCAAAGGCAGACGTTTTTGTGAATGAGTGCCTTCGCTGTGTGTGTGTGAGTGTGTGTTGGGACAATATAATAAAATTAAACGCAATTAAAATTCCATGCACTTTTTGCAATTTGATGTACGTAAGTAATGAAATTTAATTCGGAGGAAAAAAATTGCATGTCAATTTTGTTGTTGCGTTGTTTCAGTGACGCTACAACAATTTTCCCCAACAACAGCAACGCCGCCGCAATGACTGAACAACGAACAATTAAGCCGAAGTTCAAAATTGGCTTGATGTGGCTTGCCTGTACTCCTGCACACCCGCACATAAGGCACAGGCATACGCTTCCGGCTTTCCGCTTTATGAGTAAGAGTTTCGGCTGCTCGTAAATTCAATGCATAAAACGTAACTGAGTCAAAACCATATGAGCATGAGTCAGTCAGTCAGTCAGTCGACATGGACATGGGTCTCTTCGTTGGCTGCTCATGAGTTGGCCCAGGTAGTATGCATATTCGAGCAAATTTATGCTAATTTTTATGATATCAAACCAATAAAATACATATGAATAAAACTTATAAGCTTTCAAATGTTTCATTTTTCAAAACGTTGACGTTTATTGTATACGACAGCGGCAGTCCAAAACTTTTTGCGCAGTCAAAAAAGCTCGACTTTTTCTGCAGTCAAAAAAACTCGACAGTGAGTAAATCAATTTTTGGTAGATATCTCTCGAACAAAGACATTAGGAGTATACACAATCTGTTGCAAATGGCCTTGCAAAGGTGCGTATGCAAAATATTTTTCCACCGCAAGCAATCACACGTCAAAACATACTTATTGCAAATGCAACACAGTCACTAGTTTCCTAGACCAAAACCTATTGCATAAATGGCAAATTTTTAGAAGCAAACTTACGAGCATAGTTGCCAGTTTGAAAAGATGCACTTTTTGGTGTCTTTAATATTTAGCCAGGATTCCATTTGCTACATTTTCCATGATAAAGTAGCAAATTTTTTTAATTTTCCTTTTTGTGATATTTTGTTAAATATTCAAATAAAACAGCTGCTTGGCGTTTGTATGTGTATGCAAGAATTTCTCAACTTTGATAGTCAATGGTCTTTTGCGATTATACACATGTACATATATGCAACACAATTAATTTGCACCAGATCGTGTATACCCCTACTAAAAATCGACTGGACAAGCTTACGAATACACAGAAATGCCGACTATCCAGCCTCCTTTTACCAAAAGAGCACATTTAAAGAACGAAATGTGTAGCTGAAAGAAAAATTTCAACTGTTTTGAGCAATGAAATTCAATTCTGAAATATTTTCGAAATTTCAATTCCAACAACTTTTTATAAAAACTTAGCATTGCTCAAAATCTAGACATGAAGATGAGTTTAAAAAGTCGAAGTGCTGCTCAAAAGTGACTGCCCCGTATTCGCTGATTAAAATTGTTCTGCAATTTTGTATTTCTGTAAAATTGTAAGCGTATGAAAAGTTAAGATCAGTTTAGTTTCGTGCCCTTCAAACTTTTTGCAGCTTTTCAAACTAAGTATCTACTATAATTTGTTTTCATTTTAAATAAATGCGCTTTTTTTATAGTCGAGCGACTTGCAATCAAAAGCTATTTATTATTTATTTGTTCTGGAATGAAGTATCGCTAAGTACACGTATCTACGTCAAGCCATTATGCTAATTTCTAAGCAATCAATTATACTTTATGCACTTTTTATGGCGAAAACATGCGGGAGTCGCGCTTCACAGCAAAGAAATAACACAGCCCAGCGTAAAGATACGCCAAATTAAGAAGTGCGCGCACGTTCACAAAAGTTCCTAAAGAATGATAATGTAATATAAAAACAAGTAAGGAAGCAATCAGTCGGGTTTCACCGACAGAGTAATACCCTACACCATGTTCCCAAGTGGGGTGATAATTCACTGAAATTGTGGGTGCATTTGATTTACAACCTACATAGTGGGCGGACCACGCCCATTTTTGGCTGACTACAAGATATACCTAATAGGACTATACATGCCAAATATTGATGCTCTGACAGGTGTACACCAGATGTTATCGGCATATTTATTTTACTGCCCCCATGGTGGGCGGACCACGCCCATTTCTGGAGAATTAAAAGATATTCCTATCAGGAACGAAGTAACCAAATCTGGACTCTCTGGTGTATATATTATGGAAGTTAAGAGGATTTTTTGTTTATCGCCTATATAGTGGGCGGACCACGCCCATTTTCTTGTATGGCATCTAAGACCTATATATCAACTTGGAAACCGAATTTCATTCATTTATATTCGTAACTAGTCAATTGGTAACCATTTTACCGAAAAAATTTTTCCGGCTATATAGTGGGCGGACCACGCCCATTTTTTCCTGAGATATAGAAGACATACCTCTTAACTTGAATACCAAGTATTATTCTTTTCCATGAGTAATTACACAAATTATAGCCATTTTACCGAAAAAAATCCGAGGTAGTGGGACTTAAAGACCCGTTGTGGGCGTGTCCTTCGGGTAATTTGAATAATTTTAACACTTTACCTAACCCGAGGTTCACTGTAACTGTGTACCAAATTTGGTCCAAATCGGACAACTCCTTCTTTCTTTTTTTTGCATACACGCAGACAGACAGACAGACGGACAGACGGACAGACGGACAACCGGAAATGAAAAGAGAAAGTGTTTCTGATCATTTCTATATACTTATGTCTATACCTAGGAAGGCTCCTTTAATGCGTTACAATTTTGGCACAAAGTTATTATACCCTATTACCATAGGTGTAGGGTATAAAAAGCAAGCAAAAAACGAACTCTGACGCAGCGCAGCAGTTAAAAGTACAACCAGGAGCAGCAGCGATCGTGCAACATGTCACATACACACAAAATGCGAACGAACGATTTCTGTTGCCTAAAAGTGTTTAACTTAAATTTAAAAGATATGGCGGTTATTTTTTAAAAGAAGCGGCTAAAATTAATTGCGAGTGCAGCTACCAACAAGCAAAAGACGCATGCACGATTGCCGTCGATGCGCAGAGCACAAAAGGATACGCGATCCTCGTGATCGCACACAAAATTAAATTAACACACATGATGGAAATTGCCGGCCATTAATGCGAGATGCAAATACGGCTAGCACCGCGCGGCAATTTGAGCGGTGGCCAAAACCGCAAACCGGGAACTCCCTGCTCAAAACAGCAGCAGTGCAACGATCGAGATACGATCGCCGTGCTTCAGCGCGTGATCTCAAAACGCTTACACTGAGAAATGAGCAAATGAGAAAATTGTCCAAATCAAACGCTCGATGATTGATTGACAATTGATAGAAAAAATCACGATCAATTGACTTTTATTCTTGACCGAAAAAAGGATCAATAAATGATTTTTATTTCTTATCGAAAAAATAAGAATCTAGAAATAAATTTAATTTTTTTTTTATAGTAATTGAAAAACTAACGATCAATGATAGATTCTTATTTCTGATCGAAAAAAAGCGCTCACTGATTGGTTTTTAATTTTTGACCGAAAAAATTACAATCAAATATGACTTTGTACATTTGATGGAAATATAGCGATCAATAATTAAATTTATTATTGTTCGGAAAACTAACGATCAATGACCGTCTTATATTTTTGAACTGAATTAAAATTTATGGCAATTGAAATTTTATACCTAGTCAAATCGATTTCAATCGAGAGGCAAAAAATGTGAAACATGGCAGTTTGCTCTTATTTTTCGCTCAGTGTACGCTTACATATGCCTGCAATTTACAGGGCTCAAAGCGTTGTTGCTGCAACGTTGCAACTAAATTCAATTAAATTAATCTTAATTGTTATGTTTTTCTTTGCTGATTTTGTTTTGCTCAGACAGGCAAAAATCCCGCGAGATGCCACCAGCGCGATCTAGTTAAGGAAGCAGCTTACATAAGCGTGAGTGTATTAATCAGATTGCTGCCATCTCGCCAGATCAATCAAAATTTAACACATGTGATTGAACGTGATTTCGTAAGCGCATACGTTTCGTAAACGTGCCTGCACACTCACAACTTTTTATAAGTGATCTACTTAAAATGGCAAAAACAAACGCAACAACAAAGGAACTTTTAAATTGTTGCAAGCTTAATTGTAAACTTATTAAGAAAATCACGCAATAAATTTAAGTTGGTCTTGTAAAATGTAGCAAAGCTTATTTCTGTTTTCGTTTAACGTTTCGATTTCGAGTGCTGAAAACGTGTTCAGAATTTTGAAATTTTTTGTTTTTCAAAGGCAAAAGTTGTCGGTATCAAAGGAACAGGAAGGCTTCTAGAAGCAATTGAAAATTACTGCGAAGGCTAAGCTTCAAATTGATGATCATGCCCTTTGTTGTTGACTTGTTCATATGAATTTCACTCGCCAATGAGCTCTTTATTACAGTAACACATTTTCGTACTCTATGCACTCTACTCTATTTCCATTATAATCTAAATATTCTAAAAAAAAGGTATATTACAAATAATTAAAAATTTTTTTTTCTTATAAAATTTTCTATATAACAACTCTAGGTCACTAGGGCCGCACCTGAGTAGTTACGCAGCAAACGCAGGTTGAGGGTTAAGGTTTCAATTAGAGCTTCTACAAGTTTCTACTCGAATATACAGAGCACTGATAGCAACCTAACAAAAGCTGATGCACAGTCTGTGTCAGAAAAATGAAACATGGTTTCTCGATTCAAAAACGAAATAAACTTGATATCGAAACATTATTATTAGCTTGAAAAGTATATCAGTTTTTTCGTAAGACTGCCATCTTAAACATATCTGATTATTGCAAAATTTTCCTTCAGACGATATTTTTAAAATTGCACCAGAAATGTAGAAATGTCGTCAATAATTGGAAAGTCTGATGAAATTCAGCTCAGTTTTGAATTCACATTTCAATTCAAATCTCATGAGACTTTCTCCGGCCTGTGAAAAGCATCCCCGTACAAGCAAACAGGAAAAGTTGTTGATATAAATACGTACATACATATGTATGTACATACAAGCCCCTCGATGCGTTATCTTATTATTTAAATTTCTGTTATTGAAAAAGGGATTATAGCAGAAGGCGAGCCGGAAAAGCTTATTAATAATCGCATTGATTAGCATAAAGCGTAAAATGTTATAAAAAAAAAGACGCTACTGAAATACAAAAGGCAGCCTACGTCAGAGTGCACACACACACACTCTTATAACATTGATGCGATGGCATCGCTGGCGGCTGCAGTTCCATGCAAAGCAGCAGATAAATTAAGCGAAGAGTTAATAATTAAAAACAACAACGCGAAAAAAGGGGTGCGGCGGGGTCACAAAGCGGCCGCACTTATAGTGCTTAAGTGAACATCGTCACAGCAACAACAACAACTATAACAACATATACAAATGCCGAGTGCAAGAAAAATTAACAATTTAAATTCAAATAACGATGAAAAGATGAGCCGCAAACAAAAAGATACACTAGAGATGAGCAATACAAAATTTCGATATTTTTATAAAAAAAATTTTAAGTAAATGGCGCAGTAGCATGTTGAGAGAGACTTAGGGCCGTTTTCTCAATGTCCGGTTAAATGCTAACCAGCACTTTAACCGACAGTTCTAAAAATTTTCGATTTCACAATGTCTGATCAGGGTTGCTCTTCCGGTTAATGTGCTGGTTAACTTAACCAGGAGAAGCGGTGCCGGTTAGCTTAACCGGAGCTATTTGACAGCTGTAAGTGACATTTTTAAAATGGACAGAATTTTAAGAAATCAGCAAATTTGTTCTTTAATAAATGAAACGGATATTTGTGCTAGAGAAAACAGGAAAAAAAGAAAATACGGCGAAAGGGTTAATTATATAGTTGAGTGCGATGATAATACTTTTATCAAAAGATTTCGGTTGTCCACAAAGTCCTTTCTGCTGGTTCTTCAAAAAATTCAACACAAATTAAAAACAAATACTGAAAGGTTTGTTAATACTGAAATGTGCTATAATTTGTCACTTGTAATAAATAATTTGATTTACAGGAATCGTGCTCTTACACCAACAGAAATGCTTTTATTGGCGCTACGCTTCTATGCATCGGGTAATTTTCTGCTCACTGTTGCCGATTTCTCTGGAGTGAGTGTGCCTACAGCGAGTCGTGCCGTAAAGAAAGTGTCTTTTGCGATTGCTCATATTTCAGCAGATTATATAAATATAAAAGTAAGGAAGTTTAAGGACACTTGACAAAAAACAGCTTCAGCTGCATGCTCAATTATTAAAATTAAAATTTTGTACAGATCAGTGCAGCTTTAAAGCATGAATAAAAAAAAACAATACATCTACTCAAACATTGTTTCTTCATAGGCTAATTTTTCCAATTCCATTTTCTTTATTTTCAGCTCATACTGAAGAATTTGGATTTTCAAGTCCACTTGCTCCTTCTCCCACTTATGCCTTTCTTCCGACCGTCTATTCTCCTCTTCAAAAACATCTTTTGAATTTGTAGCAGCGAGGTTTTAGCGGTGTCGTCGCATTGCGGTGTCGAAAGTTTGGCGTTTTTCTTGCTCTTAAGTTGAGCCGGATTCCAAGAGGACCAGTTCGTTATATCCTGCAATTAACAACCACATTAGGAATTTTATATATATAAACTAAAAAACAGATAGTTATCTGTAATGTTTCTTACCCTGTTTGGTGTATTGCATTCCGCATCAATTACTACCTCCTCTTTGGCGCCGTTTTGAGCCTCTATAATAGTTTCCACTTCGTCTAGATTTGGCAGAGCTTGATATTAAAAATATATATTTACATGTAGGTTCTTTCAAAATAATTATCGCACTCATAAATACCTCTGTCACTGTCCATTGTGTTTGAGAAACCTGTTGCAGAAAATCCCATGAGAGCAGCTAATCTGTCGACTGAGGGATCATTATTTGGCTTGCTCTGCCCTCCGCCAGTGAGGTAAAGTTCTCTTTTCTCCTCGGCTAAACATTTCCTCGCCTTCCTCTTTAGGTTTTCATACTTCACCCGTAGAGTTTTTGCTCCTCTTTTAACGCCAAACTTGATGTCGAACTCTTTGTCAACCTTGTCCCAAATTTTACTTTTCTGCTCCCACGTAACTGCGTCCGTTTTTTTATTTTCTATAACGTTCGCCTCTTTTTCTGCCATGCTCAGCAAAAAGCATTCCTCTTCTGTGCTAAAATTTTTCGATCTTTCCTTTCTTACTTTAATTTCACTCATTTTTTTCTTTTAAGCAGCTTTCGATTGCAAATTTCACAATTTTTGGTTTTTGCATTCAAATGTAAACAAATAAATCAGCTGTTTTATTTTCACATTGACAGCTAAAGTAACAGATCAAACGAAAAATCATTCACAATTTACACTTGACCCACAGATAGCTAACCAGCACATGGTGAAAACGAGAATTCATAACCGGCCGATAAACTACTAACCACCGGTTAGCTATCTGCTGGTTAAGAGTGAAAATAACCGGACATTGAGAAAACGGCCCTTAGACCTCGCCAGAAAAACCTGGCGTTTAAAGAAACGAAATTTTTTTTGATAAATGTTATGAAGCGCCTGGAATTGAACCAGCCACGTCAAACGTCAGCAAGCGATCACTTATCCATGGCACCCGCGCACAATTAAATATATTTCGCTTAAATAAACGTTTAACTAAAATTATCGATATTGATAGAACAACTGTTATTCTACATTTAAACCGATATTAAAAAGTATCGATATTGACATAACAATTACTTTTCTCTCTATAAACGCATAAAATATGGAATTCTATCCAATTCATATCGATAAAAAAAAATTTGAGCATCTTTCGCAATATATAACTTTTTTAAATATCAAATAAAATGCTGATATATGTATTTTATGATATATAATATATCGAACGATACGTAGATGCCCCCGCCGCTTTCACACACGTCAATGGGACTGCTAAAAGGCGTAACAGGCCAGTGAGCCTGTGGGAGCACCCTAATTTAAGGCAGATATTTTAAAAATAATTTCGAACAATAAAATGCATAAAGTTATAAAAGTACGACAAAATTAAAGTCTTTTTCACACCTCAAAAACAAAAGCCTAAAAGGAACAAAAAGGAGTCGCTTTGTTGTGGCTGGAAAGTCACACAAAAAAAACTGTAGCCATTTTTGGCATATCGAAAAAGTGTTTATTTTCAATTTAAATTGGCAATAAATTTATAAGAATATGGCAAGCGCGCTTATTATAGGCGATATTTATGGGTTCAAGAGGCTGAGGCGTAAAACTCAAGCCGCTGCGACGTAGTGCGGCGCGAACCTGTGTGGGCAGTGCAACGCTGCGCGGCGCAGAAAGCCAAACGTCAAGTTCTCTGCGCACTAGAATTGACTGGTGGAGCAGGTTGGTCGAGCGAGGTTTGGGGGGAAGTAATAAAAATTCAGGCACTCACAGAAATCAATTAGTAATGTTAACTAAAAAGTTAGTTATGATAACAGAAAAATTGAATGTCATTACTGAAAAGTTTGTTAAGTATGGTGACTCTAGTAATTGTTGTTGTGTACTTAATCTCGTTACTCCAATACAGATATAGACAGTTTTGGTCTTTTCAATGAATCAAAAATTTCTGCTCAAAAATTATTAACTTAATGACTAAACTAAAAAGATAGTTAAAAAGAAGTAAAATTGCTAGATTTGACTATTTCTGTTGCATGCATTGACTCTCTCTAAAATTTAAGTCAAATTTTGTCCAAATAATTTTACATTTTTTAATGTTCTAATGCTCTAAACATTTAGCACGATTAAGTAAATTTCATTTAAATAGTTTAGTAGTAATTCAAGTGTTTAAAAAAGATAATAAACTAATTTTGCTACTGACGAATTTTCTTGATTGTGCCACTTTAAGCCAAAGTAGACACTGACACAGACAGGCACACACATGCAAAGCAACGTCAAGTAACATTGAAATGTGGGTTTTCGAAATAGCGCAAAAACAGAACAGAACAATTTGATCAAAATCGGACAATAACAAACAACAACTATGTACATGCAACTTTTGCTACCAACAGCCAAAACGATTGACACATCTTTTAAGTGTTTTTGTTGACAGTGAACGGACGGAAGGACAAAAGGCCAACCACACAAGCAAGAATGACAGGAATTCGGCTGCGTATGCGGTACAGCTGTGAGCGTAGGCATTATGCGCATGCGGTACAGCTGTGTACATTAGGTTCCAAGCAAGAATGCAGCAAAAAATTTGGGATGCCAAAAATTAACAAAAAATTCTTTTGAAAAAATGTACTAAAAATTGTATACAAATTTGAACTATCATTCAAATTACTACCATTTGAAAGTATTTACATATACATATGTAATAGTAAAAGCCCAACTGAATTTTGCTTTACCTCAGCAGAATTATTTTAGTGGTTAAAAATTTCCATTTTATAATCAAAACCCTAATGAAATAATTTTAACAAATATTGCAAAACTTTCGGGAGAATTCATTACAAAAAATTCCGCTTAAACTTAGGCTACACCAAGCGACGTGTAGCGCATTTAACAATCAACAAGACTTGAACGCAGATTCCGCGCTGCGTAGTTACTAAAGTTTTATATACAAATTAGGATACGATTTATTAATAAAAGGAAAGGCTCCACTTGAGCAGCAGGCTTTCTCAGCTTGAGCGTTTGCTTTATTTTGTTGTTCTTTTAGAACTTGCCTTAGACATCTTTTTTAGATTTTTACAAATCTGTTGTTTCGTTTTTCTTGTGCTTTGTTTTTGATATTGTTAAGCGCGTGATACAATTACAATAATTACTTTATTTCATTGAACTTTTATATTCTATTTAAACGTTTTTTGTGCCAATTTTTGGCATTGGTTAAAAATTTTTAGAGCTTTTTCTTGTTTGTTGTTTTGGTAGCAGAGTGGCAGAAATTTAAATGTTGCCTTTTTTGTATAGTTCTACAATCGTCAATATGCTAAATTACAACAAATTATTGGCTATACACGAGGTCGTATCGTAAAAGGAAAGTTCAACGTGTGCCAGCTCAACTTGAGAAAGTCGGAGGGAGCCTGGGCACCGTAAAAAAAAACCAAGTCGATTTTTCATAATTTTTAAGCTGAAGTCAAGTGCTTTTTTCAAGCAATTGAAACTGACAAGAAGTTGTATAAAATTGTATTACTGATGCTTAAGTTGTAAGAGAACTTCTGAAGGCACTTCAGTTTATTCGAAGTTGATTTATTTTTAAAAATTTCTTGCATTTCTTTCTCTAGCTTTTTTCATACATTTTCAATTAAATTTCATACTAACGTTGCATAATTTAAGAAAATATTCCATAACATTTCCGCCCACCCCTTGCAACATTGCACATGCAACTACAATAATCCCTATAAGCAATTCAGTAGTCGACTACGAAAATAACGCACTTATAGCTAACTTTTATGACCTAACTATAAGTTTACTACAATGTAGTGCAGAGCTGCCCCAAAATCAAAGCGAGCTGTTTGCTTTCTTCTTTTTTGCTATTTGCTTTTTTTGAATTTTTTTAATTTATTTATGTGCATTGTGAAATTGAAATTGAAAAATCAAAGCAGGCCGTTTGTTTTCTTTCTTTTTTGTTTTATATAATTGTCACAAATCGGCTCAGAAAGAAATGAAAAGATTTATCGTGAAATATATATGGAAATATGATGATATATTATGTTAATCAGGCAACGATTTTACACCATATTTTAATAAAGCGTATTATTAGCTTATCAACTAATAGTTTAGTTGAATAGCTTCATATGAAATTAGTTAGCTATAGCTAAAAAATTAGCTAACTTTTAGCTAACTTCTTAATAACTAACTTTTAGCTAACTTCAAAGTAACCGACTTTAAGTTAGTTGAAAAGTCATCGAAGGGTAATCGGGACTGACTACTGCCTAGGACATCGCAATGTTAAAAAAGTCAGTCATTTCCACTGAAAGTAGTCGAAGAATAGTCAGCTATGGTTGCGAAGTAGTTAGCTTATAGTGCACTAAAAGTTAGTTGAGTTGCCGGTAGGGATTTTTGTTCACTTCAATTTACAACACACACATTTGTACTTAAAAATTGATGATATGTTTGTATTCAAAAAGGTGGTACATTTAAAATGCCGACCAAGCGCTCGCACATTTAGCTTACTAAGCGTTTTCTATAATTGCGATGACAAATTGCACACTTCTTTCGAAAAGTATGTGAGAAATAGTGGCATGACATTTTTTGTACTACAATATGTGTCATCTAAGAATGCATCATATTTCTAAAATTACTTTCTTACTGCATTAAATAAACAGCGCTTTCAAAATGCATTCATTCATTTCATATTTCTAAAATGGTTGCAATAATAATTAAATAAAGTTAATCAATAATCAAAGTGAATATCAGTGAATATGGAAATTTAGAAAAATACTTTTTTTGTAGTTTACTGTAAATTATTTAGAAATTTTTAGTTTGTATTTATGCTCCCCTTTAGTAATAGGTTGTTGTAGAAAATACCTATGTATAACTGCTAACGTTTTTCCGAGACTTGCTGCTGTAGTTAGTACTTGATTATTTTGATTTATTTTGCCGAGATATCGTTTGGAATTTGAAGCAATTGCTTTATACTTAATTACGTTTCGAATGTACATATTTCTATACCTAATTATCTTAATAAATATGCAAATATATTCAGAGCTCCACTACATTTTTCAATTAATTCAAATTCCTCTGCAAATTTTCAACATATCATGCCTTCACCACTGTGAAAAGTACTCACCTTTCCGTGGTGGGTTCCGCACATATCAGCGGTTGTTTTAGTTCAATCACCTGTCCATTCTTCTCCTTCAGCTCTCCATTTTCCATATAGTATTGTACCAGTTCAGGCAAAGTGGCGAATTTTTCTCCTGCAATTAAAACAAAATTATTATACACATTTTCAACCAAAGCGAATTTCATATTTTGTACGCACCGCCATAAAGATCAAAGAAATCACCATTATTTTGTATTTTAATGTGTGTCACCTCCTGATTGCGCCGCACCGAGAGTGTAAAGGCGCCCGGATTTGAAGAGGATAAGCGTGCCAGAAAAGAGCCATCAAAACCTTGCTCCAGCAGCAAATTTTCAGCCTCAATACCACTTATTGTCGGGTGGAACCAACTGTAGCGCACAAAGCATAGCAATTATGACACGAAATGGGTGGGGGAGAGAAAGAGAAAAACGTGCTTATAATATTCGCTAGTGCTTTTTCTAAAGCGCCACAAAATAGGCTACAAAAATTGCAAATTAGTTGAACCAAATTTCAATTGGTAAAATCAAAATGTTGTGATTTTCCAAATTTGTGCCCATTTCCAGTTGCAGTGCTGCAGCATTTTCGTTTTTGCAGAATTTGTTTCACTGCCATCAGCTGTGCAGGACACGAGTCAGTTAATCAGCCAATAGTGGGTGTGGGTGTGCAGCGAGATTTGCACACGCAGACGAAAAGTGAAAACCCCGAACACAGCTGAGCAGACAGGCATGCTGGTAGACAGCAGGGCGGGCGGGCGGTGGGTTGGTCGTGTTGGTTGGTAACTTCACGTAAGGGTGCAGCAGCTCGTTGGCCTCGAGCAGCCCTGACCAGCTCACAACTTATGATGGCTCAAATTCCTATTAACATATGGCCGGGCAGATGTAAACACCAGCAGGCGGACAGGCGACTGTCAGACCTTAAGCAGCCTCCGAATTGTTTCACCTCGCTGCAAATTGCCATGCATGGAAATGGGCTGTGGCGGCTGTGGCCGTGCGTTGTTTTGGCGCTACTTAAGAACTTAAGAGGAGTCGAGACGCAGCGTCGAGACGTTTGTGCTGATGTTAATGTGTGTGGCTAGGCCAAGTAGACGAGTATAGGTAGGAGCAGCAGCAGCAGCAAGACAAGTGTGGAAACGAGAACAATGGCAACTTGCAATTTCACTTTTAACCGCACTCTACTAACTTTTTACGCTGCATTCTCAATTGTTTGCGTGGGCGTTTTGTTTTCACTTTTGCAATATTTTATTGCATTTACCTTCGGGATGACATTTTCTGCTGAATTTTCAATTCAATATCGAAGCAAAAATTTTTTTCCCGAACTGTTGAGAAGCTCTGTTCGTGTGCTCAAACTTTTTAACTGATAAGTCCGGACTTACACACGGCGATTTTCTCTCAATAACGGTTGCAGTTTTTCGCACTAAATAAACTACTGTTCCCCATATTAGTACATACTATTTAATAGTATTATTAGTACCAATTTTTACATATAGGTTGATACATGTGCTAAAAGCTAAGTTACAACAGGAACCAAAATTGGTATTTGGTTGTTGCAGTTGATACATGTGCTAAAAGCTAAGTTACAACAGGAACCAAAATTGGTATTTGGTTGTTGCAGTTGATACATTAGCTAAAAGCTAAGTTACAACAGGTTTGGTTGTTGCAGTTGGTGTTTTCTTCCACACAACATTGCTCGGCTTACAATCCACAGCATGGCTAGATTGGCATCACTTTTTCCACAGCGACCGCAAATATGAAATGACTTTTTTGTTTGTGGAAGATATTTAATAATTCAAATATTTTTTCTTTTGCTTTAGAAAATTGGATGAATAGAGAAATTTTTTTACAAATATTTTTGTAATGCTAGATATCCTTGATACTGTTTTACACAACAAATTTTCGTATGAGTTCTTCCGAAATATACAGGGTGCGTTTAATGTTTCAGGTCAATCAATTTTAAGCAGGGACCGTAATCGTAGTAATTTTACCAGTGGGACGACACATCCAAGAGGCGACTGCATACGAAATTTCAATACTGCACGACCTTTAGTTCCAAAGCTAATCGAGATCAAAAATTTTGTTTGTATGGGCGGTTCCACGCCCCCTTATCCAGTGCCCCCCTTATTTTCTCAGTAGAAGGATATGGATATGTAGTAAGTTCCTACCGAGTTTCATTGATGTGTGATTTGTAGTTCTAAAGTTATACACAAATCTGGAGTTTATAAAAAAGTGCCACGCCCCTTATCCTACGCCCATAAAATTTTACCAGTGGGACGAAGCATCCAAGAGGGGCCTGTATACGGAACTTCAATGCTGCACGACCTTTAGTTCCAAAGCTATTCTATATAAACGATTTTGTTTGTATGGGCGGTGCCACGCCCACTTGTCCACCGCTCGTCTTATTTTCCCAGTAGAAGGATATGGATATGTAGTAAGTTCCTACCAAATTTCATTGATGTGTGATTTGTAGTTCTAAAGTTATACACAAATCTGGAGTTGATAAAAAAGTGCCACACCCCTTATCCTACGCCCATAAAATTTTACCAGTGGGACGAAGCATCCAAGAGGGGCCTGTATACGGAACTTCAATGCTGCACGACCTTTAGTTCCAAAGCTATTCTATATAAACGATTTTGTTTGTATGGGCGGTGCCACGCCCACTTGTCCACCGCCCGTCTTATTTTCCCAGTAGAAGGATATGGATATGTAGTAAGTTCCTACCAAATTTCATTGATGTGTGATTTGTAGTTCTAAAGTTATACACAAATCTGGAGTTGATAAAAAAGTGCCACACCCCTTATCCTACGCCCATAAAATTTTACCAGTGGGACGACGCATCCAAGAGGCGACTGCATACGAAATTTCAATGTTGCATGACCTTTAGTTCCAAAGCTAATCGAGATGAAAAATTTGGTTTGTATGGGCGGTGCCACGCCCCCTTATCCAGTGCCCGCCTTATTTTCTCAGTAGAAAGATATGGATATGTAGTAAGTTCCTACCGAGTTTCATTGATGTATGATTTGTAGTTCTAAAGTTATACACAAATCTGGAGTTTATAAAAAAGTGCCACGCCCCTTATCCTACGCCCATAAAATTTATTGATTCATGTATTGGGCTCTAGGTTAGGCATGTATGCAAAGTTTCAGATCTCTAAGTAGTCGGGAAGTGGGTGAAAAATTGATTACTAGATTCCATCAGATACCAGAATTAAACCTAATGGGATTTTTTAACGCGGCGGAAATCAATTGCAAACCGGCGCAGATGTTTGCGGGAGTTGCCACTTTACTTTACTTTACAATTCTTAAATAATTTACAGAGCACATTTTGAATCAATTTTATAACTGCTATAACTAATAATAATTGTTATACATAGTTTAAACCCAATATTGATTGGAAAAAATACAACATAAAAGTAAATTTAGCTACGACACTTCTATTTCACAGTGATGGCAGCCAGAAAGCATATATGGGCAGAGTTGGCCCAGCGGGCCAAAATAAAAACGTACCCCATTTTTAAAAAAAAACGTACCTTTTCCATAAATTTCGTGCCTTGAAAATAAAAATTTTTTAGGATAGGATAAGTTCGTCTTCCAGTTCAAATTGATGAGCAAAACAAAAGGTCCCTGAGCATAAAAACTTCTTACGGGTCAGTGCTTCCCTCCTTCGGTGAGCAAAAAAAAGTTGTCCCTTACTTCTTATAACCTACACGAAACTACCACAAAATTACAACATTTTCAAACATTGTCAATTTGTCAATAATCTAATTTATTTTATTTATAAATAATAAAATTTTCTGCCCATTATTCATGTTTAAGTTAATAGCACAGTTTTTTCACCCTCAATACAACCCTGAACTTTCATTCATTCCACTTTCCCACATTCTTCTTTGCTGCCAGTACCATAGTACCATGAATTACAGCCCTGGGGGGGCGATCACCAGATCACCAGGAAAGCGCAAACGCACGAGAAAATGAAACCAACTGCAAGCACACGAGAAAATGAAAAATATCATAAAAAATTTCAACAACTGATTGTCAAAGCGCAAAAAAGTTGAGTGTTGCGTTCTATTTAGCAAGCCTCATATAAAAGCATGTGTTGAACTTAGTCCGCTTTTACACGATGCGACTCGGCCCCGGAGACACGGAAGAATGTAGGAAAGAGGGGTGAAACGACAGGGGAACGCGCAAAATCGCTCGGGCAGCGATTGTGCTGCGATTTTCTGATTTTCTGACGTTCCTCTTTATTCGTTTTCGCGCTTCGCGCTGTCGACTGTAAATTAAAACTTGAAATCGAGTGAATACGTATTGCAAATAAACTGAAACAGAACAGAGTTTTACGCAAAAAAGTAAATATAAAGAAGAAAATGAGCAAAGAGTGGAATAAGTGCTTTAAATGTTTACAAATTACACAAATAAAACCAGCTGCAAACTCTGTGTCAATATGTGAAGTGGAGCGAGTCGCATCGTGTAAAAGCTATGCGCGATTTCAAAGCGGAATGCGAAAAAATCGCCGGGGCCGAGTCGCATCGTGTAAAAGCGGACTTATCTGTCAACGCGAAATTCTGAAGCAAAGCGAAGCAAAAGTCGAATGTGAACGAGGCTTTATTCCGTTCCAATGTTCCAATGGTTGAATTCTGCCAGCAGGGATGCAAAATGGCGAAATGTTTTGAAATGAAACAAAACAAATTGAACAGCTGTTTGAGACAGAAAATGTGCGATTTGCAGTTGCTTGTAGATTTCTATTTCCACTCCTCAATTTCGTCAGTCTCTTCGTAAATAAAACTTGCTTAAAATAACGCGAATGTTGCTCACTACTTTTCGCAGTGCGTCACGTATTAAAACAAGCAAATTGCTAAAACAAATCATACACGAAGCTCCGGCGCAACAACAAATCAGCAACACCATGAATGACGAAAGCGGAGCCACAGCCGTACTGGAACAAGCCGCTACACTGCCGGCTGCTGCCAACAAAGCAAAACCAGCGCCACCACAACTGCGGCGCGATAAGCAGCAGGCGTTTAAGAAGCGTGTCAATACGCCACACATACCCGGCACAGTGAGCCTGCAGGTGCTGGGCGCAGGCGCTAATGGCGCTCCAGCGGCCGTTTACCTCTTCACCGATCAGTCGCGGTACCTGTTCAACTGCGGCGAGGGCACGCAGCGTCTGGCGCACGAGCACAAAACGAAACTGGCGCGTCTGGAGCAAATTTTCGTGACACGCAACACTTGGACCATGATGGGCGGTTTGCCCGGCCTAGCGCTCACAGTGCAGGATGCTGGAGTGCGGGAGCTGGCGTTGCACGGCCCACCCTATCTGGATAGCATACTGCAGAGCATGAAGCGTTTCGTTGTGCTTAAGGGCTTGCAGGTGCAAACGCAGGACAGCACGCAAGTGCGGCAGTTTGAGGACACGGTCATGTCGGTGCACAGTGTGCCGCTCTACAACAGCACGTCGCCAGAGCAAGTAGTCATTGCTTACATATGCAAGCTGAAGCCACGCGCAGGCGCTCTGAATTTGAATAAATGCGTCGAGCTGGGTGTGACGCCAGGTCCACTGCTGGGACTGCTCAAGAACGGCGTGGATGTGACGCTGGCCAATGGCCAGCTGGTGCGTTCGAAAGATGTCAGCGAACCCGGTGAAACGCCAATGTCTTTCATTTTTCTGGATATACCGGCTGAGGAGTACTTGCCCGCACTGCAAGCTCAGGCCACGCTCTTCCAAGACTTGCAGTTAAAGCATCAATCGGTGCTGGTGGTGCACTTCACTCCGTCGCACATGCTCGAGAATAATTCCTATCAAAGCTTTGTCCAAACGATCACACCCACAGCGCAGCAGCTCTACTTGAACTCACCGAAAAATAACTTCTCCGGCTACATAGCGGCGCATCGCATACAGTACCAACTGAGCCAGCTGCATTCGGGCTTTTTCCCGCTGCTGGGGGAGAGCATACAACTGTGCAATACTCACGCTAGCAGCCACAATCTTAAGAAGACCAAGTTGCATGCGATTGATAAAGAGCAACAGCAGCTGGAGGCGCAGCAAGTGCATTCGAATGAAGTATCAGAATCAACAGCCGGCATCAATTCCCTCACCAATTTTCATTTGCGACCACCCAAAGGTGCCTTCTGTTTTGGTCTTTAACCTTTTTGAGTAGTAAATTATAAGCTTAGTTTTTTTTTTGTTCCTCCTTTACAGGCTTGGATCAGACATTCGCGGCGCGCCTGAATCCCAGTGAGTACATAGAGGAAACGCGCGTGTTGGAAGGCTTTCCGACGCTGCTCGCACAGCTGCAGACGCGGCAGCAAGCACTGCAGCTGCCAGAACCAACAGCTGAGAGCTTTCCCAAGATCACTTTCCTGGGCACTGGCTCCTGTATACCGAATAAGACGCGCAATGTCAGCGCCATTCTATTGCAGCTGCACGCACAGTCGAGTGTCCTGCTGGATTGTGGCGAAGGTACATTGGGACAGATAATACGCTTCTTTGGTGTGGAACAAGCGCGGCATGTGATGCGCCATCTGCGTGCTATTTATGTCTCCCATCTGCATGCAGATCACCACATTGGTTTGATAGGCTTGCTGAAGGAGCGGCAGCGACTGCTAGCGGAGGAGTGCAATGATGCTGTCAAGCAGCCACAGAAGCTGTTGCTCTTTGCGCCCAAGCAACTGCTGCCCTGGCTGCAATTCTACGACGAGCGCATTGAAGGCATCAGCGACTCTTATGAGCTCATTGGCAACGCCGAGATGCTGGAGCAGCCGCTGCAGCTGTCGCAGACACACGCTGATGTGGGCATCAGCTCGATAGCAACCTGTCTGGTGCGCCACTGCGCACATTCCTTCGGCGTCAGTCTGACACTGCCTGCTGACCCGGCCACGCCGGATAAGCGCGTGAAAATTACCTACAGTGGCGATTCGATGCCCTGCCAGGACCTCGTCGAGCTGGGCCGAGACTCGACCGTGCTCATACACGAAGCCACGATGGAGGACGACCTGCTGGAGGAGGCCAAGCTGAAAATGCACAGCACCATCTCACAGGCCATACAGCAGGGACGAGCCATGCAGGCGCAGCACATCATACTCACGCACTTCTCACAGCGCTACGCCAAACTGCCGCGCATGCAGAACCTTGACGCCGAAGCGGAGGCTAAGGCTATGCTAAATGTGTCCATTGCCTTCGACAATATGCAGGTAACCCTGGCGGATCTGCCATACTTTCACCTGCTCTATCCCGCGCTAAAGGCGCTCTTCGCAGAGCACGCCGAGGAGCTGGATCAGAAGGCGCTCAAGCGCGAGCTCAAACTGGAACGAAAACGAAAGCTGCTGGATGCAAACTAACCCAATAACTAATAGGGATGTGCTAAATGCTCGTGTTCGTATTTGTTTGGACGAATAAGCACGCGTTTTCTATATTCATATGCACAAATGCAGGTCCAATATTCGGCACATCCTGAGTGGTGGCTGAGTGGGAGTAGCATTTAAGTAGGCTTCAAATTCTATTTTGGAAATTCTATACTTTTGAAACTTGTAATATAAAAAATTATTTGTAATTATTATAATGTTAATGCTAATTAAAAGTGCATTAAAGATGTATGTATCCTTTGCTGTTACACTTTGAAACTATGCATGAAGAGTAAAGAAACCAATTTAGAAATGCCGTTTAATTTAACTTTTATAGTTTCCATAATCTAAGGTTTTCCGAACCGCGTCGGTATTCAAGTTTCGTTCCGAGCCCTTCCTAATATGACTATTCAAAACTCCGAATCGCAATATCGTTGATCATTCTTAACGCTGATTATTTTAATATTCGAGTGGAAATTCATAAATATTCTCCGCCAAATCTTCAAATAGCTTTAATGTTTTGAATTTTCAAATTTTTACAATTCATTTGGGAATAGCAGTATTTATAATCGATTTTATTACACTTAACCTCAATTCACTTTTAAAAAAAACTTTTATACATTTGCCATAATTACAACAAAAAATTGAGATTTCTTGCGAATCGGCGAATTGATAAATTCAAATTATGATTTCATGTTAAATGGTTTTTTTAATTTCAAAATTGAGATTGATTCACATTTTAATAAAATATCTTCATACATACATATATACAATTTGCCATAACTGAAAAAATTTCACTTGGCTGCAAATCGAGTTCCGCACGCCTTAATGGAGACCATAGAAGCCGTGCTGAGGATAATGCCCGTGGTAGGGTGCATGGACATAACCGCCAAAGCCGCCAAAACTGGGATATCCGAAGCCATGCCCATAGTAGCCGCCGCTATGGCCTCCGCCGTAGAAACCGCTGTAGCCAGCGTGTCCTGCATAGTCACCATAACCGCCATATCCAAGTCCCAAAAGGCCACGCTTCTCCGTCTTCTTCTCGTCCAAGGCGGTGGCGCCCTCCTCCGGCTCGGATACGGCGGCCAAGCAGGCGACTGAGTACAATAGCACCAGCAGCAGGCAAGTGTAGGCAGTCTGTAAAGATATCGAAAATTTGAAATACATACTAGTTCGAAGCAATTGCTCCCAGCAGGATTCACTTACATAGCTGCGCATTTTTGTTGTTGTTTTGGTATGAAATTGGCTAAAAAGAAATCGGAAGGCGGCTTGCGATTGCTTCGAATGCGTTGCAACTTGTGTAGGCTGCTTACAGCCTTCTGTGTTATTTATACTCGTGAAGTGATGTGGCCCTGCAACAACAACAACAGCAGCTGCTGCTGCTCATAGTTGCAGTTTCAGCAGTAAGAAGCAAACATGCTGCTGCAATTACTGTCAATTGTTGTTTTCGTTGCCAATTGCACTCAAATTTTTGTTGGCGTCTCTTGGTGGCGCGCTGTCGACTGCGCATGCGTTACTACTTTGCTCAACCGCCAGACTACTCCGATTTCTGACTCGACTGAGACGTAGACGTAGACGCGCACGCAGACTGCGCCTCTTGCTACAATATTTTGGTTCTGTTGCAATTGGTCAGATGAAATTACACACACAAATTGGAAGGGTTGCAGCGGCCGGCGCACCAGTTGCCAAAAGAGTTTACAAACGCGTTGACATTCTCTAGTAAGGAAATGCCAGGTTCAAGCCCTCATCGCATAAAATACTTCCATACACTTGATTTGGTTGAGACCCTAAACAATATCCCAAACAATGCCCCCTCGAGTTGACGAACCCTACCACTACTGCTGAAGGAGCTTAAGTAGGGTCAATGCACAAGCAGCTATATTAACCCACATATATTTTATGTCAATGACATTTACATTCTCTGGCACGGTACCTAAAAAAACGGATTCCTTATATCGGATTATATATATCCCCTAGTCTGTGACATAACTTGGGGATTTGAGACTTGAAATAAGATCTTCGTTCTATTCTGACGAGAGTCACAAAGTTCACGTTTCAACATTTTTTATGAATTGATCCTTTTTTCACTATAAAAAAAATATGAGAAATGAGAGAGAAGTGAAGTGAAAAGAAATAAGTGAGAATCAACTGTGGCTTCAAGTATGAACTATAAATGTAAAGCTTCTATATTATGCCAAAGTGGATTCATTGAGCAAGTGTATCAATTCCAAGATTCAATTTGCCATTTTTCTTTCTTTTCTAACTAGTTAAGTTATCAAATTACAAACTGAAAATATTTAGCATCCATGGTGCTTTGATTTGATGAAGTCTTCTGAGCAGTTACGTCGGAAAATATTTAAATATAGGGATATCTTAAATGTATTATTGAATTGTATATGCCCGAAATTTAAACATACTTATTTATGTATACAAACCTTTATTAAGCAATTTTCCAAAGAATTTTTATGATAGAATGATTTAAAGCCGCTTTCGCCAGTAAAGCTTAAATATCGAAGGACAACATATCGACATGATCAACAGTCAACGTATTTTACGTAATTTTGTAGTATATATTTAAAAAAATTTTAAAGGTTTTAAATGAATATTGAAAAACATAATCTTTTTAGCACAGGACTACAAAATTTTAAATCTTCTCTTTTAAAGTCTTGGGGTCGTTTTCTCAATGTCTGGTTAAGTGATAACTACCACTTTTACCGGAGACTTTTATAGTTTTCCGAGTTCTCCGCGGCTTTAGTCGTATTTTGAAAATCAATGTATGCAAATTTATATGACATTAAATAATTTAAACAGGAAGAATAGGAAAAATCAAGGAAAATGCAATATCATATTTCAAAAAAATTGATATTTTGTTGGGGTTCAGCTCCCCTTACAAATTGCAATCATCCTCCTGCTGACTTCAATCAAGCAAATAAGCAGACGCTATCGATTTCAACTTGCTTTTAAGCCGGCACTAATTTGCTTGACTTGTGGGGCAGCGCAATGATACCAGCAGCAGTGACAGATTCATTGTCATTTGATATTTATGAGCAAATTTGCGCACAAGTAAATTAAATCATAGTTGACTGCTATCCCAACCAGAGAGCCAAATTTTTGTTGACAAATGAAAGAACTAAGATGCAAACAATTTGCACAGCTCCTCCTCCAGCTCCTCCACCAGTTTCACAGTGGCTATTTAAACTCTGATCCACAATCGGCCATTTAAATTGTATTCAACTTCTAACTGTGAAACTGAAGTTTCCTATTTAAACTGCAATCAAAGTTAAAATAGCCACTAGCCACGGGAAAATTTAAACTGAATGGAGCAGCTGCACGTTTTGAAAACAAAGCGTTAATAACGGCAATAACAACAGCAAATAACATTCAAATTATGCATACTAATAGCAATTGTTAGCAACATTTTAGATTAGCATCAATTGGCAGACGCCTACAGCCAGCATAATTTGAAAAAAGTTATAATTAGTGAATTTAATTAAATTTTGAACATAATAAAACTAGCAGAAAAAATTCTCAGCAAACTGCACACTTACAAAAACAGCAACAACAATAAAAGAGCAGCAACAATTGCAATGAAATGCAAGCAAGCTAAGCAGCTGGCGAGGAGCAGCAGCCACAAAAAGGGTACCATATGAACAACTCTAATAACACTATGTAGCAAAAAAAATGACATTGTGACGTGTTGCCGATTTTACAAACCGTTACGTTTTTTCACTAAAAGCAATTCAGAATTCTTTAAAATGGAGACTTCTTTCTTTAATTTTGGTTTTAAAATATCTATATTGTTATTATTGTTATTTCTATCCCTTTTTGAAAAATCTAAAACTTAGAAATGCCAGAAATTTCATTTGTATTTCTTGCAGAATGTGACGAGCTGGAAAGTATGTATCTTCAAAGCTAAATCACTCTTTAATAATTGTATGTTGACTAGTGTAATCAGCAGAAACGGCCTTGACTAAAATGGGTGGGGCGATGGTATGGTGTTTTATTGTTGTTTGGTTTTTGATTCGCAAAAAAAAACTATGAATATTACAAGAACAAAATCATTGCGCTATGTTGTGGTTGTTGTTGTTGCTGCAGTCATTGTTTTCGACGTCTCTATAGGTACTTCATTGGGTTGTTGTTTTAATGTGCAAACTTGACTCTTTAATGCAAGTTGCAGTTGAGGTAATGCAAAAAAAATTGCAAGCATATCTACAACAACAATACAAACAATGGGCGCGCACGCAATTGTTTTGTTATTTTGTATAAAACGTTGCCACATCTTGATTGACATGGCAGATGCCATGGGAGCAGAGCAAGCTGTTAAAGCAATAGGAGGGGCTGGCTTGTAACGATTGAATAAATTGTGGCAAACATATTGAAAACAATCAACATCTGTGGTTCCAGGGCAGAGGACAGGGAACTAACTGCAAATTGCAGCCAAGTTCCGTTTTGGAGCGACCGCACTTCTCTGTGGGTCACGATTCGATCGGACGCACGATTCCTTCTATAATATACAAAATTGTGCAAATTCTTTTTTTCAATAAAAGATTATCTTTTTTGATCGAAGTTTTATAAAAGTATTTAATTATTTTATTGTTGAAATGCTGCATTCCTTTTCCACGTAACAGCTCCAAGTGAACATACATCAATACAACACTTGCACTACTACCAAAACTCATCTAACTCCCTGTGCTAATGCTTCCCAGCAAACTTCGATCAGGCTGCAATTCAGTTGGTTGGCAGGAAAGTCAATTTCTCGTTGAGCTGCAGCTGCGTCTTAATCAATTGAGATAGTGTGATGACCATAAGCAAGTCGCGCACGTTTGCATTGAACATTTGCGTGAATTGCTCGTGGCTCATGTGCGGCACGGAATGAATCAGATCCAACAGCTGGCGGCCCACAGCATTATCTGGCGGCTGCTTGTATGCAATCACATCTTCCACGTATTTCAGTATCAGATCAAGCAAGCTCTGCAACTTTTGTGCGGCCTCGGAAATCTGCGCCAAGTCAAGCATTGGAGAGACGGTCTTGGGGCGGTGTGATGTCGATACGCCAATGGTCTTCTGCAACAGCTTGAGACCGAAAGTCTCCGGTTCGTAGCAGGTCACATCCACGGGTATGGGCGTAAACATGCAACCCGTTTTGCCACCAGGTACGCCTAACTGTATGCACACGTAAGCGCGCAAACCCATGCGACCACCCTGCAGGGAGGTGTCGACGGTCAGATGCACCGGGTTGTTGCATTCGCGTGCATAGTATTCGTGTATAACGGAGCTGTGATTGGTCACCTCATTGCCAGTAGCCCACCAGCCTGCAAGAATATGCATTTGTACTTTCAAAACTGCCAGCGCAGCCTAAAAATTGAGGTTAGGTACGTACCAACAACATTTTCATTGGGATTCACTTTGCGATTCAGATCATACAAGTCCAATGCATAGCTCAGCTCGGCCTCCACTTGATCGTCGTGCTCCTTGTGTGGTACACAGAAGCAGTTGGTCACCTCAACGACGCCCTTGTCCACGGAACCTGCATGAAAAAGGAGCAAGCGGCATGGTTTACAAACTGCTGGGCTGCACGCCAAAAATTTCTGCAACTCACCCAAAAGTGTACCAATAACTCGATGGGAATCGGCGTTGCGGCGCTCGTAGGCATCCACCACTTGGAAAAGTACCATGGGATGCACAGAAACAGTTAAATTAAGGCCCGACATCGCGTTTTCTGCACTAAATTAACACGGGTCACAAATTAAGAAAGAAGGAGCAAAACGCAATGAGTAAGACAGCGAATGAATAGAAGGAAAACTGTCAAAATTTCGCAGAGGAACAAATGGAAAAAGAGCCGGTGACAATCTATCATAGAGTTGTATTGTATTCCAACGGAAGCAAATATCAGATTTTATTAGTGGGTATTTCTTACAACTGAAGCAATTGTTCCTTTCAAATTTTTCCTTTCCTGTGCGAAATCTAATATTCTCCAATTCTATCAGCTGCATAATCGAGTAGCAAGGAGTAATCGATCGGACTCTTAGTTTAATGGGGAAGACCTTCCGCTAAAATAGGAGACACTCGAAGAAAATTCTTTAGATTGGTATTTTATTTCAAACTACTTTTCACAGAAGCACAATCAAAAAAAATGCAACCCTGAGGTCAACTTTAATTTCATAACAGAAATATTATGGGCTAAAATAAGACTACAAATGAGTCTTGGATATATAAGTATATTACTTAATCTGAACAAATTAAACCGCAAGTCTAATTTCTCAACTCCGGTGCCTTGTCGTGCATGCCTTCGTCAATAATTTTTAGCTTCTCCTGCTGCCTTTCCGGACGTACGACCGTAAGGTAGCGATGTACTCGCATGCCCAGCAAATAGGTGCCATATAACGTCACGCCGATACAGGTGTATACAAAACCGCGATGAAGTTTGTCCAGTATGTGATTAGCGTTAACGCGTTTCTTCTGCATTTTATAAACTTTTTATTTATATATTTCTTCAACAGTAATGTATTTGCGGCCGCAAGTGCAGTGTTTTTTGTGGGAACAGTGGAATAGGAGCTGTCACATATGATTTCTAATAGGAATATGTGGAATGGCTCATCACAGCTGTGCGGAAAATCGAAAAATAACGGGTGACAGTGCCAATAGAAAATTCATTCGCTTGGCATATTGCCATTTGCTGTTGTGGCAAAAGGCAAAGGCTGCCAATCCCGATTAGAAATAGCTGTATCAATTATAATACCATTCTCAAGCCAAAACAAAGCGCAATGGAAGGTTTGTTCAGGCTGCATTCCAACATGTTTATTTTGAAACCGTCATCATTTTCCTTATCACTGCAGCTTTGCCAGCTTTGCCGTTGCAGAAACATTATAACCTGACGCACTTCCAGCAGCGCTTTAACTGGGACTGCGGTATCTCGTGCGTAATTATGATACTGAGCACAGCGCAGCGCCAACAGTTGTTGGCAAACTTTGCGCAAGTCTGTGCAGATGAAGGTTTCGGCAGCAGCACTTGGACGATTGATCTGTGTTACCTGATGCGACGCTATCAGGTGAAACATGAGTACTACACCAAGACGCTGGGCATTGATCCCAACTACAATCAGCATAGTTACTATACCAAAATAATCGATAAAGATGAGCAGCGTGTGACGCGTAGATTCAAGGAAGCACAGTCCTATGGTCTGCATGTGGAATTGCGCACGGTGAATATGGAAGCGCTGCTACAACATTTGGCATACCACGGGCCAGTAATACTTCTCACCAATGCTTCACAGCTCACGTGTGAGATATGCAAGCGACACGTGCTCGAAAAGTTTGGGTATTTATTTATTCTTTGTTTACTGACTGATATTTTCTAAAATTAATAACTACTATATTAAAGTTGTTTTCAACTTTCTTGCATTGTTGCTCATACGCGCACACCAAAAAGCTATGCTGGTCATTATGTGGTGCTCTGTGGCTATGACTTGAGGCTGCAGCGAATTTACTATCACAATCCAGAAGTGCATGATGCACGTGAGTATTAATTAGCCGCTAATTAGTGTACTTTTTCTACAGATAATCAGTGACTTAACTGAAAAGCCATGTCAAAAAAATAAAGCAATTTAAACCATAGATACTGTAGCATTGCGTACAAAACAGCTGTGCCTGAAAGTATGGTTTTTTACTTGCAGATGTTTGCTATTGTTCCATGCCAGCTATGGATAGAGCTAGAAAGGCCTATGGCACCGATGAGGATGTGCTGCTAATTTTTCAAAATTAAACGACAAAGTCCTTATTCCATTTACCAGTTGCAAAATATTTAACTTTAAGCGATTCTTGACACTCGAAAGAAGCTATTGCAATTTGTTGTTAAGTATGTATGTTGTTGTTAAACATAGCGAAAATTGTTAGCATTTAGAGTTGGTAACTGTAAAGCCAAGTGCGTGCAATTCCAATTTCTACACATTAACAGTATTATTATAAATTATTAAGACAAATCGCTAGTACTTAGCAAAAGGTACCTTTGCATATGAACTTGTGATAATTAGTACATAGAAAGCTAAGCAAAGTAAATTATATCGAAAATATTTCGTTATTATTAAAGCGCGCCAAAGAATGAAAAAAATATTTTTCCAACAAATGTGTCAAATTTTAAGCCTTCATATTTATTGGCTAAATAACAAACATGAAGGTAAATTTTTATTTAGTTTGTTAACAAACATATTTATACTTATATTAAAAGGTTTTATTAGATTTTCCCTTTGGAATATTTTTTATATATATGTATGTCACACTTAAAGTACATTTAATTTTTGTATATTTATTACATTTTTCATAACATTTCACATATATTTTTCATTTAACAATTTTAACAAACCGCCAGATCTGCATATTTGCTTTATAAAAGTATAAAGTGAATTTAAAAGTGTATACCAAAAAACTTATTGTCTTCGAAACTATAAAACTGTTTGATTTCTTTGCATATAAAATACTAAAGCATTATAAAATATACAATATATAGATGTATAGCACGTTGTTATATAAAAAGTTTAAAAACTAGTTAATGTCTGCTTTGGTCCACATTTAAATATAACCAACTTGCCAATTACGCACGTTATATAAATACATATTATGTTTTCTTAACACTCTTTGTTTTCGCCAGACAAATAAATTAAACTCGGCTTGTTTTTGCACATATAAAAATTTGGCTCGTTTTTCAATTCAAAAGCTTATAAAGTAGCTGCAGCTTAAGATGCGGCGCCTCGACAGGCAGCAGCGGCTTGCCAAGCTCATCGGTGTATTTGTAGTAGTACTGCTCCAGCAGCGGCTCAAAGCCATTGGACTTGAGTATCTTCTGGGAGTAAATGCCGGTGGCATCTGCCTTCATCAGCTGACAATGTTGGAGCAAAAGTAAAATACATTATGATACAAATTGTACTTTTTTTAGTATAAATCGAAATATCTTACACACCTTAAAATCACGCTCGCGCGCCAGCGCTTCACTGCGCTGCACCAGCTCCTTGGCAACACCCTTGCCACGGAAGCGCTCATCCACGGACAGTATGCGAACGTCGAACGCCTTGACCACACCGAACTTCTTGAAGATGTCGACCTTCAAATTATGTGTATAGAGCAATTGAAAGATCATCTTGAATCGCGCATCATCGCTGAGTTCAAGCTTCTTAAGCGAGCTGGCGATGTCGCCCGGCTGCAGTGTGCCATTCAATATAACGCCGGCTATCTGCGGCGCGGAGAGTGAGTAAAAGACAAACTTCAAAATATTTGCAAAATTGCCATAAACAGAGTGTTTGACCTCATCGTCTTTATTTACCGCCATCAGACTGAGATGGTCCTCGAGCGTGTCGTAGCTGACCTGCTCCAGCTCACGATTGCCCACACCTTTGCTACAAAGGCCGGCCGCCTTGTTCAAGGGCTCATCGGCGAAGAAATTGTCGCGCAAAAGCTGTATGACATCATCGAAACGCTCCGCGGGAATCAATTTGTAGTCCATGCTGTGCTCAGTGTTGGCACCGGAAGCAGAATGCTGAAGGTGGCTGCATTAGACAAAAAAAAAAGACGTAGAAGTGAAAGTAATTGTTTGTAAAGCTTTCATTTTTACATTTTCAACACATGTAAGTCTTTTTTGGCGGCATAAGAGAATCTTCTTGTAGCTTCCACACCCACTGAAACAGTTTTTCTGCCTACGTTGGTGCTACGTTGGCTACTTCAGCTGCCGCAGTCATAAAACATTCAATTGCAAAGTGTCACATAAACCAATTTTACGGCAAGTGGACGAGCATCTGCTTTGTCGGATCTCTTAGATCTGATTGAAGTCGCAGCGTGAATGATGTACATATATGTATGTAAGTGTATGTGTGTAAAGAATGGTGCATCAAATATTTGGTTTACAAACGAATTAATTGCAGTTCCATAGTGAGGAAATATGAGGAGTGGTGAAGCTTGAGCTTCATGTTGCTACTCTAGTATTCTAACGGTTTATTATTTCCCGGACTCTCCATATTGTATCACTACTAACCTATCAGAGTCAATGCGTAGCCTATACCGTATTTTATAAGCTTTATATTACGTTCACATCCGGTATGTTTGTATGTATGTATGTCGTCAAATCTAGTAATCAAGTTTTCACCCACTTCCCGACTACTTAGAGAACTGAAACTTTGCAGACATGCCTAATCTAGAGCCCTATACATGAATCAATAAATTTTATGAGCGTAGGATAAGGGGCGTGGCACTTTTTTATAAACTCCAGATTTGTGTATAACTTTAGAACTACACATCACACATCAATGAAACTCGGTAGGAACTTACTACATATCCATATCCTTCTACTGAGAAAATAAGGGGGCACTGGATAAGGGGGCGTGGCACCCCCCATACAAACAAAATTTTTGATCTCGGTTAGCTTTGGAACTAAAGGCCGTGCAGCATTGAAATTTCGTATGCAGTCGCCTCTTGGATGTGTCGTCCCACTGGTAAAATTTTATGGGCGTAGGATAAGGGGGCGTGGCACCCCTCATACAAACAAAATTTTTGATCTCGATTAGCATTGGAACTAAAGGTCGTGCAGCATTGAAATTTCGTATGCAGTCGCCTCTTGGATGTGTCGTCCCACTGGTAAAATTTTATGGGCGTAGGATAAGGGGCGTGGCACTTTTTTTATCAAATCCAGATTTGTGTATAACTTTAGAACTACACATCACACATCAATGAAACTCGGTAGGAACTTACTACATATCCATATCCTTCTACTGAGAAAATAAGGCGAACACTGGATAAGGGGGCGTGTCACCGCCCATACAAACAAAATCGTTTATATAGAATAGCTTTTGAACTAAAGGTCGTGCAGCATTGAAATTCCGTATACAGGCCCCTCTTGGATGCTTCGTCCCGCTGGTAAAATTTTATGGGCGTAGGACAGGGGCGTGGCACTTTTCAAGCAACTACACACTTGGGCTTCAGTTTATAATTATAGGTACACCACACATCAATGAAAAACGATAGGAACTTACTCGCCGCGCCTTGCAGGCGCCACAAATATGCCACGAATATTAGGGTCGATCACTGCCGTATTATTTGTTAAATTGAGGATATGACATATGACGATAGGAAACACTGTGAATACCCTAAATATTGTGTACTGCTCTGCAAGTTTAAAATTCTTTTTGCGAAAAATTTCAGAGCTCTAAAATTGAATTTATGGAAGACTAAAAAGTAGAAAATAAAATTATATAAAAAAAAACTTTTTAAAAATAAGCTTTAATGTACTAAAAAGTAGAAAATAAGTTGTTTCCAAGTCACCTGTATCTTACTATTAATAAAAGCTTGTGCGCTCAATATCCATATTCAAAATATCTTTCATTACTAGAATCTATTTGCAAAAAAATTATTTAAATAAAATATTGTGGTAACTGGTTGACAAATATTGAACACATGAGCGCCCCAAGCTTTTATTAATAGTAAGATACAGGTGACTTGGAAACAATTTATTTTCTACTTTTTAGTACATTAAATAAATTAAAGCTTATTTTTAAAAAGTTTTTTTTTATATAATTTTATTTAATAGCGCGTATGCATGCGTATGTGTGTATAAATTTAAGTGTATGTTTGTATATGTAGTAAGTCATACCTGCTTATTTGGAATTCTCCTCGAGACCATGACAAAATTGCACGATTAAGGGATGATCCAATTGTCAAGTTTGAAATTTTACACAAACAATTTAGCATGGCTCGTTGGAAAACTGCTTTATTTCTGAAATCCAAGTGGACAGGTTCGATTCCTGGATTGGGTTTATTTTGCTCCGCTTATTCACATTCAAATTTTTTAAATGACGACCGGAATGAAATGTTAAAATTGACAGGCCAATGTGAATGTTAAAATTCAATGTAATAAGACAATCTAATTAAGAAGAAAATGCTTAAAATTGTGCTTTGTGTAAGACCATTTCTGGCATTTCTTTGAGAATATGCTTTGCTCTAAAAAGGCTCTTAAAATCTCAATTCTTTCGGCCTTAGAATAAGTTGTAGGTCACCTTCCTCTATAAAAAAAACTTTAGATCCCCCTCTGTATTAAAGCAGCGCAGTTTCTCTTGAACCTTTCATGGCTTTTTTTAAACTACGCCTGTTGCTGTTATCCTATTCATAAAATCAAACTGGTGGAATTGTTGCTGCCTGCTTGCTTGCTGCCGCTGCACACTGGCTCGTTTGGTCGAATCACGTGGCAAAAATAGCAAAAATCAATTTTTTTGTTGAAAGGTTTAGGAAAACTATTATATGCATCGGATAGGAAATTGATCGTACCTTAAGAAAGGAAAATTTCAACTTATTTGCGTAAGCAGTTTGATCTGTAGAGCTGGTCAAAGTTGACTGATTTTTCAAACACAGCAAAAAAACGAAATTTGGGAACAAATTTCGATGTTTGAGTTAAAAAAAACTGTGATTTGGCTGCACAAAAATTAGATTTTTAAAATAGAATTGAATAAATTCGTTAATTTTAACAAAACCAAAATATCTAAAAAAAAATGTTGAGTTTTTTTTTTTTTTAAATTGTCTTTTTAATAACCTCCTTTTTAGCATTGATTTTAAACTTTGCGTTGAGTTTAAAAAAAACTTCAAATTTCTTCAGAGTATGCTTATCAGGAGACTATTATTGACTATTTCTAAGAATATATCCAAAGAACTGGCTGCTTGTTTTTGCATGTTTTCCAGTTAAAGCGATTTTTATCAAGAGGTCTATAGATCAGCCATGTCCGTCCGACTGCATTTCACAACTACGGAACCTTAAATTTTGAGCTAGACAGTTGAAATTTGGTGTACGACTTCCATTCATGTCGTTATAGTTAAAAATTAAAATTTTTTGGAACCAGCCTCCTGCCACGCCCACTTTTATTGATTTTTTCGGGTTTTTATATGAAAATTTGAAAAAAAAACGATCTTATTCGAATATGAAGGAAATACAATTAACTAAAATGCTTTCATATTAATCTTAGACCACGCCCACTTCCTTGTTTTTCTTCAAAAAAGATTATTTTTCGGTTTTTTTGCTGCCGGAGCGTCACGAATATTTTTAATTTGTTAAAAAAAAATTAAACAATGTAATTATTAAGAAAAAAAGAAGGTTTCCAATAAATAAGTTATTAAACTTTTTATTAAAATATTTAAAAAACCGTCTTAACTTATTTTATCCCTATTGAATTTTTTGACTCCTTGTAAATAAACAAAATTTTTTACGATCTTAAAACCTTGACTTCTCCACATTATATGTTCACCATATGACGCCCTGTATATATTTTTGCCATTATAAATGCAAAATCTTTCTAAATTTGAAGTATTTCTGAAAAATTTTTTATATAAAAAGTGCGATTTCTTCTACCTGAAGAAAGGCGCACTTTAACACCAGATTCCGTCGCGCCCTGTATGTTCACACAAACAAATTTCGGTGTCAATAAAGCTATAAAAATTTCCTGTAGAAAGCAAAAAAAATTGTTGCGATATCTTTATCCGTTCAAAAGTTATGATTTTTGCAACGTGAGATGACAAATCGAGCCACTGTGCGCTGTTGACCGCTGGCGCTGGCAGGCGACGCACAATGAAAGTCAAGTAGAACCACACACGCACGCTTACATATGCATAACAACAAAAGAGACTATTGACAAATTCGATTATAATGCCATCAAAATATGTCCTTTGCATTTGATGGCATAATGCACTCAACCGGAAACGAAAATTTGAATTTTTACCAGACTTAAAGCATTAAAGCAGGTTTTGTAGGTAGATATTACATGCAACTAAAATGTCCGCCAGACTCTTACTTAATTATTTTGTATTAAATCTAGTGCTTGAATTTGGGCAACTCATTCAAATGGAGCTGGCACCAATGCAGATACACGTACATATGCTCCATATCATTTACAAGTACTTTATAATAATTGGCAAAAGTGTTGTCTTTTTGTATTGACCATTTTCTTATGGAAATGCTTTGCAGGCTATAGATTGTCGCTTTAATCTATAAAATAATTTATTTCTATTTTATACTTAATCAATTTTGATTCATATTTATGAAGTTATATTTCAACAACTGTCGATCTTTTATTTTGAGAGCATTGGTTTTTAGCTAAATTGCAGGCTTCCGACACGGTGATGTTATTATTCTCAAATCCCTTTTGTCTGCTCTTGGTTTAGCGTAACGCATTTCATTTCAATCAATTTCATGGAAAATCTCTGCTCAAGGCAGAAAACAACAAAACGAGCTATGAGCAGCAAGTACCAAATAATCTCATTACCAAGTCAAATGCGAAAGGAAGAGTAAGAGGGGAAGATGAAAGAAAATCCCTTGTCGTATAATAAAAATGTCCTTTTTAGTGCTGTGGAAGCAGGAAGCAGATACAAGTCGTTTTAAAATGCTGATGGAGTGAGAGCATAGGAGTATAGGAGTAGTGAGTGAGAGAAAGGCTGATAAGGAAGGAGAAAAGAATGTAGGCTAGGAGGGAGGAAGTTAGTTTGGAGGATAAGAAGCATGGTTCGGTGACTGCTAAGTAGAAAAGGCAAAGTGTACAGCTGGCAGTATTTGACATAGGAGCAGCCTGTGCCACAGCGTGAAGAAGGGGGCGGGAGGAGGGGTGCACACTTACACTTTTTAGCAATTTAAATGCACTTGCAAAAAATGCAAAAATTCTATTTGCCAAATTTTTCACTTATAGAAATTCGTTCACTTTGCACTATTCCTCACACTTGGAACCGTCGTCGTCAGTTGTCCGTGGTCCGTAGATAGCAAATTGCGCGTCGCCGCTACGTATGAACCACTCACAGTACTGATATCCTACTGAACAGTTTACGCGATTTTTACTATGACAGCGACATCGACGACGACGAAGCGACGCAGCGCGATGCCATGCCCAGATACGCGCAGATACTCCCTTCTTGCTGTATCTGGCAGATATGCATCGCCAGCACGAGAAACACGAGTGAGTTTCAGTGTGTATGTGTTGGAGAAGTGTGCATGTATGTACATTTATTAGTGTGAGTGCCAGTGGCAGTGACTTATTGCCATACATTTTTATGCTCTAAGCATCCCAGCAGCTAAATTGAGCGTTGCTTGAAATTCTTGAGCGCTTGCCACAAGGAAAGCTATTTCAAAGGTTAGTTCATAAATTGTAGTTCAGTTGGTAATATTTAGAGTGTAAAGCAAAAGTCACGAAACGTGAGGCAGGCTTTCTGTATTGCTTGGTTATGCAAAGTGATATGTACTTCACGTCGTGTGGTGATCCCGTGTCGATCGGAATCAATATTCTGACGAGCTTTCTATCTTTTATAGCATTACCGATTTTCTTAATTGCTCGTAGAAATTTTTAAAATATATTAGCTTTAAAAAAATTTATGGAATAAGTTACTTATGTACAAAATGTTGATATATAAAATATTGCCCATATTGTTATTACAACTCATACTGACAAAAACAGAAAAATTTAGTTGTATGCCTTTCTGGCAAGTTTTCCCTTTTTTAATATATGTACATATATGTTCTACATAATTTTCTTCATGTTTAATGCGTTTTCTACATTTTCTAAACGCATATATACATAGAATAATTATAAAATAAGCGAGATCATCCATTGGGTAAATTATTTCCTGCTGGGGTAGCTAACCGTCTCTTGGCTCTCAGTGCGTATGAGTGTTATTTTTCCTTATTATGTATTCATAATGGAAGCTGCTTCTGCACTCGGTTAAGTGCTTCGATTTTGCACATTTTTTATAGTTTTTTATTTGTTTATATAAAAGTTCATTTTTTGGGTGATAGTTCTATACAGGATGCAGCGAGCGCAGAGATTCATCTAGCTCTTTCATATAAAACTAATTTCAGTAATATCCTTTAATCTCGTTGTTTTCATACAGATATAAATAGTAGTTATATTTTCTCTAGCTAAGAATTCTCTGGTCTTAATTAAAAACTCATTATAAATCCTTCATTCTTTTAAATGAAGATCTCAATTTTCAAGATTATAAATCTGCAAATATGTATAGCTGAAAAATTGTTCAGTTTGTTTCATTAAATTTAAGTCAAGTTAAGCTAAAGATTTTACTATCGAACATTAGATTTATACTTTTGAGAATTAAGACCTAAATTCTTTAATTAAATTCTTAAAATTCAATCTCCGAAATTCTTAGAGTTAATTTTCCCTATCTTTACATACTCTTATGTATGTATGTATTTTTCATTTGTCGAGCATCTAAGCGCACCTTCGAATTCTGTACTAACTGCCTTTTTATTTTCACATACATACATATACATACATACTTTCACGAATACTTATGCAAATAAAATTACAAATACCAGCATGAACTTAAGCACTCGAAAGCGGAACAGTGCAAATGTACCCAACTGTTGATATCCTGCTGCTATCGCGTGCATATGTATATAAAAACCATGTATATAGTATACACACATACATATAGTATTGTAGTAAATTCTTGTTTTTGTTTTTTATTGCTGTCTGTTCATGCAAGCTCGTTAGCATATTTGCATTTCATTTGGGTACTTTTCTCTCAGATATAATTTAAGCCCAACGACTTGTTTACTCCGACGACAAAGGACGAGCCCATCTTTTATTCAGCATCAATAACAACAACAACAACGAAAGCAACAGTGCAAGCGGCTAAAAAATAGGGAAAATTAATTGCACCACAGTGCGTATACGCAATTTAGCAAATAAGCCAAAGCAATTATTAGCAAAGTCGCATGCGATATGCAGTGAATGGCAGCGTCTCGTAGTGCCGTTATGTTAACAACAGCTAGAGAGAGAGAGAGAGAGAGAGAGAGAGGGAGATCTCAGCGACGTGCACGTGCATCACATGATTTTAGATTTTTTTCACAACTGCAACGAAAATGGCGAAAGGGTGGCAATAATGTATTTATGCATCCAATAAAAGATTGACTAAATATTAAACCTGTGTTTACACAATAGAATAACTGCTCATTTTTGTTTTTGTTTCCAACCAAAACATTTTATCGATAGTGTGAACATGCGGTAAAGAAGTCAAATTGATAGGGCGGGCTGGTGACCCTTTGATTACTCCCATTTTGTGCAGCCTTGCGTTCTTCGTCCCAAAGTATTTGTTCTCCCTTCTTCTTTTAATACAAATATTTCGCAGTTTTTGCCGAAATATGCAAAGAATATTCAATTTGTTGTTGGTGTGTGCATAAAGGTATGCGTGTGTGTGTTTGTGTATGTATGAGGCGTTTATTTGGCGATAGCTGAAGGGTTTTCTACAAGGTATCTACAAAAAACATTGCTATTTACAGTCGCAAGATCCTAAACAATTTTTCTATGACATGGCATGACATTATATATAATTTTTATGGCATCATGATTTATATCCTAATAATCTAGAATATCTCAATTTAAAAATAGCTCGAGTATTTTGGGCATACAAATGATGATTTTATAAATCTAAATTTCTCTTTCACACTTTGAAATAGTATACGCACTTAATCTAAGCCAATTATGGTTCGCCAATGTAAATCAATAAATTTCACTTTAAATATGTTGTTGCTAATTATTACAAATTCAAATTGGCCACAAAATATATAACTTTATTAGCAGCATACAAAAAAAAGACTGAGTGATTGGATAACAAACAAAAAGACATCTTTTAAAAAAAGAACAGAGTACAGTGTTGTATGCCGGTATTATAGATTTTAAAGAATTTTCTTTAAACCCACGTAAGTTATAAATAGACAATACCAAATGGTATTACCAAAAAATTTATAACGTTAGCCAAAATAAAAATCCAAAACCCTTAATCATTTTATAGGCATCTGTCTTGCAGCAGATATGTATATGTATATAATTTTGCAATAGCAGCTATTTCGATCAAAGTGCTTGCTATTTTTCCGTTTAAAAAATTTTCTAAAAATTTACCAATTTATTTTTCGACCTACCTGGCAGCGCTGCAACTGTCAAGTTCAGTTTGACAATTATTCTCTTGCTCTCGCTCTCCCAGTCACAAGACGTTTGTCAGCTGACCCAGACAATTTATTTCTTTACGTGTAGAAATATTTTCGCTGTGAAAATTTGTGCGTATTCTTTAGAAAAATTTGCGTGGAAACTATTAAAAAAAATTTGCAAATATGTCGGGAAAGGATAGGCTACCAATCTTTCCATCTCGTGGGTAAGTTTCTTATAAATCCAGCAGGTTTTTTGTTTTACAACTGCATGGAGTACATAAATCAGTTTGGCAGTTTTAATTGATTTTATTTTATTATATATCAGCGCACAAATGTTAATGAAGTCACGTCTGGCAGGTGCTCAAAAAGGCCATGGCTTGTTGAAGAAGAAAGCTGATGCGCTGCAGATGCGTTTCCGTATGATTTTGGGCAAAATCATTGAGGTTAGTCGTCGTAATTTTGTAGTACCAAAAAAAGGGGATGGGGGTTTCACATTGAGTGCTGCGTGGTAGAGCGCTGCTTTTGTGAGTGTGGAGCTTTCAACTAAAATTGCAAATGTCCCCTTACAGACCAAAACCCTCATGGGCGAGGTGATGAAGGAGGCTGCCTTCTCACTGGCCGAGGCCAAGTTCACCACCGGCGACTTTAATCAAGTAGTGCTGCAGAACGTTACCAAAGCACAGATTAAGATACGCACAAAGAAAGATAACGTAGCCGGTGTAACACTGCCCGTCTTCGAATCATATCAAGATGGTTCTGACACCTATGAATTGGCTGGCTTGGCGCGTGGTGGTCAGCAGCTGGCTAAACTAAAGAAGAATTATCAGAGCGCCGTAAAGCTGCTGGTAGAGTTGGCTTCACTGCAGACATCGTTCGTCACATTGGATGACGTCATTAAGATAACCAACAGAAGAGTGAATGCCATTGAACACGGTGCGTCTTTTAGAGCCTAGATTTCTTGTAATATGCCATGTAATTAATTGCACTTTTCCAATGCAGTCATCATTCCACGCATTGAACGTACGCTCGCCTATATCATCTCCGAGCTGGATGAGCTGGAGCGCGAGGAGTTCTATCGCTTGAAGAAGATACAAGACAAAAAACGCATATCTCGTGCCAAGGCCGATAAGCGTAAAGCTGAACTGCTACAACAAGGCATTGATATACGCGCACAGCAGACGAACATTCTCGATGAGGACGATGATGATGTGTTGTTCTAAGTTGCAGTACAATCATAAATGTTTTAAAGCAATGATAAAGGAAAAGTTACGCTGCGGCTGTTTAATTGTTTTATGTACTTGCATTGTTAGTTTTCATTTACACCTTCCACAGGTACGACTTTTGTGTAGTAAAGCTCTTTGTAATTGTTTCATAATTTTTAATTTAAATGCATTGCTATGATTTTCAGTATTTTCACTTATAAAATTCCCGTCAGCTTTTATTTTGATGCTTCTCTTATTTTTGTCTATAATATTGCAAAAGTGCAAACTATTCCATTGCAAATATTAAAATATTCTATATAAATATGTAAGGTGTTTATAGTTGTTCGTGTAAATTATAAATGCACTTGTAAATTGTATACAATTTGCTCTGTGGTGAACGATTCGTTTAGCTCCATACAATTAATAAATATTAAACTTCGGTATGTCCCTACGGGTACATGAAAAATATAGAACTTCTTTAAATTCTAAAATATCAATTGTGTTTTTTGACGGCTTATGTAATTCCGTAAAGATAGCGTATTGAGCGAAATTAAAAAGTGAAAAAGTTGGTAAAGCAGCTCGTAGTTGATTTGAAAAACCTAAAATTATCAGTTTCAGTTAAAAGAAATCTTTATTAGTTTGATATATATTACATATGATATTTTGCTTTAAAATAGCTTACTTTCTAAGAGCATATAAATTAAACCATCACCCCTATACGAAGAAATACGTGTTCGCACTTTGAAATCAATCTGCTTAATTATAGCAACTTTTTGTTAGGTGCTACAAGAACTTTTTTTAAATATCATCGTGCCACTATAGACTTATATAAGGAACCATATTTTAATTGCGCTTTATTTAATATTTTGCAATAAAAATTAATAATACCATATAAAATACTATGCTAAAAATTATTTATGAAAGAAAATCAAAAGTCATTCTCGGCTGAAGGTAGCATGCGCAATGCAGGGGTTGAATATAGGCAGTTAGTAGCTAAACAGGTAAAGATAATGTCAATTTAAATACATATGTATTTGCATAGTTTTTGAAAAAGTCCACCATCCCTTATATTATTCCATTATCTACCATCAACAATTTCTGTATGAAAGAAAATAAGATTCATGTTATTTTACCTCTTATCCATTTTACGCTTTTGCCATTGCCTACAAAATGCTTTCAAAATTCTTTCCTAAAAGTGTTTTTGTTTTTTTTTTGTTTGCTATAAAATAACCTTAAAGGAAATTTCATAAAATACACATTAAAAATCAGTCTTGAAATGGGATTTGAAAGTTGCAGTTGGGACTTAGAAAAGAACAGCTGTAAAATGTTTAACTTAAAGCTATGCTTAATACAAATTTTATAGTAAAATAGCCATAAATTAAAAGCGGTTTTAATAGACCCTGCCATACGGCAGCGTGTTCGGATAGTAGGGCATAAAGAGTTTGCTGCCGAAGCGTGCCGATTGCGCCGATTCGCTGCTGCAATGAAATTAATTAACAAAAAAATATTTTATAAAATGAACATGCAACAACTAGCAGCTACGAAAACTCACCTCGATGAGAACATGGAGGTGCAGACCTCCGCGCGATGCAATCGGTTGCCATTAGCGGCGCTGGTTAGTGCACCTACATGTTGCACGCCAGCCGCACGTCTGCGCGATCTGATCAGCGAGAATATAGCCACTATAATTGCTATCAGAAAGATGAGACCCAGCACACAGAACGAAATAGCCAATTTGGACACGGACAGGCAGAGTGTGCCGTCCGAGGGTATAGCTCGCACATACGGCGGGTACTCCTCCACTGTGTCAACAGAAGAGAGAAAAGGAATTACAATTTCAATTTAATACAAATTAATTTTATGAAACAACAGTCCAATTTGTTGGGAGGCAGGCGGGGTAATAAATTGCACGCCGTCCGAAATTGTTTCTCTTCTTCTGCGCTCATTACACTACACAGCAAATTTACATTTTCTTCGGCGACTGCCATTATTTTTGTATTCATTATATAAAACGCTGAGCAGTTATGCCTCATAAAAAAGTTTCATAATCGATATTGAGGTAAATAAGGTAAATAGTCATTAAAGTCGTCTAAATTGTTGGAGAAAAAAGCTTATATAAAGGCAGGAAGAAATCGATGTTCAAACGAAAAATGTTCGTCTATTTGAAACGCACGAACCAAATAATTACAGCTTTTTGGTTGACTAGTGTTATCTGATCGAAACGAACAACCTACCAGTCATATTATAGCGCCGATCGTAGCGCAAGCGATCCACCTCAATTTGTGGCGCTGTCACCGCCAGCGAATTGAAGACTTCGATGCGCGCCAAGTTCGTGTCAGTACTCAACAAAAATGGCTCAGCGCTGCGACAATTAATCTGAAATACAAAAATTTCGAAATTTTATATAAAATCCCCTAAAAAAATATCGTAAGCAGTTTAATTAACGCCCAACACTAAATGCAAGTTTGCATAAGTCGCTATAATTGTCTGTAATACGCGCTGATATGTATTTTACTTTTAATTAGCGCCTCATATTCACATATGTATGCACATAATATGAGCGCCTACACACATCTAACATTAGGTTGTTGTTGTTGTGATGCGCATGCGCGCGTGCTTTGTGCGTTCGAAAAAAACAGCTTCAACTATTTGTTGCGCTTGCTTGCAGCTCCTCCGCCGTCCAAACATGACAGCTTTGCAAAGCTTGAGTAAATTTAGGTGGAATAACACAAATTACAGCGTCTTGCTAACATCTGAGATCAGTGATTGCCAAACGGTGCGCATGTAGAGCGCGAAAATTTCTTATTTTTTGGCTAAAATCAGGTTTCTTCAAAATAAATTTCATATTCTTTTGAATAATTTCAAAAAATAAAGAACACTTCTTCCAGCGTGATTCTATTTGCAGTCTATTGTCGTAGACAAGACGTCCAAGACCTGCCGAAAGTGGACCGTCCGTCGGGAACGCCATTTTGCTTTTTGAATAAAAACAAAACGTTTTGAAAATAAAATTTCACTACAAACTTAAAAAAAATGAAAAACTTTATTCAAAAACGGTTTTGAACCACTGTCGCTCACTCACAGGGTATTTGTAACGCTTTGCTGAGTTCTAGACGCATTTAGGTAGCAAGCAACCAACATCGCATTCGTTTCCAACACTTGCAATTTCAATTTTCGTATTTATTATCTAAACAATTGCTGTTAAATATTACAAAATATTTACACACTAGGCTGGCTGCGCCATACCGAACAACAACAACAGCAACACACAAATTGGGAAACTTTGCTAATATGAGGCAATTATAAAGTCTGCATTACATCGTTTTAAATTTGTTCGTCGAAAATATGAAGTTATTTATATTGAAACTTCATTGTATTAAATTTGTGTTGCTATCGATACTCACATTCGGACAATTGCCCTTGCACAGCTGCACGCCACAGCTCACATGCAAGCGCTCACGGTCCGGAAACTTGAAGGCCGGAAATGTGGCTGTGAAAGTTTTCTCCACCAGATCGTCATCATTTTGTTTGGACCAACCCTCCTCGGCGGGCTGAAAGCGTGTATATAAAGCGGGCATTACCTTTAAATAAATAAAGAGAGAGATTAGTGAACTCGTCCATTGCATTTTAGTTCCCCAAATAAAATGAACTTGTTTATAGTAAAGCGGCATACTGAAAGCCCGAATATAAAACCATTCGAAAATCAGAAGAGAAAACTATTAAAATTGGTACATCGGCATACTTTAAATTACTAGATTGAATTTGGGTTGGGGATCCAGACTGTAAGTGTGCTGTAGCCTACAAAAATGGGACAACGTCTTTAGTCGACAAGAAACCCATAAGAAGGTGCAAACGATGTAAGAGTTAGGGTTAGGAAATGGAGAGAAAGGAAAAATCGCATTTACACTCGAACAAGTTTACTATTTTGCTCAATCAAATAACTTAGTCATTAAAAAAATTGTGTATAGCTTTATATAATTTTAAAACTTTTTATAAATTCGATAGCAAAATACTTATCTAAAAAAATTCTTTTCCATTTTCTGTTCTAACTGTCGAATTTTTGACTGAAGCAAAAAAGTAGATTTTTAATCAATGAAATACGGAGTAACTAACTTGTTATGCATTTTTCTTATATTATGCTTGCATATTCCACTCTTAAGACGCCACACACCTTCTTCTATCATCACTCAACTTAAAAACAAAGCATTTTCAATTCAAAGATGCACCCTAAACAGGCATTTTTTTCTTGTTAACATATTCAACTATTGTCTGTTACCTTCCTGCGGTAATAATACAACAGAGAGAAGCATACACCTACACTTTCGTTTTCATTTCGCATCATTTCTCTACACATGAGTTGTAAATGCAATTATATCAAGCGTAAAGTAACGGTAACAACATGCCACCATGTTAGCTTTTGTAATGTAGTTTAATGAACTCATAAAATGTGTGTGTTGTAGTTTTGAAATAGCATCTGCAATACTTCAAAATATGTATTTGCAAATTTCGATTTTTGAAAATTTAATGCATACAACTAAAAATGCAGAAAATTAAGTGGGTAAAGAAGATAATTGCAATATATATGATATAATTATGTACATAGTATGTACATACAGATATACAAATAAAATTTTTCCCTGTCTTTGTTTACCTCCAAGCTTTCTTCCAACTTGAAGCTAGACAGACAGACAGACAGACAGACAGACAGACAGACAGACATGCTTACCTATCGTTATCAAAGCTATCAATGAAATCAATAGTAGTATATGAATCGATTCACTTCAATTTCAGAATTTTATTAAATTTTAATGTCAAAACACTTTTTTGACTCCTAAATGTATAAGCTAACTGTATCTTATAATTATAATCATAGAAATTATTGTTGAATATTATACACTTGAGAGTCAATAAGTTGTTTTGACCAGAAAATTCAGAAATTAGAGTTAATTGATTTGGCGATTCATATTTCAAAAACTCTCTCTGTTCAAAATATTGTGGATTTCGTTTCAAATTTCTGAATTCCACTCGCTAAATTCAAGTCTGCTTTCTGTTTTCTTTTTTTTTATAATATTGTAATATCTTTCACTTTGTATTTAACATAAATTTACTAATAACTAACTCATAACTGTATTTTTAATTTCGGTTTTTTGTTAAAGCTCCTGCCCATTTTGTGCGCGTTGGCAAATTTTGATTGCACTTAATAACTCAAACAATTAACAAACAAAATTTTATATAACGGCACAAATCAAGTTCGCTCGAAAATCAACTCAACGGTTGGCAGATGCCAATTAAACAATTTATTGCTAAGCCGCAGGTTACTTTTCTCTGCTGTATTTTTTCAGCTTCTTCATAATTTGTTCCAATGTTACATTGAATAATCTGCTGCCAAATTAACGTGTGATACGCATCTTCGCTTCATTGCGCAAAGCAAAGTGTAAACGTTACTTTTTCAAAACTCAATGTACACAAGGAGAGTTGTAATATGACATAACCTAAATGTGAGCATGTGTGGGTGCATATCAATTTCAGTGCTGGCAATGACAGCGCTAGCAGTGATAATGATATTGTCATGCGCCAAGTTCAATGTTTCCTCACTCACGCACTCTCACACAAACAAAAGGGACAATGTAGACAAAGATGTGTATTTATTGCACATAAATAATTTGTAGAAAACTGCTGCTTTTTTGGAGCGCGCGCGCGTGCATGGTGAGAAAATGGCGCTAGCAGCTTACAAAAAAAGTCATGGAAGTCTGCAAGACAATGCAATGTAAGCTGAGCTGATCTCACTCACGGTTCAGTTGTCTAGTTTGTGTGTTTATGTGAAAATTTGTATTTAGTTACATTTTAAAGAGGCCAAGAAAAAGGCAGGCAAACAGATTTACAGTATTATCATGCAAAGCGGAAGTTCAGACGAGTTCACTTTACGCATTAATATGCGCACTTAGCAAACCTTTACATCTGCTAGAAATTAGCGCAATTAAGTTTTAAATTTACCCTTTTTAATTGACGCTGAGGCAAGGCAAATCATTTTCAGAGTTTAAAAATAAAACATATTGAAATTATGCTTAACTAAGATTTAATTCAATAGCTCCAAAGCTAATTTCAATTTTTACAAGCATTGGAGTAATAGATAATGATATATGATAAAATTTATATAGCAAAGATTGATAATAAACATTAGGGGTATACCCGATCCGGTGCAAATAGCCTTGCAAAGATGCGAATGCAAAATATTAGGCTTAGGCCTAGCTACATATATACATATATCGCATTAACTTCTGTGTGCTCTTTCTATTTTAAATGATTTGGTATATCGTATATTAAAGCGATTATTACTAGTAGTTGCCCATAATCATACTAAAATCTCTTTCATAATCTTCGAAATATCATTTGCTATAACTATAACTTTATGACATTAAATTGCTACTAGTATAAGAAAAAGACTACCATAGTTCAAGTTGTCTTCATAAAAGCAAGACAACTTATTTCTTATGGAAATTACTCATGATGAGTGAGTATGACAAAGCTAAAATCCCCAATAAACTATAACCATTCAGTAACTATCTATGATATTTCAACCTTCAAAGCCATCAAAAACTTTTAACATAATTCCTCATAAAAATACGCATTAACCTCGACACAAAATATTCACTGAAGACGTAAACAAGGCATTCAGAAGCGAAGTGAAAATGAAATGAAAATCGCTTAAAGAAAAGCTCGTAAGAAAATGTTTAAGCATTTTGTATGCAAATCAAGCAAACGATTTTGTTTGTTGATTTTCACGCATGTGAAATGCAGAACCTTTTTGCCCCATTTCCAAGACAATGGCCAGTCTGCGTAGTTATGCAAAGTTGGCAAGAGAAACCATGTCACAAGACGGAAAACTGCACAACAACAACAACAACAATAACGGCTACAAAATGCTAATGGGAAATGTTTCACTCTTGGCTAATTATTGTGGCCTCTTAATCTACTCAACTATGCAGAAAACTGTTTTCCTGCCGCCATCACCGAAACGGGCCGGAAAAAACACGCAGAGACCAAAAGAAGTGCTGGAAGATAATTTAATCGTTAAACATCAGAAACAAACAAAACTGTTCTAACATTTAGTAATAATTATGACGATGCTGATGTGCAACAGAGCAGAAATCTTTGTAAGAATAACGTTATGATATTACCTTCGAAGTTTCAGGGGTCTAAAATAGGGACATATTTACCTCTTTAAAAATTTTAGTAAAATAAAGCCGAAAAGATTTCAAAATGAAGAAACAAAATTAGGAGGCAGATAATACAAATGCTTTAAGAATTTTCGGAATATGCATGATCGTATTCTCATATGCCACTTCTACTCTCCTGACTCATAACGGATCTTCGTCTGATATCGGTAAGGACCCAACGAAGCATATGCGCGGTCTATTTTGTCTACCAGTATAACCTTACCTAACCTAATGCCAGAGAAAAGACAACAGCTGTCTATTTCGGAACCAAAGAGATTAATGAAATACCATTGGTTCAGATTCTTATGGTAGGAAAGATTATAGTTATATAACGAGGATCATTTCCCGCCTCTGTAAAGGTAAATAGTGTCGCAGATGAGTTTTTGTCGTAGTATAACAAATTTTTTTTAATAGCTCCGAGGATCATTTACCACGATCACCCATCACCCCCCTCCCATCCTATAAAGGTACATATGTACATATATATATATATATATACAGTGTCACAGATGACTTTTTGTCATAGCATAACCGTAGTCTAGATTATCACAATTACCGTAAACTGTCACTAACTGTGACACATACACATTGTGCAGCTCCTGGCTCTGACCCCAAGACAGAATTCAACAGATAATACACATTCGAAGCATGTTCCCATTTAGCGTGAGCATTCTTATGAGCACCAGACAGCTTGCCTAATTGTTGCTCGGCGGAAAAAACAACCAACTTCACGCTACCCAGACACTAAGCACAGCTGTCGTGTCGTCTCTCGGACGCACAGCGCGACAGACAAATGAGGAGTGCTTTCTTTTAATTGCTTTAAATAACAAAAAATACCATGGCTGGTAGTTGTGATACTTCTGCATACGCAGACCATTCCGAAAACCTAGAGATCATATCAAAGAAAGTGTTAAAAACGAAAGTTTCTTTATTGTGGGCAATTTACATTCTAATGTAATCATATAATTTATCAGCAGCTGATTTTAATGCTTTCTTTCTTTTTCCTTTATTCATAACTGTTTGTAGTGAAAATTTACATTTTCATAATAGTCGAAATGTTCTCGTGGAAATGGGTTAAGTAGCGTTGTGGTAGCCGCCACCACTATCGATGTAACAATGTAGCTATTTACAATAGATTAGTGTAAAGTCAACGTAGCTCTGGTTCTGGCTCTGCCTTGGCATTGCATGTTGAAACATAACTGTTGGTTGGTTGTTTTGGCATAAGCGATTAATTTGATTAATTATCTTCCGAAGCATCGCTTGTAAAATGCTCGGTTACCACTTATTAACATAATTCTGCATTGAGCCGTGATGGCGCATTGTAGCTGTGAAAAGATTTGACAGACAAATAATTGCGATGTGTATTTTTGAGAAATGCAGCCCTGCGGGATGTATTTGAAAATTGGGTCAATACTGGCATACATACTGGCATATTTGAAATTTACAAAAATATGTGTAGAACATGATATGCGCAGCGAGTAGAAAGCTTCCAGTTGAAAAAAAAGCTATCCAGTATGCATGCTGGAGGCATGCCTAGGAAGGTCAGCAGGCCTGCTCACCTCCATACCCGCTTGTATCTTTTTTCTATAGGCATGTCCTAGGACGGCATGCCTGCCAAATGAACTGCCGTAGCAGCAATGCTGCATGCATCTCATGGAAGTGATGTGGCAGGTCAGATATGAAAAAAATAATTAAAAAATAAAGAAATTCTTTTTATAAGCTTTCTATTAACTTCACTTTGCGCGGTATGTCGTCAAATCTAGTAATCAATTTTTCACCCACTTCCCGACTACTTAGAGATCTGAAACTTTGCATACATGCCTAATCTAGAGCCCAATACATGAATCAATAAATTTTATGGGCGTAGGATAAGGGGCGTGGCACTTTTTTATAAACTCCAGATTTGTGTATAACTTTAGAACTACACATCACACATCAATGAATCTCGGTAGGAACTTACTACATATCCATATCTTTTTACTGAGAAAATAAGGCGGGCACTGGATAAGGGGGCGTGGCACCGCCCATACAAACCAAACTTTTGATCTCGATTAGCTTTGGAACTAAAGGTCATGCAACATTGAAATTTCGTATGCAGTCGCCTCTTGGATGCGTCGTCCCACTGGTAAAATTTTATGGGCGTAGGATAAGGGGCGTGGCACTTTTTTATCAACTCCAGATTTGTGTATAACTTTAGAACTACAAATCACACATCAATGAAATTTGGTAGGAACTTACTACATATCCATATCCTTCTACTGGGAAAATAAGACGGGCAGTGGACAAGTGGGCGTGGCACCGCCCATACAAACCAAATCGTTTATATAGAATAGCTTTGGAACTAAAGGTCGTGCAGCATTGAAATTCCGTATACAGGCCCCTCTTGGATGCTTCGTCCCACTGGTAAAATTTTATGGGCGTAAGACAAGGGGCGTGGCACTTTTCAAGCAACTACACTCTTGGGCTTCAGTTTATAATTATAGGTACACCACACATCAATGAAAAACGATAGGAACTTACTTGCCGCGCCCTGCTGGCAAAATAGCAACAACTCACCGCGTCACAAATATGCCACGAATATTAGGGTCGATCACTGCCGTATTATTTGTTAAATTGAAGATATGACATGACGATAGGAAACACTGTGAATACCCTAAATATTGTGTACTGCTCTGCAAGTTTTAAATTCTTTTTGTGAAAAATTTCAGAGCTCTAAAATTGAATTTATGGAAGACTAAAAAGTAGAAAATAAAATTATATAAAAAAAAACTTTTTAAAAATAAGCTTTAATTTATTTAATGTACTAAAAAGTAGAAAATAAATTGTTTTTAAGTCACCTGTATCTTGCTATCAATAAATGCTTGTGCGCTCAATATCCATATTCAAAATATCTTTCATTACTAGAATCTATTTGCAAAAAATTATTTAAATAAAATATTGTGGTAACTGTTTGACAAATATTGAACACATGAGCGCCCCAAGCTTTTATGGATAGCAAGATACAGGTGACTTAAAAACAATTTATTTTCTACTTTTTAGTACATTAAATAAATTAAAGCTTATTTTTAAAAAGTTTTTTTTATATAATTTTATTTCTATTCTAGTTTCGGAGAATTGCCAATTCATCGCAAGAAGTGGCGCCGCGCAAAGAAATACATAATTTGAAAACAAATTCCCTATATATTAGATTTTATATAAATATGTACCTCTATTACATTTTATGTGCCTTGACTGAGAATTGAACCCGGGCCTCCCGTATAAGCAACCAAGTGGCTCATTCACTGATCCAACGTGACGCGTAGGCTTTGGTTGCTTAAAATTAACCAGAATGAGAAAATTTTTAAAATTTCTAAAAATAAACTTTTGAAATTGACAACAAAATTATAACCCGCCACATCCCTTCCATCGACATGCCTTCCTTGTTTTTCAACTGGGCTATTATCCATTTTCAGTTATATTTTTTAGGAAATATTTTTTTACATAAAAAAATTTTTCTGCAGACAGGGCTCACTTACATTAGAAAAATTTATCTGTGAAGTATATACATACATATAAGGAGTATTCACAATCTGTTGCAAATGCATTTGCAAATGTTCTGTTTTTGTGATGGCATCCGGTGGAAAAATATTCTGCATTTGCAACTTTGCAAGGCCATTTGCACCATTTGATCGTGAAAACCCCTATAGTCACCATATTTTTAATTGCATAATAATAATAATCTGAAGATAATTGAAATACCAATATGTACTCCCTACTTGTTTTATAAAAGTGGCAACATTCAGACAAGAACCCTTCCATTAATATGCAAGAATATCTAAGCGTATGCATGTGAATAAATGTTTGCCATCACCTTTAATTCATACCAACAACTACATACATATAATAATCAGTGCAGTAGCAACAACTCACCTGCTCATCAATTGGACAACCACGTTCATCCAACAATTGTTGCGTTGATTCCCCAAGGCCGTCCAGCGCCGCACAATCAACAACACGCACGCCCATTTTCCCCGGCACAATGGCGCGCACCGTCAGCGTCGTAGCCTGACCCACTTCCACAGCACCAGAACCGTCTGGTCCACCCAATTCCAACCAGATACGCACGCGCGGTGTAGACGTTGTAGTCGTTGTGGATTGTTGTTGTAGCTGTTGTGACTGTTGTGTCTGCGCTTCATTGGTGCTGTCCGCAGTAGCAGCATTGCCAATGTTTTTGCGGTTTAGTTGGCTATCATCCAATGTGCGCATGCGTCCATTTCTAAATGCACAGGAAAGAAGAAAAGGAAGACCAATGTCATGAAAATTTAAGAGAAGAAATAGTTTAGAGTTTGTGAAGCTTTGGACCTATCGCCAACACAGAGATAGGCTAGTATTTCAGGCCGCAGTGACTAGAAGACTGGAACCCTTTTCCGACGTACAACATAAAACTAGTATTTCAGAAAAGCCCACACTCGCACACATGCTCACCCCACCGCAAGGCTCCAAAATGGTCTACTTACCTATAGCTTTCTTTCATTTCCATCTGCTGGTTCTCCTGCAACATGGAGGCCATCGGCGACGTCATTACGCTCATGCCCATGGCATTCAATGGCACTTTACAACGCATCGTACGCAAAATATCGGAACTCTGGCGCAACTTCAGCTCCGTTTGTAGCATGACACGCACCGAGAACTCCATGCCTTGGGCGCGTGGCTCCGCGCGCACGCCACAACCCGAGGTGGGCAGGCGCAAGGTGATGTTCGAGTGCGACGAGCCGCGCGCACGACACTCCAAGGGGAAGTCCTTGGCGTAGAGCAGACCGCGGAAGCCGTGATTCAATTCGAGCTGCAGCTCGAAGAAGTCACGCGTGCAGTTGGTGCGCGCCGACACGATCTTGTAGCGATTCTTCTGCAGCGCATCAGAGCCGTGCGCGTTGGCGGCAGTTTCCGTTTCTTCCGCTTCCGTCGGATCTGGCGCTTCCGCCGACGATTGCGCTGCACGGGAAGTGCCAATTTCATTTTCACTCGCTGCAGCAGCGTCGTCGGTCTCCGCTCCGTCATGCCGCTGCTGATACATTTGAGGCGACGCGGCAAATGGGCCACTTGTCAGCAATGTGGCTTCTGAAGATGAGACTAACGGTAGCGGAGTTGCCAGCGGTGTAGGTGTTGCTGCTGCGGGTAAGGTTGTTGCTGTTCTGGTTGCCCAAACAGCATGACATAAAAATTGCTGATGTACTAACAAGATAAGCAGCAATTGCTGTTGCAAACGCCAACAACAACAACAACTACGCCACGAGAACGTGTTGTGCCGCATTCTTGGCTTGTCTTCTGTGCTTCCTCTCTTTCTGTTGCTGCTGCTGCTTCTTCTGCTTTCGTACTGCCACTGCCGTTGGCGCGTTTACGAGTTATTACAGCTGTGCAATGTGGCAATTACAGCAACAGTTGCTGCGGCGTGTGCTTTACAGTTGTTAGTGCTTCCTCTTCAATTTTTGTTTACAATATTTTATTGCTATAATAATTTTGTCAAGCGTTTTAAATGCTCATTTCTTACTTGATCGCCTTTTGGACAGCGCGAATATCGGAATATCGCATTGATTGGATTTGCTTTTAGCGACGGCGACGGCGGCAGGTGTTGCGGTTGCCGGCAGTCTACAGCTGTAAATAATTTGACATTTTAAAAATTGAAGCATGAAACTAATCACACAATATACATATTACAAGATGTATTAACTTATGCTATATATAGTACGAAAAGATTATAAATACATATATACATATATCGACGGCTCCACTCAGGAACGGGCCAAACCAACTTTAAATTATCACTGGTGTGCTGTTCTCTTTTTAAAAATTATTTCTTCATACCTAGGATATTCTTTAACAAAGTTAACTATGTAGTTATCGCATAGACGCTGTCGCCGATGATGGCAAGCCAAGGCCAGAAAGTAGAAAGTGGTATTTAGAATCTAGCAACCATTGACCTATCAAGTTGATCGGACACTTCATTTTCGTATACGAAGAAGGCTCCGGTACCCAAAGAAGTTGCCTAACTATATACTAGGTATAAGCTTGACAAAGAATGATACAGATCTAAGAAGAGATCTCAGATCTCATGTACATTTTCTGGGTACCCAAAATTTTAAGTCTCACAAGTGTCATGTTTCTAGCCTTTTTAGCACTCTGAGTGTGTCTATATTCTCTACGCGCACAAATTACAGAATGACAGCTAATTTGTTTAAATGCTATGCTTTCTAAATTTCAGAGAGAGGAGCAGCCATCTTTTAATTACAAACTTTAGTCTTTCTTTTTAAGCAATTTTCTAACTAATTTCCAAGTGAAATTGTCTGATTGAGCTATTTGAATTTTAAATTACATATGCTGACCTTTCGGAACTTAAGGAAACTAACAATCAGTTCCCTTTTAAGTTTATGCAACAAGTTAGTAATTAAAATCGAATTATTTAAAATGGCATAATTTAAAAGTTTAACAAGCTTCATTTACAAAGAGCTTACTCACAATTGGTCCCATAAAATTTTGTAAGACATGCAAATTAAGCACACTGAAGTGAAAAAACACTAAATTAAAGCATCTGCATATATTGAAATCTTGGCCCCCAATGCGCTCCTCCTTCAGACCACTAACAATGGCCACTAACAGACAAAAATTCCACAAGCAAACAATCAGTTTGTCAATGACAAGCCATCATGACTTATTGCAGGCTGAAGGTGGGGAACGGCAGTACAAAGTAATACAAAATGTAGTTAAGAAATGCGAGCGCATTTTAAAGTTGGCCATTCGTATTGTTGTTGGCGCGAGACAGATACAGAAGAGCTGATGTCTCAAATTTTTGGCATCTCTGGGAAGAGGCGCAGTTTCGATTTAAATTTAAATTACATTGCCACAAAATAGAGCGTCTTTATCTGAGCTAGTTAACTGCAGTGAGCTTCTTCTCTTGTGTACAAAATTTTAATATGTGCGTATTTAAAATTCGATTGAATGCACATGCTGTTGTGAATGCTTTGCGTATTTTCACTTGTGTGCTGAATTTTACTCGGCAATATAATTCCCGCTTTCAATTTCCGTGTAAATCATATTGTATCCACTGAACTAGTTAATAGACTACTAAATCTACTCATTGCGACATTGACTGAAAAGTATCGATATACTGGAAGTATCAGAACAATAGTGTCGATGCTCTAAATATCGATGTTAGACCAAAAATCTCAGTGGGTTCAAAGTTAACTTTAATACATCTAGAATATGTCAACATGAAAACATAAGACATGCAGCGGAAGATAATAGCGGAATATGAAAATCTCATTAACGGCTTTAAATGGGATAGAACGCAGACGAATGTTTTGATAACCGTGTTGGAAAAATACACCGTTTTAAATTCAACCAAACATCCCGAATACCATAAGACTTCTAAGCCACTGTATTTACAATACAAATGGTGAAAAAAATTGCCATTTGTAAGCTTGGACTTAGTAAGACTGGATCCAATAAATCCAAAATTTAAGATTCATTTCAGCATTGTTTTTACATTGAGTTGATCTACCTTTCAACTTTTCATATAATTTCTGCTAATAAGCATTCCAACTTGAATGTGTCAGTAATCAAATTGAACAATGCACTAACCTCTGCTAGTTTGAATCCACAAAAACTCACTTAAATATTGCAACAGCAACAGCTGACAAGTGGGTCAAAAATGCATACACTTTGCGTAAGTCACTCTGCTAAACGAAAACTTTGCAAATATTCAATTATTTAACTTAGCCGTTCAAATATTTACTTCCCAAACAAAAGGCCAAACAAATAGACAAATATTTGAACGCATCAATATATCAATACGTAAAATCGTTTTATGGCGCTACATGTCTTTTCGAATTTGTGTGGAAAAAATAAAATCAATAAAAGCACAGATTGTTGAAAAAAGTTTGATAAAAGTAAATAAATAAATCAACAGCAAGCAGCAGCCTTTTAAATAAATTGTCAATGCTGGCACAGTGAGACAGTGAGATAACAAGTAAAATTGAGCAAAGCTTTTGGCTCTGCTTCCTCTTCCTCTACCCCGTTGCCCCATATTACGCATTCAATATTAGTAGCTTGTGAATGCCGAAATGTGAATGAGCATCAATGCTGCGAAATATAACCTATCAAATATGATTGTGATGCATAACGAACAATAACTACAACAACTGAAAGTGGAAATAAAATTAATATTGATTAGCGTACCAACTGCATAAGCCGCAGTCACAGCAAATGAAAGGCAGCGATTTTGTAATGCTCTTTCAAATACAACGCCTTTAAATCGATTACAATTATCGATTACTCTTACAAACATTTTCATTGTGTGTGTGGGCCATCATTTAACCGAAAATTTAAATGCAATCTCTGTAAAGTGAATTAAAATAAGGTCTATTAAAATTGCTCTCAATTTGGGTGTATGTAGCAATAAATTCGTAGCTTTATGCAGTTATTCATAGTTCCTCTGTGGGTCATCATGCCACCACGAATGCAGGCTATATAATAAACAGATCATAAACTTGTGCTCTCAAATCTTTATCAATTAATTGATTTTTCCAGCTATGAAAGTTAGTTAAAATGACTACAAAAAAGCAATAATTTCGAGCGACATTAAAAAACTAGACACCTTGTCATCTGATGCCTCTACTTACTACCACAATAACGCCTTCTTCTTCTTCTTTTTATTGGTTCAGCTAATTTCAGCTGTTGTAATGTTGTTATTTCAATTTTATGGATCTTATTTTATTTGCGCTCTTTTTTAATGGCTATAAAACGCTCGAGCTTTGAAAATTTTAATTTCTGTCCGGACCATTGTGACCGTTACAATGCGTCGTTGGCCGGGATTTGGCAACTCGCCTACAAAGCCGACAAATAAAATTACTTCAAGCTGAGAAATGTAAATTGAAAAAAAATTTATTAAAATTGAGAGTGGCAAGAGCCGGCGTTAAGTGGATGGAAAATAACCAAAGAAATAGTGACCGCAGTCAACGCAGCTGCCGAGCAGCTGAAGCTGAAGCTCAAGCAATTAGCATAGCCCAAAAAGATTACGAGCAATATTGTTAAATTTGTATTTGCATTGATTGCATTGATCATTTGGCGCCTTTGCTGCTATTGTTTTTGTTGTTTAGACGAGCATCTTTCGTAGCTGCGTTGAGCGAAGTTAACATTTGCATACATATGTATGTAATGTTATGTATGTATGGGTTTGTGTTTTAGGCATGCATAATTATGAGCTGCTATCAATCATATCAAGAGACTCACAGGACTATTTAGGCTAGCCCTAAAAGTTATTTATTTGCTCGATCAATTGCTACCAAATCCAAGATGTTAAAAACAACCAGAATTTGTTTGAAGCGTTTCCAAACCGTATTCGCTAAGGACCCAACAGGTTCTATGCGTGGCCATTTTAACATAACCTAAACCATAATCGAAAAGTGTACAACTTTTTAAATAATCTATAAAATAAATTTTTCGAATGTATGTAGTAAAGGGCTTTTATAACTATTACTTGCTAGTTTCTTTGATTTTTATTGTTATTTTGCTGCCTTTCTATTATTAGAATTTCAAACACACTTTCTTTTTCGCGCAATAATTTGTTATTGATTTAATTTTCGCTATACTTTGCACACGTTATTACATATTATCCCGACAAAATCCTTTTGCTCACACACACACTCGTAACACTTTCGACACGCACTTAAAAAAAGCCGCAACGGCATGTGTGCCATCAATTTGAAGTTAAAAGCAAGCAATTCGAAAACGAAACAAGCCCTAAATGCGTTTTTATTTGTGACATGGACGGTATTCGCCACTCGTTAAAGCACCGAAATGCCGTAAAGAAGGTAGATTAGGTGCAGACAGCTGGACGCACAACGAAAACGCAACTCGACGCTACCAAGTGTAAAACGATAATAAGACAACGGCGTGTTTGGAGCTTCTTCAGCGGCGCGTCTGGTTTGCGGCGTCTTTGGCAGACGACTTCATTGCGACCACGACTAACTTACAAGTTAGTTGCAGCAGCTCCAGCGTCAGCCACTAACGAGAGCGCAAAGCAGAGCGCGCATAAAATCCAGAGCGAAATTCCGTATGAAAAATCTCAAATAGTTGTGAAGACGCAGTGAAGGGGGGCAGTCGAAGCAATGCTAGTAGCGCCAAAAACCATGAATGAATGCGTTCGTGCGCGGCATGAATGGAACTGCCTAGTACGGCGTAGAGCTAAGCGAAAATGTGTAAAACAATTAAAAACAGAACCGGGCGCAAAATGAATAACCGTTAAATTGTAATATAGACAATGAAGTAGGCAAGAGGTCGAAGGGTGATGGAAATATTCTTTTGAAATCTTTCCTAAATAAATATTTGTTGGTTATAAAAAGTGCTTAAAATTGTTTGAATTGCCCGCCCCCATACCTGCGTACGCCCATGGCACCATGGCTATGCCACAATTGGGTAATTGCCGTGTGCATATAAAAGCGGTGCTTCCACAGTCAACATGCTACCACACTTTCCCCCCAACCCACCTGTGACGTCTTGATAGCAGCAACTACCGCCGCCACCAACTACTTCCGAAAATGTTAAGCGCTGCAAAGTGTTTAAGTACCGCAATGAACAGTAGCGAGAGAGAGGCAAGGGGAAGTCGCCGTCATACTACAGGTAATTTTTCATTTTAATGCGTTCATTGCACGGCAAAAAATATTAAAAAGATATTACTGGTGCTGAAACATATTTCAGAAAATGTATTAACCTGTTATTACGGGTACTTGTAAAACATTTCGAAATTTGTCAGAAGAAACTTTTCACTTCACCGCTGAATATATGTATTTATAAAACTAGCATTTAAAAAAATGTATAATAGCATTCCTATATTTTTTTATTATTTCCCTTTTTCCCTTTTGCTCCCTCCGAAAGTTTTCTTTAAAAAATTCGGTCTCTTTAACTTGATGTTGTATTTATATTTATTTTGCATGTAGTTCTCTATTCTTTTTTATCTACATATATATTATATAAAGCTATCATACACATATGTTTATAAAAACTATTATTTACAATAAACTAATCATAAGTTTTCGACCTCATAAAGAACAATGTCTCGTTGAACATGTTCCTCTGTCACCTGCTGTAGCAATAGCTCTTGCGATATGTACTCCACCTGCTGCAGCTGTTGTTCTGCCGCTACCAAATACTCCTTTGTAAATTCCTCTTCTTCATCCACCGGCAACTGCTCCAATTTCACCACAGGCAAGACATGTGCTTCTTTACTCCCCGGCTGTATGAAACACCCCACTTCTTGCTGCTCCTCGCCTCGCTTGTATTTTTCGCGGCACTGTAATGAGCGTCGATGCGCATCGAAGTAGTCTATGTGCGTGAAACCCAGGCCGCAGGCCCGGCATTCGAACAGCGATTGATTCAGATGCGCATCCTTGCGGTGTTGCGCAAGCTTGTGTGTGTCTCGGAAGCGCTGATCACAGAACGGACAATCTAGCTGTCGACGATCGCCCAAGTGCACATTGCGCACATGTTCCTTCATGGCGTAGTTGCGCAGAAAGCGCTTGCCACACTGTTCACATGCAAAGCGCCGCTTCTTCTCGTGCACCAGCAGCCGGTGATTGGTCAGCGAGGTATTTTGTGCGAAGGTTTTGCCACACTGCTCACATACATGCTCTTTAGCCCAGTGACGCCGTTGCTGATGCACACGCAAGTCCTGTTTGGTGCAGTAATACAGTTTGCAGGGCTCGCACACGTACGGCCGTATGCCCATGTGGCGCCGCGCGTGTCCAGCAGCATAGGTGCGTGAAAAGAAGTCATCATCACAATAAATGCACATGAAACGCTTGGTGCCTGGTTTAAGGTGCGTTTGCAAGTGGCCATTTAATTTGGATCTGTGCATTACATCCGGACAGATGCCGCATTCCACGGGAAGCTTTTCATCGTCTGCATCGGTGCCGCACATGGAGAACTCTACAATAGGCGCACCGTCCTCCTTATCGTAGTCCACGATTTCAGCTACCAGGCTGTCATAAAGCAGAAAACGGCGTGGCCCTGTGTGCATGGACGCAACTTTCCTGCGCTTATGCGGTGGGGAAGACGGAATTTCCTTAACTGCTGTCACTAATGGATGTTGCTCTTCAACAACTATATTCTCATCAACATCTTCCTGCGCCAACGTCTCATTTTCCTCCCCTTCTACTATGTACCCCATATCGTTATGCACGACTACCTCATCTGGGAATTGCTCATCTCCATTAAACAAATGCCCATGCTTTTTTGGTGTCGCACCTTCAGCCTCTTCCTCTTGATATATAGTGCGCAGTTCGTACTCTATCAAATCACTAAATTCGTCTGCGGCTTCACTCATCTTTCAATTAGAAACTTTATTTATTTTTCTTCTTTAAGGAAGAAATCGCGTTCCTGGCGCTCGATAAGTTTACTTCTTCTTCTTTAGCACCATACAACCATTCATAATAGGGATGTCATACTGAGAAAGCGGCATTCACCATGAGCGCTAAAATGTCTATAGAATGGGTATTATTATCGAAGCAACCTAATTTTTCCAAAGAAACGGTATAACAATATGTATATACATATATATTACATATATATAACATATAGAATAGAATCAAAGTTTTGTCGATAAAACAAACTATATATAGAGAGAGATATTACCTGCTTGCGCATCTGCGATTAGTGGGTACTCGGGTACTCGAAAACGTCAACGCTCTCATCAACTGTCAACACATCATTGTGAATATGCAATATATTCTGGCTGGCCTTGTTTGTGTGGCGACGCTTCGCACGTAAAATAGTAAAAAATAAATTGCAAAATATTCGTAGTCAAATCTTGTCTGACAAATTTTGAGGCAAAATGTGCGACGCTGGTGCGGAAGACATCGATGAATTCATTGTATATGAATTGACCAAGGAAGAAGAGGACGATGTGATTGAACAGGACGACGAAGGCATGGACGACGAGTGTCTAGTAGTGGAAGAACTCGAAGAAAATCCAGAGCAAATAGAACAAATTGTTGAAGAAGAAGAAGAAGAGCTGGAGGAAAAGCACTATGTACTGTCGACCCCGATAATAGGAGAGGAGGACAATCCACAATATGCGCAAATTGCTGAAGTTGAACTGCAACAGCCGCAGGAGTTTATCGAAGCGCAAGAACACGACGATGAAAATGTTGTGGAATATAAACCAATAATCTCGATAGGTGTACCAAAAGGACCTAAACGTTATCTGCTTTTCGACGAACTGATCGCCTCCATTGTAGACTACGACTTGGACAACACTCCCATTGTGGAGTTTTCCATGTCCGGTCTGGAAGCAGACGAGAAACTACCCGTCGAATGTGGCATTTGTCCAGATGTCATGCATAAAGTCAAGTTGTCCAAACACTTGAAAACACATCAAGTGCCAGGCACAAATCGCTACCAGTGTATATACTGCGAGGAAACATACAAAGACTACAAGTATCTGGCCGGGCATGCACGCCGTCACATGGGCATACGACCGTATGTCTGTGAGCCGTGCAAGCTGTATTTCTCCACCAAACAGGACCTGCGCGTGCACAATCAGCGTCGACACCAAGAAAAGGAGCACATCTGCGAAATTTGCGGCAAGACATTTGCACAAAACACACAGCTAAAACGTCATCGCGAGTCCACACATGAGAAGAAGCGGCGCTTCCAATGTGACCACTGTCCCAAGGCGTACTATAAAAACTTTGCGTTGCAGGAACATGTGCGTGGCGTGCACATGGGCAATAGACGTATGCTGGTGTGTCCGTTCTGTGGCATGCAGTGTCGTGATGCGCATAAAATGGCGCGACATCGCAAAGAGCTTCATCTGAACCAAAAACACTACGAGTGCCACACCTGCCAAGAGGAATTTACCGACATCAGCTACTTTGACGCACACAAACGTTCGATACAGTGTCGCAATAATACACGGCGAAAACTGGAGGAGGAAGAGCAGCAAGTGCAGCAGCAGCTGGAGGAGCACGTAGTGTACGAAATCACATTAGACAGTAACGAAACCAATTGATACTTGACTTCTCCCACTGCAGCAACGACACTACTTTCCAAAAAACGTTTACTTAGTACCATAAAGAATGCGTTATCGTCAAAGAAGCCACTTCCCTAATACCCTTGTGTATGACTATCTAACTGGCGGTTTTAAGTTGTTTATCAGTTATTTGACATAAATTTTTATAAATAAAATAGAAATTGATTAATATTGGGGCACGTGTATTTCTCTCCTTGTTTTCACAGCATTAAAAGCAACCGAAGGTGGTTTTGGTTAATGAGTAGTCGATGAATATTTCTTCCAACAGCTTCACTACTGGTGATGGATATCGCCTTATTATGCCATGACGATCAATTACGCTTACATATATAACCTCAAATTCCCCTATCAAGCATGGGAACTAATCGATAGCGAATGCACCCAGCCCAGCAATAACAAAATACAAATATAATATTTCCATTTGAATTTTCAAATTATGAGCCTGTTTATATATTAAAATGCACCACTAACAAGTTAAAAGAATTTTTGTCCTTTCCTTTCAACCCTGCAGCGATTCAGGCCATAACGCAACTATTGTGAATGCTACCCTGTGTCTGTCCATGCAAGAACAAATTAAACGGAGCACGGCATTCCAGCCAAGCAGAAACTGAGCAGTGTTGGACGAGAATTAAAAGTATCGAAGCTATAAATTCCAGATTTTTAATGAGTAGCACTCTCTTGCAACACCAAGCGCTGAGGAAGAGGCACAACTTCGAGCTGGAAGCGGACGATAGCTATGTGGGACTCTGCGGCGAGATTTACATTACAAAAAAACGCTATGTGGTCTTCCACTGTGGCCTGTGCAAAGAGAAATATGGCGAACTGAAGAGGTACCTAAGACACATCTCCCGACACTATGCGAACTACAGCCAGTGGATAGACAGCACAGCCGAGATTGCATCGGATACGAAACACGCTGATACACAAAATGATACGGGCGCAGATCCCCTGACAGCAGTAGACGATGGAGCAGAAAATTATGAATTTTTAATAGAGGAGGATCGAGAAGATGAAAATAATGAAGATGTTTTAGTGACAGAAGCGGATTCAATGGAGGATGCACTAGAAGAGGCGCTATTGACAGTGCTTGAAATAGAAACAGCTGAGCAAGCGGCAAGCGCTTTAAATGAGCTAACTGTAACAGAGATTGTGGATAATGGATTGGAGAATGTGACAAAGGTTGACAGAAACGAAGTGGAGAGCCATAATAGTGTGAAGGTAATTACCGGGATAAACAAATAACAGTAAACAGAAAAAAACGGTTTCCTATACCATCTAACGTCTTACCCCTATTTTTTTTTAGCAGAACAAAAGCACTCCCCACTCAGAGCACAAACGGTCGCTGAGAAAACGACAGAAGCCCCCGAATATCAACGCATCGCCAACAAAAGAACGTAGATGTGAACAATTAATTAAGTTAGAAATACGTTCAAAAGCCGAGAATACTGTTGATGAAGCTGCCGCTGATAAGGATGTCAAAAAGTTACCTACCGATGTGGAGTATGAGCGTAAATTCAAATGCGATATTTGCGGCTTTGCCTTTAAGGAATTATTTAATTTGCGTGCTCATATGCGCCGCCACACCGACCCAAAGCATTACAGTTGCACGGTGTGTCCGAAACAATTTTACACACGCTCCGAATTGGCCGTACATCAGCGACGTCATACTGGTGAGCGACCCTTCACGTGCGAGCAGTGCGGTTTGTGCTTCATTAGCGCCGGTTCATTGCACGAGCATCAAAAGCGGCACAGCAACCGGCGACCGCACAAATGCCCGCAATGTGACAAGTGTTTCTACGACAGTTACTTGCTTAAAAAGCACTTTGTGACACACACGGGGGAGCGCAATTTCGTCTGTAAGACCTGTAACGCAAGATTTAACCTCCAAAGATCTCTGCATATGCACATGAAAGTTCACGCAAACTTGAAGGAGTACGTGTGCAGCATTTGCCAGCAGGGCTTCAATCAGCTACCGGGCCTTCACTCGCACATAAGGAACAAGCATAAAGTGAAGACGTAACTTTTAAAATAAACTCGTCGGTGGGAGAAGCGTACGGAGTAGTGGACACAGCTCCATGTGGCAGTGCGATATACTGAGAAGCTAAGGCATCAATTATCCAAATTTACTTGCTTTTTTAAATACTTGCAACGGATAATTTGTTATTTTGAACATATGTACAATAAAAGAAGACATTAGGTACGTTCGTAAATGCAGTAAATTCGTGCAGTGACAGTAGCAGTGCAGCCAACTTCAGTTGTCACTGCCCGCTGATTTCGTTTGCAGGTTGGTTGCATTAACGAACGCGATTCAGGATGGATATTTTGGTTAAGGCATTAATTGATAATTGCGAAACTCGAAGTGAGAGTCTTTTAATGAATTTCAATAAAGAAAGGGTAAAACGAGTAAAAGAGAGATGTGTCGTGCTAAAAACCTAGCTGAAAAAGACAAAAAGACCGATCCCGAAAGTAAATAATAACTTTAAAACAATAAAAACCTATCCAGATGATGTATTCCATCTTTATACAAGATGACAAACAAATTTTGATCCATTTATAATAAATTGTTCTACGTTTCCATTTCGTGTTTTGCAAACGGCAACAGTAGGATAATGACTGCGAAAACTGCAGAAATTTGTCACTGCGGTGCCAAGCCGTAGCATTAACGAACGCGTTGCACGCAACAGTATTGCGCCATTTTGCTTTTACGAACGCGTTGCTTTGCAGTGCAACCGCTGGGTTGCATTTACGAACGTACCTTATCCTACTGTTGCGGGTTGCAGAACACGAAATGTAAACGTAGAAAATGTATTATAAATGGATAAAAATTTGTTTGTTATCTTGTATAAAGATAGAATACATCATCTGGATAGGTTTTTATTGTTTTAAAGTAATTATTTACTTTTGGGATAGATCTTATTTTCTTTTTTAACAAGGTTTTTACCACGATATATCTTTTTTTTACTCGTTTTACTCTTTCTTTATTGAAATTCATTAAAAGACTCTCACTTCGAGTTTCGCAACTATCAATTAATGCGTTAACCAAAAATTCCATCCTGAATCCCGTTCGTTAATGCAACCAAAGTTTCTGCAGCCAACCTGCACACGAAATCAGCTGATCGGGCAGTGAGAACTGAAGTTGGCTGCACTGCTACTGTCACTGCACGAATTTACTGCATTTACGAACGTACCTTATTATGTTTTCTGGTTACGGCCTGAATCGCGCCCTTATCGTCTTATCGTATTTGAACGCTCGATTAGCTTGTATATACCAGCTAAAAGACTACATACCGAGCCTTCTTTACATTTACTGTAGTTTATCATATTTATTTGTCTCGGGAATTTCGGAATTTGTCTTTGGAATATAAATTTATTTATAATTTATTGATGATGTCGTGTACGGCGAAAACGTGCTTAAAATCTCGCTATTCGTACATTTTTGTAAGGGAGTTCCCATGAAGACAAAAAAATTGTCAAATCATAAGAGCACTGTCAGTTTGTATAAAAATTTTCAACGTTAAGCTACCTCTCTTTTTTTAACATACATATGTAGTTTTCTTTTCCTTTTAAAAAATAGGTACGTTCGTAAATGCAACCTAGCGGTTGCACTGCAAAGCAACGCGTTCGTAAAAGAAAATGGCGCAATACTACTGCGTGCAACGCGTTCGTTAATGCAACGGCTTGGCACCGCAGTGACAAATTTCTGCAGTTTTCGCAGTCATTATCCTACTGTTGCCGTTTGCAAAACACGATATGGAAACGTAGAAAATTTATTATAAATGGATCAAAATTTGTTTGTCATCTTGTATAAAGATGGAATACATCATCTGGATAGGTTTTTATTGTTTTAAAGTAATTATTTACTTTCGGGATCGATCTTTTTGTCTTTTTCAGCTAGGTTTTTAGCACGACACATCTCTCTTTCATTCGTTTTACCCTTTCTTTATTGAAATTCATTAAAAGACTCTCACTTCGAGTTTCGCAACTATCAATTAATGCGTTAACCAAAAATTCCATCCTGAATCCCGTTCGTTAATGCAACCAAAGTTTCTGCAGCCAACCTGCACACGAAATCAGCTGATCGTGCAGTGAGAACTGAAGTTGGCTGCACTGCTACTGTCACTGCACGAATTAACTGCATTTACGAACGTACCTATAATGACTGCGAAAACTGCAGAAATTTGTCACTGCGGTGCCAAGCCGTTGCATTAACGAACGCGTTGCACGCAGTAGTATTGCGAAATTTTGCTTTTACGAACGCGTTGCTTTGCAGTGCAACCGCTGGGTTGCATTTACGAGCGTACCTGTAATTCCATATTATGCCATAACAATTGTGAATGTGATCCATAAGTGATTGCCAATGCAACAACAAATGTAAACATAAAGCGCTGATCAGTCACCGCGTATCTTTTGTGAGCGGAATTAATCGTAACGGCAAAATTTGGGCCGTTCAGTGAAAATCGTATCGCAGCTGTGGCTCTTGCACGTTTCTGTTTTGGTTATTGCTGCCGTGCTGCCATATAGTTTCGTGCACAAAGAAAGCACGCTGTTCATTTTGCTTTTGGGGTTAAATTTTACATTCTTTATAAAATCTATGGCACAGAATTATATAAATTTTTATATATATTTATTGTGGTCTACTTTTAAGAATTTATAATAGCAATAATAATCCGGTTTTAGTTCTAAATTAAAATCGAAGAGCAGTGGCAGCGCTGATTTTAGTACAAAGCAATGTCCGCGCTTTAAGCGCTGATCAGTCACCGCGTATCGTATTTAATCGGCGCGCAGACAAAACCTACCCTACCCAAGCTCATACATGCGCACGCTCATTGCGTATTTAATCGGCGCGTAACGCAGAAATTATAAAGCGCTGTTCAGTCACCGCGTATCTTTTGTGAGCGGAATTAATCGTAACGGCAAAATTTGGGCCGTTCAGTGAAAATCGTATCGCAGCTGTGGCTCTTGCACGTTTCTGTTTTGGTTATTGCTGCCGTGCTGCCATATAGTTTCGTGCACAAAGTAAGCACGCTGTTCATTTTGCTTGTGAGGTTAAATTTTACATTCTTTATAAAATCTATGACACAGAATTATCAAAATTTTTAGATATATTTATTATGGTCTACTTTTAAGAATTTATAATAGCAATAATAATCCGGTTTTAGTTCTAAATTAAAATCGAAGAGCAGTGGCAGCACTGTTTTTAGTACAAAGCAATGTCATTCTCTCATCCTCTCTGAGCATCAGAGCAGACGTAAACGTGTGAGAAAAACCAATTTGGGTTATAATTTCTGCGTTACGCGCCGATTAAATACGCAATGAGCGAACGCATGTATGAGTTCGGGTAGGGTAGGTTTTGTCTGCGCTCCGATTAAATACGATACGCGGTGACTGATCAGCGCTTAACCCAAATTGGTTTTTCTCACACGTTTACGTCTGCTCTGATGCTCAGAGAGGATGAGAAAATGACATTGCTTTGTACTAAAAACAGTGCTGCCACTGCTCTTCGATTTTAATTTAGAACTAAAACCGGATTATTATTGCTATTATAAATTCTTAAAAGTAGACCACAATAAATATATATAAAAATTTATATAATTCTGTGCCATAGATTTTATAAAGAATGTAAAATTTAACCCCAAAAGCAAAATGAACAGCGTGCTTTCTTTGTGCACGAAACTATATGGCAGCACGGCAGCAATAACCAAAACAGAAACGTGCAAGAGCCACAGCTGCGATACGATTTTCACTGAACGGCCCAAATTTTGCCGTTACGATTAATTCCGCTCACAAAAGATACGCGGTGACTGAACAGCGCTTTATAATTTCTGCGTTACGCGCCGATTAAATACGCAATGAGCGTGCGCATGTATGAGCTTGGGTAGGGTAGGTTTTGTCTGCGCGCCGATTAAATACGATACGCGGTGACTGATCAGCGCTTAAAGCGCGGACATTGCTTTGTACTAAAATCAGCGCTGCCACTGCTCTTCGATTTTAATTTAGTACAAAAACCGGATTATTATTAATATTCATTCATAAAAGTAGACCACAATAAATATATCTAAAAATTTAGATAACTCTGTGTCATAGATTTTATAAAGTATGTAAAATTTAACCTAACAAGCAAAATGAACAGCGTGCTTACTTTGTGCACGAAACTATATGGCAGCACGGCAGCAATAACCAAAACAGAAATGTGCAAAAGAGCGACAGCTGCGATACGATTTTCACTGAAGGGCCCGAATTTTGCCGTTGCGATTAATTCCGCTCACAAAAGATACGCGGTGACTGATCAGCGCTTAAGACTTGCAGTGACCCGACCATAAAGCAGCGTTAGTGCCGACAAACAAAAATCAAAAGTGCAAAAATTCAAAATTGCAGATCCCCCGAAACATTATAATGTTTTTGTAAAATATGCAGAAATAAATAAATAAAAAATTACATCATCACATATTTACAATGAGTACCGCCCTCTCACAACACCAAGCGCCGAAGAAGAGGCATATCTTTAAGCTGGAAGCGAACGATAGCTATGTGGGAATCTGCGGTGAGATTTACATTACAAAAAAACTCTATGTGGTCTTCCACTGTGGCCTGTGCAAAGAGAAATATGGCGAACTGGGGCCTTACTCTGTATTTCGTTTCGAAAGTTAAGTTCCTTCGGAATTGCTTTCCTACTCGAATTTGAATTGGTACTCTCTAAAATATTAGAAACGAACAAAAATGCTGCCAAGTAAAATTTCTTACTTTCGGAATTTGTATTTATTTTTAGAAATGTCAAAAAATGGAAAATAAAAGTTTTTCCTATTGGAATTTTCGTCTGAGAACTCCAATGTACTTTTTTTTAGAAACGAACGAAAAATTTGTATTTTCTGTTGAAAATAAGATTGAAAAGAAGAAATTTTATTTGTGCAAAGAAATATAAGTTGGGAAAAAAAATATGACGAGTAACTTGAGCAAAGATTCTAAGGTATAAATTTAATATAATGGCTTAGAGCGATGAGAGGTTTAAGTGCAAATAATATTAAAATTCCTTTTTATTCATTGTGTGAAAAATTATCACCTGACGAAAGATGCCTTCATGTGTGTTCTAAACAAAACATCCACGCCGATTTGAAAACTCCATTCCTTAATAAAACTTGACACTACTTTGAAATTTCTTGCACAAGGAGGATATCAGTTTTAACATTTGCTTTTTCTTCGCAATTTTTAAGAGCTTCAATTTTTTCGTTCATGAACGATTTGAAAGACTGTTTCCAATTGCATAATATCCAACAAAAAAGAGTTAATAATGAATAGTATTTACCTCGCAGTTCATTTTGTGGTCGTTATTACAGGCAGTTAAACTCTAATCAAACTAGTAAGAAGGGCTGTATTCCTAAACGTACTTATGCAAAGCAGTGCCCAATGCTCTACTGATTTGTTTTCTGAGTGCTACTGCGATGCATTGCATAAATTGGGTTGGCACCACTTTTTAGTTTGGGAACGCACTTTATGCTCAACATTGCTTTCACAAAATGGAAATTGTAAAAAACTACATATTCAAAACATTTTTGCATTTCAGTAGCGAATAAATTCCCAGCAACGCTAAATTAATTGTAAAATTGAGAAAAGGGAGGCGAAGTATCTTGTTTGAAGTATCTCTGAAATTGCATTAGAATGCAGTATATTACATTGATAATAATAAAAATTATCATTTTTCTCGTATTTATATCAAAAAACACACATTGCAATAGTTTTAATTTGTTTTTCACCCTCAATATACCTAACGAAAAAAAATTCCGAAATTCGAAGGGATTTTCAGTTAAATTCAGAATACAGAGTACAGAATTTTCGACTTTCTAAATTTCTAATAATACATTCCGAAACTTGAAAATTTATTTCCTACTTTCGGATTACAGAGTTCCGATTTTCCGTTTCCGAACAATTTGACTTTCGAAACGAAATACAGAGTAAGGCCCCTGAAGAGGTACCTTAGACACATATCCAGACACTATACGAACTATGGCCAGTGGAAAGACAGCACAGCAAGGACTGCATCGGACACAGAACACGCCGAGACACAAAATGCATCAGAAGGAGATCTCCTGATAGAAAGTGCAACAGAAGACGTTGAATATTCGATGGAGGAAGTACTGAAAGCGGAAGAAATGGACGACGATGCAGTAATAGTGTTGGCAGAGAAAATAGAAGAAACCGCAGAGCTAGCGACAAACGCTGTGGAAGGGCCAAGAGGAACAGACATTGAAGATATAAAAATTGAGGACGTAATGGTTGGCAGAGACGAAGTTGAGAGCCGTATTATTGACAATGTAAGTGATTAAACAAATTAGTCCGAAGAAAACTCGAATTGTTCTACCAGCTTACGCCTTACACCGACTTTTTGCAGGGTAAAGGACACTCCTTCCACTCGAAGCAAGCTGCTGCTATGTGCAATCACACGCTTAGAAAATGTCACAACCGTACACATGCCAATGCCTCCACAACAAAAGGAAGCAACCGTGATCGGTTTATAAGAGCACATACACACTCGAAACTCGAGAATACTGTCACTGCCGCTGACGAGGATGCCAAACAGTTGCCCAACGATGCGGAGTATGAGCGTAAATTCAAATGCGATATTTGCGGCTTAGCCATCAAGGTACTATCGAATTTGCGCGCTCACATGCGCCGCCACACCGACGCAAAGCATTACAGTTGCACGGTGTGTCCGAAACAATTTTACACACGCTCCGAATTGGCCGTACATCAGCGTCGTCATACTGATGAGCGACCCTTCACGTGCGAGCTGTGCGGTTTGTGCTTCGTCAGCGCCGGTTCAATGCACGAGCATCAAAAGCGGCACAGCAACCGGCGACCGTACAAATGCCCGCAATGCGACAAGTGTTTCTACAACAGTTCTGAGCTTAAGTACCACTTTGTGAAGCACACGAAGGAGCGAAACTTCATTTGTGAAACCTGCAATGCAAGTTTTACCCAGCGAAGGTCTCTGCTGACACACATGAAAGTGCACGCAAACTTGAAGGAGTACGTGTGCAGCATTTGCCAGAAGGGCTTTAATCAGCGACCGGGCCTAATTGCGCACATTAAAAGCAAGCATAAAGTGGTAGCGTAGTTTTTAATTAAAGCACAAATGTGGTCGTTGCGGGCGTTGTAGTGGATATTGCTCCATGTGGCTCTGCGGTCGACGGACGTTGTGTTGGTGCAGATGCAAGTGACAGGCAGCTGTCCTCGAAAGACACATTTTCAGATAGGTGGAATCTGAAGATCTGAATTAAAATCACGATCATGAACAATTGCAAAAACAACTAAATTGACTCAAAAAGTCGCTCTAATATACATATGTATACAAATTGTTTTGAAGTAAAACTTCTTTGCGGAGCTTAAATTTTGTCAAACGGAAGTACTAATTTTCATATTGGATTCTTATTGTGAAACAGCGCCTCTCGCGGCAAATTGTAGTGATTTTAGTAAAACTGCCAATCCTGTGCACCAACCAACCAATCAAATATCTTATATCAACCAAAGATAATATAAGGAGAAGATGGCTCAACCCGTTCCAGTACTAAAAATGCCCGACTTTAGAACAGAAAACCCAGATGAAAACTCACTCATTCTACCCAGAAACCTGCTCATTTTTCTCGAGCAATTCCGGCCATTGTGTGGCGGATATTGAGTAAATTCGAGAACCGGTTTGTTCGGCGCAGGATAGATTGAGTTTCTTTCGCATTCCGCATGCAGTCGAATTCGACAGTATCGCTGCTGATGTCAAGCAGAACAGATCAAAGTGTGGATGTTCTGCTTGTTCTCATGTATGTTCCAACACGTGACAAAAACCGGTTTTGGGAAATTGCAATGGTGTGAGTTCCGTACATTTCTTAATTTTTGATTCTTTGCCGTCTTGTCGAATTTTCTTTTTGCCGACTGCAAATTGACAAATGGCAATTTCCTATTAGGCAAATGATATGTTTGCTTGCCTTAAAATTTTATCTAATTTGTTTGAACGCAATGCATTTTTCCAAAATTTTGCTTTATTTAATATTTTTTCATCTATTTTATTTGCATTGATATAATTTTTTTTTAAATTTTGTAGATACTTTTCGTTAAATATTTTTTAAGGTCATATTTTTTTAAAGAGCACATTAAATATACATTAATTAATCACATTTATCCAATTTACATACTTATATCCCTTTCAACTCTTATTTCTGTCCTTAAACAGCACACCCGACGGCAGCATTATTTGAGCTGTCCGTCCGTTTGTTTACATTTTATAAGCTTTATTATAAGCTTTATATTAACTTCACTTTCTGTCGGTATGTCCGCGGTATGTCGTCAAATCTAGTAATCAATTTTTCACTCACTTCCCGACTACTTAGAGATCTGAAACTTTGCAGACATGCCTAATCTAGAGCCCAATACATGAATCAATAAATTTTATGGGCGTAGGATAAGGGGCGTGGCACTTTTTTATAAACTCCAGATTTGTGTATAACTTTAGAACTACAAATCACACATCAATGAAACTCGGTAGGAACTTACTACATATCCATATCCTTCTTCTGAGAAAATAAGGGGGGAACTGGATAAGGGGGCGTGGCACCCCCCATACAAACAAAATTTTTGATCTCGATTAGCTTTGGAACTAAAGGTCGTGCAGCATTGAAATTTCGTATGCAGTCGCCTCTTGGATGTGTCGTCCCACTGGTAAAATTTTATGGGCGTAGGATAAGGGGCGTGGCACTTTTTTATAAACTCCAGATTTGTGTATAACTTTAGAACTACACATCACACATCAATGGAACTCGGTAGGAACTTACTACATATCCATATCCTTCTACTGAGAAAATAAGGGGGCGTGGCACCCCCCATACAAACAAAATTTTTGATCTCGATTAGCTTTGGAACTAAAGGTCGTGCAGCGTTGAAATTTCGTATGCAGTCGCCTCTTGGATGTGTCGTCCCACTGGTAAAATTTTATGGGCGTAGGATAAGGGGCGTGGCACTTTTTTATCAACTCCAGATTTGTCTATAACTTTAGAACTACACATCACACATCAATGAAACTCGGTAGGAACTTACTACATATCAATATCCTTCTACTGAGAAAATAAGGGGGCACTGGATAAGGGGGCGTGGCACCCCCCATACAAACGAAATTTTTGATCTCGATTAGCTTTGGAACTAAAGGTCGTGCAGCATTGAAATTTCGTATGCAGTCGCCTCTTGGATGTGTCGTCCCACTGGTAAAATTTTATGGGCGTAGGATAAGGGGCGTGGCACTTTTTTATCAACTCCAGATTTGTCTATAACTTTAGAACTACACATCACACATCAATGAAACTCGGTAGGAACTTACTACATATCCATATCCTTCTACTGAGAAAATAAGGCGGGCACTGGATAAGGGGGCGTGGCACCCCCCATACAAACAAAATTTTTGATCTCGATTAGCTTTGGAACTAAAGGTCGTGCAGCATTGAAATTTCGTATGCAGTCGCCTCTTGGATGTGTCGTCCCACTGGTAAAATTGTATGGGCGTAGGATAAGGGGCGTGGCACTTTTTTATAAACTCCAGATTTGTCTATAACTTTAGAACTACACATCACACATCAATGAAACTCGGTAGGAACTTACTACATATCAATATCCTTCTACTGAGAAAATAAGGGGGCACTGGATAAGGGGGCGTGGCACCCCCCATACAAACGAAATTTTTGATCTCGATTAGCTTTGGAACTAAAGGTCGTGCAGCATAGAAATTTCGTATGCAGTCGCCTCTTGGATGTGTCGTCCCACTGGTAAAATTTTATGGGCGTAGGATAAGGGGGCGTGGCACCCCCCATATAAACAAAATTTTTGATCTCGATTTGCTTTGGAACTAAAGGTCGTGCAGCATTGAAATTTCGTATGCAGTCGCCTCTTGGATGTGTCGTCCCACTGGTAAAATTGTATTGGCGTAGGATAAGGGGCGTGGCACTTTTTTATCAACTCCAGATTTGTCTATAACTTTAGAACTACACATCACACATCAATGAAACTCGGTAGGAACTTACTACATATCAATATCCTTCTACTGAGAAAATAAGGGGCACTGGATAAGGGGGCGTGGCACCCCCCATACAAACGAAATTTTTGATCTCGATTAGCTTTGGAACTAAAGGTCGTGCAGCATTGAAATTTCGTATGCAGTCGCCTCTTGGATGTGTCGTCCCACTGGTAAAATTTTATGGGCGTAGGATAAGGGGGCGTGGCACCCCCCATACAAACGAAATTTTTGATCTCGATTAGCTTTGGAACTAAAGGTCGTGCAGCATTGAAATTTCGTATGCAGTCGCCTCTTGGATGTGTCGTCCCACTGGTAAAATTGCATGGGCGTAGGATAAGGGGCGTGGCACCGCCCATACAAACCAAATCGTTTATATAGAATAGCTTTGGAACTAAAGGTCGTGCAGCATTGAAGTTCCGTATACAGGCCCCTCTTGGATGCTTCGTCCCACTGGTAAAATTTTATGGGCGTAGGACAAGGGGCGTGGCACTTTTCAAGCAACTACACACTTGGGCTTCAGTTTATAATTATAGGTACACCACACATCAATGAAAAACGATAGGAACTTACTTGCCGCGCCCTGCTGGCAAAATAGCAACAACTCACCGCGTCACAAATATGCCACGAATATTAGGGTCGATCACTGCCGTATTATTTGTTAAATTGAGGATATGACATCTGACGATAGGAAACACTGTGAATACCCTAAATATTGTGTACTGCTCTGCAAGTTTTAAATTCTTTTTGTGAAAAATTTCAGAGCTCTAAAATTTAATTTATGGAAGACTAAAAAGTAGAAAATAAAATTATATAAAAAAAAACTTTTTAAAAATAAGCTTTAATGTACTAAAAAGTAGAAAATAAATTGGTTTTAAGTCACCTGTATCTTACTATCAATAAAAGCTTGTGCGCTCAATATCCAAATTCAAAATATCTTTCATTACTAGAATCTATTTGCAAAAAATTATTTAAATAAAATATTGTGGTAACTGTTTGACAAATATTGAACACATGACCGCCCCAAGCTTTTATGGATAGTAAGATACAGGTGACTTAAAAACAATTTATTTTCTACTTTTTAGTACATTAAATAAATTAAAGCTTATTTTTAAAAAGTTTTTTTTTATATAATTTTATTTTATACACACTTGCCTGGGATGCTGTTTTGATTTGTGTGTGTGTTGCCTGCGAATTTTTCGCCTTTTTGAACGCATTTTACCTAATAAGTATTTTTTACGTCGCGACCACTGCGGACGGCTAGGCGTGCAGGTGTTTGGCGCGGTTGTCTATGATAAGAGGTCGGTTGCAGATTTTGTAATAAAGGAACGTCATTATGTTGTGGAAAAAACTGGCCTTTGTGATACTTAAGAAGCATTTTACAAAATAATTAAATTCGGAATTGAGGGAGGCTTTTATGAGAGAACGTACTTTTTCAATATGCAACCAATTTAGCAATTTTAAATCAAAGCAAAAAGGATCACTTGCTCACTCGCTCATTAAAATGACGTCGCAATAATGTTCAACAAATTTTGTTTGTAATTCATCGGGATAATTCTATTTTATGGTATAAACTAACTATTTTGTGTGTATTTATGATCAAATCGATGAGGCTGGTAAAAACTGAAAATTCAGTTTGTTGCAATAGCATTTCTTTCTATTTTCGAAAATTTTTAGTGCTGGTCCTGTAATATAAAATTAAGATCAAAAGCAAAAATTGTTCAGTGCCATTTTTCAAGTTTACAATGCTTATAAATGTTCAGTTGCACGAATTTCCGTAGGAGCATAGAATGTCGACATTGCCACCACAAAAACGAAACTACGTCCGTTGAATCGGTGAAAAGAGGCACGCTACATTCCACTTTTTTTCCTTCAATTCAGCGACATGCAGAAAGAAAACCGCTTAAAAATTATTGCGACGTCATTTTAATGAGTGAGTGAGCAAGTGATCCTGTTGACATTGGCCTCAGAATTTTTGCTTTGATTTAAAATTGCTAAATTGGTTGCATATTGAAAAAGTACGTTCTCTCATAAAAGCCTCCCTCAATTTCGAATTTAATTATTTTGTAAAATGCTTCTTAAGTATCACAAAGGCCAGTTTTTTCCACAACATAATGACGTTCCTTTATTACAAAATCTGCAACCGACCTCTTATCATAGACAACCGCGCCAAACTCCTGCACGCCTAGCCGTCCGCAGTGGTCGCGACGTAAAAAATACTTATTAGGTAGAATGCGTTCAAAAAGGCGAAAAATTCGCAGGCAACACACACACAAATCAAAACAGCATCCCAGGCAAGTGTGTATAAAAAATGTAAGCAAACGGACGGACAGCTCAAATAATGCTGCCGTCGGGTGTGCTGTTTAAGGACAGAAATAAGAGTTGAAAGGTATATAAGTATGTAAATTGGATAAATGTTATTAATTAATGTATATTTAATGTGCTCTTTAAAAAAATATGACCTTAAAAAATATTTAACGAAAAGTATCTAAAAAATTTAAAACAAAATTTAAAATTAAATTTATATCAATGCAAATAAAATAGATGAAAAAATATTAAATAAAGCAAAATTTCGGAAAAATGCATTGCGTTCAAATAAATTAGATAAAATTTTAAGGCAAGCAAACATATCATTTGCCTAATAGGAAATTGCCATTTGTCAATTTGCAGTCGGCAAAACGAAAATTCGACAAGACAGCAAAGAATCAAAAATTAAGAAATGTACGGAACTCACACCATTGCAATTTCCCAAAACCGGTTTTTGTCACGTGTTGGAACATACATGAGAACAAGCAGAACATCGACACTTTGGTCTGTTCTGCTTGACATCAGCAGCGATACTGTCGAATTCGACTGCATGCGGAATGCGAAAGAAACTCAATCTATCCTGCGCCGAACAAACCGGTTCTCGAATTTACTCAATATCCGCCACACAATGGCCGGAATTGCTCGAGAAAAATGAGCAGGTTTCTGGGTAGAATGAGTGAGTTTTCATCTGGGTTTTCTGTTCTAAAGTCACGCATTTTTAGTACTGGAACGGGTTGAGCCATCTTCTCCTTATATTATCTTTGGTCGGCAGCTGCTTGCGGGAAGGAGTAAGAGCTATAAAAGGCCATCGGCGGCACTACAGAATCAATCGGTTTTCGAATATTAAGTGAACTTCGTGAAATATCGAAATGGAAGACAATTCAACTGCAACTTGCAGTCTGCAGGATGCTGAATAGTACAAATAATTGTAGCAGTGATTTGAATTGTAAATCTCTAAATTCACTCGCGCTGTAAGGCCATTTATTTATTTATTTAATATATATTAGCCGAGTTTATGTTTATTCGGCAGCTTGAATGTTAGAAAGAATAGTTTTTATTCGGACTGACTTGCCAAAGAGAAATGACAATACTTGGTTGTCTATTTCTGTTCTGAAACAAAGCAATTTTAAGTGTACAACAACAAAGAATTAATTAGAATTATTGCTCACATGGGTAGGTCATATAGCTATTTCGGTTTTTGCCAGAAAACCTCATCAGTGACTTTTAATGTGAATTCTAATAATTTCTAAACGACTAATTACTCGAAATAGAAGCATTCATGGTAAAGTCTGTGAAACGTAGGAGTTGAACCATGAACCTATGACGTAGTAAGCGAATGTGCTAACCATCACACCATCGGACTGGACGAATAAAAACTATTCTTTCTAACATTCAAGCTGCCGAATAAACATAAACTCGTATAATATGATAGGGAGGACACACCCAAATCAGAAAGTAAACATAATGTAAAAACGAAGAAATGTTCTTACAGAAACAAAAACTGATACATTCATTTGCCTCAAGTATGTGCTCCGATGGAGCTCTCAAGTAAGGCAAAAACAATTGCATTAGACAGTGTACAATAACAACAAACACTATGCGCTTGATATAGACAGCAGGTAACTGTGATGTTTGCCGAAATCGCTATATGACCTGCCCATGTGAGCAATAATTCTAATTAATTCTTTGTTGTTGTACACTTAAAATTTATTTGTTTCAGAACAGAAATAGACAACTAAGTATTGTCATTTCTCTTTGGCAAGTCAGTCCGAATAAAAACTATTCTTTCTATTTAATATATATTTTAATAAATTTTCTCAGTAACGTTCAGCCGGTTTATGTGTTTCATGTTCAAATAAATGCTGCGATCAATAAAAATAGCAACAATCAATCACTTTCGAAAAATTCTATTGTCAACGCCAATTACGATGTTATGCGATAAAATATGTTTCATAATTTTCAAACCATAAGCCTATTGTTGTTACTTTAGAATCAAATATCACAACTTCTAATGCAACTGATGAAAATTATATTACTGAATTAAGTAAATAAAATTTCTACCATTAGAAGTGTTGAATTTATTTACATAAGACACCTAAACAATATAACATATATGTATGTATAATGATTATCAATCAAGGAAAGCACGAATTTAATTTAATTGTCCAAAAAAAGTTTTACTTCAGCCGTGTGGTCTAAGCGCACGTGTTTTTTTTTTTTTAATATTATGGAATGGAACCCTCGCCGCTAACAGTGAAACGGGCACTACTGCACAAGAGGACCAGGAGACGACACCACCAGAGAATGCTGAAGTTAAACCGTCTAATCTGCTAAGCAAAAACCAGATAAAGAAGCAAATTGCTACAAATAGACCACGAACTCGCCGCTTAATACTAAGAATTTCGCTAATAATTTTTAAAAAGATCAGAAGTTTTGTGTAATTTATAATTTTATTAAGATATGCCAAACAAGCGTTTTCAATGTTTTGGAATTTACTTTTTTGTTTTTGTTGACAAATGAAAGTAAGCAGTGGTGCCACCCATATTGAAGAATGTTCCCTTTGTGCACCAAAAATATCTAAACCACTTTGATATTTGGTCAAGCATTGTCTGTGTTACTATAATACATACAAATATTCTCTAACACATGCTCACGTTTGACTCAAACCATTTGACCGGCCCCGACACATGCTCATTTCGATGTTTACACGTACACATGCTTGACTCAAGCAATTTGACCGTGTCGGGGCCGGTCCGACTTGCTTGAGTCAAGCATGTGTACGTGTAAACATCGAAATGAGCATGTGTTGCTTGACCAAATATCAAAGTGGTTTAGATATTTTTAACGCACTGCAGGGGCCAAAGCAAAATTGCCATTTCGTTTTGTTCGTCGTGCTGTTAACATCGTGCGCATGTCGGCAAACCAAACAAGCGACGCGGAAAAACAGTTTTTGTCGCGAAATTTATGCGATAACTGACTTCTTTTTCTTAAGCACTATTTAATCCGAGTGCTCTTCTCTTTATTTTTTCACTTTTTAACACACTTTAGGCCTCGTCACATAGAATCCGTTGCGTCCGTGAGAGCGATTTTTCAACTGACAGCAAAGTTGAAATGTATGAAATCATATGAAGCATGACACATAAGCAACGGATGCGATGCCGCAACGCAAAAAGTTTAACAACTTTCAACTTTTGCCGTCCGGCAGAACGTTGACAGATATCAGCTGATTGTTTTTATTGTTTTGTCGACTTGAAATTTTCTGTGGAATATTTTCTATTTCATTGAAATTTTCTGTATTTGCAATTGTTTCGAAGAACAGTTGATAGAAACAGTACAACAGTACATTTTCCTTTATGACAAACGGGCTCAGGTGTACCGCAAGAAGCTTCTGAAGGAAAATGCTGGGGTTTCTGCTGCTGGCGCAACAATAAAAATGTTTTAATACAGAAGACGAAGCAGCTGATTCATTGTGCCGACCCTCTCCGGCAGTCCGTCGCCCTCAGTTGAAAACGACTCTCTCACGGACGCAACGGATTCTATGTGACAAGGCCTTTTGCCGGTGCAAAATATGCGATACAATCGTCCGTGTCACTCATAGTATTATGTCTGCACACCACAAAGAGTCGGAAATTATGAAGATTGAATGGCAATGTTTGTTTTGTGTAAGGGCTAAGCATCAGTTTACTCCTTACTTTAACCCTGCTTCGAAAAATAACGCGATAGGAGCCAGAATGCAACCATTGTGAATGCTACTCTTTGTGCTTGTTCATGTACCAAATGAAAACAGAGGTACGTTCGTAAATGTAGTAAATTCGTGCAGTAACAGTAGCAGTGCAGCCAACTTCAGTTCTCACTGCCCGATCAGCTGATTTCGTTTGCAGGTTGGCTGCAGAAACTTTGGTTGCATTAACGAACGCGATTCAGGATGGAATTTTTGGTTAACGCATTAACTGATAGTTGCGAAACTCGATGTGAGAGTCTTTTAATGAATTTCAATAAAGAAAGAGTAAAACGAGTGAAAAAAAGATATATCGTGGTAAAAACCTTGTTGAAAAAGAAAATAAGATCTATCCCAAAAGTAAATAATTACTTTAAAACAATAAAAACCTATCCAGATGATGTATTCTATCTTTATAGAATAACAAACAAATTTTTATCCATTTATAATACATTTTCTACGTTTCCATTTCGTGTTCTGCAACCCGCAACAGTAGGATAATGACTGCGAAAACTGCAGAAATTTGTCACTGCGGTGCCAAGCCGTTGCATTAACGAACGCGTTGCACGCAACAGTATTGCGCCATTTTGCTTTTACGAACGCGTTGCTTTGCAGTGCAACCGCTGGGTTGCATTTACGAACATACCTCAGTATTACGGCGACCACAGAATGCTGTTAGTGCCGACATAAACGAAAATTAGAAATGCAAACATAAATTTTAGACTTAAAATGAGTAGCACTCTCTCGAAACACCAAGCGCCGAGGAAGAGGCCCAACTTCGAGCTGGAAGCGAACGATAGCTATGTGGGAATCTGCGGTGAGATTTACATTACAAAAAAACTCTATGTGGTCTTCCACTGTGGCCTGTGCAAAGAGAAATATGGCGAACTGAAGAGGTACCTTAGACACATGTCCAGACACTATACGAACTATGGCCAGTGGAAAGACAGCACAGCAAGGACTGCATCGGACACAGAACACGCCGAGACACAAAATGCATCAGAAGGAGATCTCCTGATAGAAAGTGCAACAGAAGACGTTGAATATTCGATGGAGGAAGTACTGAAAGCGGAAGAAATGGACGACGATGCAGTAATAGTGTTGGCAGAGAAAATAGAAACCGCAGAGCTAGCGACAAACGCTGTGGAAGGGCCAAGAGGAACAGACATTGAAGATGTAAAAATTGAGGACGTAATGATTGGCAGAGACGAAGTTGAGAGCCGTATTATTGACAATGTAAGTGATTAAACAAATTAGTCCGAAGAAAACTCGAATTGTTCTACCAGCTTACGCCCTACACCGACTTTTTGTAGGGCAAAGGACACTCCTTCCACTCGAAGCAAGCTGCTGCTATGTGCAATCACACGCTTAGAAAATGTCACAACCGTACACATGCCAATGCCTCCACAACAAAAGGAAGCAACCGTGATCGGTTTATAAGAGCACATACACACTCGAAACTCGAGAATACTGCCACTGCCGCTGACGAGGATGCCAAACAGTTGCCCAACGATGCGGAGTATGAGCGTAAATTCAAATGCGATATTTGCGGCTTAGCCATCAAGGTACTATCGAATTTGCGCGCTCACATGCGCCGCCACACCGACGCAAAGCATTACAGTTGCACGGTGTGTCCGAAACAATTTTACACACGCTCCGAATTGGCCGTACATCAGCGACGTCATACTGGTGAGCGACCCTTCACCTGCGAGCAGTGCGGTTTGTGCTTCGTCAGCGCCGGTTCAATGCACGAGCATCAAAAGCGGCACAGCAACCGGCGCCCGTACAAATGCCCACAATGCGACAAGTGTTTCTACAACAATTCTTTGCTTAAGTACCACTTTGTGAAGCACACGAAGGAGCGAAATTTCATTTGTGAAACCTGCAATGCAAGCTTTACCCAGCGAAGGTCTCTGCTGACACACATGAAAGTGCACGCAAACTTGAAGGAGTACGTGTGCAGCATTTGCCAGAAGGGCTTTAATCAGCGACCGGGCCTAATTGCGCACATTAAAAGCAAGCATAAAGTGGTAGCGTAGTTTTTAATTAAAGCACAAATGTGGTCGTTGCGGGCGTTGTAGTGGATATTGCTCCATGTGGCTCTGCGGTCGACGGACGTTGTGTTGGTGCAGATGCAAGTGACAGGCAGCTGTCCTCGAAAGACACATTTTCAGATAGGTGGAATCTGAAGATCTGAATTAAAATCACGATCATGAGCAATTGCAAAAACAACTAAATTGACTCAAAAAGTCGCTCTAATATACATATGTATACAAATTGTTTTGTTTTTAATATTACTCCATACTTTAACCCTGCTTTGAAAAATAACGCGATAGGAGCCAGAATGCAACCATTGTGAATGCTACTCTTTGTGCTTGTTCATGTACCAAATGAAAACAGTATTACAGCGACCACAGTGCCGACAAACGAAAATTAGAAGTGCAAAAGCTATAAATTTCAGATTTACAATGAGTTCCACTCTTTCGCAACACCAAGCGCCTAGGAAGAGGCCCAACTTCGAGCTGGAAGCGGACGATAGCTATGTGGGACTTTGCGGTGAGATTTACATTACACAAAAACGCTATGTTGTCTTCCAATGTTGCTTGTGCAAAGAGAACTTTTGCGAACTGACGAAGTACCTCAGACACGTCTCCCGACATTATGCGAACTATGGCCAGTGGAAAGACAGCACTGCAAAGACAGCATTGGATACGGAACACACCAATGCGCGAAATGCATCAGAAGGAGATCCTTTGATAGAGGGTGCAACAGAAGACGTAGAATATTTGATAGAGGAAGTAGTGAAACCGGAAGAAATGGAGGACGATTCAATAAAAGTGTTGGCGGAGACGGCGCATGAAATAGAAGAAACTGCAGAGCTGGCGGCAAACGCTGTGGATGAGTCAAGAGGAGCAGAGATTAAAGATATAAAATTCGAGGATGTGAATATAGTCTGCAGGGATGAAGAGACGAGGCACAGTACTGAGAAGGTAAGTGCTTCGACAAATTAATCAAACTAGTAACAAAAACTCGGTATGTCTTACCAGCTTACGACCTACACCGATTTTTTTTACAGGACAAAGGACACTCGAAGCGAGCTGCAGTTATGAGCAATCGCACGCTTAGAAATAGCCCCAAGCGGTCACATGCCAATGACTCCACAACGAAAGAACGCAACCAATATCGGGTTTTAAGGGTGCATACACGCTCGAAACTCGAGAAGACTGCCGCTGACGAGGATGCCAAACAGTTGCCCAACGATGCGGAGTATGAGCGTAAATTCAAATGCGATATTTGCGGCTCTGCCTTCAAGAATATAAATATATTGCGTGCTCACATGCGCCGCCACACTGACCAAAGGCCTTACAGCTGCACGATGTGTCCCAAGCAATTTTACACATCCACCGAATTAATCTTTCATCAGCGTCGTCATACTGGTGAGCGACCCTTCACGTGCGAGCAGTGCGGTTTGAGCTTCATCAGCGCCAGTTCAATGCACGATCATCAAAGACGGCACAGCAACCTGCGACCATACAAATGCTCGCAATGCGACAAGTGTTTCTACAATAGTTCCATGCTTAAAAAGCACTTTGTGGCACACACAGGGGAGCGCAACTTCGTCTGTCAGACTTGCAATGCCAGCTTTACCCGGCAGATATCTCTGCATACTCACATGAAATTGCACGCCAATTTGAAGGAGTACGTGTGCAGCATTTGCCAGCAGGGCTTTAATCAGCGACCGGGCCTCATTGCGCACATTAAAAGCAAGCATAAAGTAGTAGCGTAACTTTCAAATGAAGTGCAGGTCATGTGTTTTGCTGGTAAATTTTTCTTAGTATATTAAATTTGCTTTCTATTATACGAGTTTATGTTTATTCGGCAGCTTGAATGTTAGAAAGAATAGTTTTTATTCGGACTTACTTGCCAAAGAGAAGTCACTGATGAGGTTTTCTGGCAAAAACCGAAATAGCTATATGACCTGCCCATGTGAGCAATAATTCTAATTCTTTGTTGTTGTACACTTAAAATTGCTTTGTTTCATTTGCTTTCTATTTTAAAACTTGTTGTCTTCCTTTAACCCTGCTACGAAAAATATCAGCCCAATTCACAATCTTGTGCAAATGGTCTGGCATTTTTGCAATTTCAAATACAACACTTAAAACCCGTAGTATATTTACTTTAAGAATGCAATACAGAATTGCAAACGGCGCTGAGCAAGAGAGAAAAAGAAGAAGAAGTGCGAACCGAAATGTTCAAAATCTGATTAAAAAAGGAAAAAGAAAGCATGAGAAAGAGCTTGCATTGCAGCTTCTTTTAAAGAGTCTACAAATAGTTTTTAAAGCTTCTTTTGACTTCGAATTCGGTGAAGTGAAAATTCCTGCAGGAAACAATTTTCCTTTTGAGCAATCAGCTGTGTTTCGTGTTTTGCAAAAAGTGATGCAAACTCAACCGAAAAAATCGCTGACAATTGACGGAAAATTTTTACTATTGCACAAATTCGCAATCTGAAATACACAAGATCGTGAATTGGGTTATCGTGATACAGGCCATAATGCGACCATTGTGAATGTGAATTTGTACTTCTTCATGCACCAAATGAAAACAGTTTTACAGCAACCACAGAGGATAGTGTAATAAATATCAAGTGAACCAGATAGCAATGACATTCTATTCTCGTACCCTTGCTTGTCAGTTGCGTTGTCAAAAATATTAACCCGTTTTCAGTTTGTGTTTGAGTTTGCGTTTGAAGAAAAAAGTAAAAAGAAAAAAATAATGCCGAACTCTTGCTATTTGTGCAAAAGCACTTACGATGCAGCGGTGCCGATGTTTTCGCTGCCAAAGAATGAAGATTTGCGACGAAAGTGGTTAAGAGTATGCAATGCCACTTTTTCATCCTCAGCGGGTGTTTGCGCTAACCAATGTTGCCAGATTTTTTTCCAAAAAACTGTAAATTCCGAAAGTAAAAACTGTATTTTCAACTAAAAAACTGTTACCTTCAAAACGAAAAGATTTTTGTGAAATTACGGTAAAAAATGACAAGCAAATTGCCTTTTCGAAGCAGGGCTGCAATGTACATAATCACAATCAATGTACCGTGAGTTTTTTTTTAAAGCTTGAAAAAATTAATCTTTTATTGTAATAAAAAAAAACTGAAAATCTGAAATTTAAAAAAAACTGTAATTTGTACTCGGAGGTAATTTTAAAAACTGCAAGCTTGTCTAAAAAACTGTAATTTACAGTTAAAACTGTGAATATGGCAACATTGGCGCTAACCATTTTGAGGAGAAGGAGATCATAGGCAGTAAGAAAAGGAAAGAAAACATGTAACACACGTGCGGCTATTAATATTTTCATTACTGAAAATAAAAATTGCTTGGTACGTAAAAATGTTGAGTAACTTTTTTGTACTAATGTCTCGGATGGGTTAAGACATAACGAAGAAGGAGAAAAGAAAAATCAAAATCTTTTTTGACAAGCTGGGGTACGTCAAGCTATATGGTTCACTTGATATTTATTACACTATGCCACAGAGCAGTGTTTGTGCTGAAATAAACGAAAATTAGAAGTGCAAAAGCTATAAATTTCAGATTTACAATGAGCGACACTCGCTCGCAACACCAAGCGCCGAGGAAGAGGCCCAACTTCGAGCTGGAAGCGGACGATAGTTATGTGGGACTTTGCGGTGAGATTTACATTACACAAAAACGCTATGTTGTCTTCCACTGTTGCTTGTGCAAAGAGAACTATTGCGAACTGACGAAGTACCTCAGACACGTCTCCCGACATTATGCGAACTATGGCCAGTGGAAAGACAGCACTGCAAAGACAGCATTGGATACGGAACACACCAAGGCGCCAAATGCATCAGAAGGAGATCCTTTGATAGAAGGTGCAACAGAATACGTTGAATGTTTGATAGAGGAAGTAGTGAAAGCGGAAGAAATGGAGGACGATTCAGTAAAAGTGTTTCCAGAGACAGCGCATGAAATAGAAGAAACTGCAGAGCTAGCAGCAAACGCTGTGGATGAGTCAAGAAGAGCAGAGATTAAAGATATAAAATTCGAGGATGTGAATATAGTCGGCAGGGACGAAGAGAAGAGGCACAGTACTGAGAAGGTAAGTGCTTCTTCGACTCAAACAAAACTCTGTATGTCTTACCAGCTCACGACCTACACCGATTTTTTTTACAGGACAAAGGACACTCTAAGCGAGCTGCAGTTATGAGCAATCGCACGCTTAGAAATAGCCCCAAGCGCTCACATGCCAATGCCGCCACAACAAAAGAACGCAACCAATATCGGTTTGTAAGGGTACATACACGCTCGAAACTCGAGAATACTGCCGCTGACGAGGGTGCCAAACAGTTACCCAGCGATGCGGAGTATGAGCGTAAATTCAAATGCGATATTTGCGGCTCTGCCTTCAAGAATATAAATATATTGCGTGCTCACATGCGCCGCCACACTGACCAAAGGCCTTACAGCTGCACGATGTGTCCCAAGCAATTTTACACATCTACCGAATTAACCTTTCATCAGCGTCGTCATACTGGTGAGCGACCCTTCACGTGCGAGCAGTGCGGTTTGAGCTTCATCAGCGCCAGTTTAATGCACGATCATCAACGACGGCACAGCAACCTGCGACCGTACAAATGCTCGCAATGCGACAAGTGTTTCTACGGGAGTTCCTATCTTAAGGACCACCTTGTGACGCACACGAAGGAGCGGAATTTCATTTGTAAAACCTGCAATGCCAGCTTTAGCCGGCGGAAGTCTCTGCTGGCACACATGAAAGTGCACGCCAATTTGAAGGAGTACGTGTGCAGCATTTGCCAGCAGGGTTTCAATCAGCGACCGGGCCTCATCTCGCACATTAAAAGCAAGCATAAAGTGGTAGCGTAACTTCAAAATGATGTACAACTGTTCTTACTATTAAAATGAAAATGTATTGCGCAATTGCAAAAAAATAAAGAAATTAATTGACTCAAAAAGTCGATCTAATATATTAAATTTGCTTTCTATTTTAAAACTTCTAGTCATAAACCCTGCTACTACAACATCGTGTTAGGGGCCGTAATGCAACCATTGTGAATGCTACTCTTTGTGCTTGTTCATGTACCAAATGAAAACAGTATTACAGCGACCACAGTGCCGTTAGTGCCGACAAACGAAAATTAGAAGTGCAAAAGCCATAAATTTCAGATTTACAATGAGTAGCGCTCTCTCGCAACACAAAGCGCCTAGAAAGAGGCCCAACTTCGAGCTGGAAGCGGACGATAGCTATGTGGAACTTTGCGGTGAGATTTACATTACACAAAATCGCTATGTGGTCTTCCACTGTTGCTTGTGCAAAGAGAAATATGGGCTGCTGAAGAATTACCTAAAACACGTCTCCGGACATTATGCGAAATATAGCCACTGGAAAGACACCGCAGGGACTGCATCGGATGCGCGCGCCAATGAGACACCAAATGCATCAGAAGGAGATCCTTTGATAGAAGGTGCAACAGAAGACGTAGAATATTTGATAGAGGAAGTAGTGAAAGCGGAAGAAATGGAGGACGATTCAGTAAAAGTGTTGGCGGAGACAGAGCATGAAATAGCAGAAATTGCAGAGCTAGCGGCAAACTCTGTGGATGAGTCAAGAGGAGCAGAGATTAAAGATATACAATTCGATGGTATGACAATAATCGGGAGGGATGAACTGAAGAGGCGTAGTACTGAGAAGGTAATTGTTTCGACAAACTAATCATAACAGTAGGAAAAACAGTCTGTCTTCCCAGCTCACAATCTACACCGATTTTTTTTTAGGACTCCCACTCTGAGCGTTCTGCTCTCACGTACAATGGCAGGCTTGGAAAACGTCAGAAGCGCCCGCATGCCAATGCCTCCCCAAAAAAAGTACGCAACTGGTATCAGTCTACCAGGCTACATACCCGCTCGAAATCTGAGAGTACTGCTACAGACAAGGATGCGAAACAGATGCCCAACGATGTGGTGTATGAGCGTAAATTTAAATGCGAAATTTGTGGCTTTGCATTCAAGAGGGGTTTCAATTTGCGTTGTCACATGCGCCGCCACAACAACCAAAAGCCTTACAGTTGCACGGTATGTCCTAAGCAATTTTACACATCCACCGAATTGACCGTACATCAGCGTATGCACACTGGTGAGCGACCCTTCACGTGCGAGCAATGCGGCTTGGGTTTCTTTACCGGGAGCCAATTGAGCCAGCATCAAAGACGACACAGCAACCTGCGACCGTACAAATGCCCGCAATGCGACAAGTGTTTCTACGACAGTTCCCACCTTAAAAGGCACTTTGTGACACACACAGGGGAGCGCAATTTTGTCTGTGAGACTTGCAATGCCAGCTTTACCCGTCGGAAGGCACTGCTGGTGCACATGAAGTTGCACGCCAATTTGAAGGAGTACGTGTGCAGCATTTGCCAGCAGGGTTTCAATCAGCGACCGGGCCTCAACTCGCACATTAAAAGCCAGCATAAAGTGGTAGCGTAACTTCCAAATGAAGTACAACTGTGGTCGTGTGTTATCTATTTTGCTGATAAATTTTTCTTACTATTAATATTAAAATATATTTTGCAATTGCAAAAAAAATTAAATAAATTGACGAAAGGTCGATCTAATACATACTTAAATTTGTTTTGTACATATTTTTAAACTTCTTGTCTTCATTTAACCCTGCTTCGAAAAATAACGCGATAGGAGCCAGAATGCAACCATTGTGAATGCTACTCTTTGTGCTTGTTCATGTACCAAATGAAAACAGTATTACAGCGACCACAGTGCCGTTAGTGCCGACAAACGAAAATTAGAAGTGGAAAAGCTATAAATTTCAGATTTACAATGAGTAGCACTCTCTCGCAACACCAAGCGCCGAGAAATAGGCCCAACTTCGAGCTGGAAGCGGACGATAGCTATGTGGGACTTTGCGGTGAGATTTACATTACACAAAAACGTTATGTTGTCTTCCACTGTTGCTTGTGCAAAGAGAACTATTGCGAACTGAAGAAGTACCTCAGACACGTCTCCCAACATTATGCGAACTATGGCCAGTGGAAAGACAGCGCTGCAGAGACTGTATCGGTTGCGCACCACAATGAGACACCAAATGCATCAGAAGGAGATCCTTTGATAGAAGGTGCAACAGAAGACGTAGAATATTTGATAGAGGAAGTAGTGAAACCGGAAGAAATGGCGGACGATTCAATAAAAGTGTTGGCGGAGACGGCGCATGAAATAGAAGAAACTGCAGAGCTGGCGGCAAACGCTGTGGATGAGTCAAGAGGAGCAGAGATTCATGATATAAAATTCGAGGATGTGATAATAGTCGGCAGGGACGAGGCGAAGAGGCACAGTACTGAGAAGGTAAGTTCTTTGACAAACTAATCCAATTGGTAAAAAAAAAACTGTATGTCTTACCAGCTCACGACCTATGCCGATTTTTTTTTACAGGACAAAGGACACTCCTTCCACTCGAAGCGAGCTGCTGTTATGAGCAATCGCACGCTTAGAAATAGTCCCAAGCGCCCACATGCCAATGCCTCCACAACAAAAGGACGCAACCGAGATCGGTTTATAAGGGTACATACACGCTCGAAACTTGACATTATTGCCACTGCCGCTGACGAGGGTGCCAAAAAAATGCCCACCGATGTAGAGTATGAACGTAAATTCAAATGCAACATTTGTGGCTTTGTTTTTAACAAGTCCTACAATTTGCGTGCTCACCTGGTGCGCCATACCGATCAAAAGCGTTACAGCTGCTCGATGTGTCCCAAGCAATTTTACACTCGCCCGGAACTGACCAAACATCAGCGTCGGCACACTGGTGAGCGACCCTTCACGTGTGAGCAATGCGGCTTGGGTTTCTTTACCGGGAGCCAATTGAGCCAGCATCAAAGGCGGCACAGCAACCTGCGACCGTACAAATGCACGCAATGCGACAAGCGCTTTTTCGCCCTTTACATGCTGAGAGAACACTTTGTCAAGCACACGCAGGAGCGAAACTTTATCTGTAAAACCTGCAATGCCAGCTTTACCCGACGGAAGGCACTGCTGGTGCACATGAAGTTGCACGCAAACTTGAAGGAGTACGTATGCAGCATTTGCCAGCAGGGTTTCAATCAGCGATCAGGCTTAAAAGCGCACATTAAAAGCAAGCATAAAGTGGAAGCGTAACTCTCAAGTAGTACGCAATAGATGCGGCGCAGACACTACTCCATGCGGCTGTACATTTGGCACATTTACGATATATGTCAAGTGTTGGAGTTGGAACGCTCCAAATATGTAGCAGCTGGAGCTCCATCGAATATAAAAAGCATCTATAAATTATTCGAGTCAGTCGTTTTTTTGCTGTCTCCATAACTGAAATGTATGGCATAAATTCCATTAATAAAAATTATTCATAATATTTTATGGTTTTATTTATATATATATATAGTATATGCATACAACTAAATTGGGACTTACAATTTTAATAAATAATATTAAATTAATGTTTTTGTTTGTATTTTTTAGATTTTAGTTATTTTTGAGTTATTTCTCTACTATGTATGTATATATGACAATAATATAAGAATAGTATGTTTGCATTTTTAATTTGTTATTATTTCTTTAGAAGAGTATTATTAAATTGTAAACAACAACAAAAGACTAAGCTAACAAAAAAAACTAAAATAACAGCAGAGAACAGTCCGTAAGTGATTATATAGCGTGAATATTGTACAAATTATTTGCAATTTCAATTTGTGCACATATATTTTTATTTACTTTATGTGTAAAAACATTTACTCTACTTCTTGTTTTATGTTTGTCTTTTGAATTAAATTTATATTTATGATGTCGGACATTAGTGCCAGATGAGGCCACGACAGTGCAGTATTTTTTGAAAATTGTACCAACCGAAATACACAATACCTTTTCTTTCTCCACTATCAACACGTATCAATATTCCGTAACGGAAAACGTACGCAAGCTGGGTGAGTGAGTATTGGCGTCAATTGTATAACATATACATATATACAATTATGCTAATATCGGACTGTCCCTCTTCACTTCAGATTCCGAACACAATTCGTACGGTTCTCCAGGCATCTACTTTAAATATGATTGGTCGGCATTAAAGATTGTTGTACGCACCGAGCACCGACAGCGAGAACCTCATACAATTCATCATTCGCTTGTGCTCCGTTATAGCTGGCATCATTGTGATATCAGGTAAACACAGTGACAGAGCTGTCAGATAAAGCCCAAGTAAATATTAAGGCTGCGACTTGACTTCTTGCAGGCATTCTCAACACGCTGCTTGTTGCAATGCAGCGTCAACTTTTACATTTGTTTGCGCCGCAAATGCTCTACAAGTCGCTCAAGCATGAACCAACTACACCAACAGGCAGGCAAGCGCCCTCCTCAATAGGACTAATTGGCATTGTGGGCGGCAATCTGACCAATCTGACCCCAGCGCCCATAGCGAATGAGCTCATATGCAACGCCAACAAAATGTCCAATCTAGCGTCCATTACTCTCAGCAGCGCAGCCGAAAGGTGATGAAGGTCATGGCTAACCAATTTGGCAAATTCGATGCCATTTTGCCCATTTTGCGAAGAACTAGCGTTGTTTAGTTGTAAAAGTCTGACATATATGTGAATGTCCAGTGAAGAACGATGTATTTATATCGAAAATTTATACAAATTCACAAATCAGCAAGATGATAAGCAATTATTCTTATTAAGTTATTCAATGCATTAAAATATACATAATTATAACATGAAGATGCGTACCTTACTTCCTTGGTCCTTCGCATATACAGATTATTTTGTTGCTCGCAACACCAAATGCAACAATTTTTTGTCGCTTGCAACACCAAATGCCACAATTTTTTGTTGCTCGCAACACCAAATGCCACAATTTTTTGTTGCTCCCAACACCAAATGCAACAATTTTTAGCAGCAGCAGGCAGTATATATAGTTTATTGTAGTTCTCTAAACTAAAATATAAAGCTACACAAAACAAGAAATAGAGTATGTCAAACGCACAATCGAAAATGTTGAACATTTTAGAAACTAAATGTTTTTTATTGTTTACTTTGCATAAGATGCAATTTGACTAAAATAATTAGCATGACTTCAAAACTTAAACGATTTGTAACACAAATCACAAATATTAAACCAAACAATAAAAGTTGCGACAATTATAAACAAATTGATTCAACATTAAACGTTAACTTGCCTGCAAAAACATTTTCAATTAACAATTTTTGAAAAACAAATAATGAAAATTTTATGATTGGCGTTTTAAAAAGTTATATATGCAACGCCTTTTCATTATATTTATATAATCTCACATAAAACAACAAAATTTCGTAGCAAAATTTTTAACCTTAGTACATACTTGTTTGCACTTAATACTAATGTTCGCCTGGCAGCCTGCAAAATTATGGGTTTTTATATTGCAAAAATTTGAGACCTATTTGTAAATTTAATTTAATTTCTGATCGAAGCTTGTGAGGAATAGTTTCTTTTATGGCCGAAGCAAAATAATGAATTTTGGAGCAAGCCGAATAATTGATTTTGAGGCTAAAGCCGAATACCACAGGGACACTTCCTTTCTGTATAGCTTGCATAGAGCTGAATTGAGTTTAAGCACAGTATGCAGCACATAAATATGTGCTAAGACAGGAATGTTTTATTTCCAGATTTGTACAAAATATTTTTAAATTTTGGCCGTTGCAAAAGTTTCTTTCGATTTAGTCGAAGCCGAGTGCCCAACTTTAAAGGGGATGCCTTGGTTGGTATTTACTTATTTGCGGATCATAATTTTCGTGGTGCCCTTTTAGGCGAACATTGGTACTAAAGAGTTAAACGAACTTAATATAAAAATATACGCATTAAGGCTATAAATTAAACATGACTGCTTGCGTGTTCAGCTTGTAGCTCAGATAAACGTAGTTATTTATTTCCATATACAAATTACAAATAGTGCCAGCAATTATGAAAACTATGTTAAATTGTTAAAAGTTTTGCTGCTTTCCATTTTTTTTGCCGAAAATCTGAAAATCTTGCAAACTGTTAGTAGCTTTTGCAAAGCGGTTTTCAGTTGCGCGTGTCCTGTATCTTGCTACAGCAACAACAACACAACAAACCGATTACTTAACATTTAATCTTATGACAAGCTGTGCTTTAAATCTAAACAGAGATGCTTACAATGGTAAATTTAAATAAATCTGCACGCACTTAATTAAAGATTTAGCTTTAGCATTAATCCATTTTATAATTGAATACATTTTGTATGTATGTAAATAATATTTAAGAAAAAGAATAAACGAACATTTTCAATGCCCGACTAACTTTTCGTAGCAAAATGGTAAGTCATATTCTTTATTGTATCAAAGCACAGTTCACAAAATGTCAAATGCACTCATAATGGAGTAGACGCTCGGTTATGTGAACGCACTTGATATTCTCAGCATCTATTGTAAAAGAGTGCAAAGCGTTTTTTGTCATGCTAAAAACGCTTTTCGTGAAGAAAAGCTACTAACGTTTATATAGGGTACAATTTTTCCGATGAAGTAAACATTCGTTTTCGCGCGCTCAATATGCTAAATTTGTTTCTTTACAAAGTTCATTCCCGGCGACAATTCTTTTGATAATAAGAGTTATATTGAAGTGGTGCAATGCGATTATTTTGAGTCTGTACCGCGTTGTCTATAAATTCTATACCGCCTCTTTTAGAAATGCAGCCGAGCACTCTTTATTGTTATCCAATGAGTGTCATAGAAGAGTAGATACAATTTTGCGATTAATCAATCAATACGACGTTATCGGTAGAAATAAAATGTTTTGGTTTCACCAATTTCTAAACCGGAACGCCTTTATATTAACATGTCAACTTAGAAAACAGCTTTTCTAGTTTAGTTCACATAATCGTGCGCCTACTTGCTTTCCTTGCTACAGCTACTCAAGCAACTATGCTTATCATGTCTTATGCAAATTTAAAACACATTATTTCCTTTTCAAGAAGCTGGCTTTTTGGCATATTTACAGCATGTTTTTGTGAGTCCATATCGTCTATGCACTTTCTTTTTCCTTGATCATCGACCACACGAAGGAACGATGAGGTAATTTCGTGTGATACAAAGATAATGTTTTGCATGGCCGAAAAGAGCTGGCTTAAGAAAAGTTGCTATAAAATTGGTTAATTCCACAGAGCAAAACACATTGTAATCATTTTCATAATGTGCACGCTTATCGCTTAAATAAGCTCATGTATTCGTACTTTGTGTCAGCTGAAGTTGCTCACATCAATTGCGTTTTGTACGCAGCGCGAACCTTCACACTTTTTTAGCTTAAATAGTCTTTGTCTTAAAATTAAAAATCTTTTTTGTGTGGTGCTAACTTATGACATTGAACTGCAGGGCAGACGGGGCGAGCCCATCTGTGTGAGCACACGATCCAACCATTGCAGCGGTCCATTCAAATGCAACTCAATCCAGCAGGGTGTTGAAGTTACCGTCTGGCGGCGATATTCGGCACCCCAGCCCTTGACGAACGACATGCGTATGGTGCACATGCGCGTCAATTGGTAGACGGCCTCGAAGCCCTGCGACACGGACTGTGAAAGTAGCGCGGCGAATTCCTGATTGTTGAAGATCTTTAGATTGCAGCCGGGCGGTATTTTGCAGACCGTGGCCGGATGCCAGCCATAGCGCTGGTTGCAATTGGGGCTCTGCACAAAGATTGACGAGTCGCTGAGGCACTCTGCGAACACCTCCCCTCCAATATAGTACAGGCGCACGCCCTTACCGATGTGGCGGCGTGTCTGCTCCACGACTTCGTTGCGATTCACGTTGGATAGCAGGCCCAAACAGAAGCGCTCCGAGTTCGAGGGGTCAGTGAAGCCGTCTACCGTGATGGACGGCTGCGAGGCGTGAAAGGTCTCGCCGACGCGCGTGTTCAGCTCATAGTACGAGATGGAGCACCAGAAGGCGGGCTCATGGTACATGACTGGCGCGGCGTCGGCGGGCGGCGTCAGTCGCGACATGTTCATGTTGTCATTGGGATCGATAGGGTCGCCGTCCTCGCTCATGTAGCCGGGCGGAGGAGTGCCCGTGTTGGGAATGCTGCTGCCCACACTCAACACACTCGACTGCGAGTCCATACTGCAGACGCCTTGCGGCACGTTTGAACTGGAAGTGCTCATCTGCTGTTGCGCTGCGGCGCTCATGCTACCCACAAGCACTGGCGAATGCTGCTGCTGCTGGTGGTGATGCGCAGCCGACAGCTCTAAATATTGGGGCGGACTCAGCGAAGCACTACGTATGGTCGCAGCATTGTACTCTTGGTTGTTCGGTATCTGGTGGGTGTGATTATCGAGCGGATAGTCTGCAATCGAGTCCGGCGGCGTGGGCAGTGATTTCGGCACCAGTATAGACAATTCCGAAATGCGCTTGTAGTGATATGGATTGATGCAGATCTCGTCCTTGCGCAAGTGATAGGCGTACTCGCAGTGATCGAGCGCTTTCAGTTCATTCTGCGACTGCAGATCGGGCCAACGCCACAGACGGCAGTAGATGACGTGCGGCACGCCCTTGCGCAAATTGTCGCCGGAGTTGGCCGGCTTACTGCGCGGTATTGTTACACACCGTGTATTACAGTTCTGCGTGGAGATGGCGCGCTCAAGTTCTTCCAGCGACGAGTTCTTTTTGATCTTCTTAACAAGATTCTTGACGGCCTTCTCCGACCACTTGCCTTCGATGGAGTCCTCGTTGCCTTTTTTGAGTGCTAACAAACGTTTAACAACTTGTGGTGTGAATGACAACATTTCACGTGGCACAGCAACTGTGCACGACGTTGAAAGGGCGCGCGGATCCTGTCTGGCTGAGGCGTATACCGAGTGGCAAACTCTGTGCTGCCAGAGCTATGACTAAGGGGAAAGTGTTGGCTGCTGAACGATGTGTAAAATTTTTGTTTTCCTTGTGGCTACAAATGGGACCAGGCCAAAGCAGCCTCGTTGCAATGCTGTACAAAGTTCAGATTTATGAAAAGAATTTATTTTAGTAACAATAAAAACTTTTTATTGCTGCGTTTAAAATTTTTTGCTCCAGAAAATGCGTGAAATTAGTAGCTGCGTGCCCTCCCATCCCAGCGTCTTGTAAACTCTGTTTCCGTTTAAGTTCAAATTTCAGTAATCCACAGTAAAAAATTTCCTATAAATAGTGCTCTCCGAATGTACATATGTACATACAAATTGTTGTGATTGGCGGTACATTTACGAACTGTACGAAACAGCATAATGAATAAATATTATACTAATATCAATGTCTGATATGCCGAAGATAAGCTTCGCTGATAAAGCCAAACTAATCAAATGTCCAGGCATTTGAGATCGGCAGAAAAGCGCAGAAGCAAGACGAAAACAGTCTGAATAAATTTTAGTATGTACACAAGTGAATATATCACTACGGCAAGAAGCGCTGTAAAGAGAAAATGTAAATCGGAGTGCTTGAAAATTTGTGCACTGTCTGCAGGCCGCCTTCCTTCTTGTCACATTTCTGCGTTCGGTTACTGGCTGTAACCGACCAACAAGCAACTGCTGACTACATTCAGCACGCCTCCGTCTCCTTGCTGTTTTGATTATTGCACTGCTGCTTGCTCACTTTTAATTCTCTATACGCACTTTTTCTGTGTGAATTTCTACTGATTTGTCTGTCTGTTCGTGTCTTTGTTTTTGTTTTGCTTTTGAAACGAGCAGAAATACCAAAAAATTCAAATGACAGAGAATTATTAAAATTTGCAAATTGAACAAAGCAAGATGTATGTACATATGTACGATGCAAAAATAATTGGGCAGCGGTGCTTATGTAGTAACGCCGCGCAGACAAGCAGGGAAGGGAGCGTTGTTTGGAGTGCGACTTGGTATTAGTGCATATGTATATTTGTATAAATGCTCGAACAGATTTTTTACCTTTTGCTTATTTATGCAATAATATAAATGCTGTCCAATTTTTTTCTATATGCTTCCTTGCGATAGCAGGAAAATGCTCTTTATTACTGCACTCGTTTATATGCGTGCCTCTTTGGTTTTATTCCGTCTTATTGTATATGTTGCCTGCCGCTTTATCTTCTCGTCGTCTGAGTTCGCCGTCGCTGCCTCTGTCTGCTGACCTTTTACACAATCTTCTTCTTGTTCTACGTAGACTGTGGATACTTTTCTGTGCTCCTCCTCCTTGCCTTTCTTTCGTTGCTATTTCCTTGCGTACACTGCGTTTGTTTTCTCTACTAATTTTGTCGTCTTGGTCGTGTCTTTTTGTTGTTATTGTTGTAGTCGTCGTCTGCTCCTGCCTAGTTGAACAGGTTTAGTTTGTCGTCTGGTCTACTTTACCGCAAGCTACCTTTCTTTACCTTCTTGCACCGTCTGGTCGTTGCTGTTGGCAATTCGCAATATCTCAGCTGCCTCTACCTCTGCTGCTGTTGATACTCTTGGTCGGTTTCGCTGCTATAATTCTCTATTCTTGAAGTCTGCTTCTTCTTCTTCGTCGTCGTCTCTTCGCTTCTGTCGTCAAAGTCTGCCGCTGAGCAATGCGAATTTTATTTTGATGGGCAACAATTTTCAATTCATTACAGCCACTTCTATCTCCACTTTTTCACTTTCACTCCACATCAAACGTTTTCATAAATATCTCAATTTCAGATTTCTAATCAAACAAACAGTTTTGAAAACTTGTAAACTCATGAAAAATTAAAATTAAAATAAAAACTTGTATAATTCCGTCTTCTCGAGTTCCCGTTTTGCGAAAAATTTTGCTGGGTTGCCAGCGGTTTGCACATAAGGCAGCATTGCCCGATCACATGTTACTGCAAAATCGAAATAATTATGCAGATAGTTCAAAGAAATTACAAAGACTGGAAATTAAGTAACTGGCCATGATGGTAACTATTTAACAAAAGTATTTACACTGATTTGAGAGATTTCGATTTTGATTGACGTTGAGTTGAGATGATAATTGAACAATTGAACATATGTTTTTGGCAAGTTGTGCTAACCTTCAATTGTCAAATATTCGAAGGGCCAGTTTCTCAGTGGATGTTTAAATCTAATTTGCGAATTGAGTTTAAATCTAGTTTAACTTTTCTTGAGTTTCACAGTGCATTTATTTAAATACGGAATAATGAATGGCAACTTCGAATATTTGACAATTGAACACAGCACAACTTGCCAAAAACATATGTTCAATTGTTCAATTATGGAGGCAGCGCGAGCTAAAAATTTTTCGTCGTCCGAAAGAAGTGAATTATTGGATATTCTTCAAAGAATCCACAGTTTATATTATTTATAATACTACGGGATCATTTATATGTGCTACACCATGCAGTTGTATGTTTAATTTGGCCGCTTATAAATTGCAATATTGTCGACGCAGCTTGCCTGCACATCCGAAATCAGCTGTTTATTTGTTTTCGATTGCAACTCTGTGCCGTACTTAAATGCCCACAACCGGGCATTTAAATTGTATTTAACTTCCCACTGTGAAACTGAAATTCCCTATTTAAACTGCAATCAGAGTTTAAACATCCACTGTGAAACTGGCCCTTACTCACTCACTTCGGGAAAAATTTAAATTTCACAATTTGTCAAATTTGTAATAACTGTAAATTTGAAAACCCCTGGCCTGTTTATTGTATATCTTTGGTTGGGTTTGTGCTAAATAAAGTACTAATCAGAAGTACTAATGGAAAGGTAGATTTCAAATTTTCAATGGCAAAAAAAACACGCCCCCTACCTCTCAATAACGCAAGGTGCATGTCGGTAATGTTGTGTGGAAGAAAACACCAACTGCAACAACCAAAAATAAAACTGTTGCCTGTTGTAGTAACTTAGCTTTTAGCACATGTATCATCCTAAATGTAAAAATTGGTACTAATATTGAAAATTTTACAAGGTAAATAGTATGTACTAATATGGGGAACAGTAGTTTTTTAGTGCGAAAAACTGCAACCGTTCACCGCGATTTGTTTTTAGTTTATGGAAATTGTTTTTTCACGTTCTTTGGCTTTTCTTAGAAATTGCATTAAATAAACAAACAGAAATATATACATTGCAAGAAATACATAAAATGTCTCGACGAGCAAGAAACAATTTCATAAAAGCTTGAAAGCAAAACTGCAATATGAGCCCCCCATATCATATTTCAGCTCCACATGTAATTTTTTTTGGAATGAAATTGTTCTCATGAAATAAGTGGCACGCGTAATTTTTCCTGAGATTTCTACATTGTACGGGAACGAATAAGCAAGTCGACTTAAGACGAAATTGAGTTGACGTTACCACTGTATTCCTGACGTTGATGCGCATATTTTGTTCAAACCCCGGTATCTGTACCCATCTCAGAAAAAAAGTTATTTAAAAAAAACACATGCACTTATGTACATGCACTTATGTGCATTTCAAATTTCGAATTGCATTTTCTCGAAACAGTTGTTTTCGACTTAAGTCGTTATTGCATATGACCACAGATTTAACTCAAGAGCTTCGCCGCTAACATTTTGGATTGGTTCCTGTTAACTTTTGCATTCAATATTTACATTTGGATTGGTTCGTGTTAACTTTTACATTCCCATAGGTTTCTTTCAATTTTAACATTCATTTTTAACATTTTGTCAAAAATAAATAATTCGAGAAAAATTTTAAAATTTTTTACTATCCATGGGTCTGTTCGCGGTTCGCGTCCTGAGTCCACTTGCATGTAAGATCTCGTGGACAAGATCATAATGCAGCAGATTCACAGAATTAAAAATAAGACGCTCGATGTAAAAAAGGTAATCGAGAAGAATGCAAAGAAGCAAGGTGGTGGTGCTGGAGGCGGCAGAAATCAAGGCAGCGGCAATCCTAGCAGGGGTGGTCCACAGAGGAGCAGCAGCCTTACCACGCCGTACGCGTGCTATGAAAAGCGCTTAAAAATTCTAATAACTGCCGAAGAAATTTTTCACGATAATTGAAAATAAGTTAAGATAATCAATTACCTTGATTATTCAGTAAAGTCCACTTGAAACAACGTATCTTTAAAAGAGTTTTAATTCAAACGCAAACATAAATTCATGCGATTTGACAAATTTGTATTTTTACTTGTTGCAGAACTCCTATTATTATCTTCTGCGAAGATACTTGGAAAGTGTTTACCCCGGCTGCGAGGCTAAATCCGCCTTTATCAAGTTGATACAAAAGATTTCGGATGTGGAGCGTCTGAATCAATTCATAATTGGAGTCTATTTGAACGTGAATCCTTCGTAGAACCCTTGTTGCGCGAAATTTTCGATCTAAAGAATCACTAAGCCATTGCTGTCTACGCTTAAACAATTTTTAAAATTCAAATAAGCTTGCTTGCTACGAGAGATCCTTAGCTTAGTTTTTAAATGTACAATCCTAATTAAATACGCAAAACTGTGCTGTTGTAGATGTGTGAAACATAATAAGTGCATATATATATATTTTTTTATTTTAGTGCTAAAAGTTTTTAGGTAAAACATGATTTATAATGATTATATTATAGGAGTATAGCTAATTGAACTGTGCAATCTGTTGTTTCAATCATAACGCGGAATGTTCTTTAAGGTAGCTAAAGCTAAAATCGCTGTGGTCATAACTTAAATCCAGTTTCGTCCAACACTGCCCGAGCGACGCTTACTCGACTTGTCCCCCGTTACGTCTTTACGGCTCATAACCGGCGGCACGTTCTCCTCTTGCAGGCGGCGTATATGCGCAGCTTCGTGTTCCGCACGCACAAATGTAGGCTGCGGCAGACATTGGTAGATGGTACTGAGAAAATTGCGCAATGAAATCTGTAGTGTCCTGCCACTGCTTTGAGAAGTAGAGTGAAAATGTGGGCGACTCTTCGACATTCTTGCAAAATGGAAAATCTGAAGAACAAGTCCAAGTGTATGCGGAAATGGGCAGGGGAAACTCTTACAGAACCAGTCCTTCCCATAGTGTAATAATATCAAGTGAACCAGATGGCAATGACATTCTATTCTCGTACCCTTGCTTGTCAGTTGCGTTGTCAAAAATATTAACCTGTTTTCAGTTTGTGTTTGAAGAAAAAAGTAAAAAATATCAATGCCCAACTGTTGTAATTTGTACAAAGGCACTTACGATGAAGAGATGCCGATGTTTTCTGTGCCTAACGATGAAAATTTGGGACGAAAATGGTCAAGAGCCTGCAATATCACTTATCTTCCTCAGCGCATGTTTGCGCTAACCATTTTGAGGAGAAGGAGATCTTAAGCCTCGTTCACATTCGACTTTCCTCGCTTTGCTTGACAGTTCGAGATTCAACAACAAAGCGTGAAAAGTAGAAGGTTTGCTACAATGAACGCTTTAACTTTGGATTTTACTGATATAATTGCAGTAGTAGTAGTTATGCTACTAATGTTTGAAATTCGCGAGTGTCTTAATTGAAAACGCAAACACACGAGAAAATGAAATCAACTGCAAGCGCACGAGAAAATGAAAAATATCACAAAAAATTTCAACAACTGATTGTCAAAGCGCAAAAAAGTTTAGAGTTGCCCAACATTTTGCGTCGCATTGCTTCGCTTCGCTTTCCTCGCGTTCTATTTAGCAAGCCTCATATAAAAGCATGTATTGAACTTATCTGTCAAAGTGAAATTCTGAAGCAAAGCGAAGCAAAAGTCGAATGTGAACGAAGCTTTAGGCAGTAAGAAAAGGAAAGAAACTTGTAACACACGTGCGGTTATTAATATTTTCATTACTGAAAATAAAAATTGTTTGGTACGTAAAAATGTTGAGTAACTTTTTTGTACTAATGTCTCGGATGGGTTAAGACATATAACGAAGAAGGAGAAAAGAAAAATCAAAATATTTTTTGACAAGCTGGGGTACGTCAAGCTATCTGGTTCACTTGATATTATTACACTATGGTCCTTCCATTCGCTTTGTTGTTGCAAATGTTGCTAATGTGGCAAAGAATTCTGTTATCTTGTCCGCGCGATTGTTGTCACTAAATAGAGCAAAGATTAAGATTTTACAATGAAACAACAAGAAACAACCCACTTACAACAAGAAATAAAAGAAAAAAATGAAATTTAATTACACAACACAAAACATTTTTTGATTGTGAATGATATTATAAAACTATTCATTTTTCGAACTGTCATTTTAGTTCGGCTCAAAAATATTGCTAGAAATTGCAAGTGGCCACCGCGCGGTGGTTCGTGTACCAGTTCGCGGTTCGCGTCCTGAGTCTTGCACGGGGTGTACTAAGCAGGGTTTGAAAAACTGCCAGCATAATAGCAACAGCACTAAAAATATGCTGTTTGCTTTGCTTCGGCTGCGCAAAATGACAGTCGCAGCAGCAGCGACAGCAAAAAACAGTCTGCATATTGCTGTTGCTGCTCATATATGTAGGCTGTAAGAAAATTCTGTAGATCAGTATGTAAATGTATTTAACCGCGATCGGGTTTTTTTGCTTTTTTGACAATGACTCCGCGTAAAAACACTGTACCCATATGGGAATATTTTGACAACAAAAAAGAGTGTGGGAAGGCGGCGGCAACGGCAAAGCAACGGCCGAAAATTACATTTTTGCTTTTGCTGTCGGCTTTCACAGCAAAACGACAGCATATCTTCGGTTTTTTCGCTATTGCTGTCGGCTTTGCTTCAGCTGCGCACATCGTCACAGCACAGCGGCAGCATATCGTCGGTTTATTTGCAATTGCTGTCGGCTTTGCTTCCAGCTGCGCACATCGTCACAGCACAGCGGCAGCATAGCTTCAGATTTTTGTTTGATTGCTTTTGCTTCTGCTTTGCTGCTGTAACTGTTCGCAGCAACAGCATAGTCGAAGCAAATGAAATGAAAATATTGAAGCATTTTCAAACCCTGGTACTAAGATGGCGTGGGGTGAATTGAGCTGTACTAAGATGGCGCGGGGTGAATTGAGCTGTACTAAGATGGCGTGGGGTGAATTGAGCTGTACTAAGATGGCGCGGGGTGAATTGTACAAAATCTTGTGAAACTTTGAATTTCTCTGCACAAATTGCAAATAAAGGTTGTTGGGAGAAATTCATTTATTTATTTATTAATAAATAATAAGACTATACAATAAAAATGGAAATATTCGGCAACAAATTCGGCTTCGGCTTCCGCCGCAGACTAGGTAGCATTCACAATAACAGAACTCGAAAACAAAATTGATGAAGGACCACAAAGAGGAAAACGCAAATGGTTGGGAACTAAGATGAGCTACGGCGTAACAACACAACGTAACAAATTCAATGACGTTGGACCGTTGGACGCGGGTGGTTTGTGTCTCAAATAAGCAATGTCTCGGCTTAGATAGTCCCAATTTATGTATTTTACTGTGATTTTGTTGATTTTTATGTAAGTATGTATATATTCTCTTTTAAAATGTTGCATTTTGATATAGCGGTACTAATTTAGTCTTTTTACATCTTGTATACGATTCTCCTTCCTCGCGACAATATTGTAAAGTGGTCCACTTTCATCACACATCGTTCGATTTGGAGTTTTTGATAATCATACATATCAGATATTACTAAATGGTTTCTTCTTTTTATTAATATGTTTATGTATGTAATTATATTTACAATCGGGTTAAATATAGATGCCTATCATTGTTGTATAATTCAATTTTTTAATCAAACATAATAATTTCTAAAACTCACGAGACTGGAAACCTAGAGTTCAACACGTTCAACACCGTCATACACACAAAATTAAAAGCAGGTCTTTGAGATGCAATTAATAATACATATTTCCAACTCCTCCTTAACCGCAATGCAGTTTGTATTGATACATAAAAAAAAGTGAGTTACATTGTATTTTAATGGAAATTCTTGAAACAAATGAAAGTTTTAAAGAATTTCAGTGCTTTCCTTGAAAGTGACTGGGAGTATATATATTTAACTGCCAAGAGGGATACATGGGTGAGTGCTTAAACATTATTACATACTTGCTAACTAATAGGAAAACTCTATAAACTATTCTATGTTAACTTAGTTCCTATAAAGTATTTTGTTTTTATTGGTTTGCAATCGCTATTAATTTTGGTAATATATATAATACAGCAGATATCTAATCTTACGTAGGATGGTATTTTATAAAATATAGAAGTTACGGAAGGAAAATAAAACAAATTATAAAATATCAAATATAATAGCGCTCACATAGCAAGGAATTTCCATAATTCAAACCATAAGGCTTGCAAGGTTATATCTTAAAATAATCAGTTCTCTTGTTTGAATCAAATCAAAAGTATGGTGTGGATCAATACTGGTTTAAAATAAAAATAATAGTGTAAAACTGAAGGTGTAAAAAGTAAAAAAAGCAAATATAAGTAGATAAAATAAAAACTCATTGACAGTGATTTGAATGTCAAAGCTCAACAAATGACTTATTTAAAACATAACGAAATCGAACGAACGACATTACTCGTAGGAATTACGTTGGGATATAATACAATGCAGCGCTAATGCTACCTCTAAAACGGAAATGTCACTTATTTCCATATTAATTCCCTTATATAAGTCTAGTCAATTAATCTCTTAACTGCATGCAGCACATTAACGATGCTTATTCCTGATGTGATAGTTCAAGCCACTTGAGTGTGAGTACGTGCGTGAACAGTACTTGCAGTTGAAGCGCTTCTTGTGGCTGCCATGCGCAGCACTGTTACGCTGTGTCGCTGGCGGCGACACATAAATGCTCTCTTCCTCCTCCTCTCCGTCATCCTCTTCGTCTTCTGGCCGCACATCTTCACCGTCCTCCGAGGCGCTGACCATTTCAGCCAGATCGACGCATTCGGTAGGCGGCAGCGGTACCTCTGCGGCCTCGAAGAGCTCCAATGGATTCACATCTGCTGCTGCAATTGTGCTACTCTTTGCGCCTGTACGATTGGCGGCCACATGCTCTTGCACCTCGGGAGATTGCTCACAGGCCGGGCAAGCGTAAGGCTTGCGCAAGTGCACAGCGCTGGTGAAGTCCGCCTTGCAGTAGTCGCAGCGGTACTGGCGATGCATTTTTAGATGGTTGGAAAGATGATGCCGCAGACGGAAGAGCTTGTTGCAGAACTCACAGCGGAAGGGCCGTTCGTCGGTGTGCGTGGTCAGGTGCACGTCGCGCTCCTTATCGCTGTGCAGTATCTTGCCGCACACCATGCACGGGAAGGTGCTTGCGTTCTCGTGCGTTAGCACGTGCGTTATGAACTGGTTCTCCGTGTAGTAGCCGGCGTTGCAGAGCACGCACTTGAAGCGCTTTTCCTTCTGGTGCGTGTGCATGTGATAGCGTATGGCCTGCTTCGACTTGAAGCCCTTCTTGCAGAGCGGACACTTAAATGGCGTCTCGTTGGAGTGCTTGATCATGTGATTGCGGTAGAGCGAGTAGTACTGGAAGGTTTTATTGCAGAGTGCGCAGTACGCGGGGCCGCGTATTTGTCGGCGCTTGGTTTTCATGTCCCCGTTACTGCTGTCGGTTGTGCCATCCAGTAGCGAATCGTTGGGCGCAATAAGCAGCTGATTATCGTAATCATCATCCTCGTCGTCCTCATAGGGAGTGTAGTCGTTTTGTGCGTCGAACTCGCCCATCTCAAAGTCCTCGTAGTCAGCAGCTCGCTGACTAAAACTGCCGCCGTTAGGGGTCAGCGCGGTTTCAGCCTTGCCTGCGCCATCTCTTGCAGCAGCTGTTTTAGGGCTGGAAGTTGCGGTCGCGCCCGTTTGCATTGCACGTGTTTGCACATCAGCGCCGTCATCCAAGAGAACATCCCCGCCATTGCCTTGAGCTGCTGTGTGGCTCTTGTGGCTAGAAGATGCCGCTGGCTGCTTTGTTTCACTTTGATTTACAGATTTTGAATTCTTTACATACGACGGCTCCGGTTCTTCGGGCTCAGTGTGCACGCTCACGTCTAAATAGCCGCCGCAATCAAAATACTAGTGCAGAAAACATTTATTTGCATTATGTCATTGTTTATAAGTATGCATACTGAGAAAAGTTTGGGTATCTGTTTTTTTAAGAGCAGAGATTCAAGCTGGTCGGTCTAATGGCTTAAGGGTGGGTATTTGTAAAATAACAGGCTACGGCTAAAATGCAAAACTTAAATTTTTATAAACTTAACCTTTGAGTAAAACGTACACCGAATGACAGGATGATCATACGAAAATAAATTTCAACTATCAGAAGAATGGTATAAACATAAAAACAGCGATGATAGGGTATTATGAAGAAAAATTTGTCTTGGGTCTATGAAAAATTAAATAATACATATTCAATTTCTTTAAAAAAATTGTACGTGCTGGAAAAAACCTGAGTATGAAGCGTTCTTTAACTACAAATTGAAAAATACATATATATAAATGGCCAGTCGCGAAAAAACTTAATTTTTTAGTTGTGTAATAATGCATAGTGTAGAAAATGTGTTTTAATAGGCAGGGTAGAGCGGTCTATTGAAACATTCTTTTCAGTGAGATGTTCTAGTTTTGAGGGTGGTTATTTTCCAAATATGTAACTAATAATTCTGAAATAGAATTTCTGCAAAATTACTTTTGAAAAAAGAAACCCTTCTTTTAGAATGGCAAAAAGCTGTATGAGGTTGCGCCTCTTATGCACTGCAGCTGAAATTATAAACTGGATTGCATGAAATAAGAAAAGGTAAAGCAATAGAAAAAGAACTCCTTATAAAAATGTCTAAAAATACATTTCAAATAAAATTGCTGCAAACCGGTTTGCAACGAAAACATTTCAACCCCTCGATATAAAACAACGACCAAATGGTAACATGAAAAACGAAAGTAGCATAAAAAACAAAACGATAATTTGAAGAAAAAAATCAATAAACCTGAAACGATATTTTATAAAAGAAAAATATCGCAGGGCACATACAATTCAAAGTGCAAAACTTTAGAAGTAGAAGAAATAGCAGAATAGAGGAAATGAATCGAATGAATGCTTGCAGCCTTGAGACAGGGATTGAAAGAAACACTATATAAAGAGGAAGTATGAAAGCAACGCGAAATAAGAATCTCAATTGAAACGAATTGATTGCTTTGAAATGGAAATTGGAGAAATAGCAATCAAATAGAAGCATAATTTACTCTTGTGCTTGTTCTTTCCTTTAGTGTCATAGTAGTAGTTGGTGTCGTTGCTGTGTTGTTGTTGTTATGTTATACACACCGAACCAAAACCACTAAAGTAATTTCAGTTTTAACAGTGGAGGAAGGGGTGGAAGGATAAAAAAGCTCACGGTAACATAATGCCGCTTAGATAGCGACTCCAGAGTAGCTTCTTACTAGAATACTGTTGGCTGTGTATAATGTATGTACTGTCTTGTATTTGGTGGTGCATTAAGTTTATAATTAAGAAATTATATATTGCTTCAATACTTGAAATCTATGCCAATTGGCGACGGAGGCGGCACTATGCAATTGCTTACATCTTGGTCCTGCTCATAAGCAGATCCATCGTCGTATTTCATGTTCTGCATATCTTCATCCGCATCATCGTATTCGTCTTCATCGTCGTCGTAACAAGTGGCATACTCCTGTAGATGCTTTATTTTTATGTGGCAAATGAAGTCGCCAATATCCCGCGTACTCTTGTCGCAAAAGGTGCACACAAAAGTCCACTGACGCGCATTATTTGCCACAAATATCTCGCCACATCGGGCACCAGGTGGATAGGCAGCTGTGCGACTCTGACGAGGCGTAGATCCGTGGTTCCAATGGGTTCCGCCAGCTGGCCAGCATTCTTGCTTTGATGCGTTAAGGTTGGAGTGTTGTTGCGCCCGTTGCCGCAGCGTTGGAGGCGGCATTTTGTGTTGTTTTCTGTTTGTTGCTACATTTGCTTCCTGTCTATGGCCAAAGTTCCTTCGCTGCTGTGCCTCTTCGTCGGGATTTTCTGTTTTTATTTGGATTCGAGACATTTTCGGCGACAATAAAACTTTTAGAAATCGTTCACTCCGATTTATACGTAATTTTCAATGAATTTTATGTATTTTTTCGTATAATTTCTCAACAAATCTTTAATGAGTTCTGCATTTTGCAATTTATCAAATTTTCTACACACTCTTTCCGCAAAAGACTGAAGTATGGCACAGAGGTGCCAGCCCACATTTTTGCGCGTGTCAAAATGTCAAAAAATGTTATATATTCAAAATATAAACTAAACTGCGAATAGCTTTTCAATTAAGTTCGCGTCTCATTATGTGTTAACTTTTCCATATATATTTATAAATTCACAATTGATTTACAAAAACACAAAATTTTTCAAAATTCAATGAAAAAAGTCAACATGTTCTAATTGTTTTGAGCAGAAAAATAAAAATTACAAAATATTACATTTTCTTGAGCGGAAAAATAAAAATCACAAATTGATTTTTATTCTTGGGCAGAAAAATAAAAATCAGAAAATAACTATTAAATTTTGATTTTTATATTTTGCTCATAACGATTACGGTCCCTGCTTAAAATTGATTGACCTGAAACATTAAACGCACCCTGTATATTTCGGAAGTACTCATACGAAAATTTGTTGTGTAAAACAGTATCAAGGATATCTAGCATTACAAAAATATTTGTAAAAAAATTTCTCTTTTCATCCAATTTTCTAAAGCAAAAGAAAAAATATTTGAATTATTAAATATCTTCCACAAACAAAAAAGTCATTTCATATTTGCGGTCGCTGTGGAAAAAGTGATGCCAATCTAGCCATGCTGTGGATTGTAAGCCGAGCAATGTTGTGTGGAAGAAAACACCAACTGCAACAACCAAACCTGTTGTAACTTAGCTTTTAGCTAATGTATCAACTGCAACAACCAAATACCAATTTTGGTTCCTGTTGTAACTTAGCCCTTAGGTTATGGCCTTGATTTTGTGCGCTGCTACATTGTGTACACAATATCACAATATGAAAAGGAACACAAAAAAATTACAAAACAAATCTTTCGATTTTTATTGAATATAAGAATATTAACTTACAAGTCACCACGTCCGTCGTGATGAGAAATTGAGAAATGGCTTTTTGCTGCGGTGGTGGGCAAGTAATGCATTAAAAGTTGAAAAACAAGAGACAGTGGTAAAGTTGAAAATTAAGAGAAAATACAACGGCAGAAAAAACTGATTGGCTCAGATATTCAAGAGACAGTGGTAAAGTGGTAAAGTTGTAAAGTTGAAAATTAAGAGACAGTGGTAAAGTTATAAGAGACCTCCGCCGAAAATATCGGCTGAGATTTGCGAGCCAAGAAGTCAAGAAGTAACAAGTAAAACTTTTTAAAAATACATATGCATATTCAAAAGTAATTAAAAATTGTGTATTCTCTGGCTGTTGTGCAGCAGCAGCTCAAATTATTACGAAAAAATTAAACAAAATTTACAAATTTTAATCAACAAACATCCGAGTTAAAAAGAATCACCCTGTGTACTATTATTAAAAGCCTACTGGCAACAGCGAAATGTCAACAAAACCAGCTGTTATTTACTGATGCGTCACTAAAATTTCTAACATTTTTATTTATTTGAAAGAAGAGAAGCAATCAAAAAGACAGTGAAAATATTATGATAAGTCTGTTTTGCATGCATATTCTACTATAAATATGCATCGTATTACCAAAAGTGCTTAAACTCCTAGAAAGCTCTACAGACAAACTCTGTTAATCCGGTCAGGTCATGGACACCTTACGAGAGAGATTGGCATCGCAAAATTCCACAGCCACATATAAAGCAACGAAATTTGAAATTCCAGCGCTTAAAACAATGGGGTCCAGCTCCACGACGAGCCTTACCAACAACCAATCTCCGGGAATGGTCGGCGTCACAATGACCGCTGTTCCCTCCAAATTGAACGAATTTTTGGTGGCGCAGCTAAATGAGAAGCGCAACAACGGCGAAATTTCCACGTCCGGATTTACACTCCCCACACTGCAACAAGGTGGGAATATTATGAGTCGGGTGAACAGCGGTAATGGTTCCAATCAATTCGTCATACCGCTTCTTCAAAGCACTACGAATCGTTTAAGCGAAGCTACAGCTAACGTCGCCACTTTAAGCAATGGTTTGCAAAACTTGAAAGTAATAGAAGAAAGCGCAGAGGAGAAGCCTACCATAGATCTGACAACGGCGCTGAGTTTCAGTAATGAACATTCAAGTACTGGAAATCGGCTGGAAGCACTCAGCAAATCGCAAGTGGAGAATTTCCATATACCTTTTATTGAGTGTGATCGGTCATATCTGTTGCCTACTGCTAACGACTACTGCCAGACGGACATTTCTAATTCGAAACTACACCACTGTTTGGTGACACCATCCTCTTTCGGTCGCATTCTTTGCTTGCACTATGCCAGCACTCAACCACTGCCACGAATTGACCACAGTTTCAAGGAGAATCATAAGATAGAGCACTTCCGGTTCGATACCATGTCACCGGATGAGAAGGTGCTGGCGACATTGGGCAAATATAAGCGATTAGAATAATAGAATTTTAAAAAGTGAGAGAAATGATCAATATTATAAAAATAATCATAAATCAAATTTTATTATATCGGACAATATATCAAATCATTTTTGTATAAACCAAAAAATTTTGTTTAATATTGAATTTCTTACGCCTATAACGGTATCATGAATTTTAAATTTGTTAAGCCAATAAAACAAACTCGTAGAAAACTAAGCAATGTCAATTAAAGATTTTTTATTTCAAGTTTAATGAGGCAAATCAATGTGGGCTGTGGAATTCGACTCATACATCTATGCACTATGCACGATCCAAACGGCACAAGGGCCCCTCTTCGACCATCTTTAAATCGACCTTGGGACCAACTAAATCTCTGATATTATTAATGCCGTATTTGATCATAGTTGGCCGCTCTAGTGATAAGCCCCAAGCGATGACGTTCACGTTCTCCGGCACACCCATAGGTAGCACTAACTCTGGCCGAAACACACCGGAATTGCCAACCTCTATCCATTTGCTCAGGCCTGGATGGAAGCAGAATATCTCCATGCTAGGCTCAGTGTAGGGATTGTAGGCTGGTTTGAATTCCAGCTGCGTAATGCCCAACTTCCGGAAAAACTCATATAGTGTCCCAATGAGGTCGCCCAGCGTGAGTCCCACATCTGCTATAACGCCTTCCACTTGGTGGAATTCGGCTAAATGTGTGGCATCTAAAGTCTCATTGCGGAACACTTTATCGATACTGAAGTATTTTGCAGGCTTGAAGCCTTCCGGCTGATTAGCCAACTTGTACAACATGCGAGCACTGACAGCGGTCGTGTGGGTGCGCAGCAAATTCTTTTGCGCCTCCTCTAGCTTCCAGTCGTAGCCATAGCCCTGCGAACCGTAACCGCCGTTCGAGTGCACCTCTTTTACTCGCTTCAAGTAGTCCTGTGGAAATTTGTAGCTTTTGCTTGGATGACTGATGAAGAAGGTGTCATGGGCGTCACGCGCCGGGTGCTGCTGTGGCTGGAAAAGTGCGTCGAAATTCCAGAATGACGACTCCACGTAATTATTCGTAGGCATCTCTGAGAAACCCATCTCTAAGAAAATCTGTCGGAATTCAGTGCGCACTTTCAACAGCGGATGCAAGTGACCGCGTGCAGGCGGCGCACCTAGAGCATCAAAATTGTAAGCCTTGAATTTGAGATCCTTCCAGAGGCCGCTCGCCAACATATCCATTGTCAAGTCCGTTTCAAGTTTGGTCAGAGTTGTAGAAAACTCTGGTCCCTTGCTAAGCACAAAGCTCTTTATGATTATCTCCTGCAGTAGTTTACGCTTTTTATACTCCGTCACCAAGTTGGGTGCTAAGCCCGATTTTCCACCGGCTATAGCCACTAGATTCTCCTGCACGCTATCTGAAATTTGGTTCACCTTCCGCTTAACCAACGGCGGATTCAACGACTTATCAACAAGAATCCAGCCTTGTGCCATGGCTTTACTGAAACCCACTTTCGCATTGGGGCTAGTTTTCATGAGTTCGGTCTGTGGTATTCCATCGATTGGTATGGCCGCGTATAGCACAGCCTCGTGACTGCCGTGGGTCAACACAGCCTGTCCCTCCTCGGTGAGTTCCAATGTTTTGCGCGACGTTGCATCAGCCAGCACCAATTCACCATGAGCCTGTATACTCTTCAATGCGCCCACAATCTTCTGATGATCATCGTCAAAAAGTGCGGCTAAATCGAGCGTATCCACTTTATCGTTCGCCTCCAAATGCTGGAGTATGCGCTCTGTGAGATCAGGATGCATTTTCCTCACACGATTGTTACAAAAAATGCAATAAAAACGACAAAGCGTGCAAACGAAATGCCAACAAGCGAAGTAAGATTTTGCCGATAATGCTTCTTCTTTCTGCGCTTTCTGTTGATAAACACTAGAGCGGCGAAAATCAAATAAAGCAAAAGTTAATTTGACAACCCGACACAACACAATTTCTTTCGACAAATTCGGAAATGTGTGCTTTAGTTTGTATCTCACACTATTTATCTATTTATAAACATAAATACATACATAATATACTATCTATGTATATACTACATTGTAATTGAAAAAATTGAAATAATTGTTCCGCACATTGTTGCGCGCGACAAAATTTGTCCCGCACATTGTTACGCGCGACAAAATAATTGAAATAATTGTTCCGCACATTGTTGCGCGCGACAAAATTTGTCCCGCACATTGTTACGCGCGACAAAATAATTGAAATAATTGTCCCGCACATTGTTGCGCGCGACAAAATTTGTCCCGCACATTGTTAACGAACTTTTCAATCGAATCTGTTAAATTGAGATTATTTAGGTTAAGAACGGGGTACGACTCCATTTTAACAGCGTTTAGAACTAAGTGAAAAGCGAATTTTCTTATAATAAAAAAAATTTTATTTATTCGACCTTAGCTGTAATTAGCCCCCCCAACTTCGCAACGATTAATCAACAATTATTGACGATGCTATTTACTGCCGAAATCGTCTCCTCTCGCGCTATAGGCGGCGGCGCCGTTACTTCAAATCCATTGAGATGATGATTATCTGGAAAGAAGGCCGAGGATGTGTATGAGGCGTTTTGTATCAGTTCAACGATTACACGTTTCGCTTCTTCCTCTTTGGCGTGAACTTCCTCATCGACTACTTGCAAGTGCTGTTCCATCATTTCTTCTTGCTGCTGCTCTAGCTTTAGCTCTTGGGGCTCTGTTTCACTATCTCTTTGCTGCTGAGTGGCAGTTCGTAATTTACGTTTACGCTTTATGATGGGTGTACCTTCCTTTTTGGGCTTTGGAGGTGGGCGCGGGAATTTATGCATAACTTTAAAGTGCTGACTCAAGCCCGAGCTAAAATTGAAGACTTTGCCACATGCCGAACACGAAAGTATTCTCTTGGGGCGCGGAGTATGTATTTTCATGTGTTGCGTTATCCGCAGCGTCAGCTTGCCGCAAACCACGCAGCATTGTGGCTTCTGCTCCTTGTGGTTACGAAGATGATGATTGAGTGCCGGCTCAGTGCTGTACTTGCGCCCGCAAACACGACATTTGTAGTTGTTCTGTCCCTCGATGTGGGTGTCCACATGCGCCTCAAAGCCACTGCGACTATCAAAACTTTTCTGACAAATCTTGCAACTGAAGGGTCTGTTCAGGTGCACAGCGCGCATATGCTTCTCCAGCAATGTAAGAGAAGTTAACTTTTTGCTGCATATTTTGCAGATAAACCCCTCTGGGTAGTGCACCTCCTGTAGATGATTTTTCAGCTCGGAGATTTTGTTGAACAGCTGATCACAATCGGAACATTTGTGCGCCAGCTTGATGGAGCTTTTCGATTCCAGATAGTGCGTGCGCTTGTGTATAGAGAGGCTGAACGAACTGCGAAAACTCAAACCACACGCGGGGCAAACGCACTCTCGTCTGTGCGCTTTTATAGATTGCGAAAAGGTGGTATTGGTGCACTCCTGATTCGGGGCTTGTGGCTTGGTAATGCCCGGCAGCAGGGTGATCAAAGTCTCGCCAATTATCTTACGCTGCACTGGAGGCACGTCATCAATACTCTCAGTGGAAGTGTCCGGCTGTTCCAATAGTTCGTCGCTATCGTTGTGTATAGAAATTGATGGCACTAGCTTATCACTGTTGACACCGACCTCCAACAGTTGCGACCGTTTTTCTTCCTCGGTTTTAATACGCTCGTATAACTCCGCAATGCGATTTTTTATGGCTATTACCTTGACAGTTGTCACTTTTTTGCCACGTTTTCTCCTAGCTCCTTCCAACACCGACGCCTGCAGATATGTCTATATAGTCGAGTTCTGTAAAACGCAATTATGTACTTACCTTAGGAGCTTCTTCATTTATGAATGTCGTTGCATCAATCATGTGCTCAAAATCGGTATATTGATCCAATTCCTGCATATCACTTTCGCTTATACACTGTTCTTCCAGTTCTATAGAAGGCGTTTGGTATTCCTCTATGATAGTGCTTTCCTCAACGGGCACTATACTACCCTCTTCATCATAACCGAGGAAATCATCCGAACAGCTATTTTCTTCCATGTACATTTCATCAGCATTAACAACTTGTTGCATTTCCTCCTCTACTTCGGCGGCTATTTCGTCAGCCTCATCCACTTCTTCGCTTTCATCTGGAATTGTTATTTCAGCACCGCTATATTCCAGCGCCGCCTCGCACACTTTATCATACTCAAAGTTATCCTCGACGCCATCGTCGGACTCAAAACTCATAGTCTCAATGGGCCAAAGGGTTTTCTCTTCTTCATTTTCCTCGTTAATGTGGCTACCTAAATGTTCGCAGTAGTAATTGATATTATCGTAGGTCTCGCGGCAGTAGGTGCAAAAGAATTTCAGTACTCGGGACGTTTCATTATAAAATATATTCCCACAAAGTACGTCGCATCCTTCTTCAAAATACTCTTTGGCGACTTCTTGCGGCACTACATTTAGCTTTTGGTCGACCTCGTAGCTCCGTTCATCTTGGTACATTGCAGCGACATTCATTTCGATTTTACTTTACACAATTAAAATGCATTTTCAGAAATTACGCCAAAAAAAATTACAAAACCAACAAGAGTTTTACCGCAGTGCTGCCAAGTCTCTCAAATCATTAGCAACCCAGTGTTGCCGCACTCCCAGATTCACGGTTGCAGTTTTTCGCACTGAAAAAACTACTGTTCCCCATATTAGTACATTTAATAGTATTATTAGTACCAATTTTTACATATAGGTTGATACATGTGCTAAAAGCAAAGTTACAACAGGAACCAAAATTGGTATTTGGTTGTTGCAGTTGATACATGTGCTAAAAGCTAAGTTACAACAGGAACCAAAATTGGTATTTGGTTGTTGCAGTTGATACATGTGCTAAAAGCTAAGTTACAACAGGAACCAAAATTGGTATTTGGTTGTCCGATTATCCCACTCGGTTAGTTGGTTTCAGCTTTTCAGCTTTTCACTTTAAAGCAGTGTTGCATGCAAATTCAAATTATTTCCTCTTTTTAATTCGAATTTTACATTTGAAACTTGTTTAGGTAATATTTATTATTCTACCATCAGCTTATTTTACATTTATTATGAGTAAAATTATTTCTGCTAAAAATATTTCGCCATTCGTAAAAATGCTACCCTGTACCAAGGTTCAAGAGGTCACAGCTAACCGTTAGAAAGTGAAGCTACTGAAACACATTTTCTATTTGGAAAATAAGTCGTTTTCGTAAGTTTTGAGGAATTGAGCGCGAAATTTTTGTAGCTTATAGGTATTCACGATCTAATGCAAATATCCTTGCAAAGGTGCGAATGCAAAATATTTTTCTACCACTTGCAATCACAACAAAAAAACATACGCTATGTTTACTATTGCACAAATTTGCAATCTCAAATGCACAAGATTGTGAATTGGGCTACTGATTTGCAATTGCAATACGGTTTCTTGTTTCCTAGACCAAAATCCATTGCGTTTATTGAAAAATTTTTGATGCAAACGAGCATAATTGCCAGCTTGTAAATTTGCACTCCATTGATTCACTTGCTGCGTTTTCGATGATGAAGTCGTAAATTTATGGTTTTTCGCCTTATATTAACTAGGCGTTTATGAGCAAACAAAGGGGTGCACATTCAGCTTTCCCAAAACTTTCAGTATGAATAATATTTTGGCAATATCTATCAATAAATAAAAATTGCTTTCATAGTAAAGCCGGCACAAAAAGACAATTGGAAGAAAACTGGTGTCTTTTATGAGTTACACCGAAAATAACAATATTTAGTACCATAAACAAATGTTGCAGTGTCCAAGACAAAACAAATTGAAATACATATAACGAAATGTTAACGAAGTGCAGCTGAATTAGTGAAATTCACACTGATAATGTTTTTATATATGTATCAATATTTGACGTTAAGCCATCACGTGTATGAGTTTATGCGATTCCAATTGTTGTTCATTGATGAATTTCTTTCCACATTGTTGACACGAGAACTTTGCAGTTTTGTAATGTTTCTTGAATTTATGGGTGCTCAACATGGAGGCGCTACGATAACGTTTCGGGCAGAGATCACAGGCGAACGGCAATGTCTCGTCGTCTGACTTGTGGTGCACTTTCCTCCTGTGCGTGTCCATTTGATTCGCGGTGTAGAAAAATTTGTTGCATTCATCACAGGGCACCCGCCGTTCTTGTGTGTGCCGTAATTCATGGCTAACAAGCGCCGCTCTATGCGTAAATGACTTTTCGCAATATTTACAGCCGTACGTCTCTCTCTGCTCATGTGTATTGAGGTGGCGAGTGAGCGTGGTAACAGCACGGAATTGTCGCCCACAAATCTCGCATTGGTGCGGCTTAGAGCCAGTGTGTATGTTAAGATGTGTGTCCAATTGATAGCGGCGCCGAAAAGTACGACCACAATAAGTACATATGTTGGGCTTGTTGCGCGGTTTATACGGACGCTTCTCGTGGCTCTTTATGTTCGGCTTGTAGGGCTCTGACCAATTTACAACTTCTTCCTCGGCTTCTGTAGGTGTTGGCGAGACATCACTGCTTGCAGCGGCGTCTTCTGCTTTAGTTTGAGCATGCATATCAGTCTGCAGGCATTTGGTAGACATCACAGTGGTTTGAATTTCTTCTTGCCGCTGACTTCTCGCTCTGTGTGGTTTTATAGGTTTGGTTGCTCTTAACGCTCTTAACTATACGAATTTAAAAGTTTACATAGTTAGCAAACGAAATTCGAAAGGATGTTTCTCTTAATTCGCACTTACATCAGACCGCTCCACTTTAACCTTACAAATCAGGTACTCATCGTCAGAGTCAAGCACATTTGCATGAATTCCCGCTGTCAATAAAGCACTGTTATTGGCCAGGCGCACGCTCTCTGCTCCTACATTTCCTGTCAACTCAACCACTTTTTCCTTAAGCTTCTTATCCTGTAGCTTTATCATTGCAACTTCTGGATCTGCAACTACTCCTCTTTCTTTTTCTCCAAATTCAAGTGGATCCAGATGTTTGCTCTCAGACAATAACACGGTCCGATCCTCATAAATTGTGGTAATAACGGGTTCCGCATTGCAATCCATATTACTTGTGAACTCTTTGAAATGTTGATTGTGAAAGTGGTCAATGAAGTCGCTATAGTTTGCCGTAGACATGCCACAGAAAATGCACAAAATCGAAAAGTCCGACATTTGATAGTGTATTTCCGCGCATTTCGTTTTGAAATAGCCACAACCACAACTTGTTGTGGGCGGAATGGTTTTAAGCATTTTGCTTGCAATCCGTTATCCACGGAACTTTCTGTAATCGTAATTATGCGACAGCAATTAGCCAATTGTACTACATACAATGTTTACAAATAGTACGGGTGCAATAGGGATGGCCAATTCTTAACTATCACATCGATAACCAGTTTAGAGCCTGCCTCAGTACCCAATAGGTAAAACTGACTGGTGCTTAGTCCGCTTTTACACGATGCGACTCGGCCCCGGAGACACGGAAGAATGTAGGAAAGAGGGGTGAAACGACAGGGGAACGCGCAAAATCGCTCGGGCAGCGATTGTGCTGCGATTTTCTGATTTTCTGACGTTCCTCTTTATTCGTTTTCGCGCTTCGCGCTGTCGACTGTAAATTAAAACTTGAAATCGAGTGAATACGTATTGCAAATAAACTGAAAAATTTACAGAACTTTACGCATAAAAGTAAATATAAAGAAGAAAATGAGCAAAGAGTGGAATAAGTGCTTTAAATGTTTACAAATTTCACAAATAAAACCAGCTGCAAACTCTAGTGTCAAAATGCTCGACACCAGCGAGTCGCATCGTGTAAAAGCTATGCGCGATTTCAAAGCGGAATGCGAAAAAATCGCCGGGGCCGAGTCGCATCGTGTAAAAGCGGACTTACAGGTAGAGTTAGGCGAACCGCGTATTTTTACTTTTTTACAAATGCGTGTAGAAAACGAGCTGGAATGTCGATTATGTGGAAAACTACGACCCTCATATGTCAAACTTCGACTTCACGGTCAAAAAACCACAAACAAGAAAAATAAAAATAAAATATCAATACCTTTAGCCAGAGTTAAAAATTCCTATATCTTAACATTGGGAAAAATTGAGTTCGACTCGATCGCAGTAACAACACTAATATTAACACCCAAGTCGCTCTCGTTTAAGTCATCTCTAACATCAATGTTTCTTCCATCTCTAGGGCAGTAATTGTCAAATTCCAAAGTCGTGGAAAAAATTGAATTTATTGAAAAATATAAATATTCCAATAAAATATTTCGTTATTCGGAGGAAAACATGCTAAAAGCGCTGCCGAATATAGTAGCCAGTAGCGCGACAAGCGCTAAGTGCGGCGAGATTTTTTGTCAAAGCTCCAAAGATTTCACGATCTTGTGCACCTTCTGTGAAATGAAGACGTTTGAGTTTGAGGATTTCCTGCGGCACTTCAAAAATATGCACTTTGAAAATAATTTGCTAAAAACTGAAGAAGTTGAGGTGCAATGCACACCTTTTCTAGACGTGAGTGTGAAGTGCGAAGCTGGCCTGGAAGACGATCAGCTGCAAAGCGATTATGAACCTGATTTGGATGATGTCGCGGAGGTTGAAGAGGCTGAGAAGTTGTTGAGTATTTGGAAAAAAAACAAAAAGAATGACAGGTTGTCGAGTGACGAAGAGGACAAAGACGATAAGGATGCCAATTGGTCTAGAGCTGAAGATGACGATTCTGAGGAGGAGGAAGACGATGGTAATTACAAGCCAAAGGTACACTAGATATCCGATTTAAAGTAGTTCCGAGCTAATTGATGGAATTCCAGGTGAAAAGCAAAAAGAAAACAACTATACCAACGGAACACAAATGTGAAATTTGTAATAAGAATTACAAAAATGCCGGCACACTTAAAGCTCACATGAAGAAGATGCACACCGAGAGTGTTAAACCAATACGTGATATCAGTTGCCCCGTTTGCGCAATACCGTTACCCACTTTTCGCCGACTTGATGAGCACTGCTTCGAGGAGCACGGCGGCATGCCCTGTCCGCATTGTGGCAAGAAGTATAAGTCCAGATATGAACTCAGCACACATCTGCCCATACATTCGGGTGTAAAGAGTTTTGTGTGTGATTTTGAGAGTTGCGAAAAGCGTTTCTACAATCGCAAGAGTCTGCGAAATCATCAGATGTCGCACAATGATTTTAAAAAGTACATATGCGAAACCTGCGGCTACAGTTGTCGTGTGAAAGAGACACTGCGTGTGCATAATCGTGGACACACTGGCGAAAAGCCATACTCTTGCAATTTGTGCAATAAAAAATTCGCTTCTTGCTCACTTCTAAGCGAACATCGCGCCTCACATGAAACGCTACGCCCCCACATCTGCGATGTGTGTGGCGCTTCATTTGCCCGACAAAAATCACTCTATCATCACAAACACTTGCATTTGGGCTTCAAGAAATTCAAATGCAAATTGTGTGGCAATGCTTACGCCCAAGCTGCAGGATTAGCTGGTCATATGCGCAAGCATAGAGAGGAAGGAATGTAAATCCAACACGTACGCTGTTGCTGGAAATTTTTATCTGTATGGTTTGTTTTAGAAATAGGTGTCTTTTTTACGTTTTATGTATGTATAATTCGCATTTCATTCACATGTGTTTAAATAAAGATAAAATTTAAATCTTACGCGATTGTATTATTGTATTCAAACACTAATTTCACGGAACCCTGTAACAGCTGTAACATTTCGTGTTGTGGTATCACTGGCCTTTTGTTTACTACCTGCAAGAGTATAAGAGGAAGCATGACAACAGCTGTTTATGTTTACATTGCACTTGCTGCTCTTTTAATAGGACTAGGCGCGATAACTGATTTTTTTTATATAAAACCAAAAACCAGTTTGCTCTTTTAAAAATAAAATTTTCATTTCCAAATTTGTATTTATTTCGATTTAGTTCTTATTTTTCTGTACTTTAGGTTCTTATTTACAACCATTTTACGAAATAAAAACTATTTCTTTTTGAGCAAAGAACTCGATGATCGGCGAAAAATCGTTCTGATTCTGCGGTATTTTTTCTTTTTAATTACATCATTAGAAAAATACAATAATATACACGCGAGTTGATTAATTATTTCCCACCTTCTCTTTTAACAAGATAATGCGAGAAAGCTAGGCCTAAGCCCACACGGGCTATCGCGCCAATCAATTATTATTATTATTCTCTTTTAACAACCTAAAGTGTGCATCTAACAAAAATTCCTATACATATGAATTTACGCGTGTTTTGTGATTGTTTTGCATAATATAATACATACATATATAAGCAGTTTTTCTTTTTGCATACTGCTTAGACAACAACTGATTTACTTTAGCGTAAAAGGCACGACGACGCTATCAATTAAATGCTATGCTTAAAATTAGCACAGTGTGCTTTTATCTAGTGTGTCTCGAGTGGCTAGTTGCACGTCTGTGCCAAAAAATTGCGCGCACTTCAAATCCGCCTTCCTAACTACCAATACTAATGAACTCGAAGTGTTCAATGAAAGTGCGGCTGCTTATTCGAGATTATGTGGATAGAGGTAAATGCTTTGAAAAATACTTATATGTACATATGTACCAATGAACTGCATCAGAAGTAATCAAGTTTTTTCCTACAGCAAACAACCATGATGTGCCCTATGTGTCCTTATTGCAGCAGAACTTACAAGCGTCTCAAAACTCTGAATACGCACATAAGAAAGTATCACAGCGGCAATTCGTTTGACGAGAAATGTGCCAATGTGCATACGGTTCATGACCACATGTCCATGATGCACACATGGCACAAATGCATTGATTGCGGCAAATCATACAAAAGTAAGGCCTCCCTGCGTTATCATGAGTACTCTCATGCTACCACTGCCAACTTTCATTGTGATACAATTAACTGTAATAAAGCGTTTAAAAGTCCAAAAAATCTAAGTGAGCATAAACGCAATCGTCATGCATTGCGTAAATTTATCTGTGAGATTTGTGGCTACTGCACACGCATACGATGCAACCTGATTGTGCACAGACGCAGACACACTGGTACCAAGCCATTTTGCTGCGAGCTGTGTGGCAAGTGTTTTGTAGCACATTATCAAATGCAAGCACATCGATCAACACATTCGGAGCAGCGGCCCTACAAATGTGAAATCTGTGGCGTCGCATTCGCAAGCCCAAAGACATTGTCACACCACAAGGACTTGCATTTACAGCAGAAGAAATACATTTGTCAGTGTTGTGGCAAGGCTTACGCGCAAGCAGCCGGCATGTCACAGCATATGCGCTGGCATAAAGAGCGTAATAAGCGTGCAGCAGCAAGAGTTTCCAATGAGCATCCGATAATATTTATTCAAAGTCAAACAAAGTAATGGAATAACACTACCCTGGAGAAAAATGCGAGGTAGTTCATCATCTCAAATATCTGCCTTCACGTTAGACACTGTGCTTAAACGCATATAGAATTTTATAAGCTGTTTTTACATTTGAATTATAATATTTTTCAAAATTATGGAAATTGGTTTCAAATTGAAGAGTGATAAAATAATAAGAACTGAAATAAAAGTTACTGAATCATTGATGAAATGGCATGAAAAAGATTTAAATCAATTGATTTTTCTACAAAATTAGCACGTAATGGTGAAAAATATCTGAGTGTAAGATGTGATATCAAATTACATATATAGAAATGCTAAAAATTATGACAATTATGAAAAATGAAATTTATAATATATCTCAAATAATATTCGCAAAGCCATAGCTAGCGAGAGTAAAGGTTTGGTTGGCTCAAAATACTCTAAATACTAAAACAAAGACAAAAAAATGCATGTCGCTAAATGCGGCTCATTCTTATATTTTATAATTTTTTAATTCCATGCCAAAAGTGGAATATTTAAACTTGGCAGCACTGTACATCATTATTTTTCACGTTGAATGGCACCAGAGGAAGAAGAAGCATTTTACATTGAAAAATTTGTAAACAGATCAGCAAAACTATTAGAATGCTAAAAAATTGTGTATTTCCGACAAACTACAATAAATTTAAAAATGCAAAATGTGGCGAAATTATTTGCCAAAATGAATCAAATTTTGCAATTGTGTGTATGTTCTGCCAAGTGAAACTATTTGAATTTGAAGACTTCCTGGCACACTTCCGCAATAATCACTTGCAGGAGTTTCCGCTGGAAGAAATTAACAGCGGAGCCGGAGCTATGCAGTGGGGCTGCGTTGAAATGAAGCAAGAAGATACTGAATTTGAGATTGAAAATGTGAAATGCTTTTCGAGTGCTTCCGCTGGAGCTGGAACAAATTTGGAAACTACATCAACACATGAGCAGCATTCTTTTTGGGAAACCAATAGCAATTATGAAGATCGCAGCAGTCCAACACAGGTTGAGCATACTATTCATAATCATTTAAGTGAAAGCAGTGATGACACCGACGAGGATGATTGGAAGCTGGCAGCAAGTGAAGCAGAGAACGAGGAGGAGGAACACATAATACCACAGAAAAAGGTTCGAAACATTTTATGAAAAGATACTCGCTGCTGTATTACTGAGTTGAAACAATTTACAGAAACCCCCCAAGGAATACAAATGCGAGGTTTGTAATAAGTGGTATACCACGCCACGTTCTTTGTCTGTGCATAAGAAGCTGAAGCATGAAAAAGTTAAACACTTCAAATGCCGTCAGTGCAGTGAGGCCTTTGCGGAACAGTCTTTACTGCAGTCGCATACGTGCAAAGTACAAATCGATTATCGGTGCAGCATATGCGACAAAGTATGCAAAACCGCACGTGGTCTGAAGCAGCACGAGGATGTGCACAAGGAAGCCAAGGACTACGTGTGCACGTTTGATGGTTGCGGTAAAGTTTTCGATAATGTTAAGCGATTAAGTCATCATAAGAGACTACATATGCGTAATTATGTTTGCGAAATATGCGGGTATCGCACCTATATGCAATCCATACTCGACTCGCACAAACGCAAACACACTGGCGAAAAGCCTTATCCCTGTGATGTATGTGGCAAGTACTTCGGAACTAGAGCGCTGGTCGCAGAGCACAAGCCCATGCACTCGACGGAGCGTCCACATAAATGTAATGTATGCGATGCGACTTTCTCTCGCGCCAAAGCGTTGTACCACCACAAACACTTGCACTTGCGTGAAAAGAAGTTTAAGTGCAGAATTTGTGGCAATGCTTATGCACAAATGGCAGGCTTATCCGCACACATGCGGCATCACAAAACAGAGGGTATAGCTTGAGCGCTTTGCATCAGTTTTAAATAAAGCGTGTATGTATATAAAAACCGCAATTCTTTCTTTATTAAAAGCCGTTATTAGATTGCATTTAGTAAATACATTTTTTACCAGGCAGTTTAAATATATTTTCGCCTTTAAGGACCTCAAAGAACCAGTTAGACCCTTTTCTATAATTTTAATAAGTTAACAAAACATAATACGTTGACTAAGGCTAAATAAAAATCACAACAACACATTGACTAAATACTACTGAACGAATCGTAGGTAGCACGTTTAGGCCCATACGCGTATAGTGTAATCCCAACTGCCGGTCGAGAGCGCAGTGCCATCCGGCGACACCTGCACGCAGGACACCTTATTCTCATGCCCATAGAGTAAACAAACACGTTCAGATTTTAATGTATCCCAAAGATTGACTGTGTAATCGTTATAGCCAGCAAACAGCAGACGCCCACTAACTGAGAAATCCACCGAATTAACGCCGAAGATAATGCTCTCCTTTGAGAAAACGGCTACCTCGCGATCAGCACGCATATCAAACAAGCGACAACTGCTGTCATCCGAACCAGTGGCTATAGCGTCGCCACAGGGATGGAATTTTACACTGTTCACATCCGATTGGTGCCCTTCAAAGGACTGCACCACATGTCCGGAACGCATATCCCATATAAAAGCCATGCGATCGCAACTGCCCGAAACAAATGTGTTGCCCGTCTCGTTCGGCGCCAAATCAATGGCCATCACGTCGCCTGAATGACCATGGAAACTCTGCAACAACTGGCCAGATTCGACATCCCACAGTGCACAAGTCGAATCACCACTGCCCGTCAAAATTTGCTGATCTGAGTTCGGATAAATGCAACAGGACATGTAGCTAGTGTGCGTGCCCACTGTGCGTTTCTTCGCGGCCATTTCCTCATCAGAAGTTATGGGATACACAGTTACTTTATTGTCCAGACCGCCGCAGGCCACATAGTTGCCGGATGGCGCATAAGCACAAGCCATAATCCAAGTGGTGGGCATGGTCACGGCATGCTCCTTGTTGGTCGTGAAGGCATCCCAAATAATCAAACGTCCATCCTGTGACGATGAGATAATGTGGCGCTTGTCGGGGCTCCAATCGGTACAGAGCACCTTCGCCTGATGACCTTTCAACACCTTACGTGGCTTTATATTTACATACGCAATCTGTTCCAAGCGCTCTGCTATAGACGACAGACTTACGTCGTTCAATTTTTGTCGTTCCTCTTCCAATTTGGTTTTTAAATTCTCAGCCTCCTTTAGCAAACTGGCCATTTTCTCGTTGGCATTCGTCACAGTAGCTGTTTCCGTCATTTTAAGGGTTCCGTTGTTCAGAAAGTTTTTTCACAAGGCGATTTCTCGAGCACGCAAAAAATATCCTGTCGTTTTCGCAAAAATTGTGTATTCCGTATTGTAATACAGAAAAATCAATTTTTCAAAAACGGTGATACCAGTCAGCAGTCAGTTAAAACTAAAACTTGGCAGCATTGATTTTATTTACAAACAAATCCAGCTGATGAGTTTCCTTATATTTTGCAAACTATATAAACACGCTGTTAAAACTATTTTAGTAAACATTGTACAGGTTTATAGCATTGACAACCAATTTTAACAACAAAATAGAACCTTGTGCAATTTTATACTCTTGTTATTTTGCATTCGCACCGGATCGGGAATACCCCTATACTCTATCTTGATTTTCTAATCCATTATGAGAATCAATTTTTGACATATATGGCAACTCTGATGAAAAGCAAGTTTTGACATCTGGCTGGCATTGGTTTTGTGACGATTTGCTTTTGTAATTTACAATTTATGAAAATACTTTAAAAATACCAAAAATAAGAGAAAATGCTAAAAATATTACCAACGGATGCAAGCAAACTGCTTGATTTTAAGTGTGGCGAGATTTACTGCATCACATCCAGCAGCTATAATGTCGCTTGCTGCTTGTGCACCCATAAAGTACCATTCGAGGAATTTACAAAGCACTTCCAAAAACATTGGGAACAGACGCAATCAAACTCTACGGTCACCACAAGAAGAAGAAGTCTCAGGAAAGCAGAACAGGCGAAGCCAAAAGTGGAAATAACACTAAACGAAAATCCTATTAAGTCGGAGGAGAACAGTGAAGAAGAGTCGAGTTATGAACCAACGTTGTTTACTATATACAAAGAAGAAGCGGTGGACGGCGAAGAAAAAGATGAGCCGCTTGTTGATCTAGCGGATTTGCAAATGGTGTCAATGGAACAGCCTATGCAAGAAGAACCACTTTGTGCAGCCATAGTGTGTGAAGAGAAAAAAGAAAAGGAGATGCAAAAAACAGAACCACCGCTGGATGATGACAAGGATAATGACAGCGACTGGCAAGGCGATGAAGCCGAAAATGAAGATGTAAGAAACACTAAACTAAAATTCGTGTATAGTTAAAAAGGTAACATTCTTATTTTAGGATTCTGATTATGAAGAAACGAAGGAGGAAAATGCTACAAAAGAGATATTACCTTTTCCGTGTTCGAAATGTGAACGTTCTTACAAATCTAAACGCAGCTTGCAACATCATCTGCGCTCCAATCACAGTACTACGGTGCGAAAACCACGAAAGCCAAAACAGGAGCACAAATGCGACGAGTGCGGAGTAGTGTTCGGTTCCGAGCGTCTACTGCGGGGGCACAAGTGGAAGCATACGGGCATTTTCTGCGACATCTGTGGCAAACCCTTTAGCCAAGCGGGAAACATGATTCGCCACAAAATAAGACACACCGGCATTAAAGCGCATAAATGCGCAGAGTGCGGCAACGACTTCTATACGGAAAAAGAATTACGAGCGCATATGTTGCGTCACACAGGGATAATGCCTATAATTTGTGAAATATGTGGGCGACCGTGTCGAGATCGAGGCGTGCTGACGGCGCACATGCGTCGGCACACAGGGGAACGCCCAGCAAAATGTCCGGTTTGTGGCAAATGTTTCTACAGCTTCCATGATTTAAATGTACACGCAGTTGCGCACACCAGCGAAAGACCTTTCGTTTGTGATGTTTGCGGCTCGACGTTTCAACGCAAGAAGGCGCTAAGAGTGCACAAGAAACTGCACTCCACAGAACGTAAGCATGTATGCAAAATCTGCGGAAAATCATTTGCCCAATCGAGTGGCTTGAATACTCACATGCGCACACACGATGCGGCTGCAAGCAAGAGTATTGGTGTAGTAGCCGCGGGTGCGATCACTACGACTTCAGCAACGGCGACCGCAGCAGTTGAAAGTTCAGTAGTTGCAGTAATGGATGCCAAGAATACAGTACCAGAAGTAGAAGTAATGCACGATAATGCATTTTTAACAATTTAAATTTATTATTGCAATATCACCTTAACAATGCTTCAAGGGAGGATTGCAGAAAAGAGAGCTTTACAGCTTTCACCATTTATTCTTTTCTATAGGACATAATTATAAATAAAAAATGACTAGTGTTCTGTTCCGGATCTCATTCCGAAATAAAAAACAGATATTTTCCAAATATGTGCATAGCGAACAGGGAATTGTGTTTCCTACAAATTTCTTTTTAGTTTCCAGATTCGCAGAAAATCGAGAATAGGGTTCTTACCGAAATTTCATTTGTCAACAATTGATATCAGAGATACTTTAAAATTTTCATTTTACTTGAGTTATAATAACTTACTTTGTGGCCATTATAAAACTGCGCGCAATCAATAAACATTTTCAAAGAATGTTTTAGCTCCAGTTTCAAAGCTTCAAAGCAACGGTTTATTTTTGGCATCTAGATGCAGCGCTGCCACTCAGAATTGTTCTCTTGCAGCCACCGCTTGGCTGGATGGCCCCTTTTATATGAGATGAATTAATCTCAATGAAATAAACGTGAAACCTAAAGTTAATTTCTACTAAAATTATAAATAATATAATAAAGTTTGAAATAGTTTTCTTAAATAATGGAAAAATTTTTATGAAAACAATGTGGCAGCACTGCATTAAAGTCGCAAACTGTCGGTGCAACTTGGCAGTACTATTAAAAGTGAAAGATTAGACGTTTAGCAAACATATATTTTTTCCTGATACAACTGTTTGGGTTAAAAGAAAAAGTCGAAGTAATGTTAAAATTATTGCCTCCCGAATGTGGCGATGTCAAGTGCGGCGAAATTTATTATATCAAAAGCAGTATTTACAATGTGAGCTGTTGCCTGTGCGGCAGGAAAGTAGATTTTGACCAATTCCTAGTTCATTTTCATAAGCATTTACCTGAAATCAGCGCTGTCTTCCGTCCGATAAGAAAGAGCAAACGCAATGCAAAAAAGTTACATTCAACAAAAGTAAAAGTTGAAGAGCAGTATGAAGAATTTGATGCCTTTGCCCCCAAAACGTTGTACACAATAGAAAAAACTGAAACGCGAGGAGATGAAGATGAGGATGAGCCACTTGTTGACTTGATCGACCTTCAAATGTTGCCCATAGAAGGGGAGCCAGCAGGAGAGCCATTACAACTACAACAGTTGACAATCATAAAGGAACAAAATGAGGAAGTCAAGCATATGGACAAGGAAGAAGACGGGAGCAATCAGGACCAGGATTTACCGCAGAAAGAGGTGCATACAATAGTACAATGGTTTTTTGAGCTCATATATAGATAATTAAAACTATTCCTTAGGATAGCAAAGAAAGTGAAACCGAAGAAGAACTGTCCTATGCTTGCACAAAATGTGAGCGCCGCTATAAGACCAAACGTGCTCTACAAAGCCATATACGAACAGTGCACAACCCCAATCGGGGAAAATCAAAGAGCAAACAAATGGAGGACTACAAATGTGCGGAATGTGATGAAGTATTTCGCTCAGAACGACTGTTGCGTGGCCATATGTGGAAGCATACGGGCATTTTCTGCGACATCTGTGGCAAACCCTTCAGTCAAACGGGCAACATGATTAGGCATAAAGTGAGACATACTGGCATTAAAGCTCACAAGTGCGAAGACTGCGGCAATTGCTTCTATACGATTGAAGAATTGCGCGCTCATATGTTGCGACACACCGGCAAAAGGCCTGTCATATGTGAGGTATGCGGCCGACCGTGTCGAGATCGAGGCGTGCTGACGGCGCACATGCGTCGGCATACCGGAGAGCGGCCAGCCAAATGTCAGGTATGTGGAAAAAGCTTCTACAGTTTCTACGATCTAAACGTGCATGCCGTGGCGCACACCAGCGAGCGGCCATTCGTCTGTGATACTTGCGGCGCGACATTTCAGCGCAAAAAAGCGTTGCGCGTACATAAAAAGCTACACAACAAAGAGCATAACCATCAGTGCAAAGTGTGCGGTAAAGCCTTTGCACAGTCGGCCGGCTTAAGTGCCCATGTGCGTACACATCATGGCAATCGTTTGGACGAGACTGCGCATGCGGCGCCTGGCCTAGCTGGCGAAGTTTCATCAGATGCGGTTGTAAATTGGTATAATTAACCAATTATATACATATGTTTAACTGCTTATCATTAGTTTTACATTTTTATAACACTTGCAGCAATTATGCCGATTAGTAACACCGATAATGTAGCTATAATTCGAAAATGATTAGGTTTTACCGCAAATTGGCGCTGTTAAAAGAGGCCACTTATCATACAGAAGTTGCTACATATTATTGGACTATCTTATCGATAAAAAACGGTCTGCTAAATTTGGAATCATCGATCTTTACGATAATGCCCCAAACAGCTTACAATCTTATCGGCGACATGATGTGCTAAAGTGGGGAGCGTTCTTTTAATTTTATTTTGTCTAAAACGTGAGTTCTTCTACATAAAGTTAAGTAGTTGCATTGTGCCACAGCTCGTGCCTGGATGGACTGGAAATGAAGACGTTCTTCCTAATCTACACGTTAATTGGTACATATACAGTATTACTTACAATCATAACGAGTGCCATTCAAATGTGCCTCCCTTGAAAAAATAGCCGCGGCTGCTGCATTGCCTTTACGAGAGCGCAGCACGGATATGATTGAGGAACGAGGCAGCGGCAATGTAAAATTCTACTTGTACACCAGAAGTAATCCCAGCACACCGCAGGAATTGCTTATCGAAGACGAAACTACAATGGTGAATTCCAATTTTGACAAGAGTCGTCATACAAAGTGAGTCAATGGCGCAGATAAAAACAACAAAAATTCTTCTGTACATATAATTGTGCATATTAACATACAGAATCATAATACATGGCTGGGGTGGCTCTCTGTCATCATCACTCAATCCTACTATACGTGATGCTTACCTCGCGCAACAGGACTACAACATTATTTCTGTGGATTGGTATTCGTATGCGAAGCTGAATTACATTTCGGCGCGCGCCAAGGTGCCTACTGTGGGTGAGGATGTCGCTGAGCTTGTGGATTTGTTACATGATGAATTCGGCCTGAACTTCGACATGCTGGTGGTTATAGGGCACAGCTTGGGTGCGCATGTGGCTGGCTACTGTGGCAAGTTGGTGCGCGGCAAAGTGGCTGCCATTGTGGGGTTGGATCCTGCCTTCCCGCTATATAGTTATGATAATACAGAAACGCGCCTGTCCACCACCGATGCACATTATGTTGAAACCATACAGACGAATGGCAATGTAAAGGGCTTTTTGAAACCCATTGGCACTGTCTCTTTCTATCCCAACTGGGGCCACAAGCAGCCGGGGTGTGGTCAGGATTTAGACGGCACTTGCTCGCATGGACGTTGTGTTAAGTACTATGTTGAAGCGTTGCAGGGCTACATATATGATCCGATTTATCAGTGCCAGGACTTCAGTAATATTTCGGAAAATGTTGGTTGTACGGATTTTCAGCCGACTGTCAGCGTGGGTGATCCGCTGCATATAGAACGCGTGGAAGGCATTTACTACTTTGAGACAAGCGATACAGCGCCATTCGGCAGATTGTGCCAGAGACAATTTGAGAAATAAACTAGGGAATAAAAGACATTAAAGAAATATTTAACAACCCTTTCTTTCGTTCTTCATAGTTACACATGTTACACATTATCGTTATGCAGCCAAAATAGCTGGCGGCACTGGAATACGAAACACAGAAGAGACTATTGGCTATTCTGTGAAACGAATTCCCGAATTCCGCTCTGTGCTTACATTTGACATTTTATTTACACACACGCACAGAATAATGACAGAATGAAATTTGCAGCCCTGCAAAATTTCCCAATCCCTTGAAATTTGTTTATCATAGACAAAATAAGTCGGCAAAGTTAATTTGTTATAAAATAATACGTGTGCTTTAAGAATATAAATAAAACATGGATATATACAAGAACAAGAGTTCCATGGATTTTGTCGTTTGTGGGGAGGTGCTGCTACTCAAGCATGAATGGCGCGTTTGTTTCAAATGTGGCTACTGCGAAAAGGAAATGCAAAGGGTGGAGCAATTGATGCGGCATATTTTATGCAGACATTTACCTGCTGGAGTACCCGGGGCGCTGGAGGACATGCTTAAGCATATTAAAATGGAAGAAAACCGCACAGAAACAAACGAAGAGTGGTTGGAAAATGGCGAAATGCAGGAAATTAACGAGGCGCTGTGGGGAGACGGAGACGCAGCTTTTGTGGACAATTGTGAAGACGAATCGTCGAACGTGGAAACAGCAAACAAAAAGGAGGTAGGCAATAGGTAACACTATGTTCGATTTATGCTAAATTTCTCATGCAATTATATCTAGTCCATAGACTATATGAAATGCTATGAGCAGTTTTTGACTGCAACAAGAGTTGAATCTGCGAAAGAGCAACCTACCGACGACGCATCGGGGCTAGATGATAAGCCAACAACTTCCGAAGAATCTTCGAGCGAAACAATCGACATCAAAATTGAGATTCTCGATGATCCTGGCGGCGCTGAAGCAGTTGACATTGTTTCAGTTGATACTGTCGAAGTCAAAGTATGCAATAAAGCCGACAGAGATTTCGAGTCCGCCTTCTTGTGTGAGATATGTAATCGAGCTTTTAAAACTCATGATAAACTACAAGCACACTCTCAACGTCATTTTTCTGTAAGACAATTTGCCTGTGAGTATTGTGATGCTAGCTTCACGTTTAAATCAAATTATACGGTGCATCGTAATCGCCATTTGGGTATTAAAAAACATGCATGCACGCTCTGTGAAAAGTCCTTCTCCTCCACCACCGAACAAAAGCTACACATGCGCTCGCACACCGGCGAGCGGCCCTTTGTGTGTGCGGACTGCGATAAAGCCTTCGCCAGCTCCGCACATCTAACCTCGCATCGACGCCGCCACTCCAACGAACGGCCCTACATATGCAACATCTGTGCCAAAGGGTTTTACGATCGCAAATTGCTCCGCAATCACATGCCAACACATTCCAAGGAGCGCCCTTTTGTCTGTAGTGTGTGCAACGTTAGGTTTGCACGGCGCAAGGCACTCAACCAACATCTACAATTGCATTCAAGCGTAAAACAATATTGTTGTAAATATTGCCTGCAACGATTTGCACAGAATGCCGGACTACACGCTCACCTGAGAAAGGCACATACAGACAAGATATGAAGATATGATATAATTGCTGCACTTAATTGTTTTGTGGTATATAAGCTTATATTTATTGAGATTTTGGCATACAAATATTTTACGTATATGTAAACTAGTTTGTTTTACTCATAAAATATGCTTGTATAATTGCAATACTTTTACATATAAAAATTCCAAAAGGGTTTTTATGTTTTCCTAATAATTTAACTAGCACAATTTAGCTGCTCACATATTTCCTACAATATGCTAGATTAACTTTACGTACATATGTATGTATAAGTACTTTTCTGTACATAATATTGGAAACTAAAGATGCTACAAAGGTATAAAGCAATAAAAATGGACGAATTTGTTTTACGCAACAGAACACAGCGTCAAATTTAAACATAAAGTCGAAGATACAATAACAGCAAAAAAACGAAAAATAATAAGTAATAATAAACATAATGCAGTCATTATGGGGCATCGAGCAATCTTTGCAAAGTTGACTGAAAAATGTGCACATACCATGGAATATACTTTTGTGATGCTTGGATTTGGCAATTTCCAAATGCCTGACATTAATTTACTGAGATTTGTCTGCATTTGCGTGATATTACAATCCAGCGCTGTTTTCTGTACTCCCTCAGACGATATTAATTTGAATTTTAATAACCAAACGATCGCCCTCACAGAAGCCTTTCTGTATGATGTCCGCGATGTTGGCGTACTCTACGAACCCAAAGCCTCGCGTGCTGATGCGTTCTTGCGGCTGATGAAAGGCCAGAATTTCCGGCTTTGTCATGATCGTGTCATGTTGTGATATGTTCACATCCACTGGATGTATCATGCACAGCTTAATGCGACCCTTGAATGGCCAATCCAGATGGAAGTCGTTTTCGGATTGCATCAGATGCACGTGCAGGCTGAGCAGATGATCCTTCTTGGGTTGTATGTTGAGACGTGCACAGAATTTGTAGCCGTACGGGGACGTGTAGCACTCACGCGAGTATACTTGATTGTTCGCATTGGCACGAAGCTGCTCCACGAGTGAACGGAAGTTGGCTACCTCCCACACAATGGTGCCGTTGCTGTAGCGTGCGTCCACTTGACGTGTGACTGCCAACTGTTTGTACACATTCTCGAGCTTGACGTCCTGCTCACGTGTGCGTTGCTCCAACACTACAATGCGCTGATACATCGCTGATATGAGCTGCTCGCCCGCCTCGTTGGCGTATTGCGGCGGTGGCGGTGGCAATATGCCACCATTCAGTTGCGTTGTGGGCTTTTGTGGATTCCAAGTCGACACGACCGTCTGCTGAAAGGCCTGCAGCATGAGTTGCATGTGATGCGGCATGTCAGCTTTGAGATGTTCTTCCAACGCATTGGTTTCAGGTCGCCCCACGAAATCACACTTTACGCTGGCAAAGGGACACTTTTCCTCGGCGTGCTCTTGTTGCCTACGATATGGACACGTGGGCAAGTGACGGTCCACTTCGATGGGAGAGGCTATTACGGCACAGCCTAACGGAGAATTAGGACATTTAAATTTGATCTGTTCGATTTCGCGGCGCGTAAAATTGTCCGGGAAAATGTCATTTTCCGGTGAGAGTTTTTTGTTGTCAAGCGGACAACACTGATTGTTTTTATGCAGCCACTCATTCAGACACGATTTGCAGAAGCGATGGCCACATGACGTCAACACTGGCTCATTCAGCCAATGTATGCAGATGGAGCACTCGTACCTCGAGTCCGGGTAGTCGGGATCGATCTCATCGGAGGTGATCGAGGATGACGCGGGCGCATACGATTTCGTCAATGGCTGGGGCAGTGAGTTGGGCGGAGTGAGAGCTGGTGTCTTGGCCTGGTTGTTGAGATAATGATGCTTGGATTTCTGCATTTCTAACTGGAAGACCAGCACAATTTCTACACTACATATAAATATTTTTTATTGTGTGCATACAAAATTTTATAAAACTACGTTCACCAATTTTTAACTTATCGATCTGTTTTCTATTTTTCTTTTCTGTGGGCTTCTGTGACGTTTTTGAGTCATAAAGTCACAGTTGCCAGAGTTATTGAGCTTTCAGCTGATTTGTTGGTTTCAAACCGAATACGATTTTAGAGAATCGTTACTATAAATTATCGTCTGAAATTGCATTGTTTATAACAAATCAACTCTTGATAAGCACAATAAAAAGTAATAACTACAATATTGAAGTGAAAATTTTCGAAATTTAGTATAACTTGTTTCAGCAAGTTTATATATCTTAATTTTCTTGTAAGCTTGCTGTTTTTTAAAATTATTTTTAGACCTGCTTTGATGCTCCTTCCTTATTCATTTATTATCTACAGAGGTTGGTATATTTCTGGTAGGGATTAGAAATCAACAGGTGGCAGCGCTACTGGAAACTCAATTTTGCAAAAACGGAAGCGGAAATGTTGAATTTAAAAAAAAAACAGTAAAGCAGCTTTTCTGTAAGCAAGCACTGTTCTAAAAGGCTATAATTTGTCTTATATAAACTTGAAATTATAAATTAAAATCCAAAATCGCTTGCAGGCTGGCAGCACTGTTTTTACGGTAGTCTCGCTGCTAATCGTCGATTAAACTCACCACCAACACTAACAACGCATGCTGGGTGAAATTCAACACCGAATTAGCAAATTATGCCTCGCGCACTGTTCGTATAAATGGAGAAGACAAATTGAAATGTTTAGTTATTTATGAATTGTCTACACGCGAATCAGCAGTGAAAAATAGGAAAGTGCAAATAGCGCAAACACACATTTTCCATTTAAAAACATAGCAACTACTTGCAATTAGCATACATATAAAAGCTCGTGTGTGTAAAATATTTTAAAATTTGTCAATACGTTATAATCTGTTAAGACCAAAATGGTCAGATTAATAAATATTTTGGCCCTCATAGAATTGCTGCTCCTTTGCACATTAATCACACAAAGTTGGTGCGTTTACCTGCCCGCACAAGTTGAACAAAATGCCACACAATTAGCATACAGCGCGATTATGAGCCAGCAAAGACAGCGGCTACAAGAACAAAAACAACAGCAAGTGCCACAGCATGCTACGGCTGCAACAGCGCACGAGCGAACACATCACAAATCATACGATAAAAATGATGACGTCGCTGATGACTGGTTATTGGCAGTGGCGCAAGCAGCATGGCCGAGTGACGACTTGGTCGCAAACGCAATAGCAGCGGAAGAGGCAGTGGCGGCGGAGACGGAGATGAAGCCAACTAAAGTACTTACGCGCAACCGACGAGCTCTTTCCGATTGGCTAATTGCACCGAACACGCGCTGGTGCGGTCGGGGCAACACTGCCAATGGAACCTACAATCATCTCGGGGGTGCGTCCACGGCGGACAAGTGTTGCCGCAAGCATGATCACTGTCAAGTGTATATACCAGCCATGAGCAATCGCTATGAACTCTTCAACTATCGCCCGTACACGCTCTCTCACTGCCACTGTGACCGGCGTTTTCGCACCTGCCTGAAAATGGCCAACGACGAGGACGCCAATACCATTGGCAAGCTCTTCTTCAACATGGTGCAGACGCAGTGCTTCGTGCTGAAGCAGGAGAAGGTTTGTCAGAAGCGCGCCGAAGACGGCAATTGCGAACAGGAATTTGTCAAGCAGAAAGCTTACCTGAAAAGCAATAAGCGATTTTAAAAGCAACAGGGGAGCGGGAAAGAGTGCGAGTGGCAGGTGTTTGAGAGGCGAAAAATGAATGGATGGACGTGCGAGCGAAGGCGAATACTTTATGCGGAGCATAACGAAAGAGACTGCTAAGTTTAATATGCTGAGTTAAAGGTGAGTGTTATACAGAGAGAAAAAGAGAGCAGCTGGCACGCACATAGCGACTTGTTGTTAATTACATACATACATATGTACATACTTTTAAACAGAGTTGTATTTATGCTTAGTTGGCAACGCTTTCAAAGTTCATAACACGTTAAATTCAAATGCAATAAATTCTTATTTTGGGCCTCAACTGAAAATTTCAGAATATTTGATTGAGTACTAAAGTTCCGTTTACGTTCCACTCAAGGGCGTACCCAGCGAAAAATAAGAGAACGCTTCGGTGCCGAGTTCAGTCCGCAAGATGGTACAAATGCACGAAAAACATTTGTGTGAGGAGAGGAGTGTGACCTGAAGCTCGAGAGCTCGTAAAATAAATTTTATAGTGTATTTGCAACAAAAGTTCTAAAAATTGTATTTAATATGATGTTTTAATTTCATATAAACCACCAGCTAATATTTTGTATGAAATATGCAAGGTATATATTTTGATCCAAGTTATCAATATATATGTACATACATACATATATCTATGCAACTGAATTCTTTGGAAGTTTTTTTTTAACAAAAATGCTTAATTCTAAAACGTATTACGAATCTTATAGTGATATTAACTATTCAAGTTTACTGTGAGCCATACAAATATTTTAATATGAATTTTTTTCTTTGCAGTTACTATAGCAACTAATATGAGTGACTAGTATGCCAAATGAATCAGAGCAGCACATTTTAAATGCAGCAAAAATAAATAAGTCAAGATTTTTTTTTTAAACACAATGAAGTCTGCGTGAATTTGCCAATACTTAAAAAAGTTTTAAACGCGCATGACTGCAGAACAAAACAAAATTTATTGCTTTTCAAGTTCCAAAAACTGTTTTAAAAAGATAAGCCTATACATATAGTACATAGCAACAAAAGTAACGAAATTATGAAAATACATATATAAGTAGTATATAAATTTTTTTATATGCATAAGATTTGTTATAACAAGTGACTTGTATATATGCAGAAATTTTATGCATTCGACTCTAGAGCATACTATATATATACATTATATAGAAATAAATTTTAAAACACACAAGAAAGCAATGTAGTTAGTAAAGTAAATTATATAGAAACTATAATATTTATAAAATGTATACATATAAAAAATATAAAATTTTGTTATAAGACAAAAAAGTAATGCATTTTAGATTGTATTTAAATTTAACTGAAATCAATTAAATTATGCTAGTAGTGCAAATTAATATGAAGTTGTTGTTTTCCTTTCCAATGTCATGCAAGTGTACTCTGTACCGCAGTTAGCATCGTTTTCTAGCGCTACTGCCAAAAATTCACTTTTTCTTATCGTTCAATTGGACAATTAATCAAAAAATTGTCTACTTTCGAAGTGCTCATAGTCTTTTTGTGTTATACTATACTTTTATTCTGGAAACTTTCCTAGTGCTTGCACATTTTTGATAAAACAAAATATCATTGATGCTAGCATGAAATACAATTTGGCTGTAGATTAAAACTGTCTCGCCTAACGAAACTGGCTGAGTTCTTGACATGCACATAAAATCCAACCTTAGGTCCAGCTACAACCGGACGATCTGTTGCGCGGCCTTATCTCGTATGCCTGCCCGTGTCTATCCTATCATTGACGTATATGGCACACATTCACACAATCGGATTTGCTGGTATATATTTTGTGTGTTGCGAAAAATTACAGTTTCCAATTGTTTGCGTTTTTTTATGAGGGATCATTGCTAAAATTTGATTAAACAGAAAAAAAATTTTTGAAGAATATACTACGATTTTGATCTATAAGTATATATTGGATCGATTGCCAATTTACCCGTCATAAATGGCAAGCGTAGTACATATTAGTTTGCCACTTACTTTTTCCTTGGAAACGGTACGTGGCCAGGATTGCTTTCGAGGCGTTGCAAAGTTAAAAGAGACTAAACAAATTACTTCTAACTTCTAGCATAATTAAGCCCTGTGGTTTACAAGTTAAACGTTGACCATTTGACCACGGAAAGTTTTCTTCCTTTAAAGTCAAGTTCGTGGGCAAGAGAGACAAAACGACAGAGAACAGACTTTCTAAAAGTGGAAAGTTTTCTTTCGTGCATTTCGGCTTCACAAACTTTTGATATTTGACAAAAAGACAGAATTTATTGAGGAAAACTTGTTGTGTGTGAACGCATAGGAAAATAGCAAAAGAGAAGAAAGAAACTTTGCACAGATAACTTTCTGTGTGAAATCGGAACTTTAAGCTGGTTTCACAGTGATCCACTGAGCTACTAACTATGCTTAACCAGAGACAATTTACTATCTAATAAATTTATTATCTTCTTTGCTTAACTATCAAAAATATTAGTCACTTTTCTTAGAAGCGTTTCAACTTCGAAGAATTGTTATAAATCAGTTATAAATGAGTTAACATATGTCGATAGTATCGAAGATGCCACCTTAGAACAATTGCAAATACTTTGAAGGAGCAGAAAATTTCTGAAGTGCTATTCGAATTATCTCGCATTACTCGAAACTTGAAGAGCCCCATTTACTTTTGAACTATTCGGTTAGTAGATCTGAACTTCTGATCCGCTGCGCAGACTACGTTGTTATGTTTTGCTTGCTTGCTGAAAAGTATAGCGTATAGCAATTGATAAACATGCATATTTTTCGCAATTTCACATCGCTGCGTATTTTTAAGCGCGTAAATTCTATGAACTATACATTGTAGTATAATCGTTATCTACGTCATCGCACGGCAGCTCAAAGTTTGAATCGAACGCAAATTTCTCTAGCCCTGACTACGTGCAAGCGCTTATCAGCTTGCTTAGCATATCACAAATATTTTTGTTATTATGTGCATATGTACTTGTATTTGTTATTCTACAATACCAGACTAATTGATTAAATTGAGTTAATGGGTAAGTGGAATTGCATTTCGTTGAATACGTATCAAAACATTAAAACACGTGAAGCAGTGTAGCTAATGCAATTGGTGATATGACAATGAAATATACAAATACAGCAATGAATGACTCAGTTGTTTTGACATTTTTATGCAAATAATAAATTTTCCTTTTTACAAGCAGTGCAAAAAGAACTCTCAGCGCGAACAGACGTACTCGTTGTCAGCTCATAACATTTGCGAACCCCAAAACCGGCTTTGTTACAAACACGCGCGAAGTAAACGATCGCGTGATCAACGGAAAACAACAAAACAAAACAAAACAAAAAAAAAAAACAAAAAAAAACAATCACACAAAAAACACAAACAAAAAATCATACCATACTGCAGTTAGCATAACCATGCTAGACCCACCCGATGTATGGAGGAGAAATCCCCCTAACCCAGACGAGTCTAAATACATTACAATTACCAGAGCGGACAATCTAACCCTTGCAACACTATCACCATTTATAATAAAAAAAAACAATAGATTACACTTGCGGTGGCGAGGTAGATATGTGCAAAAAAACACGCGCTGGAACACTGCTAATAAAGACAAAAAACATAACACAAGCAAACAAACTATTAAAACTAACATCATTTCATAACAACATACCAATCACCGTCTCACTACACAAAACACTCAACATTACAAAAGGAGTTATCTACTCCAACGATTTACGCGAAATAGACGAAACAACAATCCTCAATGAACTAAAACCGCAAAAAATCGTCGAAATAAAAAAAATTCTAAAAAAGCACGACAACAAATTAACGGAAACCGGACTGATCATAATCACCATAAATTCACAAACACTACCAGAATATATAAACATTGGATACGAAAAGGTAAAAGTGCGTCCCTACATCCCGCTACCCATCAGATGCAATAACTGCTTGCGCTTTGGACACATCAACAAAACATGCACAGCCACAAAACTATGCAACAACTGCGGCCAAGCTTTCCACCTGGACATCGAAACAAACGAGACTTGCAATGCAAACAAAATATGTGTAAACTGTACAGACAATCAACTTCTACCAACAAACCATGCATCAACTGACAAAAGATGTCCTATATTCATAAAAGAGCGCGAAATCCAATCCATAAAAACCCTTCAAAAAGTCAGCAACAAAACCGCCTACTCAATATACAAAAACCGACACCCAATCAACGACTCACTATATTCCACTGTCACCAAAACCCAAACCTTCTCACACAACACAAATCTCAATACAATTAACACCAGCACAAACACAACCAACTCAACAAACCTCAACCAACCAAAAAGAACACAAACATCATACGACGACCTAGAACTCACCACCAACATAGAAGAACCTACACCAACAAACACGTCACGACCACCAACAACGTATACATCACAACAACTATCTGACACAAAAATTAAAATACTACCAAAAAACATCTCCAACAGGTTAAAATCGAAACTAAAAGCAAAAACAAGTAGAAATACCAACAAAATAGCCACAAAAACACAACCACCCTCAACCGTACCCTTAGACATGGACAACAGCTCAGATTCGATGTCCTTCGAACAAGACTTATAAAGATCTAAATAGTACCCCGCCACCTTAACATTGACCGATGAATCTCAAAATTCTCCAGTGGAACTTAAATGGTTTCAACAACAACCTACATGAACTCCAAATTCTAATAAAAACACACAGCCCCGACATTATAGCTTTACAAGAAACACACCTCAAAAACAATAACATTAAAATTAACAACTATACTTCAACCACATGCAATAGCCAAACAACAACACACGCAAAAGGGGGTACCGCAATCCTAGTTAAAAAAAACCTCAACCACAAATTTCTTAACCCGCCAAACTCACTACAAGCAACCATAGCAGAAATAAACATAAACATAAAAATCACAATAATATCACTGTACATTCCTCCGTCCGACAACTTTCAACAAGCAGAACTAATCGCACTATTAAACAGCATAAACACACGCATTATATTGGTTGGCGATCTCAACGCGCATAGCACACTATGGGGATCGCATAAAACAAATGCAAGAGGCAAAATAATCGAGTCGGCGATAACACAGTCAAACATTATAGTGCTAAACACGGGTGCACCCACACACCTATCCACCCACTCAACTTTTACACATGTAGATATAGCACTCGCTTCATCAAATCTAGCACCCTTATTAAATTGGTATGTAGAAAACGACATACATGGTAGCGATCACTATCCTATCATTATAAAGTACGATAACAACACTCAACCCACAACCAGAAAACACATCTCACGCTTTAAAGTAGCAGCAGCAAACTGGGCCAAATATCAAAATTTACTAAACTCAAAAATAAATAGTTCCACAGTTTCAAACAACACAAACAAAGAAGCGGCTAAATTACACAAATACATTATGGCTGCAGCCAACGAAGCCATTCCACACACACACCCACAACCAACACTGCAAAAGAAAGTCCACTGGTGGAACAACAATTTAACGCAACTACAAACAGCTAAGCAAAAACTCTGGCACAGGTTTAAAAACAACACCACAAGCGAAAACAGAATCGCCTACAAAAAGGCAAACGCTATTTTCAGAAAACACGCTAAAATCGCAAAGAGAGAGGCTTTTGCTGAATACACAAACACAATAAACCCAAACACCCCAATTAAAACAATCTGGCATAACATAAACAAACTATATGGTAAACACTCTTCAAACAACATTAAAATCATAAAGGATAATGCAAACAACACTGTAACCGAACCAACTCAAATCGCCACATGTTTCGCAAAAAAATGGTCCACATATTCCAGCGACGACAACTTTGAAAATACTTTTCTAAATAAAAAATACACACAAAACACAGCAAACGACATGAACTACTCACCAAACATATACGCGGAAAAGATTGAAACAAACATAAGTTTAACTGAAGTAAATGCTGCACTATCCGCACTGAAAGGAGATACTCCCGGTCGAGATAAAATAAATTACAAAATGCTAAAATATCTTCCACACATAGCCAAACAAAGACTACTCAACATTTACAATACCATCCTAAACACTAGCATTATTCCGCAACAATGGAAAACAGCCACAATCATTCCGCTTCCAAAACCACAGAAACAAACAGATTCACTAGAAGGCTACCGACCAATCTCACTCCTCTCTTGTGTCAGCAAACTAATGGAAAAAATAATCGCAAAACGACTAGCATGGTTCATGGAAAAAAACAAACTACTGGCACAAAACCAAGTTGCATACAAAAACAAAAAAAACACACTTGACGCACTATTATTCATAGATTATGTAACAACAAAAGCCCTATCAAGCCACAACCATATGTCCATAATATCGATTGACTTCGAGAAAGCGTTTGACAGGATTGGCATGCACACAATTCTGAACCAATTGACGGAATGGAAGGTAGGCAAAAAAATTACAGCATATACAAAGTCTTTCCTAGAAAATAGAAAATTTCAAGTACAGCTTAACGGACATTATTCCGAAACACACACCCTTCAAAACGGCATACCACAAGGCTCGCCCTTATCGGTAGTATTATTTCAAATAGCGTTTGAAAAACTCAACAAAGTCATCCTTCAACACAAACAATTTAAACATTGTATATATGCAGACGACTTGTATATCACAGCCAAATACAAATCAAACCAAACTCTGCAAAACGACTTTAACTATCTCAGTGCAGACATAAACGAATGGTGCAAAACGAACGGAGCAAAAATATCAACAACAAAGTGTAAAATTTTACATATCTGCAGGAAAAAAAATTGCAATCCCACAACACTTTGCCTTAATAATACAACAATAAATCATGTCGACAAACTAAAAATCCTAGGACTAACATTCAACAAAAGATACAATTGGACAGAACATCTTCGCGCCTGCATGCGCGCTGTATTGCCGGTGGTAGCCGTCAATTAATTGCCCAATGAAAGGGCTAAAAAAGCTAGTTTCCGGATTCGGCACAGTCAGTACGATCCCCCGTCAGGAAAAGCTCAACAGTGTGCATGTAACAGAAAAAGAGAGCAAACAATATTTTAGTGCACATATGCATCGTGCGCAGACCAGATTTATTAATTGTTATAATAATGGCGACAGACATGTATATAAAGATGCACGTACATATACAAAACTCGCACCTCCAAGGTCAAAGGCACAATATAGATATAGCAAAAGTAAATATCCAATATTGTAAGTCTCACGCAAATGGCGGAGTTATAAATAGCCAGGCATATGTGTACATACAGAACAAAATAGGAAAAATTAAGAGTTGATCTCACCTGCTTGGTCGCCAAAATGTAAGTGGCCGACCAGCAGCTTAAAATACAAGTCCGACCCTAACTCTTTTTGTGTTTGTTTTGCCTCACATTCGGCTTGCCGCTAATTCAGCGCTTTACACAAAAGGAGCTAGGGCTGTCAGGACTAAACATGCCGCCCACCTTGCAACATTAGTGCAACGAACATGCTATACAATTCACAGAATATACATAATTAAGAGGAGATATTTACTTCCAATTCCAAAATAAAACTTCAATACAAATACAGAGAAGTATAAAATTATCCGCGGGCGAATAAAATGTCTCCTGGCATAGGAGCGGGCGGGTACGAGTGGGAGCCGTGCCCGACGGACGAGGTCGAGCTTCGGCCGCCTCGTGGATTTTCGCTGGCTGGATTGATGGCCCCGACGGACGAGGTCGAGGTCCATCGCTGTCTTCATCGATTGAAGCTGGCTGGATCGATGGCCCCGACGGACGAGGTCGAGGTCCATCGCTGTCTTCATCGGGCAGATGACTGGATCGATAGCCCCGACGGACGAGGTCGAGCTTCGGCCGCATTGTCGTTTTTGACCACATGTATCGATGGCCCCGACGTACATATACAAAACTCGCACCTCCAAGGTCAAAGGCACAATATAGATATAGCAAAAGTAAATATCCAATATTGTAAGTCTCACGCAAATGGCGGAGTTATAAATAGCCAGGCATATGTGTACATACAGAACAAAATAGGAAAAATTAAGAGTTGATCTCACCTGCTTGGTCGCCAAAATGTAAGTGGCCGACCAGCAGCTTAAAATACAAGTCCGACCCTAACTCTTTTTGTGTTTGTTTTGCCTCACATTCGGCTTGCCGCTAATTCAGCGCTTTACACAAAAGGAGCTAGGGCTGTCAGGACTAAACAGAACATGTTGAAGGGTTAATGAAAGAGATAACAAATAGACTTAACATAATAAAATGCCTCACCAGCTTTCACAGCAATACACACACAAACACCTCTATAAATATTTTAAAAGCGATCATAATATCCAAACTAGACTACGGATTAGCAATATATGGACGTACCACAAAAAATAACATAAATAAAATAAAGACAATATACCATGCTGCAGCCAGATACTGCTTAGGTGCTTTCGCATCCACACCTATAATCAACATCCTGACGGAAGCCGGCCTACCCACAATCGAACACAGAATCCAAGAAACAACAGCTAAATTGTACACCAAAATAATCAACCCAACAGAAAAACCAAACTACTACAATTTCTCAAAAATGCAAAAACGAACTAAGCCAAAATTTCCATCCGCCATCCACAACAGCATAATCGTCGCAACAAACACTGGACTTACACACCAACAAAAGATAAACTACATACCCAAAAACCCACCATGGACCTTCTCCAAAAATAATATAATAGGCAAACTAACTAATTTAAAAAAAGACAATACAAACTCCACAATATATATAAAATCCTTTTTAGAAATAAAAAATTCATTTAAAGACTGGAAATTCCACTACACGGACGGATCAAAAACAAACACGGGAGTCAGCTACGCAATAATAAACACCAACCACCAAATTGAACGCCTTGCACAACTAGACGAAAACTGCTCTATCTTTACAGCGGAAGCAGAGGCAATATTATATGCCTTAAAAATCTTTCAACCACAAAGAGGCAAACACATAATTTGCACAGACTCACTATCGGCAATCCGAGCAACCCTCAATACCCTACACCAGAACAACACAATAATAGAAATTCGAGATATCCTCACACAACACCAACACAAACTAAAGCTAATGTGGGTTCCCAGTCACGTCGGCATCAAAGGTAACGAAATCGCAGACAACGCCGCAAAATTTGCGCTACAAGCGCCAATACACCTACAACAAACAACAACCAAAACAGACTTAAATCGGCTAATTAAACAACATTTATCAAACACACAAAGGGAAAAATGGGAAAATTACCAGCATCACTATAAAAAATACAACACCGAAGGTAAACCGACATCATACCCCAGTGACTGCAAAAGAATATACATAAAAAAATACACACGGCTAAGACTAGGACATACATTACTTACACACCAACATCTAATGGAAGGAACAAGCGCACCTCCTTGCATACTATGCAATACTCAAACAGTATCCATACAACACATCACAGAAGAATGTCACGTCATCAAAGAAACCCAAGAAAATCTCAACCTACCCTGCATAGCTGACCTTCTAACTAATTGCACCAAAGAAAACGTGTATAATGTCATGAACATTCTACGAGAATGCAATATACTATACAATATTTAATAAAATTAATAATTTAATAAAAAACGGCCGAAAGCCTTAGACGCTAGAGCCTTAGCTTTAAGTTTATTTTATAATTCACTTATTAAATAAACTGTAAATAATAATAATAATAATAATCCTTTTTACAAGTACATTTTTTATATTAATACAAGTATTACTAATCGACTAAAAAATTCTTTAAGCTTTGAGCTGAATTTTTGTTAGATACAAGTTAACATAATAATTTTTGAAAAAATTACACCAAATGTACTTTAAAATTTTCAACGAACTAAAGCTTGAAGAAATTATCTTAAAATACTTGTTCCTATTTTGCTTATTCGGTCTCGGCCAAAATTTCAGGTTCTGCCGGGCTTTACTTGCTAGTAAGTTTGTATAGTTCTCATCACAAACAATTTGATATTAAAAGCATTTTTTTCAGTTGTATTAATAAATAGGCAAATTATTTAGATGCCTTCGTTTAATTATTGTAAAAATTTAATGAGCGCATCAATACTACAGAAATTCTCATACAAAATGACAAAAATTGTTTCGTATCTAAAGCTTTTTCTACTATCAATATATAAGTATCTGTTTTAAGTATATGTATGTATATAAGGAAATTTTAAACAAAAATCCAAAATGCTTTTCTGTTTTTGTTTTTGTTTTTGTTTCTTATACTCGTTCCATTGTTTGTTCTGCAGCTATCCCTTGAACTGCTGCTCTCACAAAACTGCTAATGGGAATGCATAAAGTAGACCAATTGAGAAACAAGATCAAGGTCGTTCTATCGTATTGTTAGTTATCCAAGGCATGGCAAAAGTGCAGCAAACAACTTTCAAATGCTACACTACCATTCTTACTGCTCTTTTACTGGCTGTCTTTTTCGGCCACTCGCCGTCGTCTTTTCGCAAACTTAGCCCACTTCCACACGAACAAGGTCAATTTCTTGCTTCAAAATTAGCACAGTCATTAGACCAAATAATAGTGCACAGCATGCGCCTAAAGCCACATACAGAAACCCGCATCCAACTGCATCCAGCTGCAATGCTCTCATTTCTCACACACACACACACACACACACCGACATACAAACAAAGAAGCACATACAAGCAAAGTGCCGGCTGAAGTCGCTTCCAGACACAGGCGCAGACATAACCTGTTGTGGCGGCGAGTGTTGAAAACTTAAAATTTCAGTTATCTGTCTGAGAATAGTGTGCAACAATAACAAGAAGAAGAAACACAACAACAATCTAATTTAAGGCTAGAAATGGGAATAGCTGGAAATAGCACTAAGAGAAATCAAGTCAGCACTACCAACGAATTGTGGATGTATGAGTGCATATGTATGTACTACATATGACGCGCACAGAGCAAAAACGCAGCGAGTGTCAATTTTCGCCACATTGCGCTCATGGGCTGTGAAGTTATAAACTGCGTTTTTGCTCTGTGCGCGTCATATAAGCATGGGCGTGAAATATCGGCAATATGAAGCATTTGTTATATCAGTTTGGCACTGTTTTTTAAATTAGGTTAGGTTAATCTGATTGGCTACCAAGGCCACGCCTAGACCCTGTTGGGTCCTTAGCGATACCAGTTGGGGTTTTTTAAATTAATTTTTAATTCGAAATCGTAAGGGAATAAATTTTATCATCACGCGTTTTTCTTTTTGATTAAGTATTGTAATTTTTTTTTTGTAAAGTAGCACGCTTAAGCATATTATTCGCCTTTACACGCTACTGTGCTCTACATGTCAGTACTAAGTGAGTTATGTACAAACATATATAGAAGAGAATGCTTAAGAATTGCAGCCGTAGTTTCTGTAGAATGTATTCTGCACTAGTAACAACAACAACATTTGTGGCTTTCTTAAAAAGTACTACAAATGCAGCATCGCTCTACGCTGGGAAAGTACTAGTTGCAATAAACTAATTGCCACAAAATTCACCATTCAAGATTTTGTATCAGGTAATACTATTATAAGCTATTAGGAACTATCAGGTAAAATATTCACTTTGAAATATACAGTATAATGGAAAATACCTGTCTGAGTGCTGGTAATTTTTCTTATTCCGACAAAGAAAGCGGGAATACAAATGCTTTAATTTATTGAGGTTCCATTGTACATACCGAAATTAATAATATTAATAATTGATTGGCGCAACAGCCCGTGTAGGATTAGGCCTTAGCTTTCTCGCGTTGGCTTGTGTGTGCTGGTTTTTTTTTAGCAGAAGATAACGGGCTCTACTCATTTACCAAAACTTCTGGAAAAATATTGCATCTAAAAATTATGCATACAATATCTCCAAATTTTGGAGAAAATAAAAGTGTAAAAATGACAATGAAGTATAAAGCAATTTCGCGAAGCTCTGATACCCCCTTTTATTAAAATTGTAACTGATAGTTGCTTAAAAGCAAAGCAAGCTCCAAATACAATACTTAATATACATACATTTACATATGTATGTACATATATTATGGGCATCACCAAGCGCCAGATAAATGTGGCAGCTTTATTGTGCTAGTGAGTTGATTACGCGCAACCGCAACCAAATGCTGCCTCCTATTCGAAGCAAGCCGCAATGCTGATCTGGTTGCAAGTGGCACACAACCACTTTGCCCAAACCAGCACAACAACAAAGCCAACTCTTTTATACATTAATGGCTCTGCTGACAGAGGCAAGCAACGATCCTCGGCAGATCGCAGCAGCGTATAGAATGTTGCCTTTCCCGAATTGCAGTTGCAATTGCAAATATTTATTGCACCGCTGAAACAGTGGCATAGTTTGAAGGGGCTTGTTGGGGGCAGTGAACGGGAAACTGAAATTGCAATTGATTTAAGCTTTTTAACAGCGTTTGATTGCTGCAGATCATTTTATGTAAGCTAAGAATAATTAAACATTGTCTGTAAGCAAAACAGCCGTAGGAAAAGAATTTTGCTAAATATTTCGAGAAAACAATTGCTGAAAATCTTGCAAAAAAACCAGTTCAAATGTATTCATATTGATTTATAAATGAAATAATAAAATAACTTTGCTGAATAACGGAGATGGTGCATAAAGTGTAAACTCTTGACTTTCAAAAATCAGCCTCAAAGTACGACTCTGAAGTGGCAACATCAGCGCTGCATTATTTATTTGCAAAGCATTGCCATTATTTGTGGTCGGACCAGCTCAATGCAACCACAAACACCAACACAACAAGAACAACTTCAACTGCCACTCTCGCAATCAGTTGGAATATCAAGTACCGCCTCCCCGTAATTTCTTGTATTTATTCTTTTTTTGCTTTTAGTCAAAGTAAAGATGTAAGTCAGTAGGTGAAGCTGGGGTGTTGTGTGTGAATTTGGCCTATACCGTTGTTTATCTCAGTGGCTTTATGTCTGTCTGTCTGTTTAGCTGTATGTGTCTGCCTGTTTCTAATAGTGCTGCCACCTTATGATTTTTGCTATGCTATTGTTAAGTGAAATATCAATTTCGGAAACATTTGATTTTTCAACTGACCAGAAAGCTATAGATACCGAATAAATGTAAGCCGATTCTCATCTAAAATCGAAAATATATACATATGTATGTAGTGTATAACTTTGTGAAATCTATCTGAGCAAATTTCCTTATTAATATTATGTAAAATTTTACAAAACAGCTAATTTTAATCGGTTCTTCAGCTATCTGGAACTTATCTGACTATTGCAAACCAATCTGACATATATAAACAGAGTCAAAAGTCAAAAGGGAATTTTTGAAAAAATTGTATGGCAGCGCTGGTTGGTCCATTTAGTTTGCTGTCGTGTTGCAGTCAAGTTGAAGGTTAGCTTGCTTGTTTTTCTCACCTGGCGCTATTCTGCAACATGACCATTTGTTGTATGTACATACATTGTAGGTGCTTAGTTGTTGTTGTTGCTGTTGCTGCTTGTTACCAACTTTATTATCACTTGTTGTCTACTACAACTAAGATTACTGCTATTACCATTGCTGTTCTATTTGCAGCTATTGGCTTCGGCTCTGTCTTTTGTTTTGGTTGTTGGAGCTTCTTGTTGTTATTGCCTTCTTGTTTTTGCTATTGTTTTTTGGTAACGATTTGTTTATAAGCCTAAATAATGCATAAATTTGTTAGTCTTCTGTGACTGTCCGCCTTTCTGTCAGTCCGTCTGTAGTTGAATCTTTGGTTGCTTTTTGCATGCCTGTGCTTCTTCTTCATTTTTCGTCCCTGTTGTTTAAATCTCAACGTAATTGATGCCTGTTAGCTTTGGCTTTATTTCCCGTGGATTTGCTTTTTTCCTGTGCTGATTTAGGCTGAGCTGAAATTTTGTTGGCATGATCCACTGACACTGATTTATGATAAGTCTACATAAAAAGGGCATTTCTTTCCAATAGAATTAGTTGTTTTTTATCTGCAGTCGTGTAATAAGTGCTCCATCTTAAAACTTTCAGAAAATTACTTAAAATAAAAAATAGATATAAAAAGTAGTAGTACTAAATTTAGCAATACGAAAAAGTATTAACCGAATGATTTACTTGACAAGTGAGCCCGGAATGTTAAAACTTTTGAAGGAAAAACATTTAATGAACCATTGCATAGTTTCATGACTACAATTTGCGAATAAGCATAATCATAAAGCTGCTTTTAGATAAAATATATATTTATATATTTGCACAATATATACACTTACCGCTAGCGTTCTCTTAAGATAACAATATAATATCGGTTATCAGGCTCTATAGGAATTTTGATATTATCGGTATTACCTCGATATTGAAACGATAGTTTTTTGTTCGCTGGGTTCACTTTTAGAAGAGTTTTGAATATTTCTGCTTTTAAAACTATAATTTGCGCGCGGCTTAGTTTAGTTTACACTATATTGTTTTGCTTGATATTTTAAGTATTTTTAAACACAATATTTTGCAATAAAAGCAATCAAATAATTTTTAAATTCAAATTTTTGTCACTACAAAAATTTCTAAATAATCTTGCATGAAACGATTTGCACAAAATTCGTTTTATAAATTAAAAGCGCGAATTATTACACACACACTAATGAAGGAACAACTGGGCACGCGCGCGCGACATTGAACTCTCCGGTTCAAGAGCGAAAGAACATTTGAAGAACGTTTGCGCATGCGCAGTGCATTTTCAATGCAATGCCGCGCAAAGAAATTTTCCTTTCTTTTCTTTCTTTTTTTTGTGCGCGTGCACATTCGGAAAATGCCAAAGAAAAGTGGCAATAAGCAAGCTTGCAAGAAAAAGTTGTGGTTGTTGTTGTTGCGGCAAGCAGCAAAAACTGTTTAAACAGGCCGCAAGTTGAATGAAGTCGCAATGATTGTTGTTGTTGTTGTTGCTGGTGTGCTGTTCCAGAGCTGACTTGCAACACCTTTTGAAGCGTGTGCGCAAAACGTCAACCTCAAACGGCAAATGCAACGGCTCTCACGTCATTGGCAGCTGCAGGCCGACCAAGTTGACATGTTGTATTATCAGTACAGCAGCAACAGCAGCAGCAGCAGCAGCAGCAGCAGCAGCAACATTAACAACGGCAACAAAAAGTCTAGCAATGACTTTGAATTTTATTCAGTTCATAAGTTACCGCCAATATTGATGCATTTATAAAAATTCTTGTGATAATTTAAATTCGAGGGATTTAGGGGCGAGGGGGAAAGGCAACTAATAGCCGGCGCAAATTACGCTCATAAAAGTAGCAGCAATAAATGTTTCCAATCAGCATTTCTCTTTTAAAAGGCAAATTTAATTTTACTAAACTAACCAGCTCGAAAATGAAACATCGTTAAGAAAAAAGCTAAAGCAATTTATTATAAGTACTTTTGCTTTTCTTTCCAATAATTATTATTGCTTATTGGCTAGTCATGATTTTAGCTGCATATTGAAAATTTCTACATGCATATTTATATTTGCGGAAAATCCAGGCAATAGGGGAAATAAGAAAGAAGATAAGTGCAGACTTTTTTGCTCCTCGTTCTAAATTTTTTTTGCATCTCTTTCGTACTCACACTTTTTTATTTGAATCATAGATCGAAGTTGTCCCAGAAGCTCTCTGCGTATAAACGCATAGGAAGAAAGCAAAAAGGAAGAGGATAAAATTTCCACAAAAATATTTTTTAATTAATTTGGGCTACTTTAGTCTCAACCATTTTAAATCGTACATTACGTCATATGTGCAGAGCACATTATTTCTTTAAAATTTGTTGTTGTTGCTTTTTAATAACCAAATGTGCTTCATTCTATTGTTTGCGCTGTGAGTATGAAAAATCTCCAAAGAATTGAATCAATTGCACGTTTTAACCATTGTGTGAGAAAGTGTGCGTGCGTGCACAATATTTATTTACCTGTGTACATGTGTATTTATGTACCTCAGTAAGCTGTGCTGCGGTTTGTGATATTGATCACGTTGCCCTTGGGAATGAAAATTTTTTTTAATTTTATGATATTTTTTTTGGCAAATATCAATATTAAGCGGCGCTGACATCTGCCAATAAGCTCAGCAAAATGGAGCGATATTAAATTGTTATTACAAGCAAATTAATTTATAACAACTTTTTTAAATTTTGTAATTTGTGAAACACACCCATTTTCTGACAGATCACTACTTTGACAAATCCTAAACGGGACTCTAACTGACATCGCTAAGGACACAACAGGTTCTATGCGTGGCCATTTTAGACAGCCAGAACAACCTAACCTAACTTTTTCCATTTAAAAATTTTTAATTTTTCCGTTAACTTCATCTGATGAAAAAATCGTTTCAGCATATACATATAAGGTTTACTCACGTATGTACTAAAATTAAAAGTCGATGCTGAAAAAAGAAGTTTTGCAAACACACCTGCTGGGTACAGTGAAGAGTAAAGTGCAAGTGCGGAAATGTGTGAGCAGAGTAACTAACGACATTTCTCAACCTTATTCATCCATTTCAGCATTAACCATTTTTACTCCGCTCACAAAGACTTTCATTAAAACCATAAATGTGCACTCAATACTCCACCGGAAACGAAAGAAAAGTGTGCGCATGTAAATTAATTGTGATTTCCTGCCGCCCATCAAAGGTAATTAAAGCAAAACGCTGTTGCGATATGACCGTGCAAGAAGAGGAGTGGCAAAATGAACAGCAACTATAGCCACAAAAGCAACAAATACAAAGAAATATGAAAGTGATTGGTTGGTTGCATGCCCTTTTGATTCTGCCACAGCAAAATGCGATTTATTGCAAATAGTGTAAATTTGTTTACTGCTCTTTCAGATAAAAGCAAATGTTGCTGTGTATGTTCATACACATTGGGTGTACGAAAAGCGCAGTCAATAATAAATAGTAGCAGAGGGAGGTGTAAAGGTATAAATTAAGGCTTAAAAAGAGAAAAATGTTTCCGGGTTAAGGAAGAGCTTTAATTTTTTTAAATTAAAAAAAAAGCTGAGAAAACATTAGAGAATATTGGAAATTGTAGTGCCTAATATGGACACAATGCAAATCGAACTTTTGAATCTACCCCGTTGAATTTCATGAGTCTTACAAACCACAATTCACTTTTTTTTATGAATATACGAATAATAATTGTGGCTGTTATGAAGGAATTGATAGAGCCTCTTTTTGCAAAATGATTAAAAAATTTTATAATTTTAAATTATTTCGATGATTGATATCAAAAACGATAAATTTTAAATATGATTATCTGAAGCCACAAAAATTGCTTTAAATTTGATGTGCAATTTTGATGAAGAAAGTTTTGTTTCAAAACTCAGCTTTCAGTGCATACAAGCTCCTAAGCAAATATTCGCCCAATTTTACTGAAATTGTAAAATTTATTGCTATAGTATGCAGATATGTATGTACTTTAAGCTGAAAGTGTTAAGTGTAAAAAATAACAGTAACTGTCTGCAACGCAGCGTCTAACAGCGCACTAACATACTTTCGGAGTCAATGCTGCCATGCTGTCATGCTGTTAAAACTAATCAAATGAGAGCCACGCTTAACATGGGCCCACTCAACATAACAGCCGTCTGGCAAATACAGAGCTGAGAGAACATCGCTACTGCTTATGTTAAATGACAGCGTGCTGTTAGCCGCAGCATAACCTTGCGTATGAGTAACATTTTATTGGGCAGCACTCATACGCCCTGCCCTGTAAGAAAGCTCTGTTGAAATTGTTGACAATGTAAAATATTGTATAAACATTGTTATCATTTTATATGTTAATACAAGAAAATTTTAATATCCTTTGAAAAGTTTTTACATTTTGGAAAATACAATTGAAATTTTTTCTGTTGTCAATTAAATTTGAAACTATTGCATAATTATTGTGCAGAAAGTAGTATCTTCATTGCTGTTAATATACTAGAATAGCTCCAGATGTAACACATACGAATATGTATCTATGTATGTAATTGCTTAACACAAGCCGCCTTTTACTTTTTGTATGCTTAATCCAGAGAGTAATTTTTTGTTGTTGTACATTTTTCTTTCTTACTAAGAGTCTAGCAAAAAGAATTAGAATTCGCCAAACTGAAAATTGAACAAGTCGATGTTAAAGCGGGAAAAAATTGAAGCAATCCCGCACCAACAAAGAGCCGTTTCCACTTTTTTAGAAGTGTTTTTCAGCATGCAAATTTTAATGTAGTGTGCTGGATATATTGTAGTTTAGTGCGTTGCTAATTATGCGTCACATTTGTAGGTGTAGCCATAAGTCTAGCCGTCCATCAAAAGTTAAAAGAAAGTTTCTTGGTCAATCTTTCGGTAGCTATAAATACATTTATTAGGTGCATGAAATATGTATGTATTGGCGAGTAATTAGGTAAAAGACATTTAATGATAAAGCGCAATAAGGCGTCAAAATATAAAGTTTTTAATTAGGTGTCTACTGCTGATGCCACCGCATTTGAACTTACTTGCTCACGTTACTGGATTACGACTAACGGTCCCTACCGCAAAGCTTCTCTCCAGGCATGCCTTCTCCAGTTTGATAGCCATGAGCATAAACACTTGATCTGTGAATTCCGTTATACCTAATCAGCTGATTTTGATTTTCGTAATCATTTTGAGTACCAAAAATGCCCACATACTACTTCTCTACTACTCTTTCAGAAATAACAGATCTTAAACTCCAGAGAAGTAGGTTAAACCTTCATTCGATGCCCCTAAGAAATCAGTTTTATTTTGTAACAAGGTATTGATATAATTTATGTTTTTATTTAAATTTTACGCTTATTTGTACATGTTTTAGTGTTACACAAACATATGTACATATGTATATACAGTACTTTTAGCTTCTAACGAATTTCAAGGGACTAGGCAAAACCGTTTGTTTTAAACCAAGTTCGCTTTAAATGAAGTCCTTCCTTTGGTAGTTTTCCAGCGCGTACTTTACTTTTACTGTATTTAAATTCATATTCTAAAATCTAAGCCTGCTCGATTCGCTTCTTGATATCCATTTTACGTATGAAGGTGTAAAGTGAAAAGGAGAATTTCGCAATCTATTTACAGATTTAATATTTTTAATAATTTCATTGAGTTTTAAAGTAGCTCAACTTACATTCAAGAAGCTGCTCAAAGTGATGGGAAAGAGCTTGCCCGCAGTCATTTCCATGGAACGTTGCGTATGTTGCATGAAGAAGGCCAGCATTTTGCCATACTTGGGGTTCTGATCAATCCAATTGGAGTGAAATATCTCATCGGCCAATTTATTGCTATCTTCTATGAGACACTGGGCGTAGTAACAGAGCGGAAAAGTCTCCCACGACACGGCGAAAATATACACACAAGAGGCTATAGTGGAAGCCTTGTCCGCAGCGAAAATTAATATGTTGATCAGCGTAACGCCTATAATGCAGGCCGTTACCATGAACTGTACGAAAATAGTGAGAGAAATGGCGGGCGCGATAATGTTGAAGAGTCTGTAAGCGAAATTTTGAGAGAAAAATATAGATGGAATTTTGAACTCATGCTTACTCCAAAATCAACTTGTGATCCTTGACACACAACTTCAACTGTTGCATATTCTGCTCCGCACTCATCTTTTTATCCGCACCCAATTTACGCAAACGCATGAAAAGGATTTTCATGTGCGTACGCAAAATGCACACATAAATAACGCCATAGGAATCACAGCAAACTTGTTGGAAACAAATGCCACCCATCAGACAGTATTCAATCAGCGAGGCTGCCACGAACTCCGACTGAGATCGCCGCCAATCGATGTAGGGCAAATAGAGCGCGTACGGTGGATGTCCGAAGAGCACAGCGCTCAGGCAAGTGCTGGTGGCATAGCTCCAATAGAGAAAGGCAAACAATTTCACTATCATTCTTGTCAGGCGTGACAACTTCTGTAGCTGTTCGACTTCGTCCTCATGTTGACAGCGCGCATCCAAATGCTCCATAACGGCGTCAGCAACGCGCAGCTTCTTAATCATGAAGGCCATAATTATAATTTTAATAGCACAAGCATATATATCTATGGCTGCCTGAAAGGAAGTTAGCCAGCGACCAACTTCCGACTCGGTATCCGCGAAGCGCAGAAATGTCATGGTGAAGGCAAACGGCTGGAACACGGTCACAATGGCATTCACTACGATGGAGTAGATGATATACGGAATTTTATGATGCTCCGGCATGTAAACGCCCAGAATGCGAAGGCCCGTGTACAAGTAATTGGTGCATTGCAGTGTGGTTATTTTCGTAGCTTTGGCTGAAGGAAACAAAATTATTTTAGCTATAAATCTTGGCATCAACTTGACAGCATGGGCTTGATGCCATTGAAAAATTCAAATCTGAAAAACAGGACAACACCATTTTATGCCAACAGGCATCCAGTGTTCCTATTCTCCACAGTCTCAAATTATTAGACAAATGCATTTTATAAAGTTTCGAATTTTCTTATGGCATAAGATATTGCATATAAAATAAATGAGTTGTAACAAATGAAATGAACTTACGTTTCATTCTTGCAAATATTTGCTGCTGTCTGAATATTTCAGCGTCATTGTTGCTTCGCATATTTTGTATGCCTTCCCGAGTAAATTGTGCCATTGTTGCTAAAAGACTGCCGTTGAAACGAATGAATCCCGCTTCGAGCTCCGAGCTCTTTTATATGCTTGGCTATTACAGGTTTTCACTCGGATTACCATAACTACTCATTACACTAGTTAACAAATTTATAAATCTGATTGCCTAAAAATTTTTGTATGCAAACTTGCAACAAATTTTCACTTATCTTCAAATCCTTATAAAAGCACAACTAATAAATAAAATCGTTTTTATACTTAATCTGAAATTTTGTCAAAAAATTGTAAGTACATATGACGCGCCCAGAGCAAAAACGACTTTTATACCTGCACAGCGCATGTGCGCAATGAGGCGAAAATTGACACTCGAAGCGTTTTTGCTCTGTGCGCGTCATATATCTTAAGCTAAGTTCGATGTTAGACATGGCAATTTTTACATATTCTCTTTTTAAACTCGGTTCCATGTTACTTCTTTTGAAGTTCCCGGTGCGAGACTAAGAGAAATACCGAAATTATGATGCGAATTTACCAATATCGAGATCGTTGAACAAACAACAACAAACAAGCTGGCCTTTTTCTTTTCACTTCAAATAAAAGTTAGTTATGGTTTCAAACCTTTTAATTGATGTTCAACTGTCAATAAGAAGGAAGTAATTTGCGAGACACTGTTTTAGGGATGCACAATGTTAGCGCTGGCATATCGTTTATCGATTTCTTTAAAGCAGTGTCAGCCACTTTATATGTTTATGCTAAAAGCTTCGACATTCTGATAAAGGTTTTTGCACCCGGATGCCGTGACATCGAAAACCCTACTTGACATAAATTCAGAAATTAATTTCAAATTAAATTTTGTGTATTAATTTACAATATTTATTTAAATTCAACTCTTAAACTTATTTCGGTGCAACATAAAAAAAGAGTTGAAAAATAATGTACCATATATTCGAAGGTTGTTAGAGTCGATGCTTCATATTCATTCTCCGAATGAAGGTGAAAAGTGAGAAGGAGAATTTCGCAATCTGCACGTGAAAATATTTTATGAATAATTTCATGTAGTTACCAAAAAAAATTATTTCTACTTACATTTACGAAACTGTTCAATGTGATTGGTATCAGCTTGCCCGCCATCATTTCCATCGAAAGTTGGGTGTTTTTCATGAAGAAGGCCAGCATTTTGCCATACTTTGGACCCTGATCAATCCAACTGGAGTGGAAAATAGTTTCCGTCAATTGAACACTGTCTGCGATAAAACACTGCGCATAATAGCAGAGCAGAAAAGTCTCACAAGACACGGCAAAAATATACACAGCCGAGGCGACAATCGAGGCCTCGTCCGTTGCGAAAAGCAAAATGTTGACCAACGCAGTGCCAATAATGGCAGCCGTTACCATAAATTGCACGAAAATTGTCAGAGAAATGGCGGGCTCTATAACGTTGAAGAGTCTGTGAGAGAAATTTGTATGGCAAAAATGATAAGAAATTGTTCAATATTACTTATGCACAGATTTCAACTTACTCTAGCAATGCCTTGTGATCCATGATGCACAACTTCAATTCTTCTATATTCTGTTCCGCACTCATCTCCTTGTCCTTACACAATTTACGCACATGCGACGAAAGAATCTTCATGTGTGTGCGCAAAATGCACACATAAATCACGCCATAGGCATCACAGCACACTTCTTGTAGAACAACACCATTCATTAGGCCATATTCAAACAGCGAGGTTATCACAAACTCCCACCGAGAATTGCGCCAATCCAAGTAAGGGAAATAGAGCGCGTACGGTGGATTTCCAGAGACCACATTGACCAGTGCTGTCATGGTCAGATAAAACCAATAGATCCAAGTCAAGAACATCAATACTCTTTTTATGCGACGCGACAACTTATGCAGCTCTGCAATGTCGTCCGCTTGTAGGCAGCGCGCATCCAAGCGTTCCATAATGGGATTAGCAGCGTGCAACTCCCTGATCATGAATGCCATAATTACGACTTTAATGGCACAGGCGTATATATCTATGGCCATTTGAATTGAAGTTAGCCAGCGACCCGTTTCCGTTCCCGTATCCGAGAAACGGAAGAAGGTCATGGTGAAGGCAAACGTCAGATACACTGTCACCAATCCATTCACTATGAAGGAGTATAATGCATATAGAATTTTGTAGTTATCAGGCATATACAAGCCCAGTATGCGAAAGCCCAAGTACAGGTACTTGGTGCATTCCAGTGTTTTTATGGGGAGTTCATTTGCTAAAAAACAGAGAACAGAACATATAAGAATAGAAAAGACTTTCTCGAAACAATAGTTGGATCGGCCTATATAGAGGCATATCGGCATATTCACTTACGATTCTCGCTCGCAATTACTTTCGGTTTTTCAACCATTCCAAGCATTTTATTGCCATCGTTGTTCTGAGCATTTTGAATGCCTTCCCGAAGAATTACTGCCATTGCTTGGCTGACGGGTTGTTGTTGATTCGATTGAAGCACTTTTCCCTTTTCACTAGAATAACAAATGATAGTCGTATATATGCAATGTAATATAAGTAATTAAATTTTTGAATAAAATTTCGGGAAATTAATATTTAACATACATCCCTGAATACTTCTCACAGATATTTTCTAACAATATTCGTACATTGCGGCTTAGCGGATAAGTATTTGGACCCTGTTTTCCCTTCCTTTTATTTGCGCATGGCGCCATATAGCTCGAGGTAATTGCCGATTCTCCGAGAGTATACTTTGCCATGATTGTGATTCGCACAAAAAAGCTTACTCAACCTTCCCGTTCGTACATGGACTATAGAATAAATGTGTAGTGCTCGTAAATTTGTGCTTAAATAGAACGAGCGCACCCGAATTAATACAAGAAGCGGGGTCTTAGCCTCGGTTACACGAACTAAATTTTTAATATACATACATATGTTGACCGCATAAATGCCAGTGTTTTGCCAAATTTTTTATGGAAAAAATTCCTACATACTACATATGTATAAAACACGAGTTTTTACTAAAAAACACGATGTCCTAGTCAGAAAAACGATTTTCAACTAGAAACACAAGTTTCTCTCTCTCTCTTTTGAAACCATGTAAAATATGTAGACTCTATAGAAAAACGCAGTCAAGTGCGAGTCGGGCTCGCTCACTGAGGGTTCCGTAGCAGAAATACCCTTTCTATCGTTCGAAATTAGTTTCCCCTTGCCCGTCTGACCATATAATTTTTTACATTTTGACCTACATCTTCGAAACCAATTCACCTAAAATTATAAAAAAAACATTTTTGGAATCCACGGACGTAGCCCTTTCTAACGACACCCCACAATATGTAAAAAACAAATATTTTTCGCTGAGGAAATTTTTTACTATGGTAATCTTAAATAAAATTTAAAAAATAGAAAAACAAATAAATCGAAAAAAGCTGCAGTTTTCCAGTAATCTATAACTAAAGCCCAACTAACTCTGATTTTATCAAAATTTTAGCTTAAGAAATGTAGAAACCCAGGGGGGGGAATGGTCATTTTTTCGACATTTTGTGCTATATCTTCGAAACCACTTCACCGAAAATTATAAAAAAAATATGTTTGGAATCCATGGATGTAGCCCTTTCTAATGATACCCCACTCGATATAAACAAGAACATTTTTTTTCTGAGGGGGTCATCTTAAATAAAAACATAAAAAAATCGAAAAAAGCTGCACCCTTACGGTAATGCGTGATAAAATACCTAGTTACTCCGATTTTATCAAAATTTTAGCTTGAGAAATGTGCTGTGCATATTGGATCATGTGGGGACAGGTCGGTTTTTCTCTTATATCTTTCGAACCCGTTTACATAAAATAAAAATAAAATACATTTTGTAATCTATGGACATAGCCCTTTCTAACAATACCCCACACGATACGTTTTAAAAATATTTTTATTTTTTTTTGTCCGACCCGAAAACCTTTAAAAATTATAAAAAAAATATTTCTAAAAATATTTCTTAACTTTTTATAGTGAAAATGTGCTTAGGTTATTAAGACCTAACACCGTGCCAAATTTCAGGTTTCTACGATTGAAAAAAGGTCGTTTTATATACACACTCCCAAAACAAAAGTGACCTTATAAGTGTTCCCGTTTTTTCCCTTTTAGGGGAACGGAACCCTAAAAAGTAGAATACATATACAAATTATTGACAAAATCATGATTTTTACACAGGAAAATCAGCAATTTTACTTGATGAATTTTATGTAGTAAATAAATGTACATTTGATTGAAATTTCTGGAGCGAAATACAGAGTAATCTACCTATTTGACGACACAACGATTTATTCAATATAATGTAAAAATTTCCACAGTTTTACTAAAATTTTTTCAGAATACGTAAATAAAATAAAACATCATATTAGCTTATGATACCATAACCATCACAGGCCCCTAAAAACCTCTCGGATCTTTTTCTTGCCGATTCTTAGATTTTTAACTAGGTGACTTTTTAATGAGAAACACTTTCTTTTTCACGCCCTCAAAAATATTATAAATTTTTTGCACCTTCCAATGCACTTCTTGCCGACTAAACCCGTTGTCAGCCCGTTATGCAATTTCTTTCTGGCAGCGCCGCTGCGGATCAAAGCCATTTCAGAGCCCTGCTTTAGATCGAGCCCGCTGCAATTTTTGCGGGTTTGACCCGAATCCTTTGTTTTTATTTCTATCGAACCAAACCTTGTTTTTTATCACTATCTCTTGCATGAAATTCAATGCAAAGGCTACACTTTTCCTTAGCATTTTAGCCTTGTCAATTGAACACAAATAAGAATGTTGAATCACTTTCCCATTTTTTCAATCATTGCAATGTTTTATTCTAAAGAGCCAGCGAAAAATTGTCACCACCAACTGTCGAGCATATCTTAGTACCTTTATTCCAGAAATCTGTTAAATTTCTTAATCTTTGGTGGAAAAATTTAAGCTCAATGCGAATTTTACAATTAAACCGGAAGGAAACTAGAGCATAGTAACACCGAACAACGAGCTTCCGGATACGCACTGCATTTTTCAAGCGCTGCATCTGCTGTTATATACGATGATTTTGGGCTAAAAGAAATTATAAATATTGGTGTGGGAAATAGTTGAGCTTATTGATAATTATGTATTACGGGTGTGGGTGGATCCATTAGTTTGGGTGTTCAAAGTTAAATGAAAGTTGTATGTTAAATTTGTTGATAACTGAAAATGTTTTGTTGTGGCAATCGTATGGCATGTTTATGTAATAGGAAGTAAGTAGATGAGAGCCATTGGAAGTGTCAAGATGGAAGTGGCATATACATTAACCTTCAAACGTATTTAAATAATTCGAAACTATTAGTTCTTAGTCGATTTGACACAATTATTTTTAAGCTCGGGTTTTAATTAGGTTAACGTAGATTACAATGGTGATTAGATTACCTTGATGGGTTCTTCTTAGTGATACCAGCTGGTGATTCGTTCATGAGTGCGGGAAGTAGTGATTTGCTGGAATACGAGAGCTTCCGGCGAACTTTACTAAAGAGTTGATTGCCAGATTTGAGGCTCTCTTCAACCCAGTAAGCCATGGCGCTCTTAAGTAGGTTAAGCGAGAGTCTGCAAACAGTTTCCCTGCATTTCCTGCACTATTGGACCGCTAGAATGACCCGTTACTACACCATTTAACGAACTGTATTTCTGTGTTGGGCTAGTTACGACCATATTTCGTTACGCAGGCGTGGTAGAAATCGGCACTCAGTGCTAATTTGATAGTCAGTCTGACTAGCCACTTAAGCCAAACTTATATACACAACCGCAATTTATTGCACACAGATCTCTAAAACAAGTTTCTTTCTAACTTTTGAAGCTATGCATTAATGAGGATCTTTTAATGCATGGAGAACTATCACAAAAAGTGCTTTGACTAGAAGACTGAAGCCCTACTTCAAATAGAATCTAAATCTCGTACAGCATACCAGCAACATCGATTGTTTACAAAAATTTACAAGTAGTACTACATCGAGCCGAAATTTTAAGATCTTTTGAACATCTTTTGCCATAGCTATTTTCGAAAGGAATTTCGAAAATTGTGTCAAAATGGCACAAGCGACACTTGAAGGTTAAACAAGTGAAACAAAACGCGTGCTCGTTTACCGCAGTGAGGCGATAAAGGACTAAACTTTTTAGAAGTTATATGTACATGTATTCAAGAAAGACTTTTAACTTTGTTTCCTGTAATATCATAGTACTTTCCTAAAGGTACCAATTTTAACGCCTTTGATAAAAAATCACACATCAATTAAAAAAGGACAGCAGGTATGAATAACTTGGAAAAATATTAATTGATTCAAAATGCTGAATATTTAGTTTGTGCCTCTGGTCAGCATGCAGAGAGCTGTTAGTATCAATAGACGACCATAAAATGCATGAAAAATAAAAACAACAATATTTTTTATTAGTGCTGCTACATACGAAATTGCATTTTTATTAGATAAATTAAGTTTTGAAAAATGTGTAAGTGCTTTTAAAAAAATCAAGCTTGAGTTATTATTTTACCAACAAACTAAGTTTTCGACATTCGCTTCTTGATATCCATGCCACGTATGAAAGTATAGAATGAAAACGAGAATTTCGCAATCTATTCGAAAGGATTTTGGTGAAATTAGGCAAGAAAGTTATTATTATTATTATTAATAATAGAATTCCAAATTTTTGCAGCTTACATTCAGGAAAGTGGTCAACGTGATCGGAAACAGTTTGCCAGCGGTTAGCTCCATTGCTGGGTATGTTGCATGAAAAAGGCCAGCATTTTGCCAAAACGTGTGCCCTGATCAACTCAAGCGGAGTGGAAAATGCCCACCGTCAATTTCTCACTAAGGGTATTCATTTAAGCAGATAATTTTGCACATTGCTCAGATTTATCAGTTTATCAAGTGTGTTAAATGAACGCGCTTGGCAAAGTGTTTGCGCAAATGGTGTTTGGCTGTCAAAAAGAAAAAACTAAAATGCCGAGAATCAGTGAAAAAGTAAAGATTAGTTTGGAGCTGTTTGGAAAAAATTACTGTAACCCTTTTGCGTTTATTTTGATTGTTCAATACTAAACTTATATCATAATGTTAAAGATCATAGCTAAGCAGGGTTGCATTCGTTGCCGTCTAAGTTTACAAACATCGTTTGCACAGCGAAATCATTGGGCAAATTTATCACATTTGTGCAAATGAGCTTTCATACAAAATTTGACAGTTAGTTTATCAGGTGATAAATTTGTCACGTTATCAGGAATTTGCGCGTTTAAATGAATACCCCTACTATCTTCTATGAGACACTGTGCATAATAGCAGAGCAGAAAAGTCTCACAGCACACGGAAAAGATATAGAGAGACGAGGCGATAATTGAGGCATTGTCCGGAGCGAAAATCAAAAGGTTGATCAGCGCAATGCCAATAACGGCGGCCGTTACCATAAACTGCACGAAAATAGTGAGGGAAATGGCGGGCGCGATAATGTTGAAGAGTCTGAGAAGAGCAAAGTTTATATAAGAAATGATAAACATTTCTTAAGCTTAGAGTTCCACTTACTCCAACAATGCCTTGTGATGCTTGATGCACAACTTTAATTCTGCCATATTTTGCTTCGTGCTTATTTCCTTGTCCGAGCCCAATTTACTCACATGCGACTGTAGAATCTTCATGTGTGTGCGCAAAATGCACACGTAAATCACGCCATAGGCATCACAGCAAACTTCCTGCAGAACAACAACATTCATTAGACTATATTCCATCAGCGAGGATGCCACGAACTCCAGCGGAGAATTGCGCCAATCGATGTAGGGGAAATAGAGCGCGTACGGTGGGTTTCCAGAGATCACATTGCTCAGCGCTGTGCTGGTCAAATAACTCCAATAGATGAGCGCTAAGAACAGCATTACTCTTCGTGCCCGACGCGACAACTTATGCAGCTCGACAATGTCATTCTCTTGTTGACAGCGAGCATCCAAACGTTCCATTACTGCATCTGCAACGCGTATCTTTTTAATCATGAAGGCCATAATTACGACTTTAATGGCACAGGCGTATAATTCTATGGCCATTTGAATTGAAGTTAGCCAGCGACCCATTTCCGACTCTGTTTCTGAGAAATCGAAGAAGGTCGTGGAGAAGGCAAACGTTAAGTACACAGTTACCAAACCATTTACTATGATGGAGTAGATAACATATGGAATTTTATGATGCTCCGGCATATACACGCCCATTATGCGAAAGCCCATATACAAGTAGTCCGTGCATTGCAGTGTTGTTATTTTCGGTGTTGTTGCTAAATACAAAGAACAGATATAAAAAAAAAGTATCATCTAACGACGTCGACAAAGAACATTCTCGGAAAAGTATGAGTACAATGTGAGAAATTAGGATCGCAGCTACTCATCAAAAGTGATTGAGTTTGTCGCTGGACACTGTTTGATCGGTAACCATGCGCGTCGACTCAAAAGATTTCTGCCGGAGTTTGCTTAAATAGTCGGGTTTCAAACCTGAAACTTGCAGCAATAAATCTCGAAGTTGTTCGAACTTTTTTAGTTCGATTTGCATTAGAAAAAAAATAGGTTAGCTTAAATCAGGTTAGGGCAAGCACACCCGGCAGCTAATTTTGTCCATAGTTATAACTTGTTTGAAAGGGAGAGCTTCCCACGCAAGTGTGTAACATCACGCTGTCTCTTTTTTATGTGTGTGGCCAAATCCCAAGGTATAATGAATCTATATAACGGCGATCCAAGATACTTATACCGATTTCTTTGTAGCGCAGAACTTTCGCAGAGAAGGTATGTATGTTAATATGTTCACACCTCTTCGTGACCAAAGCTCCTAGAGTAGTCATGGTAGGACAGAACAAGTCTGTTAAGATCCATTAAGCTCTGCCAAAGTACAGCTGCGGCCAGAGCATGCGGAATCTCCAGCAGCTGCTGATGTTCAATTATCTTCTATTGCAGCTCTTTTCTTTAGCAGTTAGTGAAACTTCGTCCATGCTACAAGAAAATAAATATAAATGGAAAAAATACCTACTTTTCTTCTTTATAAATAATTGGGGCTTTCGAAACATTCTAAATATTCCACCGAGATTCTCGTTCCCCATTTTTATAAAGTCTTCGCGAATAATTTGCGCTACTATTTGCAAAAATCTGCCGCAGAAATTGTATTTGTCTATTTGTTTCTCTTTTCACGCGCCTTTTATATGCTTTTATACTACAAGAGTGCATATATTTTTGTAGTAGAACTTTTACAGCAACTGATTCAATGTGTAATTAAATTTTTCGCAATATAATATTTTACATAATTTTTTACACACTGCTCACATACGTGTCCTATGACTATATACTATATATGTATGTACGTGCATAAAATGCACACCATACACGCAAAAAAATGCTCTAGGAAATGGTACGCCTATATTATTCTATTATGCACAAAACCCTAGCCAACCTATGTGGGGTGGACTGGTAAAAGGGTCGGTACCTTTGCACATCAGACTTTTTGCCCGGTATATCACTTATCCGCTTGTTTGTGACCCCCAAACCCACTATTTAGCTATATTTTAGTGTACCAAGTAAGTATATATGAATCGAATATAAACAGTATTATAAAGAATTTGTAACTCAGAACTTTGCCTTCTATATTCCATTTTTCAGCCTTTATGAGTATCATTCTTCACACAAAAGTATCCACTCAAGAATCTTCGATATACTACTTTAAACTACTTCGATTATAGCAAGTCTACTAAAACTCGAAAGTTTCCTACAAATTTGAACAGTGTAAGCAGATACGTTAACATCAACTGAAATTACACACCTTAATATACATACATACATATATGTACGTAATGATACTTACAATTTCTTTCATTTTAATAATAAAGCAAGTAGGAAACTACTGTCGGTTAACTCGACTATTACCAAGGCACTACACACATGAACACAATAGAAAGGCGATATTGGAATCAAATTACTGAATGAATTACTAAAATAACAAATGTACAAAAAAGAGATATCTGTAATATGTTTACGTTTTCAAGTAAACGGCCCAATTTTCACGTTTACTTAACATTACGTAAAGATACGTTACGTCTGGACTAACTGAGCCTTTACAGCATATGAAGAGTTGAGTTCTAATGCAAGAACGATAAAGAGTTGCTGAAATTTGTGAGGGAAGTAACTAGCAGAGTTTTCTTTTTTTCATACTTTCCTTTGGTACTCAGGTCTCAGGGACGAAACATCGATAGGTAGTAGGAGCATATCTAATTTGTGGGTCGGCAATTGTGTTTGATGCGTAAAAGCAGAATTTTAGTAAGCCCATCACTGAGTCTGAGTGAAAGGAAGAGTGCATATGAATGAGTGCAGTGCTATTAATAAAGTGTAATAAGACTCTTGCTTGCCAATGCGTGCCTCAAATTGTGTAGCGCATAATTACATCTAGGCCACATTGTTGCCATGTGTAGGCTGTCGTTAACAGACTGTTATTAACAGTATGTGTATAAATTATTGTTTTCCTTTGTATCCTTCGTGAAAGGTGTGACAGTTCTTATTTTTTCTTTCTGTTGCAGTAAGTAATAATGATGGCCCTTATAATATAATATTATTAGAAGACTCTGGCATAAATGCATTTTTTTTCTCTATTGATGTGGGAAAATGCTATTGAAAATACTGTTCAAACTGCCGAGAAGAGGAGGCAATGGTGTCACTACCGCGCAGTCGCTGTTGTGAAGAATGCTGTCTACAAAGGACCCCTACAACAGGCTGGCATCGATGAGCTGGTAAAATGCATGCTGCATCTTATCCTCAATATATGCCTTTAAGGAAGGTCTGCCTTGTGCCTTAATATAAAGTGTGCTTCTACATGTGAAATTATATTTTTATTCGGTCAATTTTATTTCAGAATATGTGTTAGTGCTATGAAAAAATCAAACTCAAATAATAATTCACATAAAGCTTAATTTAAATGTTAATTTATTTAAATTTTGCTGATGTTTACGAAATTTTATTTTTATTAATTCGATTTTGTTCTTAAACATTTCAAAGAAAACAGATTTAAACTAATTTTTTCCAACAATCTACACCTTTGTCTAGTCCGCCTTCTTCTTAATATCCATTCCACGTATAAAGGTAACTCGGAGCACTCGGAGCTACCGGATCAACACTGAATTCTCCAAGGGCTGTATCTGCTGCTATATACGAGCTGTTTCAACAATAAAAGTGTAAAGTATGGTGTTGGAAATAATTAACCCTACAGGTAATTATGCTTTACAGTTATGGGTTTCTTAGTTAAGGTGCTGATAGAAGTCGTGGGTAGAGGTAACAAATGTAATTACATGTGTGATTATCCTTCGGCCAACGCAATAAGGCGTTAGAGTAGTAAGCTTCTAATTAGATACCCATGCATGCATGTATGTACAATGCTAGCTCACTCAACACAACCCCTTCGATACACGCAACCCTTTTGAAGATTATAACACCACATTATTAACATTCAATGTGTCAATGAGGCAGTGGGGTGAAGGGCACGAGGCAGAAGCACGAAACATAAAAGAAAAGAGGTAAAAAGAAGGAGGAAACCGCCAAGAGTTGATTGCGATATATTTTCGAGCGGGGTGCTTATACTACTAAATCTAATTAGTTCACTCTTACTCGAGCTCGCAACTCAATATCATTCAGATAAGAGAGGGGCGCTTAAAATCTAAACTTTGCGGCGCGTATTTGGAGAATTTCATTCCGGCTCTTCGAATAGTTGGATGAACCTTAAAGAGGCGTTGATATTTTCCGATTTGAAGTCATTCAGACTGTTGAAGAAGGATTAACCTAAGGTCTTCCCTACGAGTCCAGAAAGGTTGTCACAGTGACAGAGTAATGGAGCTAACGTTTCCTGCTCCTTCTCACTTTGGCAACTGCGGCAGAAGTTCTGCACATCGAACCCTAGTCAGCTAGTCAGCTTGGCGTGTCGTTCAGAGAGACAATGTTCTGTCAGTAGTCATATAATTTAGTAAGTAAGTAAGTTTGTATGAACGTGCTTTTAAATGGTTCGTACAAATACACATCTTCTGTAGATTTGAAGTTATTTGAAAATTTATCAAAAAGTAAAAATGTTGAGAATATGGCATGTTTTTTAGATCGTTTGCTAATAAAAATGTGAATGTATTAGCTTATACAATTGGAGTGCATTAATAACCATACAAAGTTCTAAGGTTCATTTTTGAGGTGGCAAATCGACGCAGTTTACGCAATTGAACTTGAATGAATACTCTACTTACTGAGAAGGATACCCTGACGATACGTTTCAATCGAGTTTCAATACTTCACTTCCTACACTCGTAGTTTATTATTAACTCCATTAAAATAAAAAATGAAAAACGAATGTTATTGTATAATGTATTTTGGCATAATTTTAGCTATTGAAATTCAACTCTTAGACATATTTTATTGCAACGCTAAAAATAAAGTATGATGAAAATATTTCCTCTAAGCCTGCTTCGCTCGATTCTTCATATCCATTCTACGTATAAATGTGTAAAGTGAGAAGGAAAATTTCGCAATCTACACGTGAAAATATTTGCATGAATAATTTCATGTAGCTTCAAAGAAAACACTTCAACTTACATTCACGAAACTGTTCAATGTGATGGGGATCAGCTTGCCCGCCATCATTTCCATCGAAATTTGTGTGCTCTTCATGAAGAAGGCCAGCATTTTACCATACTTTGGGCCCTGATCAATCCAATTGCAGTGGAAAATAGTTTCCGTCAACTTTTCACTATCTGCCATAAGATGCTGAGCATACCAGCAGAGCACAAAAGTCTCCACAGACACGGCATAAATGTAGTTAACCGAAGCCACAATTGCGGTTGTATCCGCAGCGAAAATAAATATGTTGATCATCGTTACGCCTATAATGATTGCCGTTACCATAAATTGTACGAAAATCGTGAGAGAAATGGCGGGTTCAATAATGTTGAAGAGTCTGTGAGAGAAATTTGTATGGCAATAATTATAAGAAATGTTGAACATTATTGTGGTGTTGATTCCAACTTACTCCATCAATGCCTTGTGATCCTTGATACATAACTTTAACTCTTCCATATTCTGCTCTGGAGTCATTTCCAGGTTGGCGCCCAGTTTTCTTACGTGCGACAATAGAATTTTCATGTGTGTGCGCAAAATGCATACATAAATTACGCCATACGAATCAACCCACACTTGTTGGAATACCAAACCAGCCATCAGTGCAGTTTCAATAATCGCGGCTGCCACGAACTCCAGCCAAGAGTTGCGCCAGTGTATGTATGGCAGAGGAAGCGAATATGGCGGATGTCCAAAGATCGCAGCGCTTAGGGATGTGCTGCCCAAATAAGTCAAGTAGGCAAAGGCGAAGAAAAATACTAGTTTTGGTGTAAGACGCGACAACTTTCGTAGCTCCTCAATTTCGTCCTCATGTTGACAGCGTGCATCCAAGCGTTCCATTACGGCATCAGCGACGCGTATCTTCTTGATCATGAAGGACATAATAACGACCTTAGTAGCACAAGCATATACATCTATGGCCACCTGCAATGCTGTTAGGTAGACACCCATATCCAAATTCGAATCCGAGAAATTCAAAAAGGTTACGGTGAAGGCATACGGTTGGTATACTGTCACCAACCCATTCACTATCATGGAGTAAATGACATAGAGAATTTTGTTATTCTCAGGCATGTAAATGCCCATCATGCGAAGGCCCCAGAATAAACTTTTGGCGCAATCCAGTGTTGTTATTTTCGAAGGTGTTGCTATGAACAAAGAAAATATTTATTATATTAAAATAGTAGAGAAAGCATGCAATCGGGTTAGCCTAGCCCCACAGAGTAATACCCTGCACCAAGTAAACGAATGTGGCAATATGCCACAGCAAGGCCATGCAATTTATGGAAATGATATACACCCAATTCTGTTTTTACATGGTACATACGTTCCAGACAAAAAACCGTTTAAAAATACCGTGTAAAAAAAGACATTAAGTACAAAAATAAAAAAAAGGGGATTAGTTTCATATCCTTCAACCCTGTAAGAAAAACTTAAAATAAGTGATTCTCCAACAAAATTTCTAAAAGATTACACTTAATAAAAATATTTTCCTTCAAAATTTCAAGCAAATAGCTTTTTTTAAATCGTGCTATATCTAATGAAATCGTGTAAAATCGGAATCAATTTTTTTCCTAAACCGTGTTAAATCAAAACCGCGTAAAAAGACCGTGTAAAAACAGAATTGGGTGTACACAACACATATGTATATGTGTATATGTAAGCATTTGACTTTTATGAAGAACACAATTTTGGTAGCATTAGATTGGCTACCAGTGCTTGTGTGTTCGATCTCTGATGCGAGCATTTGTATATCAATATATTGTGAAAAAAATAAAGATATATGAAAAATATTCGCTTACAGTCCTTCTTCGAAAATGATTTTCCTTTTTGAGGCCTGCCAAACATTTCAACGGCGTTGTTGTTGCGCATATTTTTTAAGCGTTGCCAAATAATTGATGCCATTGCTTGATTGTTGGGTTTCGCCGATTCCTTTAAAGAGAAGATTTTATATATAAGTTTATGTTAGAATTACTATGACTACTGATTATTTCATATGCTTTAATATTTTGAAATTAATTCCAAAGATAATATTTAACCTCAATTTTTTTCCCCACACAGTTGCCAGATTAAATCGATTTTGCTGTCTTCAATAATCAAGAAAATGTTCCTTTCAAGTCGTTAAAAAATGCTGTTTGTTCGGTTCATAACTGATTTTTAGATTTTTAACTTTGCTAATGAACTGAACCAATCGATTTATAGAAATTGTCCCTTTTCCACCAAACCGATTTTATTCTTGTTAACTTTTTCTGTCGAACCGAAACAGGCACAAAACAACTTTTTCTCAAAAACTATTATATATATTTATCACCGCCAACTGTCGAATTTCTATACCTTTATTCCACAATTCTTCTTAATTCCTTACTTCCTACCTGAGAGTGCTGATGATGAATAATAATTTGTCAGTCTGAAATTTCAGAGAGCTCGAGTGTACTAACTCCGAGCTTCCGGCTCAACACTGACCTTTCCGTGGGCAGCATCTACTGTTATATATGACCTATTTCAGCCCAAAAAAATTGTTGAGGATGATGTTGGAAATAACCCCATAACGAATTATGTATGACAGTTATGGGTGTTTTTGTTAAAGGTTTAGATAGAAGGCGTTAGTAAATGCCATTAATAGAATGTCGTGTGCGCTTATCCTTGGAACAACACAGTAAGGCGGTAAAGTAACAAGGTAGTAATTAAATGCATATGTACTTCAGATAATTTCAAATGTACATAGGAAATGACTATAGAATATCTGGAATAAGACATATTTTTTAAATTTATAAGCTAGTGTAATCAAGGCCAGCGAAAATTAAAATAACAACGAACGGATTCATGTGGGGCAGGGTAAGGCACTTCTCCTCCCCCTAGACATCGGACAACGCATTACAAGATGAAAAAAAAACAAGATTCCGTTTCAATCTAATGTTGATATGATTTTCGTCAACTTTAGTCTGCGTATTTCGCAATAAAAATCGAATATGAAAATTTTGCATATGAAAATGTTGCCCCTACCTAACGAAAATACTGCGAACGTCCATGAATATATTTTAAATTAAGTTTTTGGGATACTTTATTTATAAAATTTCAACTCTTAAACATATTTTAGTGTAATATACATATAATCATATTAAAAAAAATCATTTTCCTTGGTCAATTCGTTTATTGATATCCATTTTCCGTATGAAGGTAAAAAGTGAGAAAGATAGTTTTGCAATCTGTTTTAAAGCGAAATGTTGTCAATATTTTCATTGATTTTTTAAGGAAACGCTGACGAGCTCAACTTACATTGACGAAACTATTCAATGTGATGGGGATCAGCTTGCCCGCCATCATTTCCATCGAAATTTGTGTGCTCTTCATGAAGAAGGCCAGCATTTTGCCATACTTTGGACCCAGTTCAACCCAGTGGGAGTGGAATATTGCATCCGTCAATTTCTCACTGTCAGATATAAGATGCTGCGCAAAATAACAGAGCGGAAAAGTCTCACAGCACACAGCGAAAATATAGACACATGAGGCGACAATCGAGGCCGTATCAGCGGCGAAAATGAATATGTTGATCAGCGTAACGCCTATAATGGCAGCCGTTACCATAAATTGCGCGAAAATCGTCAGAGAAATGGCGGGCGTTATAATGTTGAAGAGTCTGAAAAGAAAGTGGTTCGACGAACAATATACATATGTATATAGAAAATTTTGCATATAGATTCCAACTTACTGCATAATCATCTTGTGGTCCTTGACACACAACTTCAGATCGTGAATATGTTGCTCGGCACTCTTTTCCTTGTCCACACCCAATTTACTTACACGCAAGAGCAGGATTTGCATGTGTGCACGGAGTATGCACACATAAATCACGCCATAGGAATCACAGCAGAACTGTTGGAAACAAGCAAAGGCCATCCGAATATACTCAATCAGTGAGGCGGCCCAGAACTCCAGCCGAGAATTGCGCCAGTCAATGTAGGGCAAATAGACCGCATATGGTGGATGTCCAAAGATCACAGCGGCCAGTGCTGTGCAGGTCACATAACTCCAATACACTACGGCGAAGAACGTTGCTATTTTTTTTGTTAGACGTGACAACTTATATAGCTCGGCAATTTCGTCCTCTTGTTGACAGCGCGCATCCAACTGCTCCATGACGGCATCAGCAACGCGCAGCTTCTTGATCATAAAGGCGATAATAATGGATTTAGCAGCACAAGCATATACAGCTATGCCCACTTGAAATGAAGTTAGCCATCGACCCATTTCCGTGTTCTCATCCGGGATCTCGAAAAAGACCATGGTGAAGACAATCATTTGGTACACCGTCCCCAATCCATTCACTAGTAAGATGTAAATAATATACGGAATTTTATGATGCTCCGGCATGTAAACGCCCATTATGCGAAAGCCCATATACAAGTAGTCCGTGCATTGCAGTGATGTTATTTTCTGAGTCGTTGCTAAAGAGAAAAACAACTGATTATTACTGATATTAGAAAGAATAGTTTTTTATTCGGACTGACTTGCCAAAGAGAAATGACAATACTTAGTTGTCTATTTCTGTTCTGAAACAAAGCAATTTTAAGTGTACAACAACAAAGAATTAGAATTATTGCTCACATGGGCAGGTCATATAGCTATTTCGGTTTTTGCCAGAAAACCTCATCAGTGACTTTTAATGTGAATTCTAATAATTTCTAAACGACTAATTACTCGAAATAGAAGCATTAATGGTAAAGTCTGTGAAACGTAGGAGTTGAACCATGAACCTATGACGTAGTAAGCGAATGCGCTAACCATCACACCATCGGACTGGACGACTCTGCGCTGGCAAACATCCCAGTTACCTGCTGTCTATATCAAACGCATAGTGTTTGTTGCTATTGTACACTGTCTAATGCAATTGTTTTTGCCTTACTTGAGAGCTCCATCGGAGCACATACTTAAGGCACATGAATGTATCAGTTTTTGTTTCTGTAAGAACATTTCTTCGTTTTTACATTATGTTTACTTTCTGATTTGGGTGTGTCCTCCCTATCATATTATACGAGTTTATTTCTATTCGGCAGCTTGAATGTTAGAAAGAATAGTTTTTTATTCGGACTGACTTGCCAAAGAGAAATGACAATACTTAGTTGTCTATTTCTGTTCTGAAACAAAGCAATTTTAAGTGTACAACAACAAAGAATTAGAATTATTGCTCACATGGGCAGGTCATATAGCTATTTCGGTTTTTGCCAGAAAACCTCATCAGTGACTTTTAATGTGAATTCTAATAATTTCTAAACGACTAATTACTCGAAATAGAAGCATTAATGGTAAAGTCTGTGAAACGTAGGAGTTGAACCATGAACCTATGACGTAGTAAGCGAATGCGCTAACCATCACACCATCGGACTGGACGACTCTGCGCTGGCAAACATCCCAGTTACCTGCTGTCTATATCAAACGCATAGTGTTTGTTGCTATTGTACACTGTCTAATGCAATTGTTTTTGCCTTACTTGAGAGCTCCATCGGAGCACATACTTAAGGCACATGAATGTATCAGTTTTTGTTTCTGTAAGAACATTTCTTCGTTTTTACATTATGTTTACTTTCTGATTTGGGTGTGTCCTCCCTATCATATTATACGAGTTTATTTCTATTCGGCAGCTTGAATGTTAGAAAGAATAGTTTTTTATTCGGACTGACTTGCCAAAGAGAAGATTTTAAAAAGATCTTATATATAAAACGCAGAGTGACTAAAAAGTGTCCGCTGAAGCCTGTCCACTTTCTTTCTTCTACCACTTTAGACGAACGAAAGCAGTGCCCTGTGTATACAGGCACACACGACAGGTGGCCCCACTTGTAGCTTAGAAAAGCTACAGTGAACTGTAAAGCAGCTACATTACAGTTGAGAAGTTTTTGAGTCATTAAGAGGTAGATTCTAGGAGAAATGCCAGTTCAACGTGAGAGATGGCGCCGCACCAAACAAATTTGTTTACATATTTAATTTCCTCTGAGAGGGGGCAGGAATGAAACTGGTTACCTTAAGCTGAAGGCACAACATGATATTACGCTTCGGTTGGAATCGCTGGATTCGATGGCTTAAGAGAGGAATAGAAATGCATGAGATTATATGAGACAAGGTCCAGTTCTAACTCGGAAAAGTGTTTGGAAGCTTGAATAATTTCAAAGTAGAACAATATGTATTATATTTTCTCGAAGTTTGGCAGCTTAATTAAGATTTCCAGTCATTTGTAGTGTTATTATCATATGGAAAAGTTTAAACTGAAGACATTCTTATTGGAAATCGAATATAGACCTGTTGTCTGTGCAGCTTTGACAGCCTGTCCGTCTTCGACAAATTAGCTCTAAGCCAGATGTTCTCTGGTTTCCTCTCTGACAATTTTTTTCCTAAATTCTGCAAAATGTTTGGAAGACACTTGGCTAACCGCATCTTCTTCAATTTAGAGGCGATACGTTATGCGTACTCTTCTTCGAGGAAGTGGTTGCTCCATGTACAGTCTACAGGTACCTATGTATCTATTTCCATTGCTATCTTTCTCAGATGATAACCGAAGCTGCCACATGTCGTCGTAAGTGATATCAGCAATCTTAGTTTTTTCGATCTTTCACTCTCATTAAATCTTTTGTTAATTATCTACAGTAGATATCAGATATGAAGAAATCACTTTTTGGTTAAACTTGCTTATGATTCCATGCAGAAAATACACAGTTATAATCTTTTCATACTTTTTATATTTGATATCTATTTACATTACGAAAATACTTACTTTTCTTCCTCAGAAATAACTTATATAATTTATTGTTGTTCGGCATATTTTGAAAGCTGCCCGTAGTAAATAATTGTATTGCAACAAAAGCTAACTGTTGAAATGTATTAAGCCTTTTTTGGTGTTTATGAACCCTTTTATGTGATTCGATGTTATCTACTGCAATACTAGAATTACAGCAACAATTTATTGTTGTGTATATTATTTAGCTTTGACTTGCTTCCACGCTTCCCACATACTTACATTTTGCTTCAACATTCGAGTTTGAAATAAACCAATGCACGCAAATAAATTTTATATAGAAATCGGTCATTTGTTGCTTCATAACAAATTGAGGGATTACGTTTGTTATCTTTTCCAAGAATATAGTATCTGATCAATTACAAATCGAACTGCAAAGCTTTAACCAAAGTCGAAGGTTGAAGGTCGACGCAAGAGAGGAATTCCGAATCTCCAGTGAATGACCCAAATGATAGAACCCTATGTAAGATTGGAAGTTGTGACTGAAAGAGGCCTAGTCAAAACAGGGGCGCCTGTAGAGAGCTGATACGTGAGACCAAAGCTTGCAGAAAGCTTTGAAAATGCTGCCTTTATGTGAACGTCTATATATGCTTAAAATTTTAAACAGTTTATTATTTATATTAAGTTATAATTTTCCATAAGACTACAACTTCAAAATGGCTGCTTTATTTTCAACAGTGTAAGTAATGCAGTTATCCATACAGTAAGTGTTTAACAGCATACACACATATATACATACTATGTACATACATACAAACATATGTACGTAAGAATAAGTAGCAGTTATACGTATGAAAAGTGAGTATTGTCGGGTTTAGCCCATTCGATGATATAATTAAGCCGTTAAGGTAAATGGAAACAACTATCCATAAAAAGATGGGCCGATACGACTAGCGACGTAGCCATCAAAAAATTTTGAAGGGTTTCTAAGATGGGGAATATGCGCTCATATACTGGTTATTTTCTTAGTCTATAATTTATGTGTATATAATTATATACTAGGTGTATTAGATTGATCAACATATTGAGAACAAATTTTGCGCTTCAATTTAATATTTGAAAATTTCTTCACTGATTTTGGTTCTATTATGAAATATTTTTCAAAATCTCGCAGACAGGCATTTATCCATTGTACTGATAAGAAATTTGCCATTTACTAAATTCTTTCTGGTATTTTTATAGAGTTAAGTTCTCAGAGAGAGGTAGAGATAAGGGGAGAGAGAGATGGGTAGAGAGTGTGAGCGAGAGAGGGAGAAAAGCGCTCCCCATTTGCAATAATCTGCATTATAATGAATTTCTCGCGTTGGAATATTCGAGGGATTAATGCCTTTATTATTATTGTGTAACTAACGCCATTACTCTAAAGTGCAGTCGAAAAATATATGAATTATAAATATGAGCCTACAAAAATGTCCATTCTACATAGTATATGTATGTATTCGATCATCCACAAAATGTCGCTTATATGCCTTGGTTTTTACATTTCTAATCCAAGCCGTACTTTTCCTTGATGCCCATTTCCTTGATGAAAGTGTAGAGGGTGAATGAGAATTTGGCAGCCTGAAATTTTAGTGAGTCCATTTTAATGTGAAGAAAACTAAAACGCTACACCCCGAAACGCCGCTACTACTTACATACATACATTCACAAGCAATATTCACGAAGTTGGGCAAATGTTCTGACAATAGGGTAAAAGAGTTACAATAAAATACATACATATGTATATGAAAAGATAGCATGTAACAAATGTATGTTTGTTGTTGTTCAGAGCAAGTCTGCTCTTTTACCCATCTTCCTGAGCAGTTGCCTTACTTCGTGAATACCACTATACTTACGCTCAAGAAGCTGTTCAACGTAATGGGCACTAATTTGCCAGCTGTGAACTCCATGGTGCGCTGAGTGCGTTGCATAAAGAAGACGAGCATTTTACGAAAACGCATATCCTGATTCATCCAGCGGGAATGAAAAATTGTGTCCGACAGTCGGTTGCTCTCGTCCATGAGACATTGCGCGTAGTAGCAGAGCGGAAACACCTCAACCACTACAGCCAAAATGTAGAAACAAGAGGCCACACTCGAAGATAGGCCCGCAGAGAAGAGAAAAATATTGATGAGCGTAGCGCCAAGCAATGTAGCGGTTATCATGAACTGTATAAATAAAGTGACAGATATGACGGGCGATATGATGTCCTGAAGTCTGTAAGATGAAGGAAATTGCAATAAAATGATTCGTTGTTTTCTGAATCACCGGTTCCGCTTAAGAAACGGTTTATCAAAAGTTTTGTTCCATTCGTTCGGCTTAAAGCCCGTTTCACTAGAAACATTTTTTTTAGAAAAATCGAGCTTTGCAAAGGGAAGTTTATTCCCTGTCTATCCAATTGCACTTTTTACCAAACTTTCTCTGATGCAACACTTTGAATTCTCTGACAGTTTTATACATTTTCTACTTAGTTTTCAAAATTTTGTACATAGTTTTCAAAAGATTTTATATTTCCTGCCCGTTTTCTAAATTTTGCACATGCATATGTAGAAAAGTCTTCAAATACGCAAAATCTCCAACACTGGTGGCAATTGAGTACCTATTCCATTACGTAACGGAATAACTTTGCTCCTTTCTTTATATCACGCTCCCAATGCAGAGCATCACTGCTCTAGACCAATCGCCATTTCCATTAGGTTACCAAACGCTCATTTCTAGCCGAGCATAAGAACTCTCATATAGAGTACTTTTAGTTACTACTCACTCCAGCAGATTCTTGTGATCCATAATGAGCTGCTTCAACTCCTCGTAATTCTGCTCCAGCGTTGTTTCGCCGCTGCCCAACTTCTCGATGCGCAACAGCAGAATCTTCATGTGGGTGCGCAAAATGCATACATAAATAACTGGGTAGGAATCGTCGACCACCTGCTGAAAGCAGGCCACATCTATGAGCAGAAACTCCACCAGCGCGGCTGCCCAAAATTCCGCCGATGACTTGCGCCAATCCAGAAAGGGGTTATAAACGGCGTATGGCGGTCGACCCATCCAGAGAGCAGCGAGAAAAGTGCTCGACGAATAGCTCCAGTAGGCCAAGGCGAAGAGCACCACAAAGCGATTGCCCTGATGCACCATTCGGCGCAGCAGGGCCAGCTCCTGTTCACCGCTACAGCGACGATCTAAACGCTCCATAACCTCAAAAGTGGCGCGCAACTGCGGCAGCATGAACATCATTGCGATGAGCTTAATCGAGCAGGCCCACACGTTAATGGCCACCTGTATGGAGGTGAGCAGCGGCCCGATTTTCAACTCATCCGCGGACATCTTGAAGTAGCTCATGGCGAAGGCCAACGGCAGATAGACGGTGGCGAGTGCATTCAGTATGAACGAATAACAGATGTAAGCGCTGCGATGCTGCTGCGGCATATAGACGCCCAGTATGCGGTATCCGCGGAAAAGATATCTGGTGGCCTGCTCAGTGCGCACCGCATTTCCGGTTGCTACAGATACAGCCGCCACCGGACGCAGCATGCCTTCCAGCTTTGATATTGCACGCTTTTTGTACTGACCGATCGCGTCAGGGTGCTGCGTCCATCTTCCCGCTTTTTTGTGGTTGCTCTTCATGCTTCCGTAACGGCGCTCTACTTAATATTAAGCGGAAATGCAAAATTTTTGCATTTATAGCCGCCGCCATTTTTGTTAGAGGCAATTGCAGTTTAATGCTTCAAGAGTGAATGCATGGCAAAAGGGACGCATGCACAGTGTGGTGCAAAAGTGAAGACATCAAGCAATTTATTTGAATATATGCAAGTTTTAATAATTTTTACTAAATTTTTTCTAAAGCCCATCATTACCAAATAATCTAAAGCTCAACTCAACTATATTTGATATTGATATTGGTTTAAGATATAGATTTAAGCTCTCGTCATTTGCAGCAAACGATGTTTAAGCTTAATCTAATACACTGACAGAAATAATCATGAATGCTAGCTAAAAAGTTAGTGTCATTTTCTTTTCATCACTAAGTAATCATCAAATATCTAGTTTTTTGCAAAAGTAAGCAACCAAATATTTAATGATGTCAAAATTTTGATGTCATGATGGCATGTACATACATACATGCCGTTTTGGAATGCCGTGTACCCCAGGCTTTAGTTTAGGAAACTTTTTCTTTTCATTTCAGAATTATTCGACTAAAATCGATTTTTTTTAAATGATTAGTGCTAACTTGAAAGTCACTCAGAAATATTCGTTTTTTTTAATTAGTACAACAACAAATAGTAATCTGTCGCATATTTAAACGATAAGCGCAATTGAAAAACTAGTTGATATAATGCTTTAAAATTAGTTAGCTAAAATATATGGCATACTAACTCTATTAGTGAGAAATTTTTACGAGTGTGCTCCCTTTTGCAACTTTACTTTTAAAATTGCTTCGAGCTGTGACTTTCATACAAATTGGCAAAGATTTGTATTCTAGAAAAGTTGCAATTAAAATTTCTCTTTAGTGTGGCAAGTGTGAAAAGGCAAACTAAAGCAATTAAATTCAATTTGTAGCTCAGCTAAATGCAGGGAATATATTAATAAGCAAATTGCTGCTAATCGTTCTTGAGCAATTTAACACTTCATGTGAACTTAAATGTTGTAAAATGGACTCTATGCTCTTTGGAAATTTACTTTGACTTCTTCGTGCAAATTATAGCAAATCCAAGGCCGCGATGACTAGAGAACTGGATTTCTGCCTCAAATATAATTTCAAGGAAGAGAAAGGGAGGGGAACGAAATATGAGCAACTTTAAATAACTTCATTCGATTTGTTGAAGTCAATTTGCTTAGCCAATATAAGTAAATAATAATAAGGTTTTTATAAAATAAAAGAATTGTAGAACTAGCAAAACTGAAACCAACAAGTACTTAACATGCTCTGACGCTTTTTCACGTAATTGATTCTCGCTCAAATGAGTTATATTTCACTCAATAAAAATGTGGCACATAATTCTGCAGTCTTGTAATGATTAATTTTACCCTTTCCTATTCCCTAATTTTTACCAAAAGTTACCTTATTGTTGTTTGTTGTTGTTATGGCGGTAATACTGTAGTCACATTTCGTGCTTGTGCCCATTAGAGAAAACTTTTAGACCAATTAAAAACGTTGCCTGTTCACATAATGTACTTTCTTGCAATATAACTACTTTCGGTAGGACAATATTTCCTTTACGAAATGTGCGAAGTAATTTAATAATTTACGAGCAGCTTATGTATGTATGTACATACTCGTATTCATATGGCATGCCATTTGTATGAACCTTTGTATATACCCCTTTCGTTGCCTATAGAGATGTACATAGAGCTTTCTTGTTACGCCAAAGGCTTAAATTTCGCCTAATAGCTCACTTAAGTCTTCATATATTTTACAAATATTACATTTTTCCAAAAGATTATGATTTTAATCAAAAATTAAAATGTCTGCTTATATCATCAGTGGTTATGACCCAAATCTGCGTTCCTCAGTAGTGTAAAAAGAGAGAAGGAAAATTTGATAATCTGCAATAAAAGAAAATGTCAGTATTATTGCAAATTTTACAGAAATTAAATATATATCACATATTATAGTGGGAAAAAAAATTTTTGGTCTACTAAGAGCGCTATTCTGGCGAGATTCACAAAAGCTACAATTCAAAATTTTCTATCAAGGTGTTCGAAATTTACTATGCTGCAGCCATTTTATCTCCGTAGTATACTTACATTCCAATTTGTGTCCAGCGTAATTGGAAATAATTTGAGTGCCGCAAGCGTCATAGGCACTTGTGTATTTTGCATAAAGAATATACACATTTTACGAAATTTCAAATCCTGATCCATCCAATTGCAATGAAATATGGCCACCGGCAACTTCTCGCTATCGGCTTGAAGCATCGAAGCCTGGTAGCAAGTTGGCAGAGTTTGCACCAACACCGCCGTCAAATAGATGGCCGAACCTATTTTGGTGCCCCTGTCAGCGAAGAACACTATATTGACCATGGTGGTACTCAGAATGGCGGAGGTAACAGCAAATTGTATGAACATGGTAATGGAAATGGCGGGACTGACAGTTTTGTATAGCCTGAGAAAGAAAAGGACAAAAAAATGCATGTATGTAATAAAAAACTATCTAAACTTGATTAGAAACAAATTTTAATTCTATATATTGTTTATTTATCCCAGCGTTCGGAAAGCATGCACACTTCACTCGCACTTGCTCTTGCTCTTGCACTGTCTAGACTCTAGAAAGTAGCCAAATAAATACAGTGCGAATAGTGTTTTGAAATGTGTGAGCAGAGAAACTAGCGGCTTTTTCTTGCACTCACGCACACTAGCAATCGACACATCAGTGCAAGAAGAAGTGCGAGTGCAGGTGCGATTACTTAACATATTCGCTTTGCTTTGTTAATCAATGTGCACAAACTTTTAGCACCGAGGGAGAGAGAGAGAGAGAGAGAGTGCAAGTGGCCATGCAATAAATGTCCCTCCAAGTGTGCGACAAATCTTGCACTCTCTTCTCGCACTTTTGCACTTTCCATCAAATCAAAGCACAGCACTTTGAACGATAGAGAAAGTTTCTAGTGTGCCTGGGCTTGGTTGGCTGCATTAATAACCAATGAATACTTGTGCTGGCCAATTCAACTCACTTCAGCAAGCACTGATGATCTCCGACGCACTGCACCAACTCCTCGAAATTTTGCTGGCCGCTCTTCTGCGGATCTGTGCCCAAACGGCGCACACGCTCCTCCAGCATGCGTATGTGCGCACGCAACACGGAAATATACACGGCCGGATAGACGTCCTGCGCCAATTGAAAGTATATGCACCAGAAGACCACAACGAACTCAATGGCGGCTTGCCAATAGAACTCCGCCGTCGAATTGCGCCAATCCACGACGAACAGATAGAGCGCATACAGCGGATGTCCGGCGCCAAATGCAAGCACGAAACTGCTCATGCCATATAATGCGAAAACGGTGCCGTAGAATATGACCAGGCCATTGCCGGTCAGCGCCAACTTGCGTATAAGTTGCTGCTCGTCCTTGCGCTCACAACGCGCATCCAGCTGTGCCATATACTGCTCGGTTCTTCGCAGTCGCGGCACAAAGAGAGCCACCGTGACGGCCTTCAGCGGTATGCCCCAGACGTTGAAGTCCGCTTGCATCAGCGTGAGCAGCTGTGCCGTGGATAAGCTCGCCAGAAAGATGCCCACATTGAAGGTGATTGGCGCGACAATGCACACAATGAAGAACAGAATGCCACCGTATATGAAATATAATGCTCTATATGTTTCTGGCGGATGCATGCCCATGCTTCTCAACAGCCAGAAAAGGCAGTAGACCGCGTCGAGGGAACTAAACACATTGCCGCTATTCCAGAATTTCTCCAACATTTTAAGCTGCTAAATCCAGTATGGTTGGGCGCCTTCCTAAAGTAGTGAGACGAAATGTTTGTGACAGCAATTTCACCTTACCATTTATACCGTTAGAAGCGCTACCAAGTGTCAAAGGGTTAGTCCAGGCAGGCAATCAATTACAGTCTGTTTAGTAAGAGCGTAAGCGGCAAATAGTTGTAATGGCTCTCTTCCACTACATCCCTTCCAAAACTTAGCATTTGTGTGTAGTTTTATGACATTATAAAAATTTCTTAAAATTATGCCGCTTACGCTCTTACTAAACAGACTGTAGGAACATGTGAAGGTGTTGACCTAAAATTTTAATTAGCTGTTTGTTGTATCGATGGGCTATTTTTCGAAACGGTGTACGTGATTAAGCATATCATCGTCAATATATATACATAGCTATTACCTATGCATATGCCCTATTAGAGTAATAAGGCTCAAAAGGCATTAATTATATGCAGCTGTTGTTTTTGGAAGACCTCTCCCCTAACACGTGGATGCTGTTGCCGGAAAATTGATGTCACACAACTATTTACATATATACTAAGAATTCCAATAGGAAAGCTTATTTTTAAAATAGCAAGTAACAAAAAAGCTGGAGCCGCTAGTTCAGCCCTATTTAAGGACAGTCAACCGTGTTAAAAGGCATAATATGGCTATTAAGATTAATTAACTCTGTGAGATGACTCAGAAAGGAGCTGCCTAAATCTGAGGCATCGCATCGAATAGAGCAGTTAAGGCATATAAAATCAAGCAAAATCGTTTGATGATAATGAAACATGATATAATATACCAGAAAAACATGACATTAAGATTCTTTCTCTCAGAGGTTCTAGTGTTTAAACAAAACTTGCTGAATCTTATATACTCGTAACACCTGCCAGTGGGTGAAACCACTGACTATTTTCAGCAACAATTTCTACTGCTAATCTGTAGGCTTCTCTGGTCCAGCATCTTCAGCATTTAAGAATTCGGATATTTGACAGGGGAAGCAGCTGTACTCGGGCTAGGAGACTTCGGGAAGGCAGAATATATACCGAGGATTAGTTTATTAACCAATCAAGGATTGTATACAGATAAATCTTTACAATTTTGCTCTTTTCACAAGGCTTGCTTGCCATTTTTATTATTATTGAGCGAAAAATATCGATCAATGATTAATTTTAATTTTTCATAAAAATATAACGATCAGTGATTGATTTATATTTTCAATGGAATAAAAAAATCCGATCGGATCATAAATTCCTGATATTTCATAAAATAAATAAAATATGGTGTAGTATTGCTTTTCTGCATTCATTAAGCTTGCATTTTATTATAAGTGGCTGAAAGCAATAACAACTTCAGGTGCATAAGCACTACATTTGTGAGAGTATATTTTCATACAGTAACTTTCATCTACGTGATTTTATTTAAACATATGTATCTATAAGCTTAAGTTTGCTGTTGCTCTTGCAATGGCTCCTTGATATCCATTTTCTTGATAAGCGTGTAAAGTGAAAAGGAGAACTTTGCAATCTGTTCGTAGAAAAAAATGATGCTCATCAATATAGTTATATAGCAACCAGAGAACTACAACAAATTCAACTTACGCTTACGAAACTGCTCAATGTGATGGGGAAGAGCTTGCCGGCGGTCAGCTCCATCGAACGTTGCGTGTGTTGCATGAAGAAGGCCAGCATTTTGCCATATTTTGGACCCTGCTCAATCCAATCGGAGTGAAATATCTGCGCCGCCAATTGGTTGCTATCGGTAATGAGACACTGCGCATAGTAGCAGAGCGGAAAGATCTCAACTACCACAGCCAAAATGTAGAAGCAAGAGGCCACACGCGCAGAGAAGTCCGTAGCGAAGAGCAAAATGTTGATCAGTGTAATGCCCAGCAGCGAGGCGGTAATCGTGAATTGTATAAAGATAGTAATGGAAATGATGGGCGCTATAATGTTGTAGAGTCTGCAATAAAGTTGGCATACAATGTTGAAAATCGACGCATAATTTTAAATTATTGTGATTTTCTAAAGCTGTTCAACTTTCTGCTGAATTCAAACAGACTTATCTATCTATTGTATATATTCTGATTCTGAAAGTAGAGCTTTGTATTTTCTAAATGCATTGAACAAATTTATTACAAATCCACATCCACCAAATATTTTCTGGCTATGCCGCTGCACTACAGATCAAATGATTATTGTTGTTTTTGTTTCTCAGTGAACAAATAATCAAAAACAACAAATATCATTGGATTTTTATTTCTAATGCGAACACAGCCTTACGAACTCCCAAACGAAGCATGAGAAGGGCCCATTCTGTCCAAACTGTGCCGACAAACTTGAAGACGTCCGGCACATTCTTCTGGACTGCCTGAGCAAGGCGAAATCGCAAAGGCTTTTGGAGAGGCTTCCACTGTGACGGAAACTGTGGCTCACTGTCTGACATAGTGATGCTTGAGTAATTATACTCATTACGGCTTTCCGACGAAATACCTGACAGTGGTTCCGGTAGGATCTATCCGTACGTATTTGAAGCTTTCGTTGCTTTCCTCCTCGTTAAAAAACACCTCCCAAACGAACGATTCTTTCGCCACTTACACAAACAGCTCATTCAACTTACTCCAGCAGCGTCTTGTGATCCTCCACACACAACTTCAACTCCTGCATATTTTCAGCCGGACTCAGCTCCTTGTTCGAGCCCAATTTACGCACACGCAGCAGCAGGATTTTCATATGAGTGCGCAATATGCACACATAAATAACGGCATAAGAATCATCCATGACTTGTTGAAAGCACGCAAAATCCATGAGTATGAATTCAATGAGCGATGCCAGCATGAACTCCCAGTGAGTTCTGCGCCAATCGATAAAAGGCAAATAGAGTGAGTATGGCGGACGTCCGAAGAACACGGAGCTGAGCAAGGTGCTGGTCGCGTAGCTCCAATAGGCCATGGCGAAGAGCACGACCAGCTTGCGACCCAAGCGCACAATCTTATGCAGCTCCGCAATTTCATCGTCATCGCGGCAGCGTTTGTCCAGGCGCTCCATTACGGCATCGGCTACGCGCAGCTTCTTGATCATAAAGCCCATGATTATAATCTTCACCGCACAGCCCCACACATTGATGGCCACTTGCACCGAGGTGAGCAAATTGCCAATTTGCAGTTTCGTCTCGCCCTCGCCGGACTGCACAAAGCTGAACATGAAGGCGAGCGGAAGGAACACGGTCACCAGTCCGTTCACTATGACCGAGTAAATGATGTAGGGTATGCGATGCTGTGCCGGCATGTTGACGCCCAGTATGCGATAGCCGGCGTACAAGAAATCCGTGGATTGCACCGTGCTGACGGTTGCATTTGCGCCTAGTTTTCAAACAAAAATATATGCATCTAAAATGTTGATATTTCTTGCCAATATGAGCAGCAGTTTTACGTTTGGTTTTTACGAATAGTTTATTCTCCCGTAGGCGATGCCACAGTTTGTTGCTATCCGTTAGCTGTGCTGGCCTTACGATATTCCATGTGGGTGTTTCCATGTTTGCAGTGAATCTCATTACATGCTGGAATTCCCTGCTGCTTTTATATTGCAGCATGTCATCACAAGTTTTGTTGTTATAAATATTTAAAACAGCCTTTCTGTAGACGCTTACAGAAATTACATTGAAATGCATTCCAGGATGGTCATACAAGTCTTTTGAAAGCTACAGTGGGACAATCAAAATATTCTGCTATTTAAACAACAACACAAAAGTGGAAAAAAAGCAGTAGTCGGAGTATTTAGATCGAAATAGTATGTACGAGAAAGTAGCCTATGTATAAGTTGATCCAAACTCTGTTTATATTCGCATAATGACCTTGAAATGTGAGTCAGGAACGCTGAAGCTTTTTAAATAAAATCATTGAAAGTAGTTTTGCATAGTTTTAGGCTTTTACTATTGTAGAAAAAGAAGAATTGATGAGAAAACCTATTCCCGTTGGCTGGTTTTGAACCAATGATCTCATTACCATTTTGTATTGTCTTTAGCATACGGATACAGTCTTCCAGTCACCGCAGTCTGTATTGGGAAGTTTGTTTTCGAAAAAAATGTAGGCACAATCAAATGTAAACCAAAAATTACACAAACATTTAATTTACAGTGTAATCACTATAATTACTCCCACTACAAATGCTTCCAGTATATGTACGTACATATTATGTATGTACTTACATGTATATAGTTACGTACATAAGTAGGTATGTGCAATAATTAAAACTAAAGCAATTATCTAAAAGTTGAAATACCAAAGTCAATTAGAACCACTTTTTTATGGAGTAATTAATTATGAGAAAAAATTTTTAGAAAAAACTTCAACTATAATACTTGATAAAACTTTTTTTAATGCAATAGCTGGGCGCATATATCTAGCAAAGACATAGTCTTAGCATAGAAGCTGCCTTTAGTACACTTCCAAGCAGTCACGCTTACTCACCGTTTTATTTCTTGAAATTCTGTCCGAAATCCATTTCCTTGATAAGCGTATAGAGGGAAAACGAGAACTTGGCTATCTGTAAGCCAGAAATGCATATAAGTAGTGGATATATGAGACGTGTCCCCAAAAGTATCCACTTACGCTCAAATTTGTGCTCAGCGTAATCGGAAAGAGTTTCATAGCCGTGAGCGTTAGCGGATTTTGAGCGCGTTGCATAAAGAATATCAACATTTTGCGAAAACGCTTATCCTGGTCCAGCCAATTGCAGTGGAAGATGGCCAACGGCAATTGATCGCTGTCATTCACGAGGCAAGTGGCTTGATAGCAAGTCGGTGAGATCTGCGACAGCACCGCCATAAAATACAACACTGCGCCAATTTGCGTGGACGTATCGGCAAATATCAATATATTGATCATGGTGATGCCCAAGATGGCGGCGGTAATGAGAAATTGCACGAAAACTGTAATGGATATGATGGAACTTATCTCGTCGTGAAGGCTAGAGAGAGAGAAATGCAAGTTATTCAAGCTTGGAAGCTCAGCTCTGCCGATTCACTTGGAGCAACGACTCAGCAGACAACATTCTGCAACAATTCGTGATGTGTTCGGGAAAAAATGCTCAACTCAACTCACTTCAATATGCACTGATGATCCACAATGCACTGCACCAGCTCTGCGTACGTTTGCTGCTTGCTCTGCTGCGGATCTGTGCCCAAACGCCGCACACGCTCCACCAATATCTGCATGTGTGTGCGTAATATATAAATGTATATGACCGGATAGCAATCGTAGACCACCTGATGGTACAGCAAGAAGAAGATCACGAAGAACTCAATGGCCGCTTGCTGGCAGAACTTCGCCGTCGATTGACGCCAATCCAGGAACGGCACATACAAGGAGTACGGCGTCTGGCCCACAGCCACGGAACCCACAAAAGTGCTCATGCCATAAATGCCATATATCAGGCAAAATATGACCACCAGACGACTGCCAATCGTTACGGCATTGCATATCTTGGCAATTTCGCTGGCGCGGCAGCAACGCGCGTCCAGCGTTGCCATGTACTGCTCGGCGCGACGCAGACGTGGCAGCGACAACGTCATGGTGATCATCTTCGGTGGTATGCCCCAAATATTGATGGCCGCCTGCAGTGAGGTGAGCAACTGGCTGGTGGTTATGTCGTTCTTGCCCAGAAAATAGGTCAGATTGAACAGCAGCTGCGTCAGACCACAAAGATTCAGATAGGTGGCCGCAAGATAGAGATAGTACAGTGCGCGGTACTTCAGCGGCGGATTGATGCCCACATAGGTGAAGCTCTTGAATAGATAGTGAACGGCCTCGCGCGTCTCGGGCTTCAGACTGCGACCCCAGAGCTTGTCGAATCTTCCTATAGAAGTTATTTTTTTGACTATGCTACCTGCTATGGAGCTCATATTGCTGCTGCAGCACTTCACTTTTAATTGCAAGTATCTAATGCATTTCTTGTCCTTTAAAGCTACTAATACAGTTGTCCAATTCGAATTGAGTTATAACTGATAGCTTAATTATATGTCACAAGATATGATGAAAGCCTTTGCATATGTAATGTGACAATTGAGCCGACTGTTGCACGCAGTAATTAGAACAAATCGAATCCAGTTGCGTGGTGGATAGTTATAGCAAAGCTTTTGAAGGTCCGAAATTTGCTGAAAATACTCGATATATGCCAAACATTTGATTTACTACAGCCGAATGGCTGAAAATATTCTTTAGGCTTATATTTACTTTAAGCATTTTAAGAAAATAATTTAAAGAACTGTTGCTTAATATCAGGCTCAAAATCTAAGCATAAGAGTATCTCGAATAACAAATTTTTCCCCTTCAATCCTTATATACTACGGTACATTTCTTTCAAAGTTGAAAAATTTCCTTACGCATAAGAATTAATATGAAGAGGATTTGTATATGATAGCCCATTTGAGTTTTGTAATATAACTACTATTTATACCGCTACTGCTCACAATAACTGCCGCCATAAGCAAGAGGGATGGCAACTACAAACTGCTAAATTTGTAGAAAAACGCCCAACTAGTATAAGTTATTCAGAAATCGAAAACAGGGTACTCTTATTACTATTATCTCTTTCTTGTCAGTGAAGAATAATTCTAATTCTATATTGATCTTGGCAAAAATAAGTCGCTTCAATTTTTACCCAATTTCATTGTAGTGAAAAATATGATAAATTTAGAAAGTGAAAAAGGCAAAAAACAGCAAAAGACGGCTTCTTCTGCACGCATGAGGTATAATTCTATGACCAGCAGATTCCAAAAATTTATGCACTCAATTTTGTTTTTTCGGCATTCCTGCTTAGCCACTTTTGGCTATTAGTTGTGGAAATGTGAATGCTTGTCTAGACAGGCCAGCAGACTAGATCCCATATGTGCTTTCACTGCGCAATAAACCCCTTTCAAAAATAATAATAATACACCCTGTATAATAAAACTTACCACCACTCAATACGAATAACAATTAATTAAAAGTTGAAACAATAATTGCTAATTGAAATTGTATTTTTCAACTATAAACCTTTATTTTGCAAAAACGTTAATATCGATTTGCTTGAGCAAATTCTATTATACAGTCTGTGCTAAAAGAAAAGGGCCAGCATTTTTCCAAATGTATTATAATACTTCTGTTACTTTTGTGCGATGTGATTGAAGGGCCACGTCGCTCTTGTTAAATTGTCTAAGTGTAACTCGAAATCTTGTTGTGCACGAAACTAAAAAAAATAACAGCATTACTTTCTGATGACACAGACTGTACTTCAAAGCTAATGCATTACTAATTATTTTATTGATTTAGTGAAGTCGATTGCTTGATGCTATCTCTTCGTTACTACATTTTACTATGTGCCGAAAACTATAACAAGATAACTTTTTAGTGCACAAAACAACAACAACTACAATTATTTCAGCAAAATATAATGCCAGCTTCAATTTTGAAAATTGTCGCCAACGTCCATTTCGTTGATGAATGTATACAGCGTAAACGAGAACTTGGCAATCTTAAAGGGAAAAAAATTTTATATAAATTTAGTAAAAATACAATACACTATAAGAGTATCCCAGCAAACATTTTCGTTGCCGTAAAATTTTGCCGAGCGAGTGATATAATTTTTTGAACGCCCGTTAGCTTCCTCTTGAAAGAACTTGTTCAACTGAAAGCCACGTTTCAGGAGGCAGTTTACACTGACTGAAATTGATTTCGACTGTCAGTTCCGTCATTCGTCTGATGAAATGATGAAGAAGAAGCTTGCTGGGACTGAACAAAAGGACAACTTACATTCACGCAAGTCTGCACCGTAATCGGAAACAGCTTCATGGCCATGAGTGAGAGGGGCTTCTGAGCGCGTTGTATGAAAAAAATTAACAGCTTGCGAAAACGCTGATCCTGTTCGGGCCAGTTCGATTGGAATATGGCCACCGGCAATAGTTCGTTATCCTCCATGAGGAGAGTGGCCTGATAGCAGGTGACTCCGATTTGCATTAACACACAACAAAAATAGAAAAAAGCGGCGAATTGGGCCGATACGCTTTGGGCAAAAACAAGAATGTTGATCATAGTGGTGCACAGAATTAAGGCGGTAATGAGAAATTGCACAAAAACTGTCGCAGAAATAACCGGACTAACTATGTCGTATATACTGCAAAGGTAAGTAAGAGAAGACAATTTTGAAAATCCAGTAGTGCTCTTTTCAAAAGGTCTACAACAAAGAATATACAACATATAGCAGACGCACCACATTTTTCTGAGGCGGTCAGTTACATAAAGGCCCGATCTTAGGCTTTGTCACTAATCTTCCGAATTTCAGGGAACCGTCCTCCCATAGAGCAGTGTAGCCAGATGGACGACGCGGTCGTCATTTGGACGATTTTTGGGTCTAAATGACGGTGGATGATTTCAAAGGCAGAAATGACGATTTCTGAAACTTTGTGATGATAAAAAATTCAATTTCAAATTCAACACATCCTTAATCCATCTGTTCCCAATTATTCAAGAATGAGCAATGCACGATAACTGCCTTTTCTACTTTGGAATACCTTGTAGAATCGATTGCTTGATTTCATACAAATTGAAGCGTATTGAAGGTTAATTTGAACAAAACTATATATAGAAATCGTCTAAATAGTGAAGCTCTACACGGAATTTTATTAGCTCAAGATTTTTTAAAATTTAATAATTTCTTTACAATACTAAAAAATTAAGCTCTAATATATGTATATCAGTAAAGATGTAAAATCATCAATGGAAGAATATTGATAAAACATATTTCGAATATATAAAGTCTCTGGAAACAACTTAAAATATTGTATAATTAGTTAAAAATGTGAAACTGACAGGGGTGTCAGTTCCACGAGTCGGGGTGCCGATGAGTTCTGGAATGCCCTAGTGGGCGAAGCAGCTGAAAGCTTTTAGGGGGATAAACGGGGAAAAATCAAAACACAAAGTTGTTAATGAATTTCTTGTGAATAATACCTATAATACAATGTTTGAATCTTGATCTGAACTTTTATATAATTTTCCTTAATCAAAAATAAAATATACTAGTATATTTTAACTTTTCATTGAAATCACGATTTAGGACCCAAAATGACGATTTTTTTAAATATTTTGACGATATGGGATATTTTTTTCTGGCAACACTGCCATAGAGTGCAACAGGTTCTCTCGTAACATTAGAACCCGCTCTCAGGCTTTGACACTAATCTTTCGAATTATTACAACATGCTCTCAGGCTTTGACACTGATCTTCAGAATTATTACAACACGCTCTCCAATAGAAATAAACAGGCTCTCTCTCTCGCAGATTACGACCCGCTCTCCATTAAACATTTTACATATGTATACAATTATGAAAACATAGTTTCCTGTGCGCTCTCTTCTTATCTTATCTTTTATCGTCTTATCTTCTGATGCGCATTCGATATGTACATATGTTGTATATTCTTTACCTACACTCACTCCAGTATACACTGATGATCCGCAATGCACTGTACCAGCTCTTCGAAAGCTTGCTGTTTGCTCTGCCGCGGATCTGTGCCCAAGCGCCGCACTCGCTCGATCAATATGTTAATATGTGTGCGCAGTATGAAAATGTAGACGACCGCATAGCAATCGTTGATCGCCTGATGAGTCAGACAAGTGAACACCACCAGGAACTCGATCGCATGCTGCCGATAGAGGGCATCCCTGGAACTGCGCCAATCTATGAAGTAGAGATAGAGCGAAAAGGTGGGCCTTCCGCTGCCGATGTTACACAGGAAAGTGAACAAGCCAGACGTCCAAAAGATGCAATAATATGCCAATACCGTGCGATTGCCCGTCATTGTCAGCTGTCGCACCTTGGCCAGTTCATCCGTGCGCTGACAGCGTGCATCCAACTTGGCCATAAGTGGTTCGGCACGTCGCAGCTTGTGCAGTGCTAGACGCAAAATAAAGATCTTAATCGGTACGCCCCAAGCGTTCATGCCCCCCTGCAGAGATGTGAGCAGTTGGTTGGTATCCATAGTCCTGCTCTCCAGTATATAGCACAGATTGAAAGACAGCGGAGAAATCACAAATGCCATGACAAACATGCAGACAGCGTACATATAGTACGAATGCATGTACTTCGGCGTAGGATTAATGCCCATAACGGAGAAGCCTCGGAAAAGGTAAAATACAGTATCGCGTGTTTCGAATACGCGTCCGACGCCCCAAATTTTATCGAACATTTGGTGCTGCATAAAGAAGCGAATTTTTCATAGTTAAATGTTTGAATGAGTTTTAAATAGCTTATCTTTAAAAATTATTTATCTTTAATAGTATCTTTAAAATAAAATTTGCAACTTTATATGAGAACGGTGAAAACAAATTATCTATATATTATTATTTCGATATCGTTAGTTCGTTAAAAAATAAACAAATATTTTTAAATTGTATGTACAGCTAATTCTCTTTTTACACGATATAATGGTTCCCAAAAAAGTCGTGCACAAAAATTTCGTGTCAAAAAAGATACTGGCTATATGGAAAAATAGTAGATTGGTTCCAGACCTAAAAAAGCAACTGAAAAGTACAATAAAAAATACTAAAAAATTCTTGTAAAATTGATTTTCCGTGCCTACACCTTTTAATACAATAAATATATTATAAAAATAAATTATGATTTGAACAAAAGAAAATAATATCAGAAATTCATTGAAAAGTATAAGACTGCAATATCACTGGAATGAAAAATCGTGTTAAATCAAATCAATTCGTGTAAAAAGAGAATTAGGTGTGTATATCACTGCCATAGCTCGAGCAATAACCGTGCCAATGCACAGTGGACCAATTTAGTACAAGTCGCGACCAAAAATATCGTACATATCTCTCTTTTAGCATATAATATATATTGTTAAAATTCGCTCACGGCCACGCCCTCCTTTCACATACAATATTTAAAAAAAGTTATGTGCTAAACTTCACACATGCTTCTCTTTTAGCAAAATAAAGAAAATTAGTCGATAGTATAAAATTGTAGGTCCTTAACTTAAATTATAATATGCAACACACAAGTTAATCTGAGAAGGCTCCGCCTAAGCCTCGTTTAAAGGCTGTTGCGCCAATTTTATATATATATATCGTTACTATCGTTACTAACTCGAAATCGGCTTTGATTTTTTTCTGGTAGTTTATATTAAACGCTTTGGCAGATATGTTGCTATCTAAAACTTATCTGCCTATTGAAATTCGATGCTAAAAGAAGTAAACAATTGTGTCGAAAATAAAACAACAAAAACACTATATGCAAATTCAGTATTTGTTGAAAATTCTCACTCAAAAGTAATCGATCAGAAGATTTTGATTTCCGCCAAGCGAATTTTTCAGTTTCCTTGCAAACCAGTTGAACTCTTTGAATTGATACTTGACTTTTGAGTTGCTGCGAGTATGTAGGGGTTTTTATACAAAATTCCTGTAATATAAAGAGGCGTTTTGACGCCATTTTAAGTCTGCTTAATTGCAAGTCCTGTTAACTGTCAAAATGTCATGTTCATTTTGATAGCTAAGCAAAGCTATTAATTTCGAGTAAATAAATTTTGTCACATGCCAATTATTGAGTTCGAAGGCGTTCAGCTACCCAGAAATCAATAATGTTAAATACAAATACTCATAAGAAATGGAAAAATTTTATCTCATTAAAATGTTGTGCAAACACTTCCGCAAGATTTCGAAAACTATTGCTTGAAATATCGGATTTCATGCTAGTGGAAATATGAAGTCATGAACTTCTCATACTCTGATTTCCTTTAAATTTAACAACTTCTTCCAAAAAATGTTAAAGCACTTTTTTACAAATTTTTACAGCATAGAAAAAGTTTTCTCAATAACAGAAAAAAAACCTACTATTCATTTTGATACCACGAATAATTGCATTAAAATGCAATTAATTCTTATTATGCTTTTTAACTTCTATCGATAAAATGATTTTCTCGATAAATATGCAGGTATCTGTAATGATATCGAGATTGATATAAACATTTTTCAAAAAATTCCCAGTTAGTTATGCTTATGAGCGGATTGTGGGCGTGTCTTTTGTGCTATTTGATTCTTCGCAGAATTAGGAACAATGTCGCAGAAATCGGAACAATATCGGTTGGTTGGTTGGTTGGTTGGTTTGTGTGGCTAGTCCTGACTATCAATTAGCACTGAGTGCCGTTTTGTTACCACGCCTCGATCAACCTACAGCCATTTGGCGGAATTCAAGAAGTTTAGAACATTCATGATATCCATACCTTGGATGTCATTGATGTTCTCTTGAAAACAATGTATCTTACTCTTCGAACAAATACACAATGAAATCGAAAGATAAAATGTTTTCAATCGGAGAGTCCAGCCTGAAATTGTGCAAGAATTTGAAAGCGTACTGCAGCAAAGTATCAGCAGAAAGCAAAATCGATTTCTTATCGATACATCTTATCGATTAGTGATGCTACGCCAAACATAATATTATCGATACACCTTGTACTATCGATTATCAGAGTTGCTGCGCCAAATAAAACATAAGCATTAACGTTTTTTTATATAAAAATAGTTTACTTTAATGTTTAATGATTGATGTCGATACAATGTATGCCATACAAATTAACTGTATTTTTTTTGCAAAATATTTGTACAATACATAATTTCTTATATGGCTTATAATGCAAATAATTAATTGCGAAATTTGTGTTTGCTTTTTTATAAAAATTTGTTTATGCTAAGTATAAATAACAACTGAGAAGAGTTATCGAAAAAAAACGAATGTAAACATATAAATATGAAATGTGTGTCATTTGGAAGAGGACTAGAATGATAGCACATTCAAACATTTGAAATAATCAAAATAACAAAAGTGATGTTAATGTCATTAAAAGCAATTAAAGCAGTTTTTTTTTTAGAAAATTTCCCATTTGAACTGTTTTAAATTGAATTTTGTAATGCAAATTTATTACACTCTTTCATATATTGTAATAGTGCTGCTGTAATTGAAATTTTTACTAGCTCGCAAAGTTTTTGCGTTGTCTTGAAATTTGCTTTAAAAAATGTTCACCATACATATTTCAATTTTATCGTATATTATGTATATGAAATTGTTTTTTAATTGAATTTGAAAACATTTGTTCTTTATTTCTTAAACTGCATTTATAGGCATTTAAAAGTAACAATTTACAGCAAAAACGGTTCTTGTATTTTTATATGTATCTATAGTTTTGTATATATCTATATATATGTATGTGTGTATTGCTGTAAGTGGTTGTGGCTACAAAGAATTATTTGTTGTATTTGGAGTTGTATTTAATTAGTACATATTTGTAAAAGTGTATGTATGTATGTATTTGTTTAACAATTTGACTAAAGGCGCTCAGCTAAATTAAAATGGAACAAGCTAGCATAAAGCTAAGTGAAACTATAAAATTCATATTACCCAAAGCAAAAAGTATCTCTCTCATGTCTATATAGCAACAGCTCAGCTTGCTATGGTTATAGTATTATAGGCATGTTGGAGTAAGCAAAATTGCGAAAACGAATATTGAAAAACCGACAAATATTTGCATTTGAACATGCCTAACTCTCATTAATGCCCAAATATATTAGTAAAATTTTTTTTGTATAGCGTCAAATATCATACTGAAAATTATGAAAATAAATAACTTAAGCCTTTCGAAAAAAATCACGAGTATGTGTCACAGTTAACGGTTGCATAGTTTCTGACTTCTGACTTAAGGCTCAGTAAGTCCAGACGTAACGTATCGGCAACACTGACAATAAAGAAAATCTATCATTTGCGATACGTTTACGTGTTCAAGTAATCAACCCAATATTTACTTTTATGTAAAGATACGTTACATCTGTACTAACTGAGCCTTAAGACTTTGAGTAAAAGTATAAGCCTGAACTATGCAACTGTACTTGAAATGCTTTCTTCTAAAAAACTCTAGCGTTCCCGACTCACATATCAAGGGAATTATTAATGTTAAATTTTGTAGCACTGTCTTTGTGCTAAATAACGGCACTAATGAGAGCTAAGCATATAATTTTATTTTTTATAATATATGTATATATACGCTTATGTATTGTGTATACGCTATATGCATATTAAGTATGTATCAATATACAATTTATCTTTCAGCCAAATTCGCTGAACGCATTAATATTTAATACATAGCAAAATTTGATTGCCTTCATTTCTTTTCGAATATGATTTTCTTTCAAAACACACTCAAGAGAAGTGTCTTCCAGTGTTGCTTTTACACTTGTAATACTTTTTTTCGCAGTGCATGAATACTTGCATTTCATGGCAATTTTTTTCAAAAATCTTTGAAATACTATTTTTTTTTAATTCAGTATGATTCAGTATCATGCATTATGTGCTCTATAAAATGTCAGCCTTAAGTATGCACCCCTAAATGATTTGCTTCTTATTGTTTGCTATATAGCAAGTATATATAGCAGTTGGTTCTTGTCGCTTCAAAACTTGCTTGCACATTTTTGCAAATTGTCTTTTATGCGGTTTTGCTTTAGTAGGCATTAATTCCAATTACGAGTACCCATGAAATTGAGATTACATGCATAATTTTTTTAATGTTAGTATCGAGCATAAATTTGTTCTTATTGTAATGCTATAGTCAAAATTTTTACTTTATAACTACATATTATGTGCTACATTTTACATACATATATCAATTACATATTCATACAAAATTCTATTTACAAAATTACAACTACAACTATTTATATGCATGCAAATGTAATGAATTTGGCAAGTGTTTTGAAAAGAGTATGAGAACAAAATAATAAAAATTTCACCAACGGCGATTTTAAAGCATTTCAAGTTATTTCTTTGTAATTTGTGCGAATTATAATAAAAATTAAACAAAAAAACAAAGCAAAGATTTATATGTTCGTACCAAAAAAACAGCTGATCAGTTTTCATTACGCTTTAAGCACGTAGCCAAAGAAAATGTATGACATCATCATTTTCACACATCAATCATACATTCATGATGCTCCGACATTCATGATGCTCCGACATTCATGTATAATTGATGTATGAACATGATGATGTCATACATTTTCTTCAACGTAGCGTAACTATTAAATCAGATCTTTGAACTAACTGTAAACATATATGTACATATGTATGTATGTACATATGTTGAAATAATTCTTTTAACTTAATCTTTTAAAACATGCATTAGTTTGGTATGGCGGAAGAACTTACGGATTTATAAGAGTATTATGGCTAGATTGAACTGAAGTTAGTTGAGATGCAATTTCAAAGCCCCAAGCAAAGTCAAAAGTATATTTTAGAATTATAGGTTATGTGGCATGTATTTACAATTTGTACTCATAATGCGCTGAACGCGAGCGTCGGGCGCCAGAGTACCAACGATATGGCAGCTGCTGCTGCTGCTGCTGTTGCCTTAGCTGTTGCTGCAGCTGCGTCGGCGAATTATCGGCCGTCAAGGAGCGCAGCGAGCTGCTCACAATGGCACCGGGACTGCGTGCCGCGCGCAGCAGTATCAGCGGCGTAGCGCCGAAGTGCTGCTAGGAGGAGGGCGAAGTGGCGGACATGTCGCTGGTGTGCCGACGTGAGATGCGCCGATTTAGCACGGAAATGGAGGCGCGGTTGACATAGTCGTGGTGGTTTTGTGCGCTGCCGCTGACTAAGGCCTCTGCTGAGCTGGGCGCCGCACCATTGCCACTGCCACTGCCGATATCCAATATGGACTCGGGGCTGAAGCGTACGCGGCTGTGCTGCGAAGAGATGGAGCCCTCCTTGGCGCTCAGATAGGAGCTGTCGTCGCTGGTCAGCGAGTCGGGTGGCGTCGGATTGGTGGGCGTGCCCTGCTGTGAGGGCAGGCCGCCGTGGCCGTTGCCGTGCGCGTGAACGTGACCGTGAACGCCTGTGCCATTGCTTGTTGTTTTGTAGTTGTACTTCTTGAGCGAGGAACGTAGCTTGGTGCCGCCAAAGACGCTGCCCAGCGGCGACTGCTCGAAGGGCAGACTGGCGGGACGCTCCTGCATGTGCAGCGGCTGATGCTTTATGTTGATGGGGCTCATGGGCGTGGAGCGTGCATGCGCATGCCGCTGTGGCGTGGGCAGATGCTGCGACAGCTGTGACGCCTGATGCTCCGGCGTCGCGTGCAGCTTCAGTTTGTGCAGCGGACTGCCAGTCATGTAAGACGGCAGCTGCTCATACTCGCGCATGCGATTCAGGCCGCTCGACTCGACGGCGCCACGCTGCTGCAAATGGTTCGTCAGCTTCGGCGACATTTTATACAGCTCATGTTTGCTCGGCGGCGGCACAACTACGCCCGGCACCTCTCTGTAGTGCGCGGCATAGTTCGCGTAATCAGCCGTTGCAACCGTCGGAGCGGCGGCCACATTGAAGTTCTTGTAGTCGTAGTAGTCGTGCGGCAAGGCGGGCTGCTCGTCCGGCTCCAGCTGGCAACCTTGACTGGCGATATTCGAGCTGTTGGATACGGTGGATGGTGTGCGTCGGTGGCCAGCGGCACTGACACCCATATGGGGCACGCGCGGCGGAGGTGTGCGCGTCTGTTGCTGCTGCTGCTCGTAGTTGTGGTAGTCGTAGTAATTTGGCAGACGATGATTATAGTCGTAGGAGTAGTCCGGATAGGATTTGCAATCACGTTCGTAGGCCGTTTGCATTTCCGGTCGATAGGGGAAGTAATTGGAGCCTGCGCGTGAAAAAGGATATAGAAAAGGATAAACTGGTTAAACAGAAATCCTTATTAAATCTTCAAAAATTAAATTGATCATTGATTGTTTTCTTCTGTTAGATTTAGTTGAAACGGTCAGGCTTTAAAGCGGAACCTTTACAGTTCAAAGACAGAGCTCTTATCCACTGAGCCAAGAAGATGACACTGAAATTGTATCTACAACATGTACGTTGATATCTAAAGTGACTGCTTTAGGACATAAACGCATGATCATAGAACTTCCCATTCTCATGCCAATACATCACACTTCTAATGCATTCCCATTCATGATACCTACCAAAATAGCCCGTACGATGAGCGCCCGCGCCGTATGCACCGCCATCATTTGAGAAACTCGGTCCGTTGCGCAGATAATCGGCGGGCGCATAGAGCGGTGGCGGACCCACGCTGTCGCCCACGCGAAAACCACCAAAGGCTGGCCGCAGCGGCGACGAGCCATCGCGCTCCGAATACTCCATGTTCTCGGTGAAGCTGGAGGTGCTTACTTTGCGGCGCGGCGACGGTGTGGGCGGCTGTGTATGGCTGCTGCCCAGCGATGAAGACAACATGGCGGGGGTGTTGGTGTTTGTGGTGAAATTGGAGCCCAGCCCGCTGGTGGTCGAAATGGTGGAGGGCAGCTGTTGCTGGTTGTGAGCATGATGATTCAGATGATGCAGTGTATGATTGCCGCCATAAGCTGCGGCAGCGACCGATTGTGGTAGCTTGGCGTAGTAGGCGGGCGACGCGTGTGCCTGCAGCGGCTCCTCCAAGCGACGTATCTGCAGGTACTCCTCCGTCGGAGCATATGTGGCGGCTGTGAGTGCCCCGCTTAAAAATGCAAGAAAATACGCTTTTTTGTTAGAACTACAAGCGAAAGTAAAGATTTTTTTTAGAAGACCATTATCAACAGAAGAGAAAACACAAATTTTTTTCAAGAAGAGTCTAGCACCGATTTTTGAAGAGATTCTGGGCGTACCATGGACTCTGCCATTTTTTATATCTCGTAAATTCTGTGAATTCAGCGAGGAACTTGACGAATCTCGCTAAAAATAGGCTATCGAAGCTATTGAACACTGCTGGGAGAAGTGCATCGAGTTAAGAGGAGACTATGTTGACAAATAAAGATATTTTTTCGAAATCTTTGTTGTTTTCTTTGCTACGTTGAGTACTTCTGGGACTACCCTCGTAGCTGCCCCCGATATTAGTGGCTTTTTTAACATATAGAATATGCATCGGAGCATATAAAACCAACGGTAAGTATGAAAGGGAATGTAAAAGTCGGTACAAGATAAGTTGGTTCAGAGAAAAATATGCATTCATAATTTTATGTATGAATGAAGGCGGGTCTTCATCTTTGAGAGAGCCTCTTACACTCCATTGGAGAGCGGGTCGTTATCTTTGAGCGAGCCTCTTGGAGAGCGGGTCGTAAGAATACGCGAGAATAATAGTGACAAAGCCTGGGAGCGGGATAATTATTTGATATGCGCATGCTATATGTTTTACTTTAAGACCCCCCCTTCGTTTTTTGCATAATTTCAACGACGGCTACTTACCGATTGTGCTTGCCCGTGCCGTGGTACGTGTTGGCGGTAAAGCGGCGCTCATTCAGCACGCCCGGCAGCTCCAGCTCGATGGGCGCCTTCAGCGCCGACACATCGCTCAGCAGCGTCGGATGCACCGGCGACACATTCGAGACGCGCACGTCATAGCCCGCGGCCACGCCGGCCAGCAGCGCCGCCATGTTGTAGAGCAGCACCTCGATGACGGACAGCTTGGGCTTGCGAACCGCGTCGCCGGCGTACAGCGTGGGCATGGGTATGTTGGAAGTGAAGCGACTCAGCAGATACGGATTCGGCGACATTACGGGCAGCTGGGCGACGGCAGTGGCGTTGCCGGCTGTCGGCAGCGCGTGTATGGGCGAGCACCAGTCGTCCTTGGCGTTGTAGCCTGTGCGTCGTCGTCGTCGGCGGCGTGCGAATAAGATATTTCGAAATTTTTATATACATACATGCATATTTTCTTTAAAAGAATTGAACGTTAAAAATTAGCGCTCAAAAAACCCCGCAGGCATACCAAGAGCAAGGATCGTCAAACAAACCGGGAACAGGTGGCAAGGAACCGGAAATAGGGCACAGGAAACAGGTTGCAGTGCAAATGGCAAGTGGAAAGTGGTTCTAAAAGGTAATCTCAAATACCAACACCTTTTCCAAATTAATACTCGTACTTGATAAAAAAAAATTATATCAAAATTAAAATAAAACTAACAGGTATTATTTTTGTTGGTTTTTAATGGTTTTTTTGTTGTAGTTTTTTACTTTTATTTTGTTGTTTATATTTTTTAGTGGTTTTGTGTAAATTTTAAAAAGTTTTTATTGCATTTTCATAGACATACATATGTTTTAGCATATGTTCATAATATGGAATAGTTTGTAACTAATACATATATAGAAAAATAAAATAATAAGAACATAAAATGTAAATTGTTTTAATTTAAGCTCATATTGTACGATCTACGTTCTATAAACAAATAATAATTAAGTTAGCAAAATTTAGAATTATAATTTTTTTTGCATTCTGTATAAAATAAAATATTTAAAATACACATACTTACATACATTTGTCTGAATGACAGACAGTACAACAAAAATTTAAAATTTCTTTATAATATCAGCGCACTAAATCAAATAAGTATACATATATAGTAAAGTGTTTTGTATTGCGTTATATAATTGAACAAATTTGCCAATAAAATATTTGTGATATACAAAAAATTGCAAATTAAAACAATTACAAAAAATCAATTACAAAAAAAATAATACAAAAACGATTTTTGAAATCACAGTTTAAAATTAAAAGGCAAAACACAAAATACGTATAAAAATTCACAATTTTAAGAATCTCAAATTGCAAGCATTTATTTGAACGGAGATTGTAAATAAACAAAGCCGACTAATATGTTGAAATCTCGCATGGCAACTAAATCGAGGCAACATTAATGGAAGCCTAATGCATGAGATATCATGCAAGGGAGACTCCAAAGAATTCTTTGAAAGCCAATTGAATGTAAGATCTTTGAAAGGTTGCTCGGGTGCATTGAAAGTCACAAATGGAAGTTGATTCAAAAGACCCCTCAAATAGCATACCTTAAAAGACAATTGAAGGAAATAATCTTAGAATCATCTTCCAAGCATGGGCACTGATTGAAAAGACTTTAGAAAGAATTTTTCTTAAATAGCAACTGAACTGATTCAAAACTCTTTAAAAAAAGAGCATCTCACGAAGGACCACTGAGCAAACGAATTTTGGAGCAAATGGTACTAAATAAAAGAAAGCTGAATTGCAGCTAAAAAAAAGCGACTGAAAAAGAGCAAAAAATTTAAACTTTGAATATGTCTGTGTATAGAGCTTGAAGTATAGGCTAAAAATAAGATTGAGCTCTGAATAGCAAAACCCTGAAATCGAGGCACGAAAAACTTAATTACTCTTTTGCGCGAATAAATCAATAAAATCGGCACTAAAAGAGCACCGTTGCTGAATGAAAAATAGTCAAAAAATTCGAACATAAAGGCTTTCCAATTATATTTAGGAATTTTAGCAAGAGGCTATTACTTTCAAAACTTCTCGCTGAGCTTATGAAAGCTAAGACAGTGCATTTCAAGATTTAGATAGCATATAGCAAAAAGAGCTAATATAAAAGCTTACAATTAAGTTCTCAAACCCTTAGTAGCTCCTTTCTGTAACCTGAATCAAGAAAGTGACGATATGTTGAAGTCAAACACTTTTGGCCGGTCGCTGATGTTTGAAAGATTTTTCCAATATATAGCATGTGAAATACTTGGAAGAAGACACACGAGTGCGAATAACGTCAAAGCGATGAGAGCAAATGAAATCTTCGAACGAGCTGAGTTACAGAAACGAGCTACAAACTTTTTCTGCACTTCTTTCTAGCCGCTTTTAATTACAAGCGTTTTAAGAACTTCGCACAAGAAACTTTTCAATTTGCAAATTTCTAATAGCAACTCTCAACATAAATCTCCGTTCTTTTTTTAACAAATTATTTGGGATTTTTTTCTTTTGAATATTCAAAACTGCCTACTCTGATAATTACAAATTTTTAACAATGTATGTATAATCAAATCAATAATAATATCTGAAACATAATAACTGCAAGCATAATACGACATAATTAAAATAATTTCTGCCCAGAGCTTTTAGACTTAAGCATAAGTTTTGCTATTGTAACTACTTTTGTATGCGAAAATTTCAATTAAATGCACTCAAATAGTTTTGTATAAAATTGTGCCACACAACTTGAACAATAAATATACAATGTATGTGTGTATATAAAAAAATCACTAGCCGCGAATGCTACCGAGATGCGGTAGTTACGCCGCCGCTGCTGCTCTCTATACGTTATGGCTGTATGTAGTAACTATTTAATTTGATGTGTTGTCATTTCTGTTTGTTATTGTTGCTATTGTTGCTTTTACTAAATTGCTGCTGCTTATATGCACTATAAGCTCTCTAAGGTAACGTAAAAAAAACAAAAGCAAGTAAACGAACAAACGAAAAATTATATCGGCACTCAAGTCTTAATTAGATACATAGATACTCTTAAAATTACAAGTGCATATAAAAATCAGTAGGCTACACGCTATAGCAATATCATGTAGGGAACAGCGAAATTTCTTAGAAGTTAAATATTCTGTTGCAGATTTTGATATTCGTATATTCGGCTGCTGTCTGTCGCTTGTGCAATAATTCGTAGTTCTGCATGTCCAGTGTGCATTGGTTTTCTCATTGGTTTTAATATAAAACATGACTGCAATGGCATATTTTTAAATGCAATGCAAATGCGTTTGTCGAATTGATTTTTGCATAAATGCACCGAGTTTTAGTGAGTAGCAATGGCGAGCGAAAAATTTTGCAGCTAAGTGCAAGGCGTCGCTTTTTAGGTGTCAGTCAGTCAGTGAGTCAAGAAGGAAGAAAATCAACAGCGAGTGAAGTTGAAAGCGCGCTAAGCATAACACTACAGAGAGCTGTAAAATATTGCTGGCGATTACATTTTGATCACTTGTTGTTTTTACAGCACGCCGTACTCTTGATTGCTTTGTTGCTTTCGATTGCTTACAAACACTTTCAAAATTAGTTTAATTTAGGTCAGTTTCTGGACTGACAAGCAATCGAAGACTGTGTCAAGTAATCGAAATGTCATCAATTACTACAAAATGAAATAATTTTTTTCAGGCCTCGCTAGTAACCTCAGTGTAACAATAATTCTACTAGTAATGATTACAAAAGTAGGGTAGTCTACATGACAAACGTAGCAACTACATACTTTACATTAATCAAAATTGCACTAGTAATCATTACAAAGGCAATTTACAGTTTTACAGCTCTGTTGCAAAGTTTAGACTTAACTCCTATGTATTATAGATGCGTAGCAGATAAGACGAACGACCAAAGCCAGTGACAATTAACTTCAAAAGAGTGCAAGAGAAGAAATGTAAGATTGAACGTCTTCCCCATTCCACTATTTCGCTCATTTATTCTCTTTACACTTATTTTATTTTCTCAAAAATTGCTTTAACTTTTCTCCAAATGTGCGGCAATTCTATAAATACTTTCGACTTGATTACTTCAGCTCCTTTTCATTGTACATACTCACTCTTGAGCACTCTCATTTCGTTTCGTAGCAGCTAAGCTAAGCGAATCTACTCTCGCTGTCCAACTCCTCGCAAGATTGTGTTTTCTGTTTGTTTGCCGACTTTTTGGACCTTTGTTGGTAACTTAGCACTTCGCTGCTGAATTCCGCACTGGCATTTTCAAAGAGTTTATAATCGCTCTTTGAGGTCTGGCGATATTTCTTCTTCCTGGTCAGTGAGAAATAATTTATGATTGATTTGATTTTGCCTGTCTTGGAATTGCCGGACTTGGTAATATTTGCGGCTGTGCTGCTATTTGAATGCATGCTGTTTTTTGACTTGCCGGACTTGATCTTAAGCGACGCGGCGTTTTGCTTTTGTTGCTGCTGCTGGTGTTGCTGCTCCAACAGATTGCGCTTCATTTTGATGACCTCCGGATCGGGTTGCACATCTTGCAGTTTACGCGTAGCGAGTATAGAGTTCTCAGGTATGTAGAGTGTGGCCGTCGGCTGATGCACCTGCTCCGGCGAGTCGGAGAGATGCGTGCAATATGAGGTATTATCCTCCTCAGCATAGAAGCTGGGCGTAAAGCTGACGGCCGAGGAATGATTGCTGAGTGCGAGTGCGGTTTCAGTGCTGTTGAGGCGCTCCTCAGTTGAGGCGAAGGAGGCATTGTGAGAGGAGGCGGGCGTGTGCATTTGAAAGGTCACCGAGGATTTGCGCGAAGTCTGTTGGGAGCTGTTGAAATCCGTTGAGGACGAACGATCGGAGCACATGGAATTAAAGTGCTCATCGCCGGAGTGCGATCGGAAAGAGGCATTTTGTGCAAAGCTCTGCTCTGGCGTCTGCTCGCGACTATTTGCTATATGTGCAGCATTATCACCGGCATTCGAGGGCTGCCGAAAAAAGCAGTGACGTGGGAACTGCGAACCTGAAGCATTACGCTGAAAACGATAAGCGCCCGCGGCGCCATCGTCTGCCAGCTGCTCCGTTAGCTGCGAGCTGGAGTTGTACATGGTCAGGTCGCCGCTCGACTTGGAATTGACACGCTCGGAGCGTTGCCAGTAGCAACGATTCGAAATGGAACGTCGAAAATTTTCGCGCGCAATCACGCTTGCATCTGTGGAAGCAACAGCAGTGACAGCAGCAGCAGCGGCAGTGGAAGTGGCAGCAGCGTTCGTGGGGAATAGCTTATCGATTTCCTCCTGCATGGATTTATAAAAGATACGGTCGTATGTCAGATGCTCGCTTTCAGTGTTGATCCAAACCAGCGAGCCGCAGGTATCCGGTTTGCTTGCGCCAACCGTCGCCAAGGGACTCAGGCATACAGCTTGGCGCTGCATGGACGGCATTTTGCTGTCAAGCGACAGCTTCTTGCGACCCACAGCCGGACTATTGCCGAGGCTATTGCAGCCGGCAAGCGGCTCGCCCAGCGCACTGCGCTCATAGCTCTGCTGTGAGTTGGGAGTGAGCTTGCGAAATGGGAAGCAGCCCGACGTCGGCGTCACCACATCCACATCCGAATTGTCCGCGTCGCTGTCGTAATAGGACGACTGCCCAGCTGCGGGGAAATAACGTTCAGCCTGTTGCACAAAAGCATCCAAGCCGCGATCGTGACTGCACACCAATTGCTGTTTGGATTTCTGTTTGCACTTTTTGTTGCTGCCGCGCAAACTATTATTACTAGCCGTAGTGCTATTTGGGTTAGTATTATTACTATTATTATTATAGCTATTACTAATTAAAGGATTACTATTATTACTACAAAGTGTGAGTGTGCTAGTACTGGCATTACTACTACTGCTATGGCTATTACATATGGACATGGACAATGTTGGATTATTGTGATGGAGGCTGTTTTTAGCAGCAGCCGCAGCAGCGACGTTATTAAAAGTAATATGATTGTTGTTATCATTAGCACTGTTGTTGTTATTACTGTTACTGATCAATGTGAATGACACCATAGATGCTACCGATGATTGATTGCATGAATTGTATTTGGCTTGGTAATTGCTATTTAAATTGTACGTTGTTGTTGTTGCTGTAGCTGTTGTGTTTGGTGTTTGCATATTGCAATTACTATGCTCATTATTGAAACTGTTGTTTTTGTTGTTGCTGTTGTTGCCATGCGTTATTATGCGTATACCTTGTGAATTGATCGTTGATGTATGGGAGATTGTGGGTGATGTGGGCGTGGAGCCAGCCGTTTGCAGTTGTTGTTGCTGTTGCTGTCGCGTTGATTTCTTATCGAGATTTGGCGCACTCTTACTGAACGAAGAGTGCGTTGAGGCATTTGTTGGCCATTCAGTGGAATTTAGAGAAGTTGGTAAATGCGAACGTTCACGTTGATGCACTGTTGAGGGACCCCAGGTTTTTCCCTTGTAACCATCGGAGGGCACTGTGTGCATAAGCAAGCAGCAACACATCACATCAAAAATTTAACAAAAAGGTGCAAAAAAGAAAAGAACAGAAAAGAAAAGAAGAAAATAAATAAATGAGGCAAATAAAATTATAATAAAAATAAATGAATACTGAAACATATGAAAACGCTTATAAAGCTATAGAAATATGTAAAAATAAAAAAAAAATATTGCTATAATGGCTATTAAATTGCTATAAAAACTAAATGTTTAAACAACACTAGCAAAAAAAGTTTTTAAAATCCCCGTACGACTAAGCACGCGTGATTTGCCATTGCGCCTTTTACAATCCAAAAATTTGTTTCTGTTTCTAATGCCTTTTTTACTTACGTGCGACAATACGTAAACCGGAAATGGCTGGTGAGCCGGGCGGCGTGTCAGTGCGGCCACGTGAATTATCTCGTATCGTGGTTATAGTGTGACGAAAATCCGTTGGTAGTGATATTTGCACGGGCTCATTGCGCTTCGTTAGCTAATATACAAACAGAAATTTAATGTTGAAAAAATCGCGAAAAAAGTACTTCTATCAATTACAAATACCTTCAATTTGACTTTGCTAAATTTGCCACGCCTCTTATTCGGCACCGGCGTATTTTGAGCTATTATCAACTCACGCCCAATCAACTCGATTTCCCGCGCCATCAATTGTTCCTCTTTGATTTTCAAATGATTGGCATGTTCATGCTGTTGCTGTTGCACGCGCCGCAATTCCTCTTCCTTGTTGCGTAATTCCTTGAAAAGTAATTAAATTGTGATTAAAATTTAATTTATAGCAAACTGTAGTGCAGTGCGAATTAAATATAAATAAAAGAAACATAATTTATAAAGCTTAGCATTGATTATAAGCTATTTTAAATTAGAATTTTATTATATTTACTAAATTTTAAACAAATAATTTTTAAAATAATTAATAATTGTTTGTAGAAAAGGTGGTGTACATGCATGCCATAAAACGTATGCTTGAAAGTGTAGTTTTACAAACCAAACTATAAATTTTCACACATGCCTAAAAACTGTTAACACTAGCAAAAAGATAAAACTTATAATACAAAAAAATTATCAAACATATGTACCTACATTTGGCTTTAAGCATAAATAAAACGCAAACTATTAAATACATAAATATCTTACAAATATAGACAAAAAAGCTGCCGAGTTTACAAGCAGCTCAAATCGGCTTTTTATGGCATATGCCTGACTCTTCACAATGCAATCGTTGCCTTAACAAAAAAAAGTTATGGCATGCCTTACACAAAAAATAATTAAAAATCATATTGTGTATTATGAATTTTTGCATTTTGTTTTTATAAAAGCTTTGATGAAACACCACGCTTACCTCTTCAATTGTTTGAAAACGCTGGATAAAATAATTATCATTAATTAAGGACAATAAATCATAACTGTTTCAAGAAGTATGTACGTGCGCACGTCAAAAGTGTCAAAGAAGTAAAGAAATTCGCAAAGAAAATTTCGGAAATAATTTTTAACCAATTTAATCATTGCATTTTTTGGCAAAAGATTAGTAGCATGAGCACATGTACATGAAATTAAATGTATGTTTTTATGAGAGCGCGAGCGTAAAAAGAACCAGAGAGAGGAAGAGAAAAAGCATGATGTGAACATTTTAGGTATGTGAGATAATCAAAATTTTGCTAAGGTTGAACAAAAAATGTTTCAAGTTAAAAATTGTTTAAAAAGCACACCACCTAACAAACAATTATATAGGTTTTTAACAACAGGTAACTCTAAAACTGAGACTTATTTCTTTCTCAAATAAGTGTTAAAATACCTTCTCTTTCAAGCGCAACTCATGCAGAACTTCAGCAATTTCCTTCTTCCAGCCGTCTTGCATAGTGTGAAACGATTCTTGCGGCGTCAAAGTGAAACCAGAACGTGCTATATCCTCCAGCTTGTTGAGTATATCTCTAAAACCCGGACGATTATGAGGGTCACTCTCCCAGCAGCCTGCAAGTAAACGCAAACCAATTCAATGCTTTGCCCAGCTTTTACACAACGTATGCCATACTTTTCATGAGTTTTCCCCAAGCTTCCGGACAGGTTTTCGGTATTGGCAGTGCCAAACTATTCACAGCCACACCATATGCCACTGACAATGAATCGAAGCCTTTGTAGGGCGTTTCACCAGTTATAAGCTCCCACAGTAAGACACCATAGCTCCAAACGTCGGACGATCTACGAAACACAAATAATGCCATTAATTGCAACAATTCGTGTTTGTGCTTAAAATTAGCGCTTACTTGGAGTATGTGCCGCGACTTATCACTTCCGGTGGCATCCAAGCATATGTGCCTGCCGCTGACATGCGTGTCGTATTGTATAATTCACGCGCCAAGCCGAAATCCGTAATTTTCAAAGTCTTCTTGTACAAATTATCACCTTCGATTGCTTCGAATATTAAAACTGCAAAATGCCGAAAACAAATTGTAACAGTTATAATAAAATATGCCAAAAATACTACAGCACTCACCATTGGAGCTCTTTAAGTCACGATGTATTATCGAAATGGGCGCCTCATTGTGCAAATAGTTCATGCCGCGAGCAATTTGTATGGCCCAGTTGACTAGCACATCGGGCGGTATTTTGCGTCCGGCCAGTATGCGATTCAGACCGCCACCGCGCGCATATTCCATCACCAAGCACAACTTCGGCGGCTTCAAACAAACACCGCGCAACGCTACTATATTGTCATGTTTAAGCGCCCAGAATAATTTCGCCTCCTGCAACACGCTCTCACACATCGTTTCCATATCTTCATTGGCTGTTTGACGCGCTGCCTTAATGGCCACCTCCTCGTTGCCATAATAGCCACGATGCACCTTGCAGAAGCCACCCACGCCAATCACTTCCCGCACATCGAGCTCCTCGTACTCGATTTCATGTGGCTGTATGTCGCCAATAGCGGAAGGCACATTGGATAACATGGGATCCTCATTTGTGACAAAATTGCTGGGAAAGATGCCGACCTGTGGGGCGGAAAAACGGATATTACAAATTGTTTTAGGCATAGCAAAAAAGGAAAGGTAGCTGGGAGCATATATGCCACTATTGACGGAAATGTTCAGCACTAGCAAATGCAATTAAATTATGGCCGAAGGAGAAAAAAGAAGAAGACCTAACAGAGCTGTTTTTGGAAAATTGTAACAACTCTATTGCCTGATTTTTAATGCATTAACAAGCATCTATATGTGGCTTAGACATCAGCAATACCAAACTGTTTTAAAGGCTTCAATTACCGACAATAACAATAAACATTCACGCACTAAAATTTGATTGATTATTAGCAAAACAACAAAGACGTATCCTACTATGACGTGTGACAATCTGCTTTGTAAGCATGCCTGAATTTCAGGAACTGTTAAAGTTTAACAATAACTACCTTATAAAATCAACGCATGCAAACAGTTTATCTTTGTAATGATAAGATTAACTTCCTATTTTACTTAGTCAAGTAAAGTTTAAGTCAATCATTGTATGGTAAAATAGTAGGCAATAAACCAACGTACTAGGTTTGGATATTGTTGTACTTGATACAAAGAAAAAATCGCATTTGACTGCTGATGTTGGCATTTACCCAGCGTTTCTAAACAAAGATAAAGTTATACGAAATGCTGCATGATAAGCGCACATTTGGCTCGAAACTTATCTGCTACGAGAATAAACAACTAGAGCCTCTCAAGGTATTTTAATAATAAGCGTAATAATAAGGCAAAGAATAACCGGAACGAAAGATACGCAACAACAATGATATACTACTTTTGTGGATATGACGTCATGAACTTTTTATCTCTGTCCGCAGGAAGGCAAGCATTGGCAAGAAACTGTGCTCCAACATGCATATGCATTTTACCTTATCGCCGATTTTGCCCGTCCACCAGCCTTCATCGCCGGATATGTTGCTGTCCATCGATAATACAACCACAATTTGGCCACGTCGCAGCGAGAGCTCATCTTCACCTTGCGCATTGTAATCGAAGAGTGCGGTCCAGAGAGCGCCATCGGGCACAGTTGTTGGCGTATTATGGGCACTGCTGCTGTTCTGATTGTTGCTAATCGTAATGTTGCTGTTGCTATTATTCTGGGCATTATTGTTGATTGTGCTGGTGTTGTTGGTGCCGATGGTGATGATGCTAGCAGTAGTGGCTGTGGCAATAGTGGTGATGTTGTTAGTGTTAGCAATGGTATTGATCGTGGCAGTCGCAGTCGTTATCGTTGTTGTGGTCGTCGTGATGCGCTGTGTTTCCGCTTGTTGTTCTTCGCTTATGGCCAGCATTTGTGTGATGGTACCTTTGCAGTTGCCGTTGGCGTTCACTTTGACGTTGATGTTAAGTGGAGGCTTAAACCGTGCTGGCATTAAGGCGCACACTTTGCTGCACGGACCGACTAGTGATAACGCTGCTACCGCTAATGTATTTCACAATATTTGTGCCTGCCAATACTGCTACGTCTGTGGGCCATACGTGCCGCGGGGGAGGCGTAGCACTTTGTTGCCAGTGGCGTCTTTTATGCAATTGAGCTTTGGATAAATAAAAGGAAAAACCACATTGATAAGGCATTAATATGAAAGTTAAAAATATAACAACCTTCCCGCCTACCACCCAGGCACTTAAAACATACAACGCCGCACAAATTCCAAACGTTCCCAAGAAAAACGTGCCTATTCCCCAAAATAAATACGGGTACCCCGCCCGACATAGCCGATTGTTATTGATCTCTGCTGCAGTGCAGCAAAAATAGACACAACTATCAACACAACAACAGCAAGTACAACTCCCTTAAGTACTTGCCGTGTGCGGGTGGGATGCATTTTCTCGTTGCTGCCAGCCCGTCTGGCCAAGCGACAAAGTAACAATTAAACGGCGACTGCGACTGCAATGCAATTGCACTTGACACGCAGCGTGCAATGAAATTATAATAAAAGCCCACCGTCTTACTTGTTATGTTAGTTACCTGAGGATGGGTGGGTGCTTCGAGCCGTAACTTTCCGTGCACTTCTCACTGGTTTTCAACTCGATTTTCCTTCAACTGCGACTATTTCACTTTCATGCTTCGTCTTTTTATTATTTTAATTTCTATTTTTCTGCTTGTTTTCCTTTCCTTTTTTCCTTCTCTGTTGCTAAAAGCAAAATTACAAAAAGAATTCTCCCAAATTTTTTTCTTCTAGCTGGAAAGGAAATTTACACTCGTTCGTTTTTCGCGTCGTTTTTTTAGATATTTTATTAGATTATTATTGCGTTTTCAATGAATTTCTAATTGTAACGCTTGTTTAGTTACGGTTTTAATTAGTTTTACACAATTTAAATCGCGTTTTTATTGCAAATTTCGTACATTTGCAACTTTTCCTTGTCGTTTTTCCCTTTTGCTGACAGGGTTGCAATGAGAATGAAATAAGAGCAGGTATGAAATAAGAAGTATGTACTATGTAATTATAGCTTTCAAAGTAATAAAGTACTAAATTATAAAAAGATTTTACCAATTGGGAAGTCACTCTTCCATGCGTCGAGCGCATTGAAATAATTTTCGCACACGAACTTCTCCTTGAATTTATGATAGGGTAATGATATGTGTCAGGAAATCCCAGGATCCCAGGCCTTTCTTCGTTTCCAGGAAACATAAACATATCCGGCTGTTGAAGTTGGAGTTGGCGTCACTTTTTAATGAATATATTATCACTTTTTAATAAATAAACCTCAAATTTAAAAATTTCAATAACACCAAAAGCAAATAACACCGATTATATATTCAAAATCGAATAATAACCTGGACTGATTTATTAATTTTGGTGTATTGCTGCCATGTCGGTAATGCGGTACTTCAGTGCTAAAAGCATAGCATATACTCCTACCAAAGCACGAGCACGGGTAGCAACCTCGTGTATGTACTAATATGAGTGGTACTAATATGGCGGGTACTAAACGGTAAATGAAGATTGCTAATTTATTCATTTAGTCCCAACGGTGAATTTCCGATTCTTTTCAGATATTGATGTATTCCCTTTTAAATCTACTCTGTTCCTTAAATTTTAGCAAAGGAAATGTTCTTTTTCCTCTTGCTTTTTTTTCATTATACATTCCCCTGTGAACTTTAGCCGATGTTTATAAAAAAATAAATTATGTCCATGAATACAAGATTTGCCGTTTATTTTCCAAAAATTATGTTTATTTTTCTTAAAAATTCGTTAATAGACAAATGCATTTATAAAGAAAACCCTTTAATGCGTAAATGCGCTTCAGAATTACTTTTACAATTTACTTTTACAATATGTATTTTTTGTTTGTTTTTGTGATCTACATGAGAATTTCAACGTTTCAAAGTAATCTTGTAATAACTTGTTGTAATGCTCAAGTTAACAATTTTCACAATTTTCATACAAAATATATACGCCATTTTTCAACAATGATAATAATAATGATAGCTTAAATGACATTGTGCTTATTTAGTGCTACTTAAAAGCTCTTTTACAATTTATAAACGAAAGCACAGGCTTTTCCAAATTTAAGCTTAAAACTTTATTTGAAAACATAAATAGTACCGTGATACTGAAAGAAGTATGAGCAGAAAATATGTGCGTACAACAGGAAAAAGGTGTGTTATTTACGGAACTCCCCGTTCTATATTTCTACTGTGAGGGCGAGAATTCAGTGGGTGCCAAAATGCGACAGTGCATTTCGCGTATAAGTGGCACAGTGTAGGCGACACATTCATCCCAACCGGGCGAACGCCATGCAGCTTCACGGGTCTCCTTGCGGCTCTGCAGTGATGAATAACCTAGGACGAAATTCAGGCACATAACAAACACACATTTTGGTATATGAACAAGTGGTTGCTTACACCAAATATGATGCACATTGTAGAGACGGCCGATTTGCGAGAAGAAGCCGGCAAATGCTTCATTGTTGTATTTGCGGAAATTGATGGCACGCGCCCAATTGTTGCCCCACTCAATCATAGTGCCTGGCTTTAGGCTGTACGAACTTTAAAAAGAAATGCAATTCAAAATTTATGGCATTTTTCATTGGAAGCAACAATTTAGCAACTTACCGCATTTCGTAAATGTGTTTATCGGTGCGTTTGGCTATTTTTGGCCAATAGCTGAACGCTAGCAGATATTGTAAATGGCGCGAACGCAAGTACTGTGAGCGATCCTTCATAAGACCCAGATACTCCTGCAATATAATAATGAAAATAATGACATAAAGTTAACTGTTTTCACGTTAAGTCAGCCAACACTCGCACCGGATCATGCCACAAATCCTCTTTAGCCTCATCGATCTTCTCGAAGCCGCCTGTGTACTTCCATAAATGCAAACACTGATCCATGTCGCCCACCTGCAGAATGTTGAATGTTATGTTAAAAATCAAAAACACAACAATAAATAATCATCTTCATAAAACTTTAAATTTCATTTTAATATTTTATTGCATCTTGTTGAGGTATGAAATTTCATGAGGAGGTATGTTATTAGCATGAATTATTACCTGCACGGTCCATGAGGCGACCAGTTTACAGGAGAGATTGCCCTTTTTGGAATTCATAAGGTCCACCATAATTTTGCTAAAATCAATAACAACATTTAAGGACGAAAATTTACAAAATCAGGCAAATTCAATTGAGTGCTTTTACAAAGCTCAAACTCACTAATTCTTCAAATACTCAGTCATGCAACCAGGACGCACATTGTGCGTATGCAAGGCATATATGATTTCCTTATCGCTCAACATGCGACTGTGTGGCTCCTTCGTCGGTTCGATTTTGCGCACCGACAATTTGGAAAACCAACCGTCCGAATCGTTGAGCGGCAATGAGGTAGCAATGGAGCTGTAAAGCAAAATGTTAAATATATGAAAATTCTCAAGGTTTTACAACTTACCGTACTGCGGTGTTATTGAGTATATTGGTAAAACTTCTTAATTTTATCATTTTGCTAAAAAAAATTGTTGTATGCTGTTAGGGCTGGAAAGATAAGAAAATCTTCAATACAATTCAAATTTATGCAAGATTATGCACATTTTAGTTTCTTAAAAAATGAATTCGAAATTAATCGAAAAAAAATTTTACACTAAGCTTTCTTAAACATATCTGTTTCAATGCCGCGAAGGAAGAATCTTTTCAAGTGCCTTTTCATCAACAAGGAGTGTAAAGATTTCGCCTGGCCCTGAAGATTTAGAAGCTGAAAGGCTGTCTGCTGTCTGCTGCCCTGCTTTTTAAAATTTTGAGCTTTGTACGTGCCTTAAGTGTGAATGTTGAAGGTGAACCTCCTTGCCGCAAGTTCTACTAATATGCGTTTAAAGTGTATTGCGAAATGGCGAGTTGACAAAAAAACACAGGCAAAGTGCCACAAAAACAAAACGCGCCTCCACTACAGCTGCCTATGCTCCCCCTCTTCTTCAACCGTTTCATCGACAAGTAAATCTTGTTTTTCACAATGAATATGTCGAGTGGGCGCCAGCAAAGTCGCCTAAATCTAAAGACAGCAGTTTTAATAGGCCGTTTGAGCAACTCGTTCAAAGTGTCGCCAATTGTTTTATGCCTAGAACTGATGGCAGTGCGTGACCTCGTCGACCTTGAGCTAAACCGATAAGCGCACTTTTTCAACTGTCCGCCTCGCAGCTGTCCTGTAGCCCCTTATCTGTGTCAGTTGCACTTAGCCCATTTCAACTTGGCCGCTTTAACGCGTGCATAATCTTTGCTATGAAATATATAACTTTTATTTTTGTTATTGTTGTTTGCTTTTCCATCGCTCGTGCTCGTTCTGTTGCGCTATTTTTCTATTTTTGGCACAACACACAATCAAATCGCATCGAACCGAACCACACGGAATGATGAGATGAGGTATTATTGCGTACATATATTAATGATGAGAATGGAAAATTCTTATCGTAATTATTAGAAGAACATATAATTCTCAATTATTTTGATTAGAGCGATTAGTTGGAAACAATGTCAAAAGCAGCGGCGTACGAACCCGGCGACCCGACCTCTATCTACTCAAGCCCAAAAGCAGTGGTTCAGCGGGCGGAAAGCGCCACTTGAGACATTGTTGCGGCGGCGGCGGTTCAGCTTTTGGACTGCGTCGGTAATCACCTCACTCTCACCTTTTTATTTATTTTTGTCGATTTCCACCGTAAGTTGTATGAAAAAGTCACTGTGCACTTTATTGCATACGTTGCGAAAGTATGAAAAATTTACAAAACGCTCAAATAATCATAAATTACTTAACCAAAAAATAAGTGAAAATAAACTGTGTTCAATCTCGTTTTTCCAATTTCGCTAAACCTCTCCAACCAATTTCCAAAATGCTTCTTCTAGCAAAAGACCAGAAGTTCAACATTTTGTTCAGGTTGAACAGCACCGTGTTGAATATGAAATCAGGGAGGTGGATTTCGCTCTGCCGGCTTTGTTGCCCTCTGCTCTAAATCCGCGAGAGTGTGTGTGCTATAAAGTTCTAGTGTGAGTGGGTTAGTATAAAAACGTATATATATATCGAAGCCGGAGAGACAGAAGAGAAACAACTTCGCTATTTTTGACTTTAGAGAACAAAGAATCTTCTCTGAGAACAAGAAATTGACATCTGACAACCCACAGATCCCAATAGTGATGCCAGACCATTTTAATTAAAATTCGTTTCCATAAAATGCCGAGTGAAAAGCAGCAAAGAATGAGAAACAGAGATCAGAATAAAATGATGTCAAAATTGTTTGTTTTGGTTTTTGTTGAAGGTGGTCGGGGTTTTTTTTTTTTCGCTTAAACCAACACTCAGGGGATGCCCCCTATACATGCAAAGCACTTGTTGGTTTTGAAAGGATCATAGGTTAGTGGGTGGGGGGAAAGTGGAGTAGTAGCGGTGGACGTTTGCCTTGAATTCATGAATGTTGCAATGACGTGGGAAAACTTGCGCAGGAAGACTATTCCACAACCTCGATGTGCGACCGAAGAACGAATTCTCCCTGTAATGCGTTGTGCGTTGGAGCTTTGTCGAAACGTGGTAACGATGTGCCCCGCTCGCCATACGCGTGTTGCGAGAAAACACGCGGGCAGCTGGGATAAGATCTCTTATCTCAGCAGAGCATCTACCGTTAAAATAACGATAGAAAAGGCTTAAACATCCCACGTTCCGACGGTGCTCCAAGGAATTGATAGAGCTGGCGACCCTATCGTTTCCTATTAGCTTTATCGCGCGACGTTGGATACGGTCTAGGAGCTCCAGTTGGGTCCGTGAAGCTCCTGCCCATAAATGCGAGTTGTACTCCATTTTTGGCCTAATATAGGTGGTGTAGATAGTCCAGAGATCAGCCGGTGTAAAGTATTTTTAACAGCGCTTTAGAAAGCCTAAGCACTTGCCAGCTTCTTTAGCAATGTCGAAAATGTGGTCATTCCAGGGGAGATCACACTTGATCGACAAGCCTAGAACGTCAAGAGCTGCCGACTCTACAATACCCACACCATCAAAGGATAGAGGAGTTTGGGAGGGGGAGGAAGTTTGCTTGTGTGAGAGACAACAGCATTGGGTCTTTCGAGCATGAAAGCTGACCCTATTCGCTCGACCCCACTCGGAGATTGATTGAAGGTCTTTGTTGAGTGTGTCATTCATACGACGTCGCTTGCTCTCAATCTCCGCAGAGCTTGGGCGACCTGTAAATGAATATGAATGACAAAGGCTGCTGTCATCCGCAAACGAATATATAGGATTCTTAGTCAATGACAAGAGGTCATTGATAAAGACAAGGAAAAGAGTGGGTGCCAGGACCGAACCCTGCGGTACACCTGCGTTTAAGGAGTACTCATTAGAAGCGACACCGTCTATCACAACTCTAATAGAACGGCAGCTAAGGAAGCTCGGTATCCATCGAGCGAAGCAATCACCGACGCCATAAGCAACTAGTTTACCAACTAGTGCTTCATGCCAAACTCTATCAAAAGCTTTGGAGATATCCAATGCAACGACCTTGCTTTCACCGAGTTGGTGAATGGACTGATTCCATTTCTCAACGAGGAAGGCCATAAGGTCGCCCGTAGAGCGACCTCTACGGAAACCATATTGCCTATCGTTAAGCAACAGATTGTCCTCAAGGTAGTTCATTAGATTGTAGTTAACTACACACTCCATAACTTTGGACAGAGTAGAGCATATTGCTATGGGACGGTAATTGGCAGGGTCCGAAGCCTCGCCTTTTTTGGGAACTGGCTGGACGTTGGCAACCTTCCAGCAAGCGGGAAAAACGCCAGTGTTGTACGAGATGTTGAAGAGGTTGCGTAACGGTCGCGCCAGAGATGTGGCACACTTGCGCAGCATGAGGGCTGGGATGCCATCGGGGCCAGAGGTTTTGTTGACGTCAAGATTTGCAAGCACTCTTTTGACTGCACGCATTCGAAAGTGTATCTCGGGCATAGCACAAGGCACCCCCTCGATCGCGGGCAGTGGTTGATCGGTAACCGGAAGTGTAGAATTTTCAGCGAAGGCCGCTGCCAGTAGGTTAGCCTTGTCAACCGAGTGAGTGAAGATTTGATCGTTCGCAAAGAGCGATGGAACAGACGATGAGGTCTTGTTCTTTACTCGCTTGACAAACGACCAAAAGCTTTTACTGCCCTTTTGGAGCAGCAAGACATTTTTCCGTTGGCGCTGTTCGTGCAGAAACTTTTCGCGCCTAAATGTCGCATTACAGCTGTTTCTAGCCTGTTTGCGTAAAAAGCCATTATATCCAAAAAGTAAGCGATCGAGTTGGTACGAGATATTTTTGTTAAAATTTTCAAAAATACAAATTTCCGTTACGCGTTTTTTAAATTAAAAACAGTAATTTTTGTAACTTTTGAAGATAAAAATACACTTGCCGGATTTTCATAAGGCCACAGCTTTTATAACAAAAGCTGCGAAGCTTTCCTTATATTTAACTAGAACAACGCTGTGGCAGCACCCAATATACAAAAAAAATTCTAGGACTGCCAGGTGTGCTATCTGATTCCTGAATAAAATTTTCGATCTTCCAGATAACACAACATAAACGACATTTACGTTCTCCTGTTCTTCGATTCTTTGAGTACGCGTTTTTAGGTATTTGAAGGCTTTTTCTAGAGAAAGTAAATGATAGAAAAAGCGCAGTTTGAAGCTCGTAGTCTTCCCCTTGTTATATTTTTCAAGGATTGTGTCTCAACAAGAGATGATGTCATTCATAAACGTTCCCTGAAATAAAGTTCCTGGCTCCCTCCATTTGTAGTTAAATATACATTTTTGGTGTCTCAATTTACACATACATAAACAAGGGAACCCACAATCGCCTCTACTGCGAACTGTAGTATTGTTTCCTTCTTCTGTCTTATTTAAAAATGGCGTATTTTTATAATGCTGCGAGAATGTAGAAGAAGGAAACGCCATTTTTAAATAAGACAAAGTTCTAAAAACAGAATACTAAAAGTTGCCGTGAATTCGCCATATACAAATTGGGACTTTGCTGAAATTTCTTATAAAAATACTTGGAAACAACTGGCAACGGAAATTTGTATTTTTGAAAATTTTAACAAAAATATCTCGTACCAACTCGATCGCTTACTTTTTGGATATAATGGCTTTTTACCAAAAAACTCTAAAATGGCATTGATTGCCAATTATCCAAAAAATATATGTAATATAAATTCAACAGAAGATTAAATATAATAAAATGGCATTTTTATTTCTTGTCACATTTTAGAAAAATAATTCTCAAATCCTTACGAAATTCAATTCCGTGTAGAATTACATACTTTATAACTTTAAAATGCTAAATTAATTGTTAACTATAATAAGATAAACAAACTGTACATAGCTATATCATAAGTATTGAGTCTATATGGAATTTGTGGTGCTGCCATTTTAGTATTTCTTTTAGCCTGCACTTGGCTTACATGGATGACGTATATTTGTGTTTCTGACTGGCTGGACAGGCCTTTTTGACGTGGCTGTATTGCTCGTATTTTGCGGTTGAATTTGCCTCTGCCACGGCGGTCTTATGAAGCTTGTGCAGCGGCACGTATGCATCGATATTGAAAAGCAGTTTAAACTTGTCGAGTTTTAGGGGCGTATCTACGCCACCGATGGCTACCTTCGTGTAAGCTGCGCTCCAATCAATGGGCTCTGGTGTACGGCCATAAAATGAGTAGGGCTTCAGCGTTGCTGTTCTAGCGACCTCGACAGGATCGGGCTTAGCTGGCGGTGGCAGCACAACTGTTGAGAAACTGTGCTGGGGCACAGCCGGCAAATTGCCAACCAATTTCCGTTTCTTGTTAATAGCGCCACTCAATTGTCGGCAGCTGTTGGCAATGGCGAATTCACTGCACTGCCGCTCATCGCTACCCAGCGCCACAGTGCTGCGTCGCTTAGAGATCCTTTTAGCAGTTTGTGGCTTCGTGAAATTATCACCCGCCAATTGCATCGCGGCTGCAGTAGATGTTGACATCACCGGCCGCTCCTCGCCGAGTATGGGCGATGAGCCATCACACTGTCTGGCCTCGATGGACTTGCGCGCTACCAGCCGCGCTATTGACAGCCGTGGTATGGGCGGTTCTCGCGCAGTTTTGCATATCTCCTCATACAGCTGGTTGATGTAGTTCTCCCTGCCGTACTTCGTGTTGCGCAGATTCAGCTTGTTAATGTGTAGGCCGTTCGGAAAGATCACAAAGATTTGCTGTAGATAGCTTCTGATCTTCGCCAGCGTGTACACCTGACTGAAGTACTCAATGTTCTGACGATGTTCGGCGTAGAGATGCTGCATGTATTCCGTGAAGTTCGATTGCGATTCGTGGCAGTAGCAGCAGCGCTTGAATTGCCCATAGTGCTCGATCATGTGGCGCAGCGTGGCCATCTCGTCTGTCGAGGTGTACGGACAGATGGCGCATCGATAGGCCAGCGCGTTGTTCAGCTCCTGAAAAGAGTAGCCGGCATCATCGCTGTGCCGCAGCACCACATGCGCTCTGATGTCGGCGCGACTTGCATACAGCTTGTTGCATTGCGTGCACAGCACATAGTTGTTGCAGCTGCCCTGTTCGAGTATGTGCTGCATTTGATCTGGCGTCAAGCGCTTTAGATCCTGCGGCTTGTGTCCCGCGCGGCGATGATGCTTGTACAGATTGGCGCTCTGTGCGGTGTATAATCCACAATAACCGCACACCAACATTTTGCTTTGGCTATTGGCGTCTGCTGCTGCAAAGGCGCGCGTGCCATGCTTTAACTGCAGATGCAGTTGGAGTTTGTTGTAATTGCCGCAGAACGTTTTGCATTCGGGACACTTCAGATAATTTAGCAGGCGAAAGAAGAATGGATGGCTGTGGCTAGTATGCTTTACTTGCCAATGTTGCTCCTTCAGATGCCGCAAATTGTGGTGCTTGTAATCGCAATGGTAGCAACCAAACTCGTATAGACCGAAATACAAGTGCGTGCCTTGCGCAGCCGCCGCGGAAGTGGAGGCTCCAGTTGAGTTGGAACTACATGCCGTTGCAACTTTTGCGGAGGTGCGCTGAAAACGGAAATATGCATTAAAATAGATTAAAATTATTGCTAGTAGGCAGTAAAAAGCTAGCAAGCATGTGCTTTCGTCTATGCGAATATTCGTGATTCGTTTTTATTTCATAAAACTTATAACGCATAAAATCAGCCTAAAGCGCATACAAAGCATTTACAAAATATATCTAAATAACTAATTATGCTTTCGGTAATACAATAGCAATTTGCGAAAATTAATTCTTGCCCCAAAAGATTCAGGTTTTTTAACTTTGAAAATTGTAGAATTTTAATTTCTTCAAAAAAATTTTAGTAGCGCTACTAAATTATCAAATAATTGTAATAAAATACTACAGTCAAGTAATAGACACAACAAAATTTCATTCACGTAACTTTTCGAGCTTTTCACGTGCAGGATAAGCACTTTTTCTTACAATATTAGTACTAATGGAAGCAGGTAGATAAACCGGCAGTTAGATCATGCTGCACATAAATGTAATCTACCAACTCACATTGTCCCTCGCGTCTTCCGTCAGTTCGCTGCTGTCCTCTTGTGCACTAGCACCTGCTTCATTATCTTCATCACCAGCACCATTACCATCATCGTCACTGTCATTGTCATCCAAGCACAAACGTTTGCGATATTGTTCCGATTCTTCCTCGTCCTCCATGAGTATGCCGCGTATGTGACGCACACGCTTCGGATCGTCCCGCTGCCACAGCGGCGTGGTGTCGACCGTATTGTCCGGCTCATTGGACAGTCTGTGGTATATGTAACGTGTCTCGCGCGTTTTGCCTGCATGCTTCTCGTCGATGTGCGCCATGATATGCGTCAGCTGCGCTGCTGAAAAACCGCAGTGTACACATTGATACTGCTGCTTAAGGTGGTGCTGCGAAAAGCAGTGCGCGGCAATTTGTGGCTGCGTGTTAGTGGTATGTCCGCAAAGATCACAGACCCATTTGTGGGACTGCTTGCATTTGGCGCTTATCGTGGCGGTGTCCGTTGAGCCAGGCAGATCGGTAGATTCTGCGGGTTCCTTGTACTTTTTACCTGTAACCGAAAGAACTGGTTAGCATGTGGGCACATAAAAATGTAGCAGATAGCAGCACACTCACCCGTAATACTGTAGCTGGTTGTAGTGCCCTCCAGGGCGCCATCCACAGTGCGCTCGTGCTTCACCAGATTTACACGCGCTGTGTTGTGCTTCTCCTGTATGTGTCGCTCCACAACGTTTCGCATGTAGTGCAGATAATCGCATTCCTCACACTGGTACAGAACATGGCTGTGATAACGCAGGTGCTGCAGTATGCGCTCCACGGATATGTTGCGCTTGCAGATTTCCTCCCAGCAGAAGGGGCAGTTATAGCTCGTGTTACTGTTGTGCCACACACGCAAATGCGTGCGGAATGTATCATCGGTTGTGCTCAGATATTTGCAGCCGGGGAAGCCACACTTATAACGCTGTGCTTCCGCTATGTAGGCGTAGTTCAGCTTGAAAGCGATCTTATTGGCAACGCTGCCACTATTCGGCACCAGCGACGACGAAGCCAGATTCGTCATCTTGTCGAAGTGCCGTTCCTTCGTGTTCAAGCACGGCACCGGGTTCACGGGATCCACGTTGCCCACCACCTGCGGCCCCACCGTACATTTGTGCGCCAGCAAATGGCGCAGCATGTTTGTGCGCACCTTGGTCTTGTACAGGCACTCGGCGCAGCTGACCTCTCGCTGAAATATTGGCTTTATGGGTAACAAGTGCACCTCGCTTGGCTTGAAATGTGTTCTCAACGCTGCCTTCTTGCATTGCCAGTCGGCTATAAGCTTCTCGCCGAATTGCTGCACCTCTAGCTCACTAATGGGCAGCCCATTGACCACATAGTACACATCGTCGGCATCGACACCAGCTCCATAGGTGGAGCACGTGTGCAGCGCCGCTGTGTGCATGTTCAGTGAGCGCCAGTGCCTCTCCGCGAAATGCTTCAGCATCTGATCCGAGGTGAGCGCTGTCTCCGAGCAAATGTAGCAGAAGTAATGATGACGGCCGTGGCTCTTGATATGCAACTTTATGCTCGCCGGTCTCTGATACGTCGCCGTACAATGTGGGCATTTGTAATTGTAGTTACTGGAGAGGCTCAGACGCAGTGCCGACAAGTGAAATACCAGATGCTTTTGAAATGTAGATTCGGTTAGAGGAGATTCACAGTTATCAAATACGCAGCGGTACAATTTGGAAACTGAAAACAAAAAGAGGAGATGTTGGCGATTGAAAGGGAAGAATGAAGAAATAAACTACTCTTCAAAAATTCGATGGTATAATATGCGACGTATAGACTTTCTAGGTCAAAGCAAATGTTCGTCTTTTGTTAAAGCCTTCGCTGAATTTTTTAAATATCTCAGCTTACTTCCGTGCGCAATTTGTTTATTGCAGAGCTCCTGTTTGTATGAAAAAAAAACATTGAATCGGCTTCGGCAAAATCTTCAGCTATTATTTGGCCGAAGCCGAAGATCTTGTCAAGGATGTAATATTCGGCTAAAGCTAATCCTTCGGTCAAGCACTACTCACATAGCTTTTATTCCGAATATTAAATAAGAAAACTAATTATAAGCCAAACTAATCCCCTTTCAAAAAATTTGTGAGTGTGCCCCTGTTCCCTAATCTTTCATGGCTTCCCATAGGTTATACATATTTATAAGTGATGACTGTCTAAAGCTAAAACTTCATTATTTTATCCCAGACCAGGGCGATTCAATCTTAAGCGCTGATCAGTCACCGCGTATTTTTTGTGAGCGGAATTATTCGTAACGGCAAAATTTGGGCCGTTCAGTTAAAATCGTGTCGCAGCTGTGGCTCTTTTGCAGGTTCCTGTCTTGGTTATTGCTGCCGTGCTGCCATATAGTTTCGTGCACAAAGTAAGCACGCTGTTCATTTTGCTTGTGAGGTTAAATTTTACATTCTTTATAAAATCTATGACACAGAATTATCTAAATTTTTAGATATATTTATTGTGGTCTACTTTTAAGAATTTATAATAGCAATAATAATCCGGTTTTAGTTCTAAATTAAAATCGAAGAGCAGTGGCAGCACTGTTTTTAGTACAATGCAATGTCATTCTCTCATCCTCTCTGAGCATCAGAGCAGACGTAAACGTGTGAGAAAAACCAAATTGGGTTATAATTTCTGCGTTACGCGCCGATTAAATACGCAATGAGCGAACGCATGTATGAGCTCGGGTAGGGTAGGTTTTGTCTGCGCTCCGATTAAATACGATACGCGGTGACTGATCAGCGCTTAACAGTATTACTAACTACATTTTAAGGGCTGTTGATTTCACCACGGTTATCATCCGCTTTTTCATTCACATATGTAGTATGAATGTTTACACCGACAATCTGTCTATCGCACTTGCAATCAATCAACCAATCAATGAAGCAACAATTAATATGTCAATCAATCAAACAGTCACACCCTTCCAACTTTCTCTTTTGCTCACCACCTCATTGAATCTACTTACTCGCTCTATGCCTAACACTCTCATCCTCCCTAACCACACTTTTCAACAGAGTTGCCAGTTTAAAATAAATGCTTTCGCTTTTCTTGGGCTTTGTCTCTATTAATGTTTGCTTGGAAACGCGAAAAAAATACGCTGGTGACGTAAAATACTATCAATCCCTACCTCCCACACACACTTTTATACCTGCAACTCATTATAATAACTGTTTTCCCTCTCATACGTTTCATTGCTTCTTTTTTTCTTGCTCGTTCTTTTATTTGTAATATTTTCGCTGAAGGGATATAAAATCTAATTTTACTTACCATCGACTCCAGTTGGTCTCACAATATCCTTTATGGTTTCTTCCAGCTGTTGCTTGTATGGCGTTGTTGCCGGTGACGCCGCTGATGACGTTTGTGGCTTATCGCTTCTGCTCGCGCTGGTCGCGTCATGTGCGCCACTTAAAATATTACGAATAGTTTTTGTCAAAATGCTGGTAGATGATGCCTCCGACTCTGTTGTGCTCGATGTGATGGTGGTGCTGGCAGTAACGCTTGCAGCGATATGCATTGGCTTATCCATGCGGTGCTCCAGCTCAGCATGTTTAAAGTAATCGTCAATGTCATCCGCAAAGTAATCACACACGCCACAGCGCAAGTAATCGCGTTGAGCGGAGAAACTGCGGCACTCGTGGAAACGCAGGTGGTCGCTCATAGCAACAGCCACGCGCGTCTGATATTTACAGCCAGTGCCTTTGCAGATAAAATGTGGCCGTGCTATGATTTGTGGCACAGCTTTCTCAACATTTGCCGGCGGCTGTTGCGCTGGTGAGGCATTACCAGAATTTGAAGCACTCGATGAGCTGGTCGATGGGTGGGTCGCAATGGATATATTAAAACCGACTTGGGTGCCCTCTGCCGCATGATGCGCCGATACGGTTTGCGTTATAAGGAAATCACCAGCCGTGGCCTGAGCAACTGGTAATGTCTCCGCGACTACCACGGGTTCGGGCGAATCATTAGCGACTGCTACGCGATTGTCAATGCGGCCAGTCACGCCTGACTTCCGAGCATTGGCAAGTATACGCGACACTTCCAATGATTCTGCAGCGGACTTGGTCAGCTCAACGCGCTCATTTTCGATGTGTTTTGCCCAGAGCGTGCCTGTTGCTGCTGCGCCAGCGCCCCTACTGCCCCGGAGACTGCAAACGCTCGTAATTTTCAATAGCGGAGCCGCCGTAGAAGCTTCACTCGTTACAGTCACTTGATCACTACTATCACGATCAATTCGAGACGATGTAGCATCGGTTGCGGCGTCACTCAAACTCATAACATTAGAAATTTGTAATGGACAATTGGACGTGGACGTGTTATGTATTGGTTTTGGAACCGCCTTAGAAGCGTCACTCGTTACAGTAACTGGATCACTATCACGATCAGTTCCAGACGGTGTAGCATCGGCAGCGGCGTCATTCAAGCTCATAACATTGGAAATTTGTAATGGGCAATTGGACGTGGACGAGTTGGGTGTTGCTTTCGAACCAACATCCAGCTCCGATGGTAGTGGCCCACCCGAGGAGACAGATGTTATGGTAAAATCGCTGCCTAGACTCTTAAATAACGGTTCAATGGTTGTTATTATAGTATCATGCGCTATAGGGTACATTGGCGTCATCGGCTTAGTGGGAGGCCTCGGTTTAGCATTCAAGAGATCGCTCAAATTTGTGTGTTCATTCAAAACTGCACTTCCATCAGAACGCATCTCCATAGTGGGTGTGTTTCTTGTGGGCGTTGTTGATAGGCAGTCGCCGGTGAGGCGTCTAATCTTAAGGCGTGGCTTGTCCTCCGTATCTACAGTTTTACCGTAATCTGTATTTATACTGCAAGCAGGAACTGCATGTTGCTCCAACATGTGTTTGATTTCCAACGAGATGGCGTGCTTTTCACTGGCATCATCTGCCACATCTGTCCTTAAAACATTGGCTTTGCAGATATCACAATACCCATTCCACTTCAGCTGTGGATGTTCGCTTAGGTAATGATTCTCCAGGCCAATAGCCTCACTTGAATACAGGAACGTGCATTGCTCGGATAGGCAGTAGAATTTTAAGCCATGCGCCTGCTCCGAAACTACGGAATAGCCCACATTCTGTATACGAAGTATGCTCGCCTGCAAGAAACTCAGACTCTCCTCCGTTGCAGCCATATTTAAGGCATCATACTGCTGTTGCTCTGTGACAAAGTCCAAAGCTTCCTGAATGCTAGTCTGTTGGTTGTCCGTGTTAATGCACACCGAGTTGGCAGTTTCCAAGTCCATTCCCTGCAACATGCTATGCGTGTCCAATGCGCCAAAGTTCGAATCAAGTATAGATGATATATCGTTCAAGTCTTGTAGAGGTTCGAGTGGCGCCAGCTCGGGCACCAAATCAATTGGATCATTACAAGGCGAGTCCGGCAAGAGATCATCCAAAGTGCTAATCATTGGATTAAAGCCGTGCATTTCACTATCTGCAGCAAAGCATGGAGTCGATCTAGATTCCTCTTCAGTCAAATCACAAGAACTGATCTTTTCCGACTCCTCTGTTTGTTTCTTCTCCATTTCACCGCAGCTAGTTACACCTGAGTGCTTCTTTAGTTTTTTAGCTGTTTTCGTAGCAAAGAAACGATTAAATTTTGGAAAGACGGTTCTGGCTTTTGTCTTGCCCTCCTTGCTAACTGTGCTAGCAGCAGAGACTATAGAGGAGCAAGTACTTGGCGCTGATTCCACAATCTCAATATCCTCCCAATCATCATCGTCTTCGGCAATGTTCGAAGCGCCATCGCAATTATCTGCAGCTTCGACCTCTGCCGTTTGAGTATCATTGTTGTCTTCAACAATGACCAAACTATTATTGCCGGAGCTGGCAAAGCTGCTCGACGCATCAACAGCGGCAGTTTGGTCTATGCTCACATCACTTGTTTCCACTGGCTCAACAGTTGTCAAGGTACTTTTCTGCTTGGCCTCAATAGTTGGAATAGGGTCAGTTGCTGTTGTTAGGCTTGCATGCCTTGGTATAGGCAAACTACGGCTCTGCGGTACTTTGAGGCCTCTAAAACGTTGACTGAGTCGCTCTGCTATCGACGTGACAATGCCGCCGCCATTGAGTGCTCCGCGCTTGCTGCCACTGTCGATGGTTGATTGCGTTTCTGCATGTTCAATTTGTAGAAAGCTTTGCGTGTCAAAAATCGGCGAATCGTTTATTTCACGTGTGGGCATGAAAACATTGGACGCAGCGCTACTTATGTCGGCGCCTGCAGCCGCTTTCGCCGCCATGTTATTTTCTTCGGCTTCGGCCAGTGCTGCCAATTGTAGCAAGTCATTCTGACAAGCTTCCAAATCGGACATACCCACATCATTGTCGTCATCCGGCGCTGCCGCCAATTCAGATAGCTTAGCATCACTGACAGGCATCTTCACTTCCATATCACACTCGTTGCTCTCCTCCTTTTTGTCATCTTTTTCAGCAACAGGAACTTCACTATTCTTTCGCTCTGTGAGTTCGTCTTCGTCCACATCACCGTCATCGTATAATATTACCGTCTCCTTTTTGCACTTTGCTAGTGCGATCTTTTCCAATTCAACTGCCCTACTTCTATCCACCACCATCTCGACATCATCAAAATTTATTAGCTGTATGGAATAACCCAACAAATTCACTTTATCCTTATCACAACCGTGCTGCTGTATGTAATGCCTTTCCAAGTTTTCACGTTTCAATTGCATAAAATTACACAAATGACACACATGCGCGTCCACATTCCGTTGTCTGCTACCACTGAAAATATTATTTCGTATCATTGTACTGCCTTTTTTGCATTTCTGAACATGTTTATCAATCTCAATCATTTTGTTGCCACTCCTACGACAGCTGGAGCATTCGAAATTGTACTCGCTGGTATGGGAACTGAAATGTCCCAGCCAGCCAATCAAAGGCGTACAGTTGTAAACCAAGCAAAAGGGACAGCGATAGTAACAGGCTTTGCTGCCCTTTAACATGATACAGTAAACCGGTTTGCTCAATTTGCCCTCCTTGAATTGTTGCAATATTGACGGTGCCAAGCGAGAGATATAATTTTCGGAGTGTTCCTTTTTGTAATGCATGCCAGTATAATTCACGGGCACGTTGCAAACGATACAAAATTTGTTATATTTCGACTGGTGATGCCAATTTGGATTAGTGTTTTTTAATGTATCTACTAGCGCATGCTCAGTTTTGGTAGACGCTACATCTTCCTGCTCATCTTCGCTTTCTGCTACTTCTTCAATTTTTATTGGCTTCACAGCCCTAGTCAGCTTTCTGCTCTTGGGGCCAGGCTTCAATTTTATTAATTTCACTTCCAATTTGCGTTTTTTGCCCAATTTTGCTGACTCCGTTGCAGTCACATCCTCCAAAAGCTCTTCGGAGAGCATAGTTGGCGTGTTTGGCTTCAACACTGGCATGTTTGAAAGTGGTGGTGTATCCATTGCTGTTGCCGCGGCAGTTGCATTCGTTATTTCACTCTCCCCTTCTTTGATTTGCTTATTCAAAGCTGCCTTGGCGCGCGTACTACGGCGAAATTGTTTAAAATTAATGGGACTCAGCACTACTTTGCTTTTGCGCATGCGTTGTGTAATAGGTTTCATCGTTGTCTCTTGCTCTTTCGGCGTCACTTTGGGTGGCTCCGCTTTGTGTGCAAGCTTCAAGTCGTCTTTCTTCTTAGCATCCTCAGGCGGCACGGCGCCATTTTCTTTGGCCACAGCGGCCACCAGCGTACACATGCGTCGTCCTGTTGCCGTCAGCACACCATGACTTATAAACATGTCGCGTATATCATCGTTTAGACGATCCAACTCATTTCTCTTTTTGAATTTCTTTTCTCTTCTGGGCGTGTTCCCTTTTTGTGTACCTATTTCACTTTTTCGCTCTTCTTCTAATTCTCCCGCTGTGGCATCTGCACTGGCTTCCCTCACTAATATCTCTTCGTGGTTGCTACTGTCGCGCTCAGCACTGTCGTTGAGCTTGGTCGAGTTCTCTTTAGCAGCACTCTCAATGATTGTCTTCACCAATTGCAACTTTTCTTCACTGAGTATCTGACTCAGAAGATTGAAGATGTAAGTCGTGTCTGCATTTGGCTTCAGAATATCCTGTACAAAACCTTCCAGCAAGTCTCGTCTGCCGTTATCTTCATCTGGCGGTGTCGGTGTACAACTTATTAATTTGCCAGAGCTACTGGGCTCGGCATCCGCAGCATCTTCCACTGACTGTCTTCGTTTTGCGCGCTTCTGTCGCACTGTCTCATCTGTGTTTACATCACCCTGTGAAGTGGTGCTGGACACAGCACAGCTTTGATTGTTGTCCTTCAGCTTGTTTTTATCCTTTACCGCTTCCTCAATAGCTTGTACTTCCTCGGTTTTCTCAGCATGGCAAGCTTTTGTAACTGCCGAAATTTGGTTTGTAGCATTTGGCGTACCTTTCACTTTCTTCGCGGAATTGTGCCCATAGATCGCTCGCGTGGTCTCCACTTCATTGAAATTCACCGTTGTGCGGGTCCGCCTCTTGCCGCTGATAATGTTTTGCGTTGATACCGTACAATTGTCATCAGTTTTCTGAAACATATCCGAGAGATTTTTGGTCTTTCGTGCCGCTGCTTGTTTCATTAGTTCCTCCATCGTGTGTTTCTTTAGAACCGCTCGTTCCCGTATGTCTTCGTAAAGTAACGAGTTGCTAGCATTTAATTTCTCTTTATCCACTTCGGGTGTACTGCCGAATGCAATCATCGTACAACGTCGTTTAAGTATACGCTGCGGTCTAAAGCTAGGAAATTCTTGTTCGTACTTGGTGCTTGTAGGCGTCGGTAAATCTTCTTTGACTGCCTGCTCCGTTGGCTTGACTGTGACTTGTTCGTTGGATTTTATTTCCTCATCACTAGAAATCTCAATCAAATCATCCGCGAGATCTTTAGTGTCTTTGGCTGTCGTTTGCGCATTCTTTTCGACAGCATCTGTTGCAGGCTCTTCGCATGAGGTATCTTCTTTCTTCTGCACGGTACTGCTTTTAGTTATGGTTTGTTTCACTTTTACGGGTATCGGTGTTTTTGTCTTCAAATCTGGTTTTTCAGCTCGTTCCAGAATTGCTTCTTTGTTCTTCGAATTTATGTCTTCACCCTTTTCAGCTACTCCAGTTAACATTGCGTCTTCCGATTTAAGCACGGTATTGTTTTTATTTATGGCCTGTTTACCTTTTACGGATATTGCGGTTTTAGCCCTTGATTCTGGTTTTTCAACCTGTTCCCGAGTTGTTTCTTTATTCTTCAACTTCTTCTTCTCATTGCTTCCAGCATCGCCAATAAACGTTGTATCTTCTGGTTTAAGCACAGTCTCTTTTTCCTGATCCTTTACTTTTGTTTTCGCCAACTTCTCGGTCTGCATTGCCTGCGAACCTTCCAACTTATTCTCACATTTCTTTGTAACAGTCTGCTCCTTGGGCTCTGTCTTTTCGTCAACTTCCTTCGCAATGGTTTGTTTTTTCGGAATCTTGAAGTTTGTATTTGTCTTTGGAAAGGTGGTGTCCTTAAAGTTCGAACTTCTATATAATTTATCCAATGTCGATTCTGGCGCCACTTTCGTGAGAACCGGCAGTAGGCTTCCACTAGTAACACTCGCCGCCGTGGATTTCTCAACGCTTACATCATCGGTTTCGGTTGCCTTCTTTACAGCTTCGTCTGCGGCTTTCTTCTTGGCTTCTTTCTCTGCGGCCGCACGTGCTTTTGCTTGCTTGAACTCGCCGTAAGTGCGCGGTTCAGCAAGCTTTTGCTTTTTGGACTTTTTGGACTCAAAGTATTTGATGCGCTCTGACTTGTCATTCAACAGCGCACTAAAGCGATTTGTTGCGGTATTGGACTGTTTAGGCGCAATATGTTTATGCACTGGCGGTGCTTTATATCTAAATGTGCTGTTGTTATCGAGCGAGGTATTCTTCAAAGTCGTAAATGTTAACTCCGAATTTGGAATAATTTGGTTTCCTGTGTCCATAACAGGTTTTGGCACATTAGTATCCATTTCGTGATCCCAATTTTCTCCTGGACTATATGTCTGGCTTGGCATTTTAGCGCCCAGTGTTGGAACTGTCTTTGGAATAGGTATATTTTGAGTTAAAAGAGACTTAGCTGTAGATGTTGCCTGGGGCGCCGACTTGACTGTTGTGCTTTCGGGTTCCGAATCCCAATTTTCTTCGGAACTGTTGTCAACATTTGTCTGTTTAGTTGGTTTGCCTTGTTCATTCGATTTGTTATGAGACATTACCGGAGTTTGTGAGGTTTCAGGTTCAGAATCCCAGTTTTCTTCACAACTGTCATCTTTTTCACCACGCGCAGTAGCTAGTTGTGAGCCAACTGATCCCGACATTCTAGGCGGTGAAGTTCTATAAGCTGGCTTTGCTGGACCTGGAGTGCCGGAACGTTCGTTATTGCTAAAAAATTTACGCACCGGTGCATTGGAATGTCTCAAACGCGGATCTTGACGACTGCAGGATCGCTCAGTAGGAAGTGACGTGCTTGGGTTCAACCTTGTATCGTTATGATAAATGGGGCTCTGCTTGGAACAAGTGGGAAAATGAAAATTTTGCGGAACTAATGCCGGTATCATGGTGTGTGCTGAAGGTGTCGGTAATAAAGGTGTTTTAGCAGGTACTTCGGATTTCGCAGCAATTTTCTTTAAGCGCGGATCACTTAGATTTATACTGGGCAAAACGTTAACATTAGTGGGAAGAGGTGCAACATTAGAGTATTTGTCATCTGTGTAAGGTACTGTTTTCGCCGCAGCACGTTCAGCACGCGGATGTGGATGATATTTCAGCGCTATACGTTCACTTTGGTTTTGGTTCGGGGATGGAAAATTTATTGAAGGAGAGCTTGTAGTGGCAACTGGTGAAGCTGGACTTTCGAGGAATTGTGGTGAGGCTCTTGAAACGATGGCTAGTTTTTTACGCACCATATCTAAATCTGACACCGAAGTATTTGTAATATTAATGGGCGCAGCTGCTTTTGGAGGTCGTCGTGTACCTATTTCCAAAATACTAGGTGTACGATTCAAGTTCATGTCCATTGACTCGTTAAGAAGATTTGAAATATCACTGGCTGTTAGTGGAGGACTTTGCAGCACCTCCGGTATGCTCGGCACCTTAACAGGTATTGAGATTGGTGCCTGTGTTTTATTGGGCGACACTTTGTTTCTCACACCAATTCGATCATTTGCAACTTTGATTTTAAAATTTTCAAAACCTTTCTCTTTGTGATCCCCAACTTTGTCGCCTAAACGATCAAAAACCCCAGTTTCTTTTCTCGTTTCTCTGACACTATGTTGTTTTCTGAATCCCAAAACTTTGTCGAAAATAACTTGATCGATTTCACTTTGCGGTGATGAGTTACCAACCAAATCAACAACCGATATATTTCTAGCTGACTGGCTATCATTATTGGCAATTTCGTTCCATGACTCCTCTGGCGAATAGAGCTCATCTCTGTTAACATGTTGGCCATCGTTCTTATGATGTGGTCTCCTGAAAGGATTTTGATGTGTTTGTGCATCTCTATAACTTTCCACGTCGTTTTCACGTTGATGCATGGTTCTCGATACAGACACTGAACTGCTCGGCGAATTCCTACTCCATGGTAAAGAAGAATCCGTGCTTCTTTTAGCCCAATCAAGTCTATCGCCTTCAACTGATTTATTTTCACGCAATCGGTCTCGCATGCCGTGTTCATGCGAGTACGATCGTTCAGTTGATATACCATGATGCCTTCTATCATCTTGGTGGTGCTGTTGCGCTGGGTGTTTATGATATCTTTGCTTATCATGTTCACGATTTTCCCGTCTATGGTTTCGCTCACTTCTATCACACTTCCGACGCTCATACATAATCAGAGGAGAGCATTGACGTTCTGTCGGTATTTCCACCGGTTGCAAATCTTCTTCCACCTGTTGTGGCGGGGGACTAGCGGGTCCAGTTATATCCACAATTGCAACATTTTCATTTGGCACTTTATCTGGTACATACTTATTTGTAGTGGAAGTTTCAGATTCACTCTGTAAAAGAAATGTCTGCTAAGTCCCAAGTTTTATTGCAGTAGTATTTTCGTTGTGGGATTTTAGTTAATATACGAAATAAAGGAAAAATAAAGAAAGAAATCAAACATAAGTCAAACTAACAACAAGCCAAATGGATTTTCAATTATAATGAAAATCATAATGCATACAGAAAATTAGAAATTTATATAAAAGGGTCATCGGTAACTTTTTTTTGACTGACCTTTTCCATTTTTGTATAGAGTTTAATTAAAACTCCTTCACATTTCAGCAATGTTTCCATTTTCAATCTGTAAACAAAAATTACATAGCTGATTTATTGAAATTTTCATTGCGATTGACTGTGAGAAATGACGTACTTCTTCCCCTTGTCGGTTAGCAAATTATATAGCATTTCCATTTTCTGAAGTTGCGCCTTGCGCGGATTGTCCTCCCTTTGATCGCTACTCATCTTTAGTTTATCAATTACTTTTTGCAGAAATGGCAAATATTTTTGCATTTCCTTGAATTTTGCATCATATTTCAAATCAGTCATTTTGATTCTTTATTGAATATAGCTGATACATCGATTTTTCTTTGAATTTAATTCCACTGAACTGTAATGTAGAGATATAAAAAAACACTATATATAAAAATAATACACTCAGACAAAATAGTATAAACTAATAAATTTAATATTTGGTAGTAGAACAAATACTTCATACTTATGTTTAGTATCAGAATTTAGATCTGCTTAATTCGGCATAAAATAAATTCTGAACTGTTTCTCTCTTTCACATCACTGCTCATTTTCAACCCCTTTTTGTTCAAGGCTTTCTACACTCTTCTACGTGTAGCAAATGACACCGATCTACATGATTTTGTATAAAATTTTTTTTTCAAAATGTATGAAAGTATACAGGTACTCTAAAATTTACCTTCGGCAGGTAATGAGCAAAGGACGGCAAATCAGCGCTGTATCATATAATATTACGAAGCTTGACTATACCTGGAATATAATTGTTCCTGGTAATATCCCACTTGGCAGCACTAACTTACATGCTATATGTATAAAATTTTTTGCCTGCCAAATTTATATTTCGCATTGTTTCGCCATTATAAAATTCATATTAAATTCATAATAATTTTGGGATTAAAATGCTATTATAAATTAGACAACACTAAAATTTAGTTATAAATATGATTTGATTGGCAACATTTCCGACGAGTACTGTAACAGGGTTTGGGACGTTCGAATACGAGCTTTGGCCAACTTGCCATAAGCGGGGTTTCGACGATCCTACATGTCGTCCAACATGGCTTGACGTATAACATCACTTTCTTCAAGTTCGCAAGCGAGACGCACGCATACAGCCAAAGCCTTTTAACCGACGGCAAATGAGACTTTTGAAAATGAATGGGCGTTCTCAGCTCTCGTAGATAGCATTCGACTCAATTAGTTTTTTTAAAAGCGCTACGTACACTTTATTTTGTGCGTTTCTATTTTTATGAACTCCGACATTAATTTTCCAAGTTACAGGAAAATTATTTAATTTATCTCTTTTATGCATCTTTTGTGCATAGCATTCATTTTCATAGTGATGCAAAATGAGATGCTATAGCATTAAAATTTTAAAGCCATTTTTATTCATTTAATTTTATACATCCTTAAGTTTTTTTAATTAACGTATATGCATTTCAAAGTAAGAACCAACTGCAGGATGCAGCTCAATGAAATTCTTACTGTCCGTGATCATGTTAACAGCACGGACAATTTCTCAAAGTGCCAAAATACACTAGGCTTGACTAACATGTGTTTACACAGGTTGGATGGTTTGACAAGCGAGCAGAAATATCAAAAAATTTTGATAACCATCCCACATGTGTGACAAGCGGTTGTTTCTTGCGTATACACGATCCAACATCGCGGCTTGGCTTACATGTTGGACGACATGTAGGACGGTCTAAACCCCGCTATACGGTAACTCTGTGTTTACTCAAGACGTAACTTTGCTTTGAAATTCTAGATCAGCAGTGGCCAACCTGCGGCTCGCGGCCGCATGTGGCCCGCCTAGAAAATTTTTCTGGCCTGCGAGATTCAGCACACTTTTACAAAAGATATTTTTCGGGTCGGACAAAAAAACAAAAATATTTTTATATCGTATCGTGTGGGGTATCGTTAGAAAGAGCTACGTCCGGGGATTTCAAAAATGTTTATTAGGTGGATTGGTTTCGAAGATATAGGTGAAAATGTTGAAAAATTTATGGCATGTGGCCCGCGGAGCTGTGATGCATTTCCAAAGTGCCACGCAGGTCATTTGGGTGGGCCAGTACTGTTCTAGACAGCTGTTTTTCTGGTTTTTAGATTACTGTTTTACGGAAACTAAATTAAGTCATGACTAACTGGACCACACTGGTGTTATTGTTGCAAATGTTAAAAATTTGTGAGAGCGAAAAGGACAAAAGATATCTTTTCAATACGAGAAAATCTGTAGCCGTCTCTTGTTGACTTCCTCTCTTGCCTTTCAAGAAGGGAAACTGCCAGTGTGTAATACGGGACTCGGTTCATTATTTTCTCTGCTCGCAGTCAACCATTTAATTATTTTTAAATTAATTTCCTTATAACGATTAGTGCGCTTTGTAGACATCATTGCATCTGGGTTAACAGCATTTCGATTTCGCTCGGCAATTTTAAAGCTAATTTAACTATCTTTGAGCGCTCCTCTACTTCGACTGCGCGATTTTTTTTAATCGTATTTCCACATTAGGCGCAGAATATTCGAGAGCCGTTGTGGAAACTGTATAACAGTTTATGTATGTACATAATCCAACCTGTCAACTGTTATACGCTCTTCACGCACACATTTTTCCGTCAACTTTTCAATGCGCAAAAACAGTCTCAATATTGCAATTTATATGTTTGCCTGCTACTGCAGCGCTTATGCGATCATTTATGCAGCCACTTTCAGCTTGATATTCTTCTCCACTGTGTTCTGTTGCTTTTGCGACACCTTTTTGCCATCCACTTTCTGCTTCCATACACATGTGTTCCACTTTTTGCTTGCATACATATTTTTTCATTTACGATTCACTTCTCGTCTTATACACATTTCTGTCCCACAATCAATGCACTTTTTCACTTTCACTTCACAATGCAAAAAATATACTTACCAAAGGAAAATGAACAATGTTAATAATATTTAGATTTTATCTTTAGTAGATAAATTGTTTCAGTCCATTTGCCGCACAATTCTGACAAGCAAATCGAAGCCACCGTCGTCGTCTGGCTCAATACTTTCCACAAAATGTTTGACACAAGGTTGTGTAATGCTCCGTTCAAGCAGGGGAATGCATTCAATGGTGGTCCTCGTCATACTGAGCGCGCAGGCCTTTTTCAGCGATTCTATCGGGTATATAAATTAGAGTGGTGCCATGAGCAGCAGCAACTCCACTAACGGAACAAAGGGGAGCCTATGCAACAAACACAAGCACATATCCAATGTACTACATTTTGAACATCGGCACGAATTCGTATCTATACTACCAAAGAGCTCAACACTGGAAATATCGCTGTCTACCGCTGCTACGACCGCTGCCGCTGCCTGAAATAAAATACACACTTCCACTGCAGAGAAAAACACGCTTAAACTTTTACATCTGATTTTCCAGATCTTAGCATTGGGCTATCGCGAATATTTTTATACACACTTAATCCTCAGTGTTTTAACTACAAATTGCAATAAGTTGCATAAATTTGCCGCACGTTTTACTCACTTAAATTCGTGCGTTTATAAGAAAACTATTATTATGGAACGTTCTCTTCTTGCCTCCTGACACACAACAACGGCAGCAGCAGCAGCTGCGACGTCGGTAGCTGCATATAAACGATTCGTTGAGTAGAGTATGAACAGCAACAACAACAGCGACGTCGGCGACGAACAGCACTTTAAAAATTGTATTCGTTTTCCGTCAGCGGAGTGGGGTGGAGTGGGCTATTGTTCGACAAGCCCGACAAGCCAACGAACCAACCAATGTTGCCACTCAATTCTGTTCTGACTTCAGTTGAGCTCATGCCGTTGTGGAGTGTGGACGAAGGTTTATACCTGCTGGTTCGGAAATGCTGGGTGAGTATTTGTTCTGCTGTCATTTGCTTGGCATTTCTGTATCTATTTATAAATATGTATGCGTTTGATGAGATGCGAGGTAAGAGTGCAAAAGCGGCGGTTCTGTTATGTCTGCTCTTCTTCGGTAAGTAGTAGCTCATATATGTTGTACTAAGTCAAACGCTCTCGGCAAGGGTAAGTTAATTTTATCTATTTGAATAATGTCAGAGTTAATTAAGCGCATGGAAACCGTAACAAAATTAAATACGCTCATTGCAGGCAGCCGGTAAAAGCTAAATATTTAGTACGGCAACATTTAGATCAGGGACGCAGCCAGCAAAAATTGGGGAACGGATTGGATGCTATTCGGTTCTTGAATGTTAATATGTTGGGTCAAATCAAAAATTTCTCTGTTAATATGCCAATATGCAAATCAGCAAAATGGACATAAGTACAATTGCAATTAATAATTTTTGTCAGCTTGGGGAAAAAAATAGAAAAGCCATCGGTACAAATGCATAGTGATGCAAATGCATGTTTGTAAAAGGGAGCGATCGATTGCAAAATTCTTGTATATGCTTTTGCCAAATAGCTGTTTTATAATATAAGTGTTTAACAAAATGACACGAAAGAGCGAAAAACAAACATTTTGCGCCTTCATCATCGAAAACGCAGCAAATGAAATCATGGGTAAATATTTGACACATTAGTTGGATTTGAATGCTTATTCGGTTAACCGAAATTCGGCGGCTGATCGATGCATAACGACTCATCCGATACCATTAACTGGTTAGTATTCGTACACACACCTACTAATTACACATTTGTTGGATTGACCGGCTTTTACAAAAGTCGAATCATTTTAAAAGCCCTAATAATTGCCTGAATGATCGGGGTACTTTGTTTTATGATTTAGCATTTGATTGTATTTTAAAGTAGTGCCATTATCTGCCGTTTGTAGAAATGACTGTTAGTTTATTCTTTAGTTCGAATAAAAAACCACAAGTTACGCATATTATAAATTGAGTGTGAGTTATATTAAAGTTATTATACTATTTTTTTGTGTGATAATGCAATAAGTTAAAGGATTTCCTTCCGATCGATTTCGTCTTTACAATAATTCTATAACAAGCTTGTAAAAAACACAAGTAAAATTGTTTACAGCTGAGTAACTTAGCTGTAGCTTAACTAGCATGAACTTTTTAACTGCAATCATAAATTAGGAGCGAAAATTACACATATTTAAATTATTTTCTTGATAGCACCATGTTCCGCTGATAAACAACAGTGAAATTTTAAGATTTTCTCTACTATGTATGTACACTTTTCCAAGGCGTAATATAAACTGACAAGATGGAAGAGAGATGGCGAGATAGTAAAAATAATCCGAGTATACATAATATCATCCATCTAAGTATATGTATGCAAATATATAACAATACGTGCGTTAGCTTTGTCGTCAAAATATTACAAATGGGAGACTGTAAACAAAGTGCAATTTCAGAAAGATTACCAAAATTGCCATGCTATGACTTCATTTTTTTTATACAGCAATTTTACACATTTTTCGCAATTTTAGGCACACCTTTAATCAAATTGAAGCTGTTTCTATTGAAATTCATTTTCGGCGTTTTTATACTCATATTTTTTATCTAGAGAATATATAATTTATTTATTAAATATTCTTCTTAGCATATTCATCAAAAACGTAATTGATACTAAATATGTATTTGTTGTAATATATACGCAAAAATTGTCAATATTTAGCAATCAGTTAAATTTAACTCTAGCTGCGTGTATCTGCTCCGCTTCTGGTATACTAAAAACGCCTGGCCGACGAAGAGTGCTTGAACTAATCTTTGTCATTCACGTTGCTATTGATTTTTCCTAAAGTGTGTGGATGGTGTGTATTGTAAGCTAAAGCAACGGGTATTTCAGTTGCAAAATTTTGTAAATGAATAAAGCTCATATGAAATAAAAGTTTATAATAAATTTATTTGTGATTAATGAGTAAAATTATTTAAACGCCAACCACTATTTTTCTGCTTTTATACAAAGCATTTAGCTTAGATACTTATGTAGCATTGCATCGAAAAAAAATAAAGAAGAAACCGTTAATCCTGATGCTCGAAAATAAAACTAGTGCCTCAAGGAAAGTGTTTCAAAGATTCCTTGGAATTGTGAAAAACTTCAATCTGACGAAGGTTCAAAATGGGCAGAACGCCTACGTACATACATAGAATCGGGACATATTAGTCAGATTTTCAGCATTTGTCAAAATTGACAGCCCGTCCTCGAAAAACTGTAGGTTTTTGAGAAATGCAAAACTGAGAGTGCAGAAGAGAGAGTAACTAAGCAGCTATCCTTGTCAGATGTACTGGATTTGGACAAATGATGTTCCAACTTTATTCCTTCTTCCAGTTGAAATATTTTCCTATCAACTTTAAGCTCGAAAGCATTGCTTATCAAAGTTGAAAAACTTTTAATCTTAATTCCTAACAAAGAAACGTTGATAACATAAAAAACATGTATGTATGTAGTTGCAAAATGTTATATTTATTCAATGTATGCTTAAATCATATTGATTTCATAAATTGGACGCATACAATATCACAAATCGATTTTGTTTAACTAACAATAAGTGTACAAGTGTAAATTCGAAAAAAAGCGAAATCTCGAAGTATAAGTAAAAAATTAATTCATCATATTCGTAATACATATACAGTAAAAAAGGGAAACATTTAAGGTAATATTAGGTACATAAAACACATTTTTTCTACATACTAAACGCAAACAATTTTAAACAATTGTTTACTTTTGTTGCCTATTTTAAAGCGCACTTAGAAGCTAATTTAAGCAAACAGCCGCCGCTTTCACAATCTGCTGCTTTCCCTTTCCCGCACCGATGAGGCGGGCTGTTTGTCATAGCCGTTGCTGGTCATTTGCAAGTTCAGTGGCAACGCTGTGGGCCGACCCTTTTGCGGCAACGACTCGTCGACTGTGAACACTGAATTATCATGGCCATACATTTGGCGGGTATTCGGCTCGGGAACGTTTTTCAATTCGGCAGGCTTGCCTTCGAGCAGGAAGCAAGTGATGAAGAAGAGTATGGAACCTGCGGGGAAGATAAGCAAGCAATGAAACGATTTCAGACGTTGATTAACTGCGCCTGCTATACTCACTGATGCCATAGAAGCCCGCATAGAAGATCATGATTGAGCCGCGATAGCCAATGGACTTGGCCACCGGATCCACCAAAATGGGCAAATTGCCACCAATATTGTTCATCACGAACAAGAAAACGCCAATGGTCGATGAACGCACCTGCAGCGGCACAATTTCCACGACTATGGCAAACACAATGCCAAACCACATTTCGGCAAAGAAGTAGCTCATGCCCAGCGTGATCATGGCCCACAAAGGTTCATAATAAACGGAGCCGAACGCTGGCAGCGTGGCAATCAGCTGACTCAGCGCCAATACAAATGCACGCGACCGTATGCCCATTTTGGCCACAATTTTGTCCGACACCACACCGCCCACAACCACGCCCACACTGCCAATGCCAATAGTCACCGCAAACAGCCACCAGCCCAAATCCACATCCGGAAAGTAAGTGTTGTAGTAGAGATCGGCATTATAGGCGAACGCCATGCCGCCGCAATGGCGTATGGAGGCGGCCAACATCAACATGATCATGGCCGGATTGAAGATCACCTTCCACAGGCTAATCGGTTTGCCATTCTTTGTGTGGCGATCACTATCACCAATAACTTGGCGCTCCGGCTCCTTGAGCGTGGTGCCGGTGAGCGCGGCCATGAACAAAGCCAAAACACCGGCACCGATGTAACAGACACGCCAGCCCAAATTCCAGAAGTTCAGCTTTGATATGTAGCGTCCCACGGGGAAGGCAATGCCGTAGCCGCCGTAAATGCCCCAATTGAAAATGGCCATGACCAACGCGCGCTTATCCTCGGGAAAAATGTCGGACATGATGCCAGTGGCCAATGGATTGCAACCAGATTCGCTGTGAATGAGAAATTTCAAGATTGCATTTTCGCTTAAAGCTGCACTATTTTCCGTGACACTCACCCCGCTGCCATAATCATGCGCAACAGCACCAACTGCCAGTACTGTTTAACGGAACCTTGTAATATAATAGCCACACCGAAGATCACCGTGCAAACTGTCAACATTTTCACACGATTATATTTATCGGCTGCAAAGCCCATAAACACGCCGGCGATGGTGAAGATCAGTATGAATGTGGGACCCGCCAATATCTGATAGTCGATGCCCAGGCCATTGTAATTCCATTCACAATAGGTAGTGCCATTCATTTCCAAAGCGAGGCATCTAAATACAAAATGGAAATATGAAATAGAGCATATAAGTTACGAGTTTCCAACATTTTTAATAAAGCATGTATTCAATTCCGGGGTCTTGAACAATGTTTCAGTCACATCGCTTGAATAGCGAAATTCCGAGATTTCTTCAAAGACATAGTATGTACTTATATTTTCTATTTTCAAATTCATTTTTAGAATACAGAAAATATATGCCAGAATACCAGCATTTAGAAATGGGTGATTTTGCGTATTTTAGAATTTTTTAAATGAATTTCCGTTTAGCCATTAAAATGTGCATACGAATCTCTCGGGCTTGGTAACCCATTTCGGTTTTGAATTTTCTGCCATCATGTACCTACCCCTCTTCTTCCATAATGGCCGAACATTGTTGCAGCAGTTCGTGTCGTAAAAAGTTTGTATTATTCTGTTGACACGCTATATCGCCGTAGTCCAGCTCAATGGCAGTCTGTTTGGAAGTCACACCGATCAGATAATGGCCAAGCTCACCGAGTACATAGCCGATTGTGAGCACGCCCAGCACATAAGAATTATAGTATGCGCTCAGTTTGTTCAGAATCGCCATTGTCTGGATTATTTGACTGAAATTGGAAAGAAGGATATTTATTTTAAATGGCTTTCACTTTAATTCTGCATAATTACTTATAAAGCTTATTGCTTTTATCTAAACGGAAACGGAAATTATTTGCTGCGTGACTTGTTCGATGCGTGCGCCTTGAATTTATTTATCTTCCACGTTTTCTAGCACTGCTAAGTGAATATTTTTTACTTTTTACTTCTTTGAATAAAAGTGGCTACAAATGGTCTATTGAAATATATCGTGACTCAAACAAAATGCCTTACTAAGTTTCTGCATTGACCATGACAGCGCGTTACCGGGTTACGACCTGCCGCAAAGCTTCCTTTTACACCTTCACTCTTCACTATCACATCATTTTAAATTCGTGACAATTTCTCTAACGTAACTTCTTGTCATGACCAAATTAGAATTCGATAGCACGCGTGTAACCATCGAAAGAGACTCGGCTACGTTCACTTGGCAATCTGGCAACCGCGATAATGACGCTGACAAATTAATTCCAGTTACCGAAGTATATCTAGAGCAGAATGCATGCCTCGCACTTGGCAATAATTTAAAATTATTCCGAGTACCTTGTTTGGTTGCTTTTAAGCAAAAAAAACTACAAACAAAAAGTGAGCGAGAATAAACTTTTAATGTGATAAATCGTGACTAGTTTGCGACAAAAATCGTTAAAGCAAATACAACAGCAAGGAAGTTTCTAAACTTCTAAAATCATTATGTATCGTGAAACTATGACTTTAGATCTTTATATGCAAAAAGGCACGTTTTGATCATTTCTAAAAAGGAACCCTGAAATATACATATAAACTACATAATTGAGATAAAGTCTTTATTAGTCAAAACAAAAAATTAGCAAATTATATTGCATTAAGAGAATTTTAAGATGAAGTCGCAATTTTCAAAATAACGTATTTGTAAGCTTTTTTTAAACACAAATGTTCTTTGCTTATATGTAGGTATATATATTTGTATAAGCTTTTTATTAACTTCACTTCAGATATCTTTGTTAGTTTGTTTGTAGTCAAATCTAGTAATAAATCGTTCAGCCACTTCCCGACTACTTAGAAATATGAAATACATGCATAAACAGGCTGACAGTACATGAATCTATAATAAAAAGTAAAAAAAAATTTATTTTTTTAAACCATGATTTTAGCGATTTTAGTACATAGAAAAATCGCTTAACTGGCACTTTAGCCAACAGAAATCAGTTGATTGTGTAGCCCAGTGGGTAGAGTCTAGTGCTTGCATTTGGTAGGTCGTTTGTTCCAATCCGACTCGGAGGTTTTGACATGTTTTTCTTTTTTAAATTTTTTTATAAGCTTTTTTATTGAATATATGAACTCAAAAAATTTTGTTGCAATAGCTCTTTTATGAAAAACGCAGTTGAACTAAAGTCGTATTAAAATCGTCACTTCAGTATAAAAACTCTTTTACATCCGGGAAAGCCCATGGCAGAACTCTATTCAACTAGGCGAGCAAGTGAAGGTGCTAAGACTAATTTCATAAAATCGTTATTTATACAATTATAGAGCAATTAAAAAAAACCTAATGACTGCTGCTACACGTCGTAGTACAGGATGACTTATATCGATTATTTCCCTCTGACATCACAAGACTTTTGACAGCTTTTAATAGTAGCAACAGGTGCTACCTTTCAAGCGTATATAGTACTATGTATGTAAGTATGACAAAAAATTCTGAAAGTTGTTCTTAATAAATTTGTCTTTTTTTGTTTCTATTTTATAAGGCGGAAACATTAATGAGTAACACTTATAGTAGATGAATCAATTCAATTACTTAAAGCACAATTACCATATACCAACTTTATGGCCAACTTAAGAGCACAAACCCACCTGACAACAATAGTTAACGTTTCAAACACATTAAAAAATAATAATAAAGTTCTTTCGAATTTTTTCGTTTCCGATTTAAATTTTAACGAGCTGCAACATTGTCAGTGTATATGTATAAGATTATTTCATATAATTAGCCGTGAAGTGTTACGCTTAGAACTGTGGTTTTTGCTAACGTTCTTTTATATTCGCCACAATTTTGGGCTGTCAAGGTCGATTGGACTTTATTTGAAAATCAAATCCATCAAAGCATATAAGCAAGTGTCTGTCTCAAGCCAAAAAAATTGCTAACAACAACAAGAAACTATAATAATAGATTTGGAAAAGATCTGCAATTAATACGAGCTAGAATTCAATGGAAGTTGATTTACACAACAGCTATCGGAATCGTATATTAGGAAATTGAATAACACGTGTCTCTGTTTTTTAATGAATAATGCGGACTTTTTAGCTGGATAAAGTAATGAGCTTTGAATTCTAACAAGAATTTTATGCGAATGGGTTTCATGTGTTGTTGCTGCAGTTTCTGTTTAATTTTTTCTACAAAATTGTTGGCATGTAAGTTTTAATTATCATTTTAATTCACAAGGGTAAAGAAATCAAACTGCATCTGCAATAAATTTGTTCGCTTAAATATTGCAACTATAGATCTGTGGGTAAAGAAAAGTAACAGATAGCTTACAATGCGAAATCAAAAGCATTTGAGGTCCAATGTTTAAGCAAACTTTTTTCCCATAATTCTTGCCTGAATTCGAATGAATTGAACTGAATTGAATTCAGTCATAGTGGAATAATATCAAGTGAACCAGATAGCAATGACATTCTATTGTCATACCTGATAATTGTCAAAAATATTAACCCGTTTTCAGTTTGAGTTTGCGTTTGAAGAAAAAAGTAAAAAGAAATAAATAAAAATGCCCAACTGTTGTTATTTGTGCAAAGGCACTTACGATGAACCGATGTTTTCTGTGCCTAATGATGAAGATTTGCGACGAAAATGGTCAAGAGCCTGCAATATCACCTTTTCTTCCTCGCATGTTTGCGCTAACCATATTGAGGAGAAGGAGATCTTAGGCAGTAAGAAAAGGAAAGAAACATGTAACACACGTGCGGTTATTAATATTTTCATTACTGAAAATAAAAATTGCTTGGTACGTAAAAATGTTGAGTAACTTTTTTGTACTAATGTCTCGGATGGGTTAAGACATATAACGAAGAAGGAGAAAAGAAAATCAAAACATTTTTTGACAATTGTAAGGTATGACAATCTATCTGGTTCACTTGATATTATTACACTATGAATTCAGTGAGCTGTCAATATTTCTTGTCTACTACTATTCCATGCTCAAGATATAATGAAAAATTTGTTCTTCAGCTATTTCTTAAGAGCTTGTTACACGCCCTTAGTACTATTCGAATAATTTCCGTCTACTTCTAACTAAATTCAACGGCTGCCTTTTTTACTTACAATTCAACTTTGCAACCGTGTAACCAGGTCCTAACGGCATGTGTTAGGCATTCTCAATTTTCTTGATATTAAAAAATTTGTCATTTCTATTTTATATTCTCAGTGATTTCACACATTTTTAGTGTTAATAATTCAGGCTAAGCTGTTACATCACAACAAATATTTCTTCAATGACTCTTTTTTAATAAACATTTAAGAGTTCAACAATTTGTAAGTTGCTCTTCCAAATTTAAACTGCCATTTAACAAGTTAGAATCTGAAATTTTATAATTCAACCTTGATGTTTCATGCCTAGCCCCAAAATGCCAATTATATCGTCAACGCCTGACACTGACTTGAACACTTGGCTGAACATTTTACTGAATTCCGACACGTTTTGTAATACAAAATCCTTCAAAGACAAGGCAAGTCAACTGGAACTTGGCTAACTACCAAAATAAATGGTAGCAGCAATACATAACAAGAAAACGCATAGAATAATTTACAAAATTGTTCATATACATATGTACGTCATCATAAAAATATGCTAGTCTTAAGATCACAGTTAATAAAAATGCAATTAATTTGTGATCTCCGAAATTTTGCATAATTTGCATATAAGTATAAATTCTTGCTTAAATAGTGCAGTAAAATGCAATTTTTATCTGAAATTTTTCAATTATGTACTTAAAACGCATTTCAGCATGAGATACGTTTAAAATCGATATTTATAGCCATATTACTGACATCTTTTTCGTGCAGTAGTTTTGACAGTAGTTTGCTACTGGGATTTTTGCAATTGACAGTTTTGTAGCAAAACTACAGTAGTTTTGACAGTAGTTTGCTACAAAACTGTCAATTGCAAAAATCCCAGACCATTTGCACAAGATTGTGAATTGGGCTATTAACATAGAAACAAATTTCAATTTAATTCATTTAAGATATTACATTACAGATTACATCTTTTGAGAGCCCAATTGAGAATAAGAGAAAATATATAACAATTTCGTGGAAGGCGGTTTGTTCATTGAAATGGATTTCATACACTGAAAATTTGCACGTGGAGACTGGTGGTACGGATCAGTTGACAATTATTGGTAATGTTTTTCCTTTTAAAAATGAAATTGGTAGAGAGCTCCACAATGGGAAACAAAATTAACAATTAGCATATGGTGCCCAGATTCCCAGTGTAAAAGCAGCCTTATCGACTGTATCAAGAGCCAAATCGTTCATAATTTTTTGCTGGGTATGTCCCTGCTGAAAACCACAAAACCGACGAAGACTTAAAAGCACGCAGAAGTGGTATTACCAGTTCTTTAACACAAAACTTCTTTTGGGTATTTCCCGCAGAGAGAGAGAGAGTAAAAGAGCGCGCGAATTAACTTGATCATGAACATGTCATGCGTGTTGGAACGAAATTGAAAAAGAGAAATAAAGTAGAAAAAATGCTGAAAAATCACCTGAGGAACTGTAATTTAAACCAGCCTCAACGTCGGATTGCCGTCGTACATCCGGTTAAAACGCATTTCTGCGTGCGGGCAACTGTCACAACATGGCCAAGCAGGCAGACAGACAAAAAGACAGACCGACGAATTGAGAGAAACAGCGACAGCAAGCGAACACAGCGACGAAACACCGATGCAGGTGAGTTCAATGCATTCATTTGATACCACACCTTGACATTGAATACTTTTGTATCAAATAAAAGCGAAAGGTATTGATAAAGATTTTATTCATGCTTTGAGTATCATATTTGTAATTCCAAATAAAATTTTATGAAAAAATTTACGCACTCTTTTCTTTGGGCGTACGCGTAAGCATGAAAATGTTTACAGCACATTAACATAAAGGTATTTAGTAAAATTCTAGACCTTTGAAGTGACACATGAAATAATTTACTAGCTCGAATTTACTTCAGAATATCTAAAAATTTCTGGCAACTGAATCTCGGTTTACAAAATAAAACTCCGTACCAAAAGGGTTAAACTCGCAAGTAGAATGTTCTTGTATGTAAAAGCTATCCTACAGATCTACATGACCAACGACAACTAAACAGACATTGTGCCTCCTATTTGAAAAAAGAACAAGAGCTCACAACCAACGCTATACTTGCAATTAGAGCAACAGATCTCACTTGGAACACTGCAATTGGAAGTGCTCGTTACTATCAATTTCATCATTCGTCTATTGTCTATTAAATCATTTAGAATTTTCCATACATTGCCATTTTTCCATACAATGTACCAGACATTGAAATGTAGCTGAAATACGCATGCACTGAAATGCTCATGTGGGCAACATGCAATTTAGCCACGCTATTGCAAGAAAACTAGACCAAAGGAAATGCCACAAAAAATGAGTATTTATGCTAGCTGCTAATGTGGCACGAACAATTTGCTAACCGCGCCTAATCGACTGCAGCAGCTGTGCTGTAGTGCCGCCCAAGCAAATTTCAAGCCTAACTCGCTTCCAGCCGAGGGCCTCAAGTCCAATACTAACAATGACACATTGTAATATTTTTAAGACAGAGACGTAGTCGGAACTTTTGAAAAAGCTGCACTAGATTTTATTACAAAAGCTTCAATTCAATATAGCTAATAATACATAACATCAATATTATATAAAGTTAGGATTGATTAAATTTTATATACACTCAAATATGCACCTGTTGCAAATACCTTTCAACTGCATTGCTCTGCATTTATTGTAATAGCATCATTAATGCCTCTTTAACCAATTACCACATTAATCCAGCTGTTAAGGTCTTTAATGCGGTTTCATATGTATATTAATTGCTGCATTTTTTTCTATTACCGCAATCAAGGCTAACCGTTGAATACAATTTGGAAAAAAAAATGTTTCATAAAATTGCATTTAATAGGCATAAAGTTGAGCTGAACTTGTGACACAAAGCCATGTGCAGAATAATCAGAATTCTAATTTATTACAGATGTACGATTGAAATTGTGAAATGGTTGTCTCGAAGCGACACGTGCAATTTTTCAGCGCAAGAAATTCATTTCAATGCAGATTCTTGCAGATAAAAACTGCTTCTTTTGCCTTTCTCTCCTTTTGAAATATATATTTCAGCATAAAATTGCATAACACTTATTTTATGAAATTAATATTTTTCAATATTGTATGGAATTAATTCCTTTCAATGAAAGAATAAAGCCTTTTATTACATGCACATGTCAACCAGCAATTAGCGTGCATAATACATAATAGCAACCCCTTTCGATAGTACACCTATTTGCTTTTTCAATTTTCAATTGCCTTTAGTTAGAAACACAAATGTAAATTTTTTTAGTTTAGTGTTTAACAATTATATAATTATATCAGCACATGTTACTTATCTGCTTGACTTAATATTTTTAAGGTATGATACAGGTGCATTATTTGCATAATATGAAAACCCACATTGCATTGCATTTATAGTAGCAATAAGTTATTTTCCAGATGTGCCATTTCGATTAATGCACTGGCCATGATATATGCAAATGTTGTTCAATTCTTTAGAACAACAACAACAACCAAATCCAGCTGTCAACACAAGCGGCTAAAGTATTGGCTTAGCATTCCAAAAGTCATATTTCCTGCTATAAACAGCTGGCCACTTTCCATTTATCACATACATACGTATGAATGATTTTCTAAATAATCTCTGAATCACGACTTTTAGCGCATTGGCGCCATTCATATCGGCCAAATGCTATATTGCATTTGTTGGCAATCTTATCAATTTATGGTAATTTTTTAATCATTTAATTTATGCTCGTTATACCATCTTGCTTAATGGTCTAATTTAATGCAATAAAATTTGAAGTGCTGCCACTTAACACTCGGCAACAAATTCAACAACAAACAAGTAAGGAAGTATCAGTCGGGTTTCACCGACAGAGTAATACCCTACACCATGTTCCCAAGTGGGGTGATAATTCACTGAAATTGTGGGTGCATTTGATTTACAACCTACATAGTGGGCGGACCACGCCCATTTTTGGCAGACTACAAGATATACCTAATAGGACTATACATGCCAAATATTGATGCTCTGGCGAGTGTACAACAGATGTTATTGGCATATTTATTTTACTGCCCCCATGGTGGGCGGACCACGCCCATTTCTGGAGAATTAAAAGATATTCCTACCAGGAACGAAGTAACCAAATCTGGACTCTCTGGTGTATATATTATGGAAGTTAAGAAGATTTTTTGTTTATCGCCTATATAGTGGGCGGACCACGCCCATTTTCTTGTATGGCATCTAAGACCTATATATCAACTAGGGAACCGAATTTCATTCATTTATATTCGTAACTAGTCAATTGGTAACCATTTTACCGAAAAAATTTTGCCGGCTATATAGTGGGCGGATCACGCCCATTTTTTCCTGAGATATAGAAGACCTACCTCTTAACTTGAATACCAAGTATTAATCTTTTCCATGAGTAATTACACAAATTATAGCCATTTTACCGAAAAAAACCCGAGGTAGTGGGACTTACAGGCCCATTGTGGGCGTGTCCTTTAACCGATTTGACTAATTTTAACACTTTACCTAACCCGAGGTTCACTGTAACTGTGTACCAAATTTGGTCCAAATCGGACAACTCCTTCTTTCTTTTTTTTGCATACACGCAGACGGACAGACGGACAGACGGACAGACGGACAGACAGACGGACAGACGGACAACCGGAAATGAAAAGAGAAAGTGTTTCTGATCATTTCTATATACTTATGTCTATACCTAGGAAGGCTCCTTTAATGCGTTACAATTTTGGCACAAAGTTATTATACCCTATTACCATAGGTGTAGGGTATAAAAATATGCCAATTATTCAAATGGCTTAAAGTGGTGCACAGCAAGTTGCGCAAACTATCGGTAGTAGCAAATAAATTAATGAAATAACTTAAATAAGTTGTCAGCGCAATACTGGCAACATAGTAAATAGTGTAACGACCACTTAATTGTATTACATGTTCCTGTTAATACTTTAACTATTGGAAAATGTTTCAAAAATGCATGCGTACACGCGGAAATTCAACATGACCCTCTCTTTTGAAGATAAGAGATATTGAAATGATATCGGAAGAGAATGCTCCTTGGAATGATAAAGCGTCTCAACTAAAGCGCCACTGAATTTCGAATTTTTCCCAAAGCCGAAGAGTATCAGCTTACTTTAAGTCGAGGCCGAAGACCAGATTTTTTGGGGGGGAGTCGCAAACGAATAATTTATTTTGAGGCTTAAACCAAATATTAGGTAGACAATTCGCAATTGCATAGCTTATCCCGTTCGGATTCGGCAAACAAGTTTAGCGACCACTTGAACTAGTTCAATTTCAAGAGCTAAACCTATTACATATATTGCTTCGATTGAAATAATTATTAAAATTAAATATTTTCAAAAATATAATAGCTCCATGTGTAATCCAAACTTAAGCCGATTGTATCTGAATTCAAGCTACACTATTATAATAAATTCTTAAGCTGTACTAGTATTTTTGTTTAAAAATCAACTTGTTCATAAAAGTTTTGTTTCTTTTGCCATAGTTCCTAAAATAGAGATGAAATATTCAATGGCTAAGCATCACGCACAAACTTTACTGACGACTTGTCATAATTGCCATTATTGACTGGTCATAATTAAGAGAGCATTTAATGTTGTTTTTATGACAAGCAAGTCGGGGAATCATTATCGGCTGTAAACACTTCAGCAAAAAAAAAACACGGACAGTAAACATGTTTTATAGCGGCGGGCAATGATTTGTTTATAGGAACTGCTCTTTTAATTACATCGAAGTCAGATTAGCACTTACATTCATAAATTCCCTATTTAATTTAAAGAAAAAACAACAAAACATTTGCATTGATCATTAAAACAAACGATCATTTTGTGCTTAGCTCAAAAACACTTTTTATAGCAAAATGCTTAAGTCATTACTGGCATATATTTTTTATGCAATAATTAAGCTAGTTTTTATGCTATTGTGTAATTAGTTTTAATAATCCAAGACAGATTAATTTTGAATAAGGCATTCGTGCTGCTAGAAAAGTGCTTTGGTTTTGCTTTAAAAACCATCCATTGTAGCAGCGTGAAGTTGCTATAAATTCAATCAACCGCAATGATTATGGCAGGTGCTCAATTGAAATTTCCACTGTATGTATTAATAATTTTAATTACACAGCAACTGTGAATAAATATAAATTTCGTTGTGTTACTATATAAAAATCGTACGATATCAGTCAATCAAAAGCTTATGTTTGTCATATACACTTGATCCTCTTTTTACACGGGTTTTTTTTAAATCAGTATTTTTTACACGGTGTTTTTTTACATCCCCCAGTTACTTTTTATGCACGGTTTTATTTTTTTTGCACGACTTTTTCGTACCCTTTTTCTTCGTTTTAATTAGATTTACTACATGTAACACAACCATGCATTAGAAGGCAACTTTGTTGTCAATATAAAACAAACTAATAAAACGAAATATCAAAACAAGCGGTCGCAATGGCGCCAAAACGTGTTAAAATAAATTTGCCCAAAAAATTCGAATTTTGGACGAATTAAAAGCTGGCTAAAAATTTGCGACAGTTCCAAAAAGAAAAACGAAGTAACTGTTCGCACAATAAAAAGAAATGAAAATATGGTGGTGCAAACGGAGCGCGCACTTGTATGGTGTAGTGTATATTTTTAATGGAACGAGTTAGGACACATGCATACAAAAACGTGTTTTTATTGCACGATTATATTTATTTGCACGGTTTTCTTTCGAAATTGGAACGATTAGGCACTTTTATAGGAAAATTTATCTTTGTTTACACGGTTTTCTTTTGCACGAAATTTTCTTGGCCCGACCAACCGTGTAAAAAGAGGATCAAGTGTATGTATGTATGTAAATTATGCATGTCATGCTAGTCAATGTCTACATTCTAACTGTCATAATTAGCTATAAACTTTGCAACCTTTCTCAAGTTCAAATACCCTGCAGACATGAAACATATCTCTGTCATTTTATAGGTAGGTACTTTCAATTTACATATGCAAGGATTTATAATTTAGGGTTTTGCCATAAAAATTACGATATGCTTATTTCACGCAAGTCTTCAAGGTTCAACTAATTATTTCTGTATGTAATATTGAAGCATTATGTCAACAAAATATCAAATATGAACAATTGCATGCATATCAATCACAATTCGAGACGAATCGATCGATTCAAAGAGAACCCATTCGTTCCATGTCGTGCGGGATGGCAATTTGCGTAAAAAATCAGTCAATTTATTTAAATATAGCAAGTCTCTTATATGAATCTACCATAGCATATATGTATGAATTTTGATTTGCAGTGAAGTTCTTAACTATAAATAGCATTAAGTGCGAATTCAAAAAAATATTTCTTTCAAAGCCATTGGGAAACGATCTTTGTAATCTAGCATTATTTGAATGCATGAATATTGTTTGATTCAAATTTTATATATTAACTAGAGATAGTCACAATTATCATTTTGTAGCAATTAGAGTTTTTTTCTTTAAATAAATATATGTATATGTATATGCCATATAAAAGAATAACAATTGAATAGCAATCCAGTGTGACTGTAATGCCAGAAAAGAGCTGTAAGTTTGTGCCAAGGTGCCATTGTCTTGTCAGTGAAGTGATTTAGTTAAATATGCTGCTGTCTATATTGCAGAGAAATTTAAAATTTAATATGCACATAATTTAATGATATACATATATACAATAATATTTATAAAGAAAATTGCTTTTACATATTTATGAAAAAACCTTCAATAGTAATGACAGTGATGTTCATATATAGCATATAGATGCCCACACTCTCTCTATAAAATGTTGCTATAATAGTAAGATCACAATAAATATTTATATTGTACAACAGCATGCAAGCAAATATTGCAAAAAAAAAAACCAACAATAACGTTTGTTGTTGTTGTAGCTAAAACTCATTAAAAAACACAAGACTTGTGGCAAAAATAAATCTCGTCTCAGAGATTCCTCAACTATGCCACTTGTTGCGAATTTCAGGTTTACCTTTTTTTCAATTTCCTCTACTATTTTATTTTGCTTTCCTCTAATGAGTATGCCATACATACATACATACATACATACATACATATTTGTGCGTAAATATTAGCACATGTTCAGTTTGACATGAGAAATCGCTTAAGAGCGCGCGCAAAATTGCCAAGAAACTAACACACATACACACTAATTAATGTGATTTTCATTTGGAGAGGGTGCGCTTTGGATGGGTAGAAACTAGACATTCCAAGTCTTGTCTGTGAGTCGATGTTCGAAATGAAGCGTCAGAATTGAATTTATTTTAGAACAGAGCCTGAAGATTTATGGCGGACTACAGGAAATGAAAGATCGAAAGGTAGTTTAGACTTTATTATGGATCGACGTACTAAAAAATGTAGCAAATTTATTGCACTGAAGACTTTATCGAGTCTGAAGATTTGTGAGAGAATATAGCGACAGGAAGGATCGAAGGCTAGCAAGGATATTGGTGAGTCGATATTGGAAGACTGAGAGTTTGTTCAGGATTATTATAAGTCGACGTACTAAAAAATGTAGACAAATTTATTGCATTGAAGACTTTATCTAGTCTGAAGATTTGTGAGAGAGAGACAGACAGAAAGGATCGAAAGCTAGTAGCTTAGAATATTTGTGAGTCGATATTCAAAAAGAAATTTTATTACTATACAAATCTTTGCCTAATTACTTGTAATACTTGTAGAAGTATACAGAGACTGAGAGGCTGAAAGGGTAACCATGAATATTTCCTAGTCGATGTTTCAAAAAGTATCAAAATTATTGCACTTTTTTGAATTTTCGTAGAGACGAGTCTGGGGATTCGTAAGAGAATGTAAAGATAGAAATATAGAGACAAAGTATTTTTGGAACGGAGCTGATTTCGCTTGAATCAGTAGAATAGATATGCGCGGTTTGGGGCAGTGGCAGCTGGAAAACAAATTTAAAAAGTCTAAATAAACTCTAAAATTTCAAAATCATATGAAACTTTTCGCGAAGCACAGACTTTTGCATGCTTATTTAAGTACTCCAAAATGCAATAAAATTCAATAATTATTGCATCAACAGGCAGAAATAAATAAAGTCAAAGTTGCATATTAATTTAATTTTCAATTATAATATTTTATCATTCTAAATTAACTTCATTTGCTGTTTATTTAACAACAGCAAAATTCTCTTGCTGCTTTTGCTCCTTTTTAGCACAGACTTCTAGAAATATAAATTAATATCTTAAGTCACGACTATTAATTGTCATTAGGCTGTGCATAAAAATAATGCTAAATGTAAAATGTGCAATTAATTAATGCAAGATGGCACTGTGATAAAAAAAAACAAAGAGGCAAACTGTTGTTTAATATGCTTATTTTTATGAAATATGTATGTTTAAAGAAAAAACATATGATGATAAATACAATAATAAAATGCAATAGAATTTTTGAAAAGCAAATATGTATTTTGCAAAATGGTGTTATAAGAGAAAGTTAATAGAAAATATAAATACACAATGAGTATTAATATTTGAATAAAAGAGTAAACAAAATTTTAAATGAAATTAGTTAAATTTTTGTAATATTTTTCAATGCATATTTTGAAATTCGTTAGTCAATGCATGCCTTTCAAAAATTCATTAAAATATTGAATAAATTGGTTTCCTTATTTTTCCTTTAGCAGTTGAAAGCTTCTGTGTATACCAACCTTTTTGAAATTTTTTGAAAAACGTGCGCGACGCTGTAAGCAGTCGAAGTCTCCAGCCAATGTTAAACAAAACTGTTTAGCACATGCACAATTTTTACGCTTTCACGCAACCAATTGCTTGCAATTAAAAATTTTATACTTTTTCACTTTTTACAAAGACCATGCGTCCTGTTCTCTTAAAGTTTTAGCACAATTAACACGCGCGCCAATCCTCACAAGCGGCTTCGCGAACGCGCTCCAATTGAACTCAACTCAATTGAATTGTTTTCTTTTTAAACGATTCGTTTGTAGTTCTGCGTTCTGCTTGGTTGTTTTTATTCCTTTGATGCGTATAACTTGCAAATTTAATTTAAATTTTGCGTTACGATATACCGTAAAATTTTTATATGAGCGCAAACAAGCGAGCGAACGTGAACGTGTTCGTTGGTTGTCGAAGCGCGCGCGACTGCATCCGTTTGTCTGGAATCGGCGAATAAAACTGATCTTTGCACTGCCGTGAATCGCCTTCTTTAAAAGTGCAGAAAGGAGAATTGTTGTTTTCAGCACAATGTGTTGTTGTTGGTTTTTCTTGTTGTCGTGCTGTTGTGTTGGTGGAGCGTGCGAATTCGAATTTGAATTTGAAATTGCGGTCCTAGAACTTGGCCATCAAACTTGTCTGCCGCAAACATGTTCGATGCCAACAACTTTGTGTGCTTTTTGAAAACTACTTCGAGTTGTTTGTTTTGCATTTATTACAATTGTTCCCATTTTCCTTTCCTTGTCAGTTTAAAAAATAGTTGATAAGCGCGTCGTCAGCGCATCAATCGATTTGTATTGTAGGCAGTGAGATCATTTAATCAATCGATCGAGCTTAATTAAGGCTATTTTGAGCAGATAGATTTTTTCAAATGAACCAACAAAATAAATTTTCTTAAAATATAGAGGCGCTCAGAGCGATAAGAGTTACAACTTTCAAGTGTTTTTCGACTAAGAATAAGACATGGTGTATTTTAAAGTATTTAAGGATTTGAAAAATATGTAGAATTATGTATAATGAAATAAAGTTAAGAGTACATAATTATATACCTTCCTGGCGTTACGGGCGTCAAAGTACAACTGGCTTCGTTCAACCATCGAGTAGGAATATTAATTTCGCAGATTTTTGCCAAGCCTGCTTGGGAATTTTTAAATGTTTCATTGTTTTTCGTGGCTGTACATTTATTTTATAAGAAAATGTTGTATGGCAACTAAGGCTTTCAATCCCTGGCAATTCGCCATATAGTCTGATCCCGGCGTTATATGTACTTAAAATCTTCTACTTTATGCGAAGCCAACATATGTACATATAGTAGTATATCGTGTATACAGGTACAAGTGCAGTCAAAATAATACCAATGAATGTTCGAGCAAAATATATCATTCTTTATAAATTACCCAAATATATCTGCGCAATTTAATTATATTATTAAGAAAACAGGTTTTTTTCAAAATATCACCTAAAATAATGCAAGTCATGCTATGCTGACTTCCAACATTGCAAAAAATGTTCCACTTTATCAAACAGCAGCCACAACATCGAACAAATTCGTGCCTCAATCTGCAACTCATCTTCAACCAAATTCCCCCAGAAACTCGCTCGGCAACGCCTCTTGGCTGATAAAGTGATAAAGTTCGCAAAAGCACTCATCACAAGTTCGATTGATTCATCGGCGCTTTTACTTGTTTCAGTGAAAAAAAGAACAGCGAAAACCAAAAGCCGTCAAAACAGAAAAGACGTCAACAGCGAGCATCTTTTCTTCTCTTCTCAGAATCACGCTGAAATTCGTAGACAACTCATAAATTTATTGACTTGGGGGATTTTTTTCGTGTGCCTCTGCGGTCTCTGCGAATGCTTCGAGAGCCACAAAAACCAGAATTGGTTCGCTGCCTTGAGTCAAAAGTTCAACTGAAATATTTCGTTGTTGCTAATAAAGTTTTTTGTGTGTTGTTTTGTTTGCTCTCATATGCAATTTTGCAGTAAACCGGTTATCACAGCAATTTAATTGTTCATATCTTTGCCAACGTTCTAGAGAAAATCGTTTCGTATGCACGTGTAGACCACACTCTATCTAAGCATGGGTGTATACTACAGTATCTTGCAGGCACTTATGTAAAGAAGACAGAAGATACCAAAACTGTATCTGTCGCAAAAAAGTCACCAGCTCATGTAAAGATTCGCCGCCCAACAAATTCTCACAGGCAGCATTTTATTGTTATTTTGCTTTTAAAGTCAGAATTTTGTCCGGCTATTTAAAGTGCTATAATTTCGACCGATTAATACTTCTGTTCGTTATTCTTGGCAATGACTGAATTAATGTCACAATTTATTGGATTTATTATTGCTGGTTTAGGTTAGAAACGATTAAGTAAGGTTAGGTAGGGTTAGGTGAAACTAAGATTGGTAAGGTTAGAAAAAGGCTGTATAAGGCGAGTTGAAGTATATTATGCAGAGGAGAGTTTATATGAGATATGGTTAGAATAGAAGAGAATCGGAGTAGATCGAGGATATCTCTGCTCAACAGGCAAACCCTCAAACAAGTTATGAAGCTGTTGGCTTGGTTGACCCAGGAGAAATTGGTTTACTGGTGAACAGCGTTGAGGATTGGCTTGTAGGAAAATAATATAGGTTAGTGCTGGTATTTTTTTATTAAAAATACATTATAAACAGACTGTAGTTCTAAAAACTTGTTTGTAGCTAAACTTTTATTTGCATTATGACGCCACATTAACAATCACTTATGTCTAGTCCACTCGTGGGTGACACTTCTCCTTCGCTTGGTCACGCTCGACTTGCCTTCGCCTGTCTGAAGTTGCTTGTCTTGAAGCATAGCAAGAGATGGACGAGGGGTGAACAAGACAGCTGGGAAGCAGTGATGCGGTGGCATGCTAACACTTGACAACAATATATATTATTTTCCGTTCGGCTGGCATGTTGTTCTCTCTCACATGCATGCTTTAGCTGGAAAACCTGTTGCCATTGCCCAGCTGCAAGCGCCGGGTATTTTTCATACAATTGCTAAGACCCTCGGAATTGAAAGTAAGACACTTTTTTGCACACCTCAACCAAGATGATAAGATGATGACTGCTTATTTACCCCAGCTCTGCACTTGCAATTTTACCATGAAAGATGGCATGCAATTGAGTGAGTGAGAGAGTGAAGGATTTAGAGGTTGGCACCATAAAAGGAATTTATTGTGAAAGCTCTTTCCAGCATTGTAAGCTCGTTAAAAAAATTTCCTTCTATAATAATAACAACACCAAAAAGTTATTATATAATACCAAGTCGACCTTAATCAGTCTTCAAAAGCGCTCCGAAACTACAATCAACATTTGACTGAAGCTGCTTGGCGAAAGCGACAGTGTTGTAATAATTTTCTAGGACAGTTGAAAACCGCAGAATATTTTAAAATACTTGTGGCACCAGATTTGACAAACAAAATTTTAGTTTCTTGCTTTCTGCATTTAAAATTCGCTAGCGCTGAAGTTTTTACATTTTGAAAGAGTTATTTTTATTCGTTTAAAGTACCGTTAATGTAGCAGATGATAAAAACTGTATTGCTGAAGAAGTCGAAATCGATAATTTCCGATTATAAGGTGTCCAAAAGTGTCATACGAGTAGTCCGAAAAGTGCTGCTTTAACTCCTCCGATCGCTCTGATTTTAATGCATTTAAATTGCATGGCTAAATAAAAAGCTTATAAAATACGATTTATTTTCGACAGAAGTGCAAACCTTTTTTTTATTTAATTGCCATCAAAGTGATTGAGCGTTATCACAAGATGATCGTTTTTTAAAGCCCTTTAAGGGCAATGACTCAATGACTTCTCGTTCGCTTTGTCATGTATCTTGTGTCAGCCAAGAGCGCGACATAAGATCTGTCTGCCAGTTAGCTAATTTCATGAATAATTCATAAACTGTTAATTTTAGTCGCTAGCTAGTCGCATTTAGTACTAATTTTTAAACCGGGGTTTTCAAATCTGCCAAACCCATCACGTGCGTCGTTTTGAGACTTTCTTTGGTTTTTTTGAATTTTTGCGCAAACTTTTTTGGAATATTTTTATGGCGATTTTGTTTACGCTTTTTCATACTAATTTCATGTCATGCCAATTTATGATTCATAACAATTTTTATATATGCACATATACTTTTTGGGCTAAGCTAAGCGCGTTTTAAATGAATTAATTAGTTCAGCCTTTTCAAGTGATTTACATTTAAATTGGCAGCATTCACGCGTGCGCAACTTCCTGAGAACGCATGCGTAGTTGCTTTTTCACAACTTTTTTTTGCTAAATTTTATGAAAAACAAGATCTTTAAACGCGTCATATTGTACTTTTTGTACATCTTGTATTGGTAAATTTCATATTTGGAATGAATGAGTGGGCTCTTTGGAATCCCCAGCACATTTACGATATTATTGATGCTGGATTTTGAAAATAAACGCCGCGGTGGCTCTCAGATACACGGGCTGTTTAACCACTTATATATACATACATACATATATACTTCGGCTTCGAGTATTCGGCTGCGGCTTTAAATTAAAATATTCAAATTCGCTTCCCTTCAGCTACTGGCAAAAATCATTATTCGCCTACTCTTTAGTGTTAAGGTTGGTTGAGGTTAAGTTGTGTTTCAATTCCACTTGTGCCTACGGTTTATGCGTTTATTTATATTATCGTTATAAAACATTCGACAGTGCTATGAATTCTCATTCTTGAGCATAGTCACTATATAGTGTGAATATGTGTAGTGAATGTAAAAGAAATTTATTGTTTATTTCTTGCGCCAGATTATGTTCCAATTTAACGTGTAACTGCAATGCAATATAAAACATCTTTTTGGAAGTATTCAACAGCGCCGAGCAATCCCATGCTTGCTCAAAAACATAGTAAACGTGAGTCCAGCGGAAGCAGAACCTTCTCAAACCTTCGCACCTGATTTGTTCAGTTTTGTGTGTGCCATAAACTTAATTCGATTAGCAAGAGAAAGAGATTGTTTAAATTTTTTAAAAATATATTGTATTCATATTGATTTTGGCTGTAGTCTAACATTAAAAGTATTTCAGCTTATCATAGCAAGTACAAATTAGCTTACAACTAATTTCGATACAATTAAATACAAAAGGAAACGCTAAACTATTAAAGTAAACTTTAAGCCATTTTTATCATTAAAACTAAAGGCGAAAACCAACGAAAAAACGTCTAACACTAGTTTGAGGTGTAGTTATTAGTACTAAGCTACAGCAAGTTAATTACACTGTAAGAAAAAATAACACGCATATTCAAGCGTTGCAATTGGCAGCAATTAACAACTTAACTCGTTCAGGCCAATGGGCAATTAAAAAAAATACCGTTTAGCGCAATTAAAAGCAACTTTAAAACTCATTTGAATTGAACATGCTACAAGAAACCAAGCCTCGAATAATGCTAAAATTATGTTTAAGTGTAATAGCTTCTGTGGTGTGTGCTAAATTTATCTTATGTATCAACAACTAAAATTAGTTTTTAAAGCTTATGCAAAATTAAATCAAATTAAATGTAGCAGTTTTCAAGAAAATGGTCAAGTAGTTTAGAATATAAGAAATACTTTTGTTGGGCTTAAGAAAAGTTTTTAAAAAACACATAAATAATTGTAAACATTTTGTTTGGCGTACTTTAGTTTACAGTATGTATAGAGTATATTTAACAAATTCGCACATAACATTTTAGATAAATTTTTTTTTTGTAAATTAATTTCAAGTACGCTGACATTTACATACAAATAAGTTCTTTTTTTATTTTATAAATTAATTTAAGAGAAGTTATGCAAAATAATGGACGTTAAAATTTAGCACTAAAATTATATATTAATACGCGCATATCAAATTCGTATAGTTATTTATAGCATATATACATATAATTTCTTATAATTAGTAGACATTCGAATTTACATTTGTGTTGCCATTTTGCTTGCAATTCTTATATTCGCTTTAAAATTACTATTTTAATAATTACACAAATGTGCTTATTAGCAAGAAAATGATAATAATTAAAAGGGAAAAATTCATTTTTAGGCATTTTTGTACTAGCATGTTTATAATTTGTCGGCATTTATCAATTTAAAAGTAGGACTGTCGAGTGCTTGAAAGTGTCAGCCAGAGTGTTAACTTTTGCAAATATGCATTTTTTTAGCAGTCGCTTAGTAACACTTTTGAGGCCATGCTCAACAGCAGTTGTTTATAAACTTATCAACTGTGAAAATATGTAAAATTCTAACATCTAATCTGCCGAATAACACAAACTTGTATAATATGTAAAATTTTTAAATTTGCTTGGCTAACTTTTAAAACATTCTTCAAATATACGCCATGGAAGTTTTTAAATTTGTAAAGTTGTTTTAAGATTTTTTTGTATAATTTTGTTAAAAAATCTTTTTCAATTTCAAAATTCTTTTTGCATGTTTTTACAGAGTTTTCACAATGGAAACTCTTATATGGAATTATAATTCGTCTTACGACACTCGATGCAGTGTGGCAACGCTTTTAAGTGCAGCTGCGATTCTTTTTTTTCTTGTAGCAAAAATTCCTCAGCGGAAATTTACCATTTTGCTTTAGCCCTTTTAAGCATTTCGTAATTTTTCTTTTTTTAAGTATTTCTCTGCTGCAAGTTACAGTCATCTTCAACGTTTATGCCTTCTTACCACGCGGCTGCTGCGCATCGCTGCACCCACATCCACCGCATTGACACCGTCCAGCTCGCTGCCAGCGCCACTGCTGCGCAGTATGGCACGCTTGTCGAACATGGACGACACGACGAGGCAGTTCTTGGCGGCGACTAGGGAACGCGCACGTGTCGCTGCCGCCACTGCCGCAACAGCATTCATGAGCTTTGGCGAGGGCGGCGGCGCAGCGAGCGTGTTGCCAGCGGCCTGCAGGCGCGTCGATTTGCTGTAGTTCATGCTGGGCGCCGCCGCCTCCTTTGCGGCCGTCACACTGCGCAAATTGCGACGTTCGCGACGCAAAACGGGCAGTTTGGATGTGGCATTGAGGCAGGCAGTTGCGGAGGCGATGACATTCTTGCTCGAATTGTTGCTGACCACTTGACGAGAGCGCAAATTGATGGCGTTGCAGGCGGTTGGCTGCGTTTGCTGTTGATGCTGGTGGTGCGAAGTGAGAATAGTGAGCTTTGGCACTTTGCTCTTGCGACTACTGCTCCCGTGAGCATTGTCATTGCTGCGACTGCAGGCCGTTGCTGCTGCGGCCACCTGCGACACGTTCGAGGCCGACATGGACGTCGGCTTCGTGCTTCCGCTGCCCAGCAGGCTGGCGGCCGTCGTACGCATAAACTGCGAAGACACGGAGACGCTGCGCTTGAGCGTTGTCGTCAGCGACGTTTTGGCCTTCAGCTCCTTGGCCAGTGAGTTGCGTGTGCGCAGCGTGCGCTTGCAGTAGTCCAGTGTATGGTTTGCGTTGCGACTGCGCAGCTCCCGCTTCTGCAGCGTGCCGGCCGTGCTGGCCACGGGCAAGCGCTCATTGGAGCAGTGCGACTGCGACTTGTGCAGCGCGTGCGCTGACGTGGACGACAGTAAGTGTTGCTGCTGATTCTCGTTGGGTACGTTGGGGTAGTGCTGCTGCGTGTGCTTCGTGATCGCCGGCGGCGGCAACCGAGTATTGTTTCTGTGCTGCGTCAGAGCTTTCGGCTTGGCCGGCACTTTCAGTTTATCAGGCAACGTCAGAATTTCTTCAATTTGCGCGCACGTAACCTCATCCGTTTCCATTTGCTCTATTTCCAGCGTCTGTGCAATCATCGGAGCCGCCATTACATCCACCAATATGTGCTCCACAGCCGTCGTTGTTGTTGCCTCGGGCTCATCAGCAATATCCATAGTGCTGGAGGAAGATATTTCGTTGATTTGCACAGTCTCATCCTCATCCTCCTCTTCCTCCAAGTACTCTTCGACGATCGGCTCATCGGCAAATGTGCTCGTCTCTTCTAGCAGAATTTCGCTGGTCGTTTGTGCGCTTTCGGAAGTGGTCAACGTTCTGTTAGTGGCCGTCGTCGCGTCCACCATGTGCCGCTGAAGCTCCAAGCGTTCCAGCGCTACACGCTGTTCCTCCTCGCGTTCCTGTTGCAGCAGCGAGTTCAGCTCCAAGGGTGTGTGCGTTGCCACTTCCGCTTGTTGCTGTAAAAGCAGTTGTTGCTGTTTCTGCTGCTCATATTCCGCATATCTGTTGACCGTACTTGCAATTGTGGGGCACTCTGTGGGATTCCAGTAGTAAGGCATATCAGCCGCCGTCCTACCCGCAGCTGCACTCTCATCCTCATCACTCTCTCCCGACGCCACCGCCGCCGCTGCTGATGGCTGCATGTAACTCGCCTCAGTCGATGTTTCCTGATGCTGTTGAAATATTTTAAAGGTCTGCACGGCGCTGCAGCGCTGCTGCTCTCGCCGTGTCTCCAGCTTAGTTAGCGAGTAGCCGTCCTCCTCGGACATACACTGTTGTTGGTATAGCTGCTGCTCTTGCAGTAGGTCGTGCATGCTCGAGCCGCATATGCTCTGGTAGGCGGGCTGGTTGGAGGAATTCGATGTGCTGGCACTCTCCTGTGCTATCTGCTCGCTAAGCAGACAGTTGTACGATTCGGCGAAGCTGTTCATGTAACCGCCATTAGCATCCTCGCCCATCAAGGTCGAGCAGGCCATATAGTTCGCATAGCCAGCCGTCGTTGCGGGCTCAATATGCTGGAGGCCACTGGCCACCTCCTCATCAGCATTTTCTTCTTCATCTGTATCATCATCATCATCATCATCCTCCTCGACGTCGTCTTCGGCTGCTTCAGCAGCAGAGTTTGCGTCAACGGGCGCAATATTCCTCGTCAGCGCATTGTAAAGCTGTGGGCGCGCTGAACAATCCCACTCATTACCGCTGCCACTAAATGCCATTTTATCGCGCATGTCCATATTACGCCAGACCATATAACCGTTGCGGTTGTACTTCATAATCATAGGATCTATGGTTGCCTCCTCTTCTGGCGTCAGTTTGAATTCCGCCTGCGCTGCGTCATCGTCCGCGTAGTAATTGAAATTTCTATACTCCTCTGGCGGCAGATACTTCTCCGCCATTTCTTGGTACGTGGTGGCATCCTCATATGTAATAGCTTCCGCATGCAGCTCCGTGTACTCAAGGCCGTAGCTGTTAGGCTGCAGAAGTGGCGCCTGTTGTGCTGTGGCAGCATTTGTGCCGCTGCCGCCATCAGCAGCAGTTTCATTGCCACAGGGCGGATATAGTATGACTGTCACGACGGACGTGTTGTCCGCGCGCATCTTCTTGGCGGACCACGTCTTCAGCGCTTGCTCCACCAGTCCTTTGCTGGGGTTCGTCCATTGCACGCCCTCAGAGGGACTTTCGCCTCGTTGCGCCTGCAGGCGCTCATTGATGCTCTCCTTCTCGTACACAGTGTTGACAGCCTCCTGTGGCGTGACGACATTCCAAAGGCCATCGGTGCCAAAAATTAGGCATCTGAAATCAGAAAATAGAAAATAAGATTTTAGGCAAAAATCATTACTCCAAAAAAATTTCCTGCAGCATAATTTGTATAATTCAAGGCCGCTCATCAATGCCTTATATGTACTCGATTTTTTGGCATCATCATATTTTGAAGAAAAAAATCAATTGATTTTTGATGAGACTAATTTTGATTTTGATCAAAACTGTCATATGCCTCGGCTTCATTTTGGCTGTTGGCTAGATTCATCGCAACTTACCTAAAAGTCTGTGGATTAATCTTAATCACTTTGACATCCGGATCCGGACTAACAACAAATTCATTGCGCGCCGAATTGTAGCTCCACAAATCGCCCAGACTGCGTGCCACAGCCAGAAAGGGTATCTCATCGACGAGCGTGTGACGGCGTATGGGTCCTTTATGGCCAGCTGCAGATTGCAAAAAAACCAAACAACAACAATTGTCAGCAGTTGCTCACAGGCGTAAAGCTGGTGCATACAAACCATTGCGAGGGCGATTCCAAACGACACGTGGCACACCGGATTTGACCACCACTTTGCCGCCGGAGCGTGTGATGCGTGTGCGTTCAGGAATCGATTCAGGTTTGTGATCTGTGGTCAATTGTTGGGCGCGCCAAAAATGTTCATTTTCATTTTGATAGCCTAGCACAATGCCCGAATCACCCACATGGCCAATGTAGATCTTCTCTCGACGTATGAAGGCAATTGTAGCTGTGGTACCGGCGGTGCTGGGCAGCCCATTGGCTGTTTTCGGCCATTTCTCTGCAACAAATAAAACGAAAAACAATTAAGTATTTAATTGTAGCGGGAAAATATAAAATGAATTTAGGAAAAAAATATGTAAAAATTCACTGTACTGTTCGTAATATAGATAGGAGCATTTAAATATGTAATATGCAGCCGCACGCAAAATAAATGACGCAATGTAAACATAAACAAATACTTCAAATCAAAACAATCAGATTCCAATTTGTTACGCTATTTTGACATTTCTTCAGGCATGTTAAGGAATTCGTAAATAAAGAAGGCGATTATAAAAGATAAAAAAAACATGAACATTGTATGTATTGTTGACCCGCGGCAGGTGCGGATGAGTGCGAGCGAGTAGAAAAGAGGTTACTCGCTGCTGTGTTTGGTGGATTTAAAAACCAATCACACTTTTTTATGTGTGGGGAGTGTGGGGTGTAATAGCACGGTACGTCTTTTCTAATGGGCTGTGTCAAGTGTTTATGAATCAACTGCAAGTGGTCGTCTGCCTGTGGGGTGTAAAGGTGAATTTGATCAAGCGCCAAATGACTGCGAATGCAGAGTTGCATCTGGCAAGGTTACAGACAAGTACATAATTAGGATACGGCAAATAGAGACAGCTCCTTTAAGAGTCCTTGTTCCAGATAACAGCAAATATAAGCTGCAAAGCTTTTAATTTTTCTTATTAGCTTCCTTTACGGTAGTGTTATATTTGAAACGCTATCAAAATTGTATTACTACAATAGCATCATTCATTCTGTAAACGTTCCATAAACGCTCAAATCATATTTTGTTTGGTTTGTGACGTAGTTACACTCGAAGTTTTGACAAATGAGAGGCAGTGCTTGCAGTATAAAAAGTATCAAATATATGAGCTTCAGCAATATTATCACAAATAGATCAAATTTATTAACAATATCAATCTTTGATATACATAGCATATCACCTTAATAATACCGTTTCGATTAAACTCGGCTGACAATGAATCGAATCTTATAGATAACATAAAAATTGCGAACTATGTTTTCTTTGTCATGGAAATAAAACTTCCCAATCCCGTTCGAAAACGGCTATAGAATAAAGTTGTAGGTCCCGTTAACTTGTGTTAAAATAGAACGAGTGCACACAATTTAATGCAAGAAAGCTTGTCCCAAGCCTAGATTACACAAGCTTTAAGTCAGCGCTTTTTTTTTTATTTACATACATATGTATATTTTTTTCCCAAAACGCTCTAGCCCGTGCTCTACTGTAATTTTTTCCCCAAGAATTTTAGTTTTCAGTTTTTCTGTGGTTTGCATTTCAACAGATACACCAGAAAAATTCAATAATTCAATTTGTACCCAAAAATAGGGAATTTCCGTTCGTATACACATTCTACCTCACACACTGCCTCGACCAGTGCAAAACAGCACAAAGCAAAGAGGGCAACACTTTTTCAAGCCCACCATTCCACCATTCGGTCCCCTGTACGCACACTCGCAAACACAAATGTATATAACAGTATTATTAGTTATCTGCCCATTCCACTCTGACTCATGGCCGTCTCATACCGTTTATATACGGGCAGAGAAATCGTATATGCGCACACGAGTGCATTTGACATTTAGCAGTGTTGTCGTGCCAGTGTAGTGGTGAAAATATTCCATTGTGATTTCTTAATTTCTCTGGCTTTTCTACTACACATTTTACATTTTATTAGCACTATGGTGCCAGTCGTGAGGGTAAAAATGAAAAACGTACATGAAACGAGGGAAAAGTTATAAAAATTAAGGCCGCGACTAGCTGCTCTGTGCTGTTGTGCTGTTGGTGTTGTTATTCCACACTCATACAAAATGAGTGGTGAAAACGGGTGGCAGGAAATGGTGAAATATGTTAATGCAATGAGTGTGGGACGGAATGAGGGTTTATCGCACAAATTCAAATTTAATTGTCAAAGAATCGCGTAATTTTTCAGAAATTGCCATTTTTGTTTGTAGAAAGTTGAAAAATAATAGATATTTTGTACAGGCTGATCTTGTTTGGTTCTTCAGTAGACCGGGAGACAATGCACAATTTCAAAATTATTTGCCAGAAAAGCTAAATCTTGATTGAAATTAAAATCATTTAAACGTAGTAACCTATCTGTTCTTCTTTTATACGGGAAAATCTTCCATGTTCCAAGAAATTTTGCTGACCATATGTCCGCCTTTTTGCAGATATCGCATCAGAGTTGTCGCTACCTACAGTTACTCTCGATTTCTAATTCTTTTCATAATAAAACCTCTTAGCCAGATATATTATATTAACAGCCTCTTCCCGTAACACAGAAAGAACAGATCGTTCGTCCATTCGTGGCAATCGATGCTTGCCTTACATGTTGCAGACGATTTCTTCTATCAGAAAGAGATTGTCTTGCTCCTAATTGTCTTACCTTGCTCTCGCCACATGGCATAGTGCGTGGCAATGTAGCCCTCTCGTATGGCGCGCAGCACATCATGATCCGAGTCCGACCAGAAAAGTTTCTGGTTGATGATTTCCATCATGAGATGTTCCTTGGCGAATGTGGCCGCCTCGGCACCACCATGCCCATCATAGATGCCTATGAATGCGTACTCCAGATCTTTGGCGTTCTCCGACTGCTGATACGCCACGGAGAAGTAGTCCTCCATGTATTTGCGACCACCCTGACTGCATTGGCCGGTAACGCGCAGGTTGACACCAATCGAGGGAGCATTGCCTGTGGGCGCTGTGGAGGAACAACCATCGCTGGTGGTGGTGGTGCTGCTTGTTGAGCTGGACGAGTAACTGCTATCCGAGGTAAAGTCCGTGTTCAGTGCTGGCATGGTCACAACAGTGTGTTGGTTGTTGTTGTTGTTTGTTGCAAGTGACATTTGCTGCACTTGCGATTGCTGTTGCTGTGGTTGTTGTGGCAGGTGTTGCTGTTGTTGCAGGTGTTGCTGCGGCTTCATATTGACATTTGATTTTCGTTGTTGCTTACGTTTCGTGCTGTGGTGGCTTTCAGCCTGTTGTTGTTGTTGCTTATATTTCTTTAGCAGCTTCTGTTGTGTCTTGCTTTTCTTCTTCTTCACATAGAAATGACATTTACAGCCTGGCTTTGCAGTTGTGTCCTCATCAATAGTTTTTTTCAGCAAATTGAATGAATTTCGCTGATTTTTTTTTGCTACGGTTCCATTTATTTGACAGCTACCGCGCGCACTCATTATACACACTTGAGCGCGCGTGTAAAAACAAAATTTCTACTAATAGTGCGAATTCCTTTTTATGCTTCTTCGCGCACATATGCACACACAGTCCGTTTGTTTATCGTCTCCTGGTGAATTTGAATTGTACCAAACAAAAACACAAAATTAAACTTAAATTTAGCTTGACATACAAATTTGCAGCTGTTTGCTGTGTTTATTATTGTTGTTCTAGTTCTTCGCTAAAATCTGGAAACGTTTCTTTCTTTTTGGGTTTAGAATGTTGTAAAAGTCTTTGCACGAATTGTTGCAGTTCTATAATTTGGTTGCTCCTTTTCGACGACCTTCCTAGCTCTATTCCTAGCTAGCTCTTGCAATATGTATTGCTTTTCTGCTGGCTTTCTTTCAATTTTCTCGCTTGCTTGCCGTTGCACAACATTAAAACAAATACTTTTTTATATTACTAAATTTTCAATTTAAAGAATTTTTCATTAATTAACAATTTCAACACATTTTTCTCATTTTTAACTCAGATAAATTTTTACAGAAAATATCTACACAAACGCTCATGGGCAACTGAGACTGCTCAACTGAAACTCGTATTCGACTTCACTGTTCGCCACTGTGTGTTGTGCTGTTAGCTGTCAGTTCAGCCAGTTACACACACAAACGCACGCGTATATACCACCGTACGCCAACGAGCACTTTTCCCAACCCAGTGCTGTGATGTTTTTGTTGTTATACCGTTGCCGATACTCGTCGGTTTACCTTGTCTCTCATGTTTCGCTATCCTCCCTGTTCGTTTCTTTTTTACGCTGCTCTTGCCGATTGCTTTGCGCCCCGTTTCATTCCACATACACTCGACGTTGCCGCTGTCGTTGTTTCTGTTGTTGCTTGCGCGCACAGTATATAAAATTTGTCTGTATTTTATTTGCTATATATTTTATGTACAAACTTTTATATTGTATAGAGAATTTTCGCTTTTTCTCTCGCTCTTTTTTCGAAATCTTACATTCTGCAGCGTATATTACATGAATTTATTGAGTCTTTTTAAATAATTATACACAGATTTTGAATTGCAAACACTATCAATACGACTTTTGACAGTTGTGGTTGCACTCCATTGCACTTTTGAGCTGACATTTGTTTTTTTGGCGCGCGTTAATCAATTTTCACACACACACACAAAATACTGGCACTTTGACGTCCATCTGGCTGCTCGAGGTCCGCTGATTGCAATGAGAAATCGTTTCGCTTTTGACACATTTGCTCGTCGATGCTGCTTCTTCTTCCGCCATATCTTCAACTTTGATAGCTTGTCTCTCGCTCGCACTCGTGCGTTTCGCATAAGCATTCGTGGGGTATTTTTATTTCGAAGTTTCACCACTCTGTATTAATGGCTTTGTTGTTGGTTGCCAGTTGCCTGCCTGCTTGCTTTTTGTATGCTTGTGGAGTTCACAGTAATTTGGTCGCACTGTGGGTATTTTAAATGGAAGCATGTACATATCTAAAAATCGATAAAAATCATTGCATTTTAGCTAACTGTAGTATAGGAGGGCCGATTTCTTAAATTTTTAAATTTATTTGAGTGAAAACATATTTTGAAACAGTTTAGGCGAATGTCGAATTAGGACAATAGATCGAAAGCATCGATAAAACTAACACAGCTATAGGAAAATAATAAGTTTCTCAAACGTTGAATAAACGACTTTTGTTAAAAAAAAGGTCGATATGGTTAACATTTTCGGCCTTAAAACTTTGCTTCTTTCCGAATTTACAGTATTTCTTCCAGCTAAAGTGTAATTTTTCGTGGTACTTTGTTCAAAACAAAACACATTTTTCGTTCGCAAATTGCGCTTATTACTTTTCTGTTTATGGTCTATATAACATATTCTATAAAATCAATATGACGTAGAATAATATATATTGTTATTAAAAAAAGTCGAATAAAACTAAAAAACATTTCAAACACGATTTTCTTAACTTATTAGTGATTACTCCACTAGTGATTATGCACGAAACTCATTAAAATGGAGATTATTGCAAGCGTTGCAAGTGAAGACCAATTTTTTCAACCTTGTAAACTTTTGTCACACAAAATAACGTGGCCCTAATTTTAAGATATGCATTCCTTCAACGGAAATTTGTTCGATGAGATGTTCTAGCCTGAAAACATAATCTGTGAACTTACCACTCAGCCATAATAATCACAACTAGTTTTCAGTTCACGCGCGCGTCTTCTCCAGTTGGAAATGTCAGCGTTGCCCGTGCCTTCTCCGATTTAAGCTGACTTACCCTACTCTCGGATTGAGCCTTTGACATTAAAGAAACATTTATATTGAAGCTAGAGATGCTTGATCAATTAAATGCAGCTTTTTTAATGTGAAAAGTAGTATGCATTAAACATACATATGTATATTTAAAAAAATTTAATGTACCCTTAGTTGCTGAATATTGCTCAAATAATTGTTACCGGCTCTGATGCCAACCTTCTTGATTCGAATTTTTTTATACCACAGTGCAACAAGCGGTTTTATGCTTTCGATAATCGCCTGACTCTTCTGCCCACACTTGCCCCGCTCTTCTTCTTTTATTTCTCCTGTGACTACATTTTGAGGCTGCTTCACTTGACAGCAGTTTAAATTGTGCCTATTCCCCACACTCCGTTTTATAAAATTTAAATATTTATTCAAAACTTCCAACCGAGTTCAGAATAATTAAAATCAATTCAAAAAACTATGAACTTTGTATTTTTATGAAAAAAATATATGTAGGTTCAATTTTAAAGGATTGTTGGATGTTTATATAACTCTAAAAGTACCTTAAGTGCAAATATTTTATTATAACGCCAAAATAATCCCAAATTTAAGCCCCAGGGAAAATGTTTGTAATTATACATATTTCTTCGTTGCTGACTATGTAAACTGACAGTTGAGTTGGCGTTACATATGCCAAGCTGATTCAAACCAAAACCATTTCCTAGACCGCTACGCCGTGCCACTTGCATTCCACTCGCTATTTCTGTAGCTGCTGCAGACATATCAATACTTTTGGCTCTATTGCTTAAATCTGCTGATTCGCGCTGCGGCGCTAAACGAGTTCGAAAATTCGCCAAATAAACAAGAGCGAATAATCTTTTTGACATTTGATTAAATTAGCAACACTGCGAAAAGAGTGTCTTTCTGTGGTTATTGTTGTATTATTGTTGTTTTGGTTATGATATGACTTGGTGCGGTTTGTGTAGCTTTTTCTGTTTCTGTTTCCGTTTCGTTTTCCCCTTTCAATTTTACCTTTTGTGTGGGGGATTTTTCTTGCGCGCTCTTATCAATGCTCACGGTCCACGGTGACTGCAGATTATTCATACGTAATGAATGGCAGAAATGTTTGGTAGACAACACAGTTGAAATGGAAGAAAGTTTGTAGGTTGTTGTTTGCGGTTGGTATGTGAAACTTTACGACTTGAGATCAAACGAAAATTAAGTCTTGGCAATAGGCTATACTTTGGGTTCAGTGGGAATTGAGCACTAGAGCTCTTTCTCGACCTACCAGATGCTCATCCTGCCCGTGCTTCTCTATAAAGCTTTTCGGGTGTTCGAGAGAAATATCCTTAGCGAGAACCATGCCCAATTCACGTTGGCGACGACTATCGTATGCGAACGAAAAGCGATCCGTATGATATATAAGCCGACATGAACGTTTCCAAGCGGGACCGCTGTCTCAGACAAGTCAAGCGATTAAACGACCATGCCACAGCAAAGAAGGTATTCGAGGGCAAGGTTGGAGGCCTCCGGAAAAAGGAGGCTGAATCTCCGGTGAAAGGTCCAAGTGGAGGAAGCCTAATCAAGGCTTGGAACCAGGGAGGCGCAAATAAAGTAGCGGCGCTTGGAGATACATGGTGTGTGCGACTGAAACCAGCAACAGGTTATAGCTACCATTTAAGTATGTACATACATATACATATGTATATACAGTAGGAACTCGATTACTGCACGTAATGAAAACCAGGCTCGGTGCAAGTTTCGAGGTTGTCGCAAATAAAGAGTCATTTTTTTTCCATATAAATTATAAGAGGTTACTTTCACTGTAAAGAATCTAAGTTGGTTTTATTTAATATTTTAATTCAATACACTTGTATAATGATAATTTTTAAGTGAAACTAAAGATATTTAGGATTTCGGTTTGTTTTGTGCACACTCGCTTGTTCACTACTGCACTGCTTTCATGGAAAAGTCAAATAAGAACAGAGATTTCGTCAGCATATGAATTCGTGGGTACTTCCCAGAATAGCTCAAATCTGATACATTGGCGGTAATTCCCCGAATTTTATTCAAAGAAAAAGCATTAAATGCCGCAAGAATTGAGGTCAAAATTTTTGAATGTCACAAGTACTGAGTACGCAATGGAAAAAATTTTTGTTTCGCAAGAATCGAGGTGTGCAACTACGGAGTATGTGCAGTAATCGAGTTCCTACTGTATCTACATACTTATGTTAGTAAGAAACATAATCTCACAGTCGTTGCATATAACTTTGAAGCTTAGAAGGAGAAGGAACAGTAAAATCTGCGAAAATAGCATATTTTTCATTAGAGACGTCTTCCAAAAGGAACCGACCAAATAGTAGCTAATACCCGAATCAATATTGCAGGAAACTTCCAGTCAATCATCTGAAATCGAGGTAAATCAACAATTCCACTGAAGTGTACGAATGACTGGCGCGCAGCGCTGGCAACGAATGATTCCGCAGGCAAAACTCAACATGACACAACACGAATATTTGTGCCGTGCCCATGCCAACAGCGCAGCAGAGTGTTGTTGTCGTGATGTAGCAAAGCGAGCAGGCGAACGGGCCACTATACTGGGTATACAACAGAGCTCATCGGGCCACAGTGGAGTGAAGCGAAAAATTCTTGAGAAACAGCAGCGCCGTCAGCAGACAGCAATAAAGTCCGCATACAAAACGAAACCAGACGAGTCGAACCGAGCGAGCCCAGCCGAGACGACACAGGCCCGAGCCAGCCAGCGCTGCTGCAGCCAGAGGCAGTGCGACAAACACAGTGGAACGGAAAAGAGTATTATTGTGCATTGTTGTTGCGTCGTCGTCGCTCATATACACAGGGTAGAAAATGTGGGCAAAAGCAAAGTGGCGATAATGCTTGAGCAACTGTGGTGGAAAGCAAAGAGCACGTAACGCTTGTGCCACTCGTTCGGCATATAATGTGGTGGCCTGTGTGTATTTGGAAAACAAGCAGGCAAGAAGTGGACTGGTCGTATCGTATGCTCCGTGTGGCTTGAAATTTAAGACATGCACGTATACCAGCGGGCGCTTTATAATACCTTTTGCCGGGGAATAGCAACGTAGCAAACTGGTTATCTGGTAACTTTGCCACCACTCGGATTTGCACAGCCGCACACACAGATACACACCAACACTTGCACAGCCGCACACATACAAATGCAAGCACTCGACGGTTCGACTGTGGCGCAGCAGTGGGCGAGTGAGTTTATGACTTGCTGCAGCAGTTTTTGTTATTGTATTTAATTTTGTATTTACTTTTGTAAGGCCTTCCGCTTTTGAACGAGCTGTTTGTGCTGTGCTGGCTGGCTGTTGTTATACGTTTTAGATTTTCACTTTGCTGAGTTGCGATGATATGAAATTTTTGTATTGGCTGGGTTTTTTATTCAAGCATCTAAAATCAGCAGGGAAATTAAAGAGAACATGAGATTTTGAGATTTTGCATGTGCACTTTTACAAGGTGTGAAATTACACGGAAACACTGTAATGAGTCTCAACATGTTTTTTTTGTTGAAAATCACAGAAAATAATTGCTTATGAAAAAGTTTAAAATACATACATACTTTCAAAAATATGCGTTCAACTTTTTCTGTGCCAATAGAGTTATAATAAGTTGACAGTAGTAAGAAAATGTTTACTAAATGCCCATTTTTTACTTATGTACGTGCTAAGTTAACTATTACACACAAATTAATTTTATTACGACAAATTACACCAACAGAAAATAACTCTAAGAATGTGCATAAATAATTGCAACTGTATAATATTTAAATGATAAAGCCATTTTGACGCCGCACGCTACCGACGGCGAGTTAATGACATAAAAAGTAGTAAGGCCCAGTATATGTATGTATGTTAGTACATATATCAAAGGATTTGGCTTTGTAACAGCACAATGAAAAACAAAAAATTTTAATATTCTGAAAATGTATATTAAATGTGTAGTCAAGTTTCTATATTTGGAATGTTGCCACCAAATTTCTAACATACATATTAATAACATTAGACTACATTAACGGCACATACCCCAATCGTTTCGAACCGTGACTGTTAATCAAATCAAATACTATTATTGAAATATCCTCATCATGTAAAATAGTTGAGCTTTTACTGAATGTTTTTTTATCTTACTGAATGTATTAGTTCAAGCAAATTTGATTTAAATCTTGACTATAATAAGGAGAAGAGAATCAAGCCCATACACTGTCATATCAACTGATTTTATGCTTTAACTATTTATTCAAATAATTCATCTAACTGCTCGAAAATATTAAAAAATTCTTGGTTCAATATTATGTATTTTAGAAATTATGCAGCTGTCACTTGTAGCGGAAATCTTCTCATATTTTTTTTGTATAACAGCGTATTAATGGCATAATTTTCCCAGCGCCTCTCAAACAAAGTAGAGGTGAATTGTTGTTGGAAGACTGTCATCGTTTTTGTAACGGCAATTATCGATTTGCCTAAAATGTATAAATAAAACACACATAATTCACACATGCATACTTACACATAAATAAAAAAACAAAGGTACGTTCGTAAATGCAACCCAGCGGCTGGACTGCAAAGCAACGCGTTCGTAAAAGCAAAATGGCGGAACACTACTGCGTGCAACGCGTTCGTTAATGCAACGGCTTGGCACCGCAGTGACAGATTTCCGCAGTTTCCGCAGTCATTATCCTACTGTTGCGGGGTGCAGAACACGAAACGTAGAAAATGTATTATAAATGGATAAAAATGTGTTTGTTATCTTGTATAAAGATAGAATACATCATCTGGATAGGTTTTTATTGTTTTAAAGTAATTATTTACTTTCGGAATAGATCTTATTTTCTTTTTCAACAAGGTTTGTACCACGACATATCTTTTTTTCATTCGTTTTACTCTGTCTTTATTGAAATTCATTAAAAGACTCTCACTTTGAGTTTCACAACTATCAATTAATGCGTTAACCAAAATTTCCATCCTAAATCGCGTTCGTTAATGCAACCAAAGTTTCTGCAACTAACCTGCAAACGAAATCAGCTGATCGGCAGTGACAGCTGCGCTGCTACTGTCACTGCACGAATTTACTGCATTTACGAACGTACCTCAATTTTTAGGAGGGTGTGTCTGAGCGTGATTTATTAAACTCAGCTTAAACTTCATTTTGTAAATATTTCTTTTAGAGCTCCACTACAACAAGATAACGGTAAGCTCTTGGAATTTTAATTACAGTTAAATTTTTAACTTTGACGCTTATGTTGCATCCCTGCGACGTCAAATTTTTTTACGCATGCGTCTGTAGAGCTTTGCCAAACCACAACCACCTTTGCTTAATAATCGGCATTAGTTACCGGGACAATTATGTTTTTTTTTATTTTTGGCTGCTCCCCTATATCCCTACCCACCTTAAACTTCTCTTGACATATACGTTCGCATTTTATCGATTTATAAGCATAGGGAAGCTGCCACAAACGAGGCAAGTTTAGTTGCCCTAAACCGCCAATTTGTGATAGAAAACCAGCGTAAAACTCACTTTTGTGCGCGCTTACTAAACGTTATTGTATTGCCTGCTGGAAAAAAGACAGAAAAACCGCTTTAAATTTCGAGTGCATGCTAAGTTTACATTGTAAAACATTTTGTATTTGTAGAAGCGGCGCCAAAAGTGCTTCAATAGAAAATACTTTTGCATCGACTGGAAGGAACCTGGAACAGTGTGAGTGATGGCTTACGGCATTAGCATATTGCATTCTTTGTTATTGTATTTTTTTAGGAATAATAAATATATTAATAAATTTATCTAGAAAGGTTCTTTCAATATTGTTTAAGAGATTATCATAGCTAATAAATTATGATAAAAGTGTTGGTGCTCCCCACAGTGCCCACAGTGCTGTGCTCGGTTTGAAAGGCACTGTATGTTTATTTCGGAAATTAGTTTGAGAAGCATATTTCAATTTTTGATATATTAGAACATATTGTTCTCTTATTTTAATAGTTTGATTAAAATTTGTGTCTATGACTAACTCTTTGTTGCTGTTGTTTGCTAACTCCACTTTGCTGTTTGTTAGTTTTCGTTAGGAATTCAATTCGATTGTTGAACTTTTTGGATTGCAGTTTTTTGTGGATTGTATTATTACACTGCATTGCCAACATTAGAATGTCTCGCCATTTACCAAACCTCTTTTGCACCAACTCTTTGTCGTTTCTATTATTTCCGGCACTTTACGCAGAGTTGAGCTGGGCCAAAATAAAATCGTACTCCATTTTTTAAAAAAACGTACCTTTTCCACAAATTTCGTACCTTGAAAGTAAAAATTTTTTAAGATAGGGATGAGTTCGTCTTCCAGTTCTGTTTGATGAGCAAAAAAAAAAAGGTACTCCCTGAGCATAAAAAGAAAGCTCTTACGGGTGAGTGCTTCCCTCCTTCGGTGAGCAAAACAAAATTTGTCCTTTACTCCTTATAACCTACACGAAACTAGCACAAAGTTACAACATTTTCAAACATTGTCAATAATCTATTTAATTTATAAATATTTCGCCCCACAGTGTTGATATCTCAAGGTACCCTGAGAAATGAAAAGCGTACCCAAAAAATAAAACGTATTCTGGGGAAATTAAACGCGTACCCAAAAAATAAAACGTACTCTGGGGAAATTAAACGCGTACCCAAAAAATATAAACGTACCCAAATCAGTACGAAAGTACAGGGATTTCCTACCCTGACTTTACGCCTTTAATTTACAGCAGCTTTTAAAAATATTCGCATTTTTACAGGAATTTTGTCAGATATTTATAAATTTTTATGCGGCCCCGAGACGGTCAAATGGTTTGAGTCAAACGTGAGCATGTGTTGGAGAATATTTGTATGTATGGTAACACAGACAATGTTTGACCAAATATCAAAGTGGTTTAGATATTTGTGACGCACTGCAGGGGCCAAAGCAAAATTGCCATTTCGTTTTGTTCGTCGTGCTGTTAACATCGTGCGCATGTCGGCAAACCAAACAAGCGACGCGGAAAAACAATTTTTGTCGCGAAATTTATGCGATAACTGACTTCTTTTTCTTAAGCACTGTTTAATCCGAGTGCTCTTGTCTTTATTTTTTCACTTTTTAACACACTTTGCCAGTGCAAAATATGCGATACAATCGTCCGTGTCACTCATCGTATGTCTGCACACCACAAAGAGTCGGAAATTATGAAGATTTGATGGCAATGTTTGTTTTGTGTAAGGGCTAAGCATCAGTTTACACGGACACATGTTTGACTCAAACCATTTGACCGTCTCGGGGCCGCATTAGAGAAAATTATTATTATCGTTCCCAAATTGTTTGACATTTGGCGGACAATGTCAGCTGTTCTTATGCAAATTGTTCCATGGCATGAAAACTACCAACTCCAACAACCAAATACAAAAACTTAAAGTTGATAACATTTATTATTGAAATAAATTTATTTGTATAAATAAATAATAAATTTGACAAGCAAATTACATTATATAATCATATATTTGTGGAACAAGGGATTTAAAATCTTTTTGTTTATACATACATATATTTTGCACAAGTAACAAACTGAATGTAAAATTTGGTACTAATAACGCAAATGGTTCTACAACGGAATGAGGGAAATAGTATGTTATAATATGAAAAAGTATGTACTAACAAGGAAATAGTATATACTAATATGGGAAATAGCCATTTTTTAGCGGTTTTCAACAAGTTAAAGCAACATTGTCAGCCGAAGTTGCTAGAAGCCGCCTGATAGAAGCCACCTACATATGCGCCAAAAGTGAAAAAAATTTCGACAGTGGCGCAAAATTCACACGTTCCTCATGCGAGCAACACACGCAGGAAAATCGTAGTAAGCGGTGAAAAAGCGGTGAAAAATCATAAGAAAAAATAATTGAAAGTCCAAGAGGCAATTTTCTACAAAATAGTCGCGGTTAAGTAAATTTCCAGTAGAATTACCAAGTTTTCATTGAGAAATAAATCGAGAATAATTTGAAAAGCCAATACTAGTGCGAAAAAAAAGGCAAGAAGGAAGATTGGCTGACTCGCGCAGAGGAGTAATAAGTGAAATAAAAAGGAACGGTAAGCTCTTGAAAAGAAGATTTTGCTAAGAGGAAAACGTAAAGAATTGTGCAGGCAGAGCGACCAAAACAGGAAATCAGGAGCAGCAATTATAAGTTTAAAGAAAACTGCTGAATATTGTAGAAAGGTATGATGGCTGGCAAGAAAGTAAAATCTGAAAAGTCGTATAATTTAGCCGACGCGCTGCGGAATCCTGTGGTCGTGCAACCAAAATGCTGGGTCGATTGTGGATTTCGAGCAAGTTGCCAAGCTGCAGTTTTGCAGCGTTTTGCATATGAAGAAGTTCATGCATAGGAATTCACTTGTATAAATTGCAAAACTGATGAAATTATAAAAATTTTTTTAGTGCTAGAAAAACGCTAGAATAAAGAAAACTTCCGTTTGTGCTCCTGCGCTTTGTACCTGTCTACAATTACACAGCTAGAGTGAGCACCTAACGCGCTGAGACATCACCACATTTAACAAAAAAGAAATGAAACACCCACCTCCGGCGAATATGTTAGACGGAAACAATTTGCTTGGCTTTCGCTGATGTTTTCTGCTTATAAGGGTGCTACTAAAATGTCAATTCTTTTCGGCAACTCGAGTATTGCCAAATTAAGTTTGCCAATTCAAATTTTTGGCTTTAAATGTACGCGTGAGCAATAATGTTTGCTTTGCTTTCTAAGCTGTCTACTTCCCCTAATTTGCCGCTCTGTTCTATTACTTCAATTAACTTGTATTCAGCACTGAATGCTTTGTAACTGACGTCATAGATATGTGTTGACTATTTGGTCAGAATTCGATCTGCATATTGAAAGATGAAGTGTGTATTGATTTGCTTTGTGCTTTCGTTGACTGATTTTATGCCTGGTGCCTATGCGTATTTGCATATGGAGGAAAACTCCACTCATTGATTTGGAAACCACTTTATGTGGCATACTTTCCGGTTCTTCTGCGGAGTATTGTTTACTATGTATTATGACAGTGCCTGTTGAACTAGACCAACAACAACAAGAAATTATTAGTCATATTCCCATATTTCTAAAATTGTATTTCATATTTTTAAAGCATATGCCAGAAACTTTATTTTAAAATCTCAAGCGTTTGTTATCTTTTTCATATTCGCAGAATCTTAGCTTGTTATCGTATGCACTAGAAATCATATTATACCTTAATTTTCTTTAGAATTCGACTATCTCATCTTATCATTGACTAGTTTCAGTTATTACTCAAATATTTCTGAATTATGAAGAAGTCCCTGCTGGGTGTAGGGCATAAAAGGAGCGCAACGTTTGCACTGTGTAAACTGCTAGATAAAGACAATGGAGCAGAGGAAAATTCAGACTGTAATTAACTTGCATTTCATAGTTGACTTAATTCCGAGCAATAGCAACAACAGTAGCAACGATGACGACAACAATAGCAGTAGCTTTCGGTGTGAATTGCTCTTGTTCAAATTGTTCACGATTGATTTCTTTCCTTCTCTTTCGCTCTGTGCTCCTGTGTTCATTTTGGCAATAACTGTTGAAAGCAGGCAGCAGAAGATCTTCCACTGCATCAGTGACTGCATAAAACATGGCATCATTCATTCCAAACCGTCTGCATGCATACATATGTACATATATCCATTCATGCAGTAATGCACTCACATGATGTTCGCCTCGGTTTTAGTCTGCTGTTATTAACGCTTGATTGAAGTCGATTTCGAGCAGCAACAGTAGGAGGGGGAGTGTAAGCAAAGTTTATGAAGAGCAACAATTTTTGTAATGTTGCTGCTACTGTTTTTGTTGTGTGGAAAAGCTGCTGTTGCTGCACTATGGCAATGACTTATGAAAGGTTACTTGCTTTGTTGTTGCAATCATATTGCTTTGGACTTTGTCATAGCATGCAGTTTTCCCATTCATTAGTATACCAATAACTCACAAATTTATGTTAATTATTGTACTCCATACATATAAGCTGCATTAGAAGCAAGTGTCTGGCGTGTTTGATTGTCTGTGCTTAAATGAAACTCTGTAAACAGATGAGTACCTTCGTAAAATATTATTTTACTAGCTATCTGGCTTTTACTACTTCACTCTCGTTCCTAAATTTTAAAATGTTCAGCTTAGATAAGCTCGTCAGAAGATAAGCTCGACCGTAATGCAAGCTGTCCTGAACGTCAATCAAAGCAATTTTTTTTTAGCCAAAGGCTCTTTTGACTGATTCGAAATAGTTGGTTTATTTTGCCGGAAAATTTAATATATATGCGTTTGGAATGACGAAATCTTGTTTATAAATTTGGATTGCGTCCATATAAAATAGAAGTAGATCGACATGTCGAACAATCCTGTTAAAAACTAATATGTAATAGTTTTAAATGCAAGTCAAGTTAGTATACTTTTCAAAGAAGACGTAAATAGACTTTTGATAGACTTTTCGCTTTATGCTCTCAATATGCAAATACATACGCTCAAATATGCTCTAATTCCCAACATTATAGCGTCTGCCCACATGTGATAGATGCCGCTATAAACAACTGCCCTCTGGTTTATTATACTAAGACCAAAGTTAATTGACCTATTGCTTGTTTGTTGACGTTATCAGTATTGTTATTGTCATTATTGTGCGAATAAATATAAATATGTAAACAAATTTAGTTGAGCCGGCGTAAAAAAGCGCTCTCTCTCGCTTCTGTGCTCTGCCACAGAGGAGCGTTCACTTTCATTCATAACAGACCTCAGTCTCGTATTTATTACGTTTGTTTGCGTCGACTTTACTATAAGACACAATAAATAGTAACAATTGATTGCAACAAATCGCCGTTGACAAATTGACAATGTGCGGTTGTTATTGTAGCCGTTTCCCTTTTTTTCTATGCGACTCTTGACAGCACTATATAATACGACAGACTTCAACTTGAATTTTCTACGATTATTCTGCACTGTAGGCGTCGGCATGTTACGTTTGTATGCATTGTGTTTGTATCGCCTTCATTTGTTGCTGTATTTTGATGTGTGCAGGCGGCAGTTATAGTTGTTTGGACACACACTTCCGTTCATTGAGCACTTACCAAGCGATTTTAATTAGATTGAGAAATGATGCACTTCTTTTTATGTTATGACGTTAGCGCTGACGCTGTCAAATGACCCATATATCATTGAGTAAGTAAATCAAATGTTTGGTGCTTTAAAAACATAAGGAAATAATTTTAAAGTACATATTTATGAGAGTGTATATCTTGAGATGAGAGAAAACATTGTCTCTAGCTTCGAACGCTTGACTAGTTCAGAAATATCCAAACTCTATCAAACAATTTTGAGGTTTCGTTTATAAGTATTTTTTCTTAAAAGATTTCTATTCTTTTATAGCATTGAAAGTTATTAGTTTGTTAAACTTATGCTTTGAAATTTTTTATTAGAAATTCTTTTGACTTTAACAAAAGCAGTGCATACTTTGAGGCGCTGAAAGTTTCATATATGACACACCGTCAAGTTTATGCATTTTGTTTCTTAAGCTTAGCACAGAACAGAACTTTTAACGCATTTCGTTTTTTGTCAAGCAAAATTTGACAAATTTGCATATTTTCAGGCGTTGCGGTACAATTTTATATATGTATATGTTGCGCAAAATAACAAAATTTCTAAATACATAGAAGAAAGTGTTGGTAACAGCATGTGTGGCATACTTTTAGGTGCTACAAAAAAAAATCAGCAATAACAGCATGGGCTTAGGCGCGACAGCGTGAACTTGCCAAATTAAGGCATTGTTGTTCCCACTGACTGATTGACTCACTGACCTTACGGCAATGAAAACACCTCAATGCTCTTTCTAATTGCCTTCCTACTTTCAAATTGCCCATTTTGCCTGGCCATGCTATGCTGGCCGTACTTGTGCCGCTTCCTCTTCGCTCCATTTGCTGCACTAAGTGCAAATGCTTGCTGCTCAACTTTGACATTTGTTGCTGCTTAACTGCAACGTGTGCATGCATTTCCACTTCTGTTTCGTATACTCAAAAGGGGGAAAATTATATGCACTAACCAAAATTGAGCACACTGCACAAATACTCATTTATGCTGCCCCAACAGGAAGTGGGGGAAGGGGGCGGACAGACGGTAACAATCTACAGTGTTGCCGTTATGCATTGAGCGTTGCTGCTATCCTTTTTTGCTTCCTGTGTACATTTTGTGGCTAATAATTATTCTATGTGTGCGTGTTTATGTCTGTCTGCTTGCCTATACCCCAAAAATGTTGCCTAAATCATGTTTTTCTGACCTAATTGCATGCGCTTAACAATGGTGTATGTTAAATAAGCACACCTAATACATACATAAGAATATAATATGTACGTTAGTTTCAGTGCTGGATTAACATTGAATTTTTAAGAAAATCACTGAAATTCGATATTATAAGTCTTTAGACAAATGTAAAACCAACATCTAAATGCTGACTGAGTTATATGTACATAATGCTTGTCTATGTAACATTATGCTTTAATTTAGTTGCCACAAATTTCTCAATTTTCTCATTGCCACAAAAATAAAAATTTTTCCATTTACGCCACTAAAAAATGTTGCCGCTTAAATAACGAAAGTGCTTGGGAAATGGGTGTGTTGGGTTGACCAACTAACTGCTTATCTATCTACCTACCTACCCGTCTGCTTGCCCCACATACACCTTGCACTTATTTTTCTATACTCATGCTCGCAAGTTTGTTTTTCCAACCAGCACGGAGAACCACCCGCCAAGGTATTGCCTTGAGTGTGGCAGCCAGCGACTAAAAATCCACAAATTCAATATCATGATGGATGTTGAATTTTGTATTAAGCTTGCGCCCAATTCTTCCTCACTGCAGGCGAAAAGCACCGAGGAACGAGCAACTCGATTTTTTGGTATATTGTTCAGCAGCATGGGGAGAAATTGTGTGCAGCTGTGCTTTTTTGATTGCTTGTGATTAGGCGTGCTGGTGTGCGCCTCGGAGAGGCTTTAGTTTTCGAGTTTATAACAAGTTTTCTTACCTGCGTGACTTGGTCTTGGGTTGCTCTGAGCAAGGGTGGGTGTCAAGCTTTGATACCTGAGCAACTTAGACTGATAAAAATAGTATATATATTTATTTCACAAGCTTTTTACCTTTTTTCTACTAATACTAAGTGAGTAAAAGTTGCCAGTTTTAGCCACCGAAATATTTTGTTGAACAAAAAATTTAAGTAAATAATTGTAAAAAGTCAGACTAATGCTGATTTCTGTATATTACATATTACAAAATGATTTGGGCTCTCTGAAAGTGATCTCATTGTCTCATCTGATCTCAAAAAAACTTTCATTTAACTCCCCAGCTCTTTTCTTTCTTGTCTTTGGATAAAATTCAAAGTGTGTAATTTAAAATGAGATACATTTCACGAGAGTGAAAAAGTCTCAAGAGCTTAAAATATTTCTGTATCGAGCCAACCAGGCTCTGAGAGCGCAGTGTTAGAATTTGAGACAGCCTGTTGCTCTCTATTGGGTAGCGGCTACTCATAATTCATAAGAATAGCGACGAAGCCTGAGAGCGGGTCGGTCGGGCCGTAATGTTACAACCCGCCATATTCCAACATTTTACAAAATGATAATATGTAGTATACCATTGTATATAACCAAAGAATATACTCTTAAAACATCTAATTTACGTTGACTTTTTGTACAAATTTTTGTTTTGTACAATTTCTATATTATCTACTTTGTATCAAAAGTCTTTTTTGAAAATTTCCAAAAGAAATTCCTAAAATTGTCAGAGCAAAATTTTTTTACCTACATACATATATATTTTTTCGTAAATTTTTTACTTGCAGATTTCTAATTAGTGGTAGCATAAACTGAAAATATTCAAACAAAAACAAAGGGAAAACTAAACTAAACAAAGCAAAATGTCTGACCGCAAAGCTGTTATTAAAAACGCTGATATGAGCGAAGAAATGCAACAGGATGCCGTGGATTGTGCGACACAAGCATTGGAAAAGTACAACATTGAGAAGGTGAGTGAATAACATGCTGTAAATGGCATAATTAAATCACCCCTACGCAATTGCACTTTATTTATATTGTCGTTGGGTACGAACAGAGAAGAAAGCAGAGAAAGGGTGCAATTTATTGTGTGACCTTTAATCGTTGTGGTCTGTGTGTGCGTCTTCTCTACACATAACACTTCTATTTTGCCGTGTTGTGCTGCGAAATGTTAAAAGTGCATACTAGTGCAAGTGCTATTTAGGTTAAAGTTCACTGCGTATTGACTCGTGTATTGGTATGCAGGCAACCTGCGTTCTCCCTACTGTCTGTATGTGCGCTTCTCATTGTGTCGGAGTAAGTGTGACGAAGTACATAAGTGCGTGCCATGAGCCATGAAGTCGTTCAATCCATGCTTCCCTTAGCAAAGCGCATATCATAAACTAGAATCCAGAACAATGTTAAGAAATTTTTTGCTAGCCTTTAAAAAGGCACCATCGCATCTCTTATTTGGAAATACTTCAAGTGAAAAACGCTATGCAAGCTTATACCAATACGTAAAGTATAAGCCTGAAACTATGCAGCAGTTTTTTTCAGGCTTATAGTTTGAGTCGTACGGATAAACAATTATCCTTTCTGCAGTTTGCCTTTCCTTGCCAAAACATAAACACGTTTTTTATAGTGCTTTACTTGTGTTTCTCTTTTCTTTGAACAAATGTACTTACATATGTATGTATGTACTTCTTTCACACAAAACAAATTTTATACAAATACAAATTTTGAGTTTAGTATTTTTCTACTAATATAATATATCTTGATCTAGCTTTCTTGTGCCCTTTCAAGCTATAATTTAATTGCTTATCATTTTAAAAGCATTATTATTTTGTTGAAATAGCTCCTAGAGTCGAATCGGTTTCTTTGTCTTACTCTCGCGTGAGAACAAACACAGCTATACTCTTTTCCTCGTTTATATCTGCTGGAGAAAATTATAAAACTTATCTCTTCTTTGACGCATGTTTGCGCTGTGGATCTGAATTTATCACCCATCGTATATAAAATCTTATGAAAATATAATGCTCTGATAAGGCGTGAAGCTCTGTGTCTTACAACTTATTAATCGTTTAAAAGAAGAGCTGTGAATATTACGCTTCGTTTGGTATTTTTTGTAACGTAAACTACTTTTACTTCGGTTTGCTTTAATTAACAACTTTTAAGCATTATTTCAAATATATTTATTAAAAGTCACAGTTCTGCGTGGTTGTTACGTGTGACCAGCGTCCGAACGGTGTAGGTTTATTAAGCTATTTCGTGAGAAGCTGTTTTTTATCATGGCAATGTAAACTCTCGTAATTCAAAATAGTTTTACAATAGCTTCAAAATATTAGGGGTATGGGCTTTGTTTGGTATAAATTTGCATCAAAAATTGTGCACTAAATGCAATGGATTTTGGTCTAGGAAACTAGTGACTATTGCAAATCAGTATGTTTTGTTGTTGTGGTTGCAAGCGGTGAAAAGATTTTTTGCATTCCCACCTTTGCAAGGCCATTTGGACCGGATCGGGTATATTCCTATTGTATGCATACTTTAAAATATTCATGAAATTATATATAAAATCTATATGTACAAATTTATGCTGCATTTGCAGGTAGGCATTGCATGTCTTTTTGATGTGTCTGTGCCGCAGCAACACACACATATACACAAAATGCACAGCGCCTAAAAGCGTGCAATACAATGCAAATGTACGCTCTATTACAAGAACAACACCAGCTTTTTAGCACAGACACCGTGGCTATATACACATTTTAAATTTACATTTAACCCTGAGCGAGCAACAGCAATAGATAGTGTTGGTGACAGTGGGTAATGTCAGCGACAATGACAGTGACGGCGCGTATTATAAGCTTAAGTTGATCGTTCTGTTATTTTAAGCCGTTGGTAGGCATTGCGCTTAGCATTGCATACTTGCAGGCGCCTGACAACACGTGCTTTTTTTATAGCTACAACGCTTCAACTATATTGCAACCCACAAACACACACACAAGCCGCCGCCCATCAATCACACGAAACGGTTACAACATTTGCACGCATTTTCCGAGTCTCGAGACTGTCGACATTCTTTTTTGCTGTCGTGCCCGTCGTCGCGGTCGTTTGCTTGCCTTGCCATGGTCGTCTATAGGCTGCAAGCCAGCCTTCCACTTGGCTTAGCTCAGCTTCGGCCTTTGTTCAAGGCTCATTTGATAATGAATGAGGTTGTGTGTGTGTTGCTTCGTGGACTGGGTCGGCTTCGGCAACCGCGTCCAAGTGGAAATGGCAATCATTGTTGTCGGCAACGGCGTTGTTGTTGTTATTGTCACCTTAGTTCAGCTGCCGCGCGACGCACAGTGATTCGATATCATATAACGTTGATACGAAAATTGGAAAAATTTTCAAATTGAATTATTTTCTGAGAATGCTTTTCCATGTTCCAATAAGAATGGTATCCTCTCAAATTGATAAAATTTCCGAAACGGTATATTTGATTTGATTAATCTGATTTTTATTTGCCCTCTTCTGAATTTAATAAGGCCGTTTATGAAATCGAATCACTCTCTTCTGATCGTTTATAAAAACAAATTGTCCTTTTCTGAATTTTTATTTGATTGTATCTGAAATACAATTTATCTTTTCTTACTTCATTTAAATATTATAGTATAGTTAAACATATTTGACTATGGAACGAATCACTGTGCGCCGCCGCCTACTTCCTTTCCCTGTCTTTGTTATTTGGCTCTTAGCCGGCAGTATACTCGGCTCCCTACTACCCCTATTCTATAGCAACTTAAACGCTATTTCAATTCAATATTGATTTTGTCTCACATTTGAGTTTTTGCATTGTGTGCATTTTTCACATTGCCTTTGTTTTTTTCTGTATTTGTGTTAAATATTTGCCTTTTGCTGCTTTTGGTTTCGTAGCTAGTGATTTCTGTAGACAGGGGAGAGGAGGAAAGGCAAGATAAATAGAAGCAAAACTATTTGGTAAATATTTGTATCCCTTTGGTTTGATTTTTCCGGCTTGGTAATAAAGACACACAAACAGACGCCGAGAGGGACCAATTTTCTTGTTGAAATCTCTTACTCAATAGAATTGCGAAGATTTCCTATTGAATTGTTTTGCAAATAAAATGAAGTGCGCGAGAGAAAGCTAAAGATATTGCGATTTTCTACGTGCATTCGAATTTAGGGACCTAGTTTCAAGCTTAAAGATCACTGACCACTTGCAATATTTTGTTGTCTTAGTAAGTAGTCGGTGGGGGTGGTGCACGGAAACCTTCGAAACGCCCTTTTTCATTCAGCGCTATTTTGGTGCGCGGCATCTTTGAAGAAAATCTATCGATTTTGCTGTTATTTCGAGGCGTGCCTTTTATTTTCGTGCATTTTTTGGGTAGTCTAAATATAAACCGTGTGTGTGGAAAATTCCTAAAGGTATACTAAACTTTGTAATTCCTACTCGCTCTTTTGATCAACTGTTCGTGTTAGCCACTCAAAGTGCGCTTTTATCAACGCACAAAATACCGTTAAGCGGCCAGGAAGTAACAAAGTGGCACACTTATTAACATCCGGTTGAGGGGAATTCGATTTTGCCATAACAACATTGCTGGCATAATTGCTTTTAGTGCTTCTTGTTTCTTTCTGCTGCTTCTATTGCACATTTTCATTGCACATGTATAGGCTGTATTATAAAGAATCTTCTGTAGCTGAAAGTTGTCTATAAAATTTAAATCGAATAATTCATGCACATTTCTGTTTGAGAACAGGCACAACGCGGAAGCCACAATAAATAATGAATAATTGTTTCAACGCTATTTGTAGAGTTGCTATGTCTTGACAGTATTGTCTACTTTTAGGCGCCATATATTTTTTGTGCCACTTTTTAAGGTTAAGATAAACATGCTCGATTTCTGCAAATCAATTTCATATGTAATTTTCGTGAATATTCGAAAGCGCAATATATCGCAGCATTTTGGGTACCACAAAAGTTTACGGTATAGCTTGAAACGTAACAAGAATAGGACACGCCATGTTAGTAGCGTGTTGATGGCACTCTTCTTTTTTTTACTCCTACTAGTTCCAGTAAAATGTTTAATCAATAAATAACAATTGACTTCAGATTACGCATAAACTTCGGTTCTTTTTGTAGGAGACTTGGGCTGAGATTATATGTACATATACATATACATATGTATATGTCTTCTGCTATTATGATTACCTTAGTCGGTCGAGCTTATCTTGGTGGCATTTTCTTTTTAAATTTCCATTGCAAAGATTTTCATTGTACCTATCTTCTGTCACATGCTTAGAAATTTGTCACAACTCTAGTTTTTCTTTTGCATTCACCTAACAATGACCTTTCTCGTATTTTCTTTACACAAGTATATATTTCCTAAAATTTTCCTTCGAGCGTTTTATCATTTTCTGCTTTACTATTCAAACAATAGCCTATTGTATATGTTTTTTGTTATTATTTTTTGCTTATAGCTTAGTCAGGTAGAAATAAATACAGTAATTGGCCTTTAAACGGTTTAGCAGGAAAAACATTATTGTTTGGGGTGGACAAGACAAGACGTTGGCTTGCGGTAGCGCCAATAATGAGGTTAGTTTATATCTACTAAGAATGCTTTAAGCTTAGACAATGGCTTGTATAACTTTTGAAATTTGGTAAAAAAAAATTAAAAGCCACTTTTATGATTCCCGAGATATCAAACTGTTTTGAATTTTCATAAAAATGCGCTGTAAATGTTTGAAAGTTTTATTCCTCCGTCTTTCCTTCCTTTTGAATATTTCCAATTTTAAATCTGCGGTTTTTTCCTACCAACTATCGTTTATCCTTCTTCTCTTGTGCGCTCAAGTCCATTTTGTGGGTGAGTAGGTTCGTTCAGCTTCATGCATTTTCCATACGTGCAAAGTTTTCCTAATCGTGTTTGCCATTTTTGTTGCTACGCATTTAAAACGGCAATGCTTATAAAATGTTATAATGTTTATTGCAAACTTTTTGGCGCTTAAAATTGCAGTTGATCGACTTTCGAAAGTTTTGAAATGTGCTGAAAAGTGGTGACGAATTGCTGACAGATTGTCGCAGCGATATTAATTGGTTTGCTTGTTACATATGTATATCAATATTTTGCTGGTCACTTGGCTTAAGGAGATTGCGAGTAGTTGTGGATAGCGATTCTTCCAATGCAATGGAATGCAGCAATCCACAAGACGATTTTAAGGGCGTAGTTTTTTTTAAACTATAAATAAGAAGATTACTGTTCTGTGCTATTTTGCTTCTGCGCCTGCTTAAACAGGGAATGCATGGTACTGTCTCTGGTTGTCATGCCGAAGTCGCTCGGTTCGATGTGAAAGTCTTTTGTCACAGTTGCCAAAGTGAGCAGGTGTAGGAGACGGTAGCCACACCTCGGGTTACCTCTTTTTGAACAGCCTAGATGAACTCAAATCAGTCAATATCAAGGACCTTCAAAGGGTTCATCCAAATATAAAGAAGGTTTTTTTGATTACCTCCATTTTATGCAATTTTGTCCAAATCAATTTCATTTCACTAAATTATTGTCAACTTAATTGTTTGCCAATTTAACTTATTATTATTATTCTTGTTAATTACAGGACATTGCCGCCTACATCAAGAAGGAATTCGACAAAAAATACAATCCCACATGGCATTGTATTGTGGGCCGAAATTTTGGTTCATATGTCACACACGAAACGCGCCATTTTATATACTTTTACCTAGGCCAAGTGGCAATTTTGTTATTTAAGAGCGGTTAAACTGAAATTTAAAAAATACCACGATGAATATAAATAGAAAAGGAAACAAAAAACACGAAAACAAAAATGAATAGACTCACTTAGAAGCAAGAGAAGAACAAGAAGAAGAAGAAGTAGCAGCAGCAAACAAACACTTAACTAATACAACACACGCAGAAACACATAAACATACGGCCATGCCCTTCCACTACTACGCCCCACACGAAGCAAGCAACAAAGCGAAGCAGCAGTAACAACAAGAGAACAACACAAAACAGGTACGGCCGAAAAATGGGACAAATTAAGCAGGCATGAATGGCAAAATTGTGTAAAGTTTAACGAAGAAGCAACAGCAACTTCAGAGAACAATATTTTTGCGTGCTTGCCGCCGCGAGACGAGCAACAGCAGCCACAAAACACACGCTGCTCCCTTCCTGCAACTAAAAAATAAACAATCCACTGGGAAAATTTCAAAGAAATTCAAAACATATTTACTAACAACCAGCAGAAATAACATTTTATGCGTATTTTAGTAATAGCAGCAGCAAATTATTATACATATTATTATATTTGTTAGTAAAACAACAAAATCGTCAACATTTTGAACAATTATCAAATGGAAAAAGAAAAAGAAAACCAATCCAACTTACAACTTAAATTTATTATGCATAACAAGCAAAACAAGAACTTGATGAAAAAAAAACAGCAAGAATATTTCCATCCACAATTTTTAAAAAGAAGCATATAAAATACCAGGAAAGAAACACAACATACAAAAAATGCTTGTAAACATGCGTCGTTTTCTCTTTGAATTTGAAATGATTTTCTTGAAATAAATTGTAAATCTTTTGTTTTACAAAAAATGCAAAGAACTTTGTTGTTTTGTTGTCTACTATATTTAACGCTCATTTCGTTTCATACGTACATTTGCTAGAGACACTTGCTGAGTGAAAAGAAACTAACTAATTTTGTGTGTACTTTTGGTGAAGAATTTCTTTGTTGTAAATTGCTATAATAAAAAAAGAATTGCATATAAAAAAATTCAATTTCTCTACACAACCAACCCCCTTCTCTCTTTTCTAGACTAGCCAACACGCGCTTTCTGCCTTCCATTTTTCCATTTCGTTGTCTGCACACTTTTTGAAAATAAAAATAAAATTTAAAATCTACCTTTCACGCCCTCTCACAGACATACACACCGTCGCCATCCGCCCACACTTCCACTTCTACTTAAAGAAAGAAATTTGAATTTTGAATTTTTTCTGTGCGTGACAAAACACGTTACTCAATTCGTAGCATAATTAAATATACTTATAAAATTATGTAAATGTTTATAATACTAATAAAAGAAATAATTTTAAAAAAATTACAAATAAAACAAAATGACAACTACGAAGGAAAAAAGACAAAATTTCTGTTAAAAAATATTTATGTATGTATTTGAAACGCACTTGATTCTGTTTTTCACGGTTTATTTTTGCACGTGTTTTCTCTGTGCTCTTTTTTCGACTTTCTCTTGCACATTTGTTTGAAAATGTTTCTGCCTTCTCTTTTCGAAATGTTTCTTTGACAAGTTTAACATTGAAATTGTTGTTGCAAATGTCAAAAATTTGTGAGAGCGAAGTGCAAACGAAAAATTTACAATACGAGAAAATATGTCTGGGTCTTTTCGTTTTTCCTCTCTTGTTAAAGAACTCTACTTTCCGGCAAGAAAAATTACCGCGTGCAAATTGGGAAAAAATATTTTTACATTGAAGTTTCACTTTATTTGCACGCAAATCTAGGGAAATGCATTAAAATTGTACGTTTTCGAATTTCGACTTATACTACTACCGACTGCAAATGGTTTTTGGTCACTATTCAAAGTTTGATTCGCAACATATGAAATCACAGATCCCACTAGCAATTCCTCAGATCATGAAATGCATTGCAATGCGATTTATTGCAGGTGAAGATAGTTTTTTCACTCTTGGGAAAATTATCTCATGCAAAATTTATAAATTGCATGGCACTCTTTTTATGAGATAAATTTCTCTCAAAGGAAAGTTTCCCTTGTGTGCCAGGAGAAAATTGCTGTTAACTTTTTTTAAATATTTTTTCCTTTCTTTCACTCATGCTGTCCTGATCGCTCACACATTATACTCGGCACACGCATTAACTTGCACTAAGAAAAAACTTAAAATAACATTTAAATTTTATATAAAGTGAAACAAACTCTTTGTGTAAAAAGCAAGGCAAAGCATGTCAACATATTTTTTGTTGTTAAGCTGGCATTTAAAAAGGGATTCCAAAATGCATGCCATGAAAAGGCCGGCAAGGGAAATGCTGTTGATAGTGTGTTGACAGATAGTGCGCTAGCGCTGGAACAGCAGCATTTTGAAAAACAAAAAACCAACAACTTATAAGAATGTTTAAAATAAAGTCTACAAATCTACCATATAGTAAAAAAAACTTAAACAACTACAAAAAGCGACTGGTCTTTTATTTTCAAAAACATTGTGATTTTGATTTAGGTGGATATAGCCGGAATTGCATGTTCTGCAGCACAATTTTACCGTGGCATGTCCAAGCTATATTCTATTCCAATGAGACCGACTGCTCCGGTTAAGTTTGTATGGAGTGAGAGTAAAAATTTGTTGGCTGTTAGATACCTGTGTCAGAGGTATTAGGTACGTTCGTAAATGCAACCCAGCGGTTGCACTGCAAAGCAACGCGTTCGTAAAAGCAAAATGGCGCAATACTACTGCGTGCAACGCGTCCGTTAATGCAACGGCTTGGCACCGCAGTGACAAATTTCTGCAGTTTTCGCAGTCATCCTACTGTTGCCGTTTGCAAAAACGAAATGGAAACGTAGAAAATTTATTATAAATGGATAAAAATTTGTTTGTCATCTTGTATAGAGATGGAATATATCATCTGGATAGGTTTTTATTGTTTTAAAGTAATTATTTACTTTCGGGATCGATTTTTTTTTCTTTTTCAGCTAGGTTTTCAACACGACATATCTTTTTTTCACTCGTTTTACTCTTTCTTTATTGAAATTCATTAAAAGACTCTCACTTCGAGTTTCGCAATTATCAATTAATGCCTTAACCAAAATTTCCATCCTGAATCGCGTTCGTTAATGCAACAAAAGTTTCTGCAACCAACCTGCAAACGAAATCAGCTGATCGGGCAGTGACAACTGAAGTTGGCTGCACTGCTACGGTCACTGCACGAATTTACTGCATTTACGAACGTACCTATTATCTCTTCTTCCGACGACCACGCGAAATCAGACAGCAGATCTGCAATTGGATCGAAAATAAAAACAAGTGGCAAATAAGGTAGAAAAATGTGTACTTACATACAGAGGAAAATATGTACTAATTTCCAAGTATCCATATTCTATTATTTTTTATAAATTGTACAAAATGATATAAAATTTAACGCCGCGTTGGCTCAGTGACTAATTTCCAAGTATCCATATTCTATTATTTTTTATAAATTGTACAAAATGATATAAAATTTAACGCCGCGTTGGCTCAGTGACAAGTGCTTTGTTGCTGATACGGGAGGTGCCTGGGTTAAAGACCGGCCTCAGAGCGATAAAGCTGGGCCTAAGCCCACACGGCACACGGGCTGTTGCGCCAATCAATTATTATTATTATTATCTTAAGGTTTTCTTCGATTTGCCTCACTTTCAAAAACTTCCGTTCAAAATTCAACAACAGACACGTAACGGTTTTATTTCTTAACAACAGTGTGATTGGCACTGCAAGGCGGCGGTTTGAGAGGCACTGGCACTGCGGATTACCATCAAAAACAGCTGTGCTGAAATGTCAAATGTAAAATAAACAAAATACTTGGGACCTTCTTTTCTTGTTAAATTTGTGTGTGGAACTTTTTGTAGTTTGTTTTGGTGCTAAATTTGGCTGGATAAGTTTTAATTAGAGCTGAAAGCCCTGGCCAGCTAGTGCTCTTATTCTAATTTAACTATAAAGAATTGTATTCTTTTAATTAATTATAATAAATAAAATAAAAAGTTTTAATTGTTAAACGTAAACGCTAAAATGGGCTTTCCGCGCGTTATTAGTAAAAGTAATAAAATATATACAAAACTCGGCGAATTCTGTTTGTCGGGTGACGGAATGAGTTTTTGGATATTGTGTCAAACTTGTCAACAAGAACTGCAGACGCAGGATCAATTCTGGAAGCACATACAAGATGAACACAATTTCATGCATGGATTCAGTAAAGTAAGCGGGTAGAAAGTGTGGGCATTACTTTCGGGGCTGCTCTACAGCAGAAGAAGAGCAGAGCTGCACAATCTAAGCTGATGCCATATGCTAACACTTTCTTTGCTTCTATTATTTACACATGTAGCACGAAGTGGATAGCGGCGGCGCGCCGATACTGCCATTGCCACTCTACCGTAAGCTAAACGAAGAGGAGCAGGAGGAGGAATCACAGGAGCAGCAGGAGCGCAAAAACTACACAGACATGCGCACCATCGAGATGGATATCAAAGTGGAACCACAAGTGCAACCAGCGCCCACTGTAGTGGGCCACGCGTCGCATGCCGTGGAGCTCAGTGGCGCACACGCGCAGTTGCCACAAGTTCCGCCTGTTAGCGCCTATGCGGCGCTCGTGCAACAACATGCCGCTGCGGTCACGCCGAATGTGATGGGTCACATGCCTACGGCTAATACCGTTGCAGTGGGAGCAGGTGCCGGAGCTGTGCCCCCGCAATTGTTGCCACAAGAGCTGCCGAAGGACTCGAACAGCACGACGGCGAGTGCGGGCAGTGCAGCGGTATCCTCTGACGACGGCGAGCGCTGGTACATATGCGACTACGAGACCTGCGGCCTCAAATTCAAATACCAGTCGCGCCTCGAGCTGCATCGTTCCGTGCACAGCAAGGAGCGGCGCTTTGCGTGCGAGCTTTGTGGTGCTTCCTTCAAGCAGTCGTGCAATCTGTCGACGCATCGCAAGAAGAAACACTTCCTTAAAGGCTCCAAGGGCGGCCTGGTGCAGCAACGCTTTTGAGCGGCGGCCGCGTCTTATGTTCTTTTTAGTAATCTTATGCGTTTGCTGGCGTTTTGGCATTGCGATGCAAAATGAACGTTTCGTTGTTTGTGCAGGCATTTTGTGTGCATGCAGTCGAGCCTTTATGGTACAATTTTTTTTAAATATACATTTGTAATTATGTATATTCGGCAATATTCTAGATTTTATTACAAAATATGTTAGTTGTAAGCGCACGGCTTATCAGTTTACAGTTTTTAAAAGTGTAAGTGTTAGCCACTTGTGTTTTGTGCAAAAATGTTCAATTTATAGACTACAATTTTATTTGCGATAGAATTTCTAAGCAAGAAATTAAAAAAAGAAAAATACAATATACAATATACAAATATGAAATATGTTTATCCCCATAAGAGAGCAGAGTACAATACTATAAAAAAGTTTTAGCAAGCCAGTTTTTACAAACTGCATTAAGAAAATTATGTAAGAAGTGCTTGTGCGCCAAGCTAAAGTGTGCTAAATCAAATAGAGTTAGTTTCAAAATAGTCGCCTGTCAAGTTTTGCATTGAGCTTCAAAAATTGCTGTATAACAATTACTTTCTTTTAGCAAATATGCATATTTATGCGATATTCTATCTTGTATACATTCACTTTTATAAAGTTGCAACTTTCGCTTTAGCACACTTTCGACTCTGGCCGCAATGTTAATATGTTTTAGTGGAAATAAACATTTTAAATTCAGTTAATAATTTGTATAATCCTTTTTCGAAATAAAGTGCATATTTAGATTTTAATAGTTAAAGTTTGGGTTTTGATTTATTTGCATTGTGAAATATGCAATTTTCAAAACAAGATAGTTTATTAGCTCTCTGGTTCTACTATTAAGCTTCCCCTGCATCTTCGTCGAGTGCTCTACCAGAATTTTTCATTCATCATCTCCCTCCATCAGCAACCAATTCGACTCCGAATATATCTCATCTAAAAAAGCATGATGCCGACATTCTTTCTCCCCCTCTTCTTGCACTTCCGGCTCATACTGATCTACTTATATTAAATTTGCGATGTTGATGTTGTTCTACCTGCATCGTAGAATTTTTCTGTCGAGTATTTGCTCTTCCGGTTCTATGTAGGAACCCCTGCAACGTTTGTGCGTACTTCTTGTCTCATTCGCCTCAGCTGTGCTTAAATGCTTTCGTTCTGGTAATTTTCGCTTTCTAATCAAATATACGTTAGTTTCAATTTCTCACAATGAATTATATCGTATTTTCTCATTGGCTAATCGCTTGCAATCGTGTACTGGGAAAACCGGGCGTATAGCAGGGTCGCCTGAAGAAAGTTGTGCATTAAGGCTGAAAGCTGCAATATGTTATAGTAATTAAGTCAGCCGCTCAATCGCTTTTCAATATCCCGGTTTAAAAAATCAAAACTTTTTGCTAAATTTAAATATTTTTTATTTATTTCATTTCACATTTATCTATAGAACAATTTTATTAGAACAAATTTATATTGTGTTTTGCAATTCACTGCATGATATATGTTTTGTATTATATTTTTCTTTAAATATATGCTTAAAGTATGCACATAATTAATTTTTTATATTTGAGTACATATAAATGCTAAATTTTCATCTCATAAAATGTTAACATTATCATTAGACTTTTTGTATGTGTTAAGCAGACATTTTTTCTTTCTTTATTCTGAATTGTGTGTGTTTTTTTAATAATATTACTATAATTTCACTATTCCATTCATAACATTTACAAAAATTTATAAATTCACTTTCATATATACTTAGCCATTAATAATACTGTTGGTATATACATTTAAATTGTTTCTTGCTAATGGCATGCTGTTTGAAAAATTACCATTTTTTCTATTCAGCCATTTTTTCCGATTGAGGTTTATCATTTTTATTTAAGTATAATTAAAGCCGACATATGATTTTTCTCTAAAGCTTAACTGCAAAATCTCTCTTTCTCGTTCTAATGTTTGAAGTAACAAAAATTTGCGTGTTTTTCTTCTCAAATAAAAACTACTAAGCTTAAACTAGTTTCATTTTTGCTTCATAAAAATACTGCAAAGTTACATAACCTAAAATTACACTGCGTTATGGCGCCATTTTGATTTTTAGTAATTTCAATTTCCGTTATATTTTCTCTAATCTAACGCATGTCTTACATGGTGTGTGTGCGCGCCACAGTGCCACGTCTTCCGGACTAACTGAAAATACTGCGTCATAAGTTGATCATGTAAGCCTTGCGCTGTGCCTCCAGGCGTATTTCCAACATGGCATACGGCGGCACACTAACCACCAGTATAATCACTAGTATGATAATTTTGGGTGTCTCGCACATGAAGCCGTGTGCCGCGAAGGTGAGTCCCAAGCCCAGGAATCTGAGTCCTTGCAAGGGTGCTACGACTTCCGTCACATGGTTGCTGTGATTCAGGGTGACCAGCGCCAGCAGCAGTGTCTCCCACATGCCATTGCAGGCGCCCCACGAAGCGGCTAGCACATAGAAGAGCGCGCTATCGTCACTGGAGGGCTTCCAACTGGAAAGGGCGAGCAGCAGGCAGGAGTGAAAGAAGAAACCTGCCACTGCGGAGGCAAAATGATGAATATAATTAACACAAGGATTTTAGGATTTGCATAAAGTTTGCAAAAAAGTTTGTAAGTATAAGTATAGAGCTGCGTGGTGAGTAAAAGTGCACTCTCAGCTTACTTACATATGACAACGATGCGCTTGGTGTGCCTCAGCAGCATGCTCAGCGTGCAAGAGACAATGGACTGCATGAGGCCCATGCCCACCAGTGCGCCGGCCACCATGCTTATGCCCAGCGAACAGGATACAAAAGCCTATAAAGAGTTCAGAAATTTTAATCGTAGTTAAGCCTTGTAATCACCAATAACACAGTGCATTCGGATTCCAACATGGTGGGTGTCATAAGCCCAGTTGAGCTTGCCATCGCGTAAGGTACAATTAGAATTTCGAGGTAATCACCAAAATCGTAGGCTTATGTAAAAAAACTGGTATATGCATTTTTTTAATTAAAAAGTTATCGGCGTGAATGCTTCTCTAGTTAATCGTTATAAATCGTATCAATTGGACAGCCACACTATATTGGAACCTGAGTGTTTATTTTATTGGTGCAGCACAGTGTAGTAATTACTCTTAAAAAGTCGCTCAGCATGTAGGCCTGCTCGGTGCCAATGAAATAGGCCATCGGTCCAGCAAAGAGAAGGGTGTCCGTGATGCCCTTGACGCGCTCGTGTCGGAATGTAGCTTGAATTTTACCCATGCATATCGACAGTGCAATGGAGACGAGTGAGAGCAGAAAGTAGACGCCGATGAGCGTAAGACCGCCGGCACGCGCCTTGCCGCTGATGAAGTGCGAAAAGATGGTGTCATTCGTGGCCGAGGCGGCGGTGGTAAAGCTGGCGGTGGCCTCCTCGTCCAGCGTGTTCTGCCGCCAGACAGGGCACATATCGGCGCCGCAAATGCGCTCACCGTGCTCGTTGTGTATGTAGAAATCGTCGAAGTAGCCGGAGACGTGTGGCCAAAAATGTGGCAGCGCTTGCAAGGCGACGGCCGTTGGTGGCGTTTCACTTGCGTTGGCACTGCTGTACTCGCTGCTGGGTTCAGTGTAGGCCGTGCCACCAAAGCCAAAGCAATTCCAGTCGTCCGAGGTGCACGCGAGCACCATGGATGCAGTGAGCGCGCCCAGAATGATGCCCAAGTCCTGTGCCGCATGAAACCAGCGCGCCAAGCGACGCACCTTCGTGTCGTGATTGCAAAAGATCTTGTGTTCGTCGAGCGAATCGAGTGGCAACGAATTGCTCAGTGAGCAGTCGTGCTGAGAGCAGCTCAGCTTGCTGCCGAAATGCACGACCAGCGCGATCTTGCTCACCCAGGCCGGACTCAGCGTCACGCCGAGCAAGATGTAAGCCGGCAGCAGCGTGTATATCGACGGATACAGATGGCACAGCAGAAAGAGGCTTACGGCCACGTAGCAGGCGCCCACAAGCAGCGTATAGCCGAATTTGCGCACGAGCCACGTCACCAGCAGACTCATTGCCGCCGCTATCAGGTAAGTGACGCTGAGCAGCAGCGAACCTATGTTCGGCCCAACGTGCAGCCACTGCTCGCGATGGTGCCAAATCGAATTGGAGCCCTGCAGGCCGAACAGCGGCAGCAAAATTGAGCACATGAGGCCGTGCGCTATCACCAGAAATATGAAGTTGCGGCACACCTTCTGGCGCACATGCGGTGGCACCTTGTGGCGGCAGTTGCGATTGTTCAGCGTGATGAGACGTCGTATAGAAGTGGCGCCTATGGAGCTGTTGATGGACTCGCGTCGTCGTGAGGCGGCTAAGGCGGCTTGCACCTGAAAGGAGGACACCGGATTGATGCGATGTGACCGCGTGGAGATAGGCGAATAGGCGGCCAGTTGCTAAAGCATGAAAAGCAGCCGGCGAGAAAGACCGAATAAAGAAGAAAAAGGGCGCATCATTAATATTCAACATAACCAAACAGTTTAATAATTTACAGCGCCATCCTGGCATAACGCGGGTTAAAGTTAGTAATGCTCGTGTCGTCAAAGCAAGTTAAAAGCTAGAAACAGAAGCCTAAAACTATGCCATATTATGTCAAATAAAACGCTGAATTACACACATTCATTAGTCCCCGGATTGTCCTCTAAGGGAAGGCCAGCCAGTTTACCACACTCCCACAACTCATCAGCCTAAACAAACACTCGCTTACCTCCATCATCTGCTCGTCCCATAAGTTTTGCGTTGCGCCCGAGCTGCGTGTACGCAAGACGCGATGTCGTGTTGTCAGTGAATGACGATGATGCTGATGTTGATGTGCATATTTGCCCAGCAGTCCCGCAGCTGCTCCCGCAGCACTGGCGCCAGCCGCAGCACTTGGTGTGCCAAAGCCAAGCAGCGCAGCTCCGCCCACTGCAAAATTGTTGAGCGTTGCAGCATCACCACCTGCAGCTGCGCTGCCGATGTGTGCGGCACCAGCTGCAGCTGCCGCCATGCCCAGTGTACCGCCGCCCATGCCAAGTCCGGCCATGAGATATGCATTGTAGGATGATTTCTATAGCGCGCGTCAAGGCGGAGCGAAAAGAGAGAAATCGAAAGAGATTAACATTGAGTATTGCAGTTTATAGAGTTGCCAACCACATTTTATTAAATGTCATATTCTCACAGTGATATTTCATAAATTTATGTCAGAGTGACCAACTGCATTTCTAACTGCACAAATCATTCTTATCGATGCCCGAATGTCAGCAATTTTAGCAAAAATTTTGTCTTTCCCCTCGACTTTACGAATAATTTTCAACAAAAGAAAGTTTGAAGATAAGACAAGCTCGAATTCTCATACAAAAATTGTTATTTAAAATGCTTAGGTTTGAAGCTTTCATACAATTTTTCAGTTTTTCTGACAGCAGTCCCATGTCAATGTTCAAGCCTATGAACTCATTGGCACAGAAGAGACCAGAAGTGTATCTAACTAATACTGTCACAAATTCTAGCACTAACACAATAAACTTTTAGCATCAAACAGCTGCACCTTTGCCCCCGAGCTTTGCCCCCACGGACAGTGTACGTGTGAGACAAAAAAAGTGCAATATTTTCGATCAGCTGACTCTGATATTCTTCTGTAGGTATTCTGTGCTCATTGGACTTTGCAGAAATATCAATCGAATCGATCGCTTTTATATGCTACTAGCTGATTCACCCGGCTTTACCCGAGTGCCACATCATACGGGGAATCTGTGTATGTAGATTACATATTCACGAAAACCTATTCTTCCTGTACATAATTTTCATATTATCAAAAAAATTCCTACCATTATTGAAATACATTTAAAAACAAATCTTGGAATAAAATAATTATTTTAGGCAGAACAACGTTTGCCGGGACAGCTAGTACATATATAAAACCCAAATTATGTAAAAATGTTTACGTGAATGCATGACTAAATACTAACAGAATAAAAAATTTTAATGTTGTATGACATGTAGTTTTAAAGGTATACCAAATCAAATATTTAAGTTGTATGAGGGGTGCCACGCCTCGTGTCCAATGCTCATCCCATTTTCCGAGTTGAAGGATACGGACATGTAGTAAGTTCGTAACGTGTTTCATTTATGTGTGCTGTATAGTTCTAAAGTTATACCCAAATGTATAGTTGATTGAAAAGTGCCACGCCCCTTCTCCTACGCCCATAAAATTTTACCCGTGGGACGAAGCATCTAAGAGGGGCCTGCATACGGAATTTCAATGCTGCGTGACTTGTAGTTTTAAAGATATGCCAAATCAAATATTTAAGTTGTATAGGGAGTGCCACTCCCCCTTGTCCCACGCCCCTAAATTTTTTTAAGCAAGAGGGCACGACTAAATACTAACAGAATACAAAATTTTAACGTTGTATGACATGTGGTTTTAAAGATATACCAAATCAAATATTTAAGTTGCATGGGAGGTGCCACGCCCTCTTAATGAATCGAAAAATTTTATATACAGTCGCCTTCCTTTGGTCTCCAACAATATTGGTATAAAGTTTGGCTGAAATCGGTCAACGCGTGTAGCTTTGTATAGCCGGACAGACAGACAGACAGACAAACAGACAAACAAACATTCATTTTTATATATTAGATGTTCGTTTTAATTCAGTTGGTTCTTGTTCTCTTCTTTTATTCTGTAAATAAAGTTACTTTATAGTGCGGCTAATTTTTTGTTGTGATAAAATAAATTCATAATAATTGATATATTACTTGAAATGGCAGCTTAAACTCCACGCCCAAGCATTTATGCCAACCGCCCGCCCGTGACCGAGCCAGTCTCACTCACCTTACGTTGCGCAAGTATGGCCAGACGCTCATGCTCATGGCTCATGGAATCACGCGCTCGCTGCTCTCGCAGTTGCTCACGTTCCCGGCGCCGCTCACGCCTGCGTTCAATTTGCTCCAATTCATGTAAATTCGGTAGACTGCCCATGATGACTGCTTTATAAGGACAGACAGAGAGAGAGAGAGAGAGAGGGCAAGATCGGGCGTGAGTTACAGCGTGATGATTGAGCCGAATTTGTAGGGTGACTGGCGAAAGTGTTTGCCTGACAATAAATTCAACACGCCTATGGGAATGGAATCCTGTACGGCCTTGGTTTAAGCTTTTGTTGTTGCTGTTCTCTTTTCCTTTGATTCCGTCGTAATTCGTTTGACAATTTTAATTAAGTTTGACATGTTTTCGAGTGTCAGCTACTAATAATGGCTAAAGGCGTGTGCGTACGCGAATGGACACTGCCGCTGCCGTAGTCAACGAGGCGCCCTGAGGCGAAGCGTAGTCAATGCGAGACACTCAACAATGAGTGACCTTAGGGTTTGATGGGTGAGCACTCATCACTGGCGGCACCTACGCACACGTGAAATTGTGTGCGTTGTTATTGTCAATTTTGTTGTTATTGTTTTTGTTGTTATTTGTTGTTATTTACTGCCGACATTGCTGCTGTTGTTCTACAAGCCACAAATTGTGATTATCCTTTTAACAAACACGGTTCGGCCTTTGCTGTTATGCCTCCCACTGAAGGCTGCTGCGCGCGTGGGCGTGTCTGTGTTTTATTGTTTGTTTGAGGCAGCGCATGGCTGCGAGACTACTCTTCTATTTTTTCTTTATTATTATATTATTAAATTATATATTTCAATGTAGCGGCCCCAAGCGCATTGTTTGCAATTTCCTATCGAAACGGCGCATCATTAAGGTTGCCACCAGCACTAACAATAAGTTACCGTTAGCTAACGGAAGTATGCACGCCTATCGTCGTTGCCTGCCGTTCCAGTGTATGTGTGCGTGAGTGAAAACATACTTCCGCTTAACTGACAGCTCAACAATGCCACTTCCATACAAAACATTTATGAAAACTCTGCGGCGTATCTTCGTGCAGTGGAATTGTGAATATGTATGTGTGTGTGTCGCACTGAGAAATCTTGCAGAAGATATTTTAAGCGAAACTTCTAACAGAATTTTAAGCGTATTTTCAAGCAAAAAAGTTTTTTTTTTTTTTATTACATGGTAACTTATAATTAAAATTGTTAGCTACATAAGTATAAAAACAGCTATAGCAGCAAAAAAGTTATTTTCCAAAGCTCTTCTAAATATTTGCAGAGTCTTGTATTATTCAAGCTCTGATTTTTGAATGCGTTTACATTTTTGGTGATGTAAAAAAGATTCAACCTATGGTATATCTATAAATCAATTCGAAGCTACGACGTGTGAATATTTTGCGATAGAATGATCCTTTAAGCACAAGTTCTTGCGCCTTTCCTTTGGATTGTTATTATGATTTTAAGCAAAATTTTTGGAATTTTTAAGCTATTCTTGCATTAGTACAGTTTCCTACAGGGCCTCAACCCACGCGGCACATACTTCGCTTAAATTTGAAAGCAGACTGCCACGAAATTTTGTCGACATTTGCTGAGAATTTCTCGAATGATTTCTAAGAAATTACTTTCAATATCGTAAACAATTAAAAATATATTGGAAACGATACAAAAACTGGATCTTCGTTTTCAATGCATCTCTCTTCCATCGTTCTCTAATTCGTTAGTGATAGTTTTCTTTGCGAAGCTTTCGAGAGATGATGCTGTCGCTCTCGATATTGTAATAGGAATTTGTGCCGAGTGGAAAGTACATACATATAACTAAGTGTGTATGTGTGTGTGTGCTGTTAGTGGGCGTAGTGTAGGTGCTTTCAGTTCAGCTTCAGTTTTTATTCACCGTTGTGTGAAGCTATCAAATTTTTGACTTTGCCTTTTCTTACGATATTGCTCTCAGCGCTGACATTTACATTAACTCCATTAACAGCTGTCAAGGGTTGTTAGGTTATGATTTCTACTTGCACTTCTTCTTTGCTTACGTTCTTCGTTTTGTCTTAATTTTTTCTTGTACATGTTTACTTTTTCAGCCTATATTAAAGAAGTTCAGTTTTTGCATTGTTGTTGTTAATTTGTTTGGTTTTTTCCAGCGCCTGCAAAGAAAATGATAAATAAAAGAAGTAAAAAGGTTAGTTCATGAACGCGCACAAAATTCAATTCTAAGAGCGTCAGCCGCAGGAAGTGCCGTACAACAACTGCACAACAGACACTTTAGTAGCCCGTCTCCATGTTAGGTAACGCAAACAATTTATTAAATAAATTCCTTAATAAATTTGTTCTGGATCAAGCCCATTTTTGGCCACGCTCAAAGTTAAGCAGAGGTTAAGGTCAGAGTTTCGGGGTTTTCCAGCTCAAACTTTGTTGTCATTAATTTTGTACAGGTCTTATTAACTGTGCTTGTGCTTGTAAGGGGGAAAGGTCGTAAGTTACGATGAAGAGAAAAACCATGAAAGGAATTTAATTTATTGCAGTTCATTTGCTAATATTTTCACTTAATTTGCAGAAGCAGAAAAAGTAATCTTTGGGAATCAGACGAAGCTCAAGTTCTTTTCACATTTTATAATAAATTCTTGTATGTGCTGCTCTTTACTTTTAAAATTAGTTCATTACTTAATCACACTCTTAATATGACACTATAAAGAAATGCGTATTATTGAAACTCGAACCAAAATGAGTTAGAAATTCACAAAATTTACAAAATTTAATATAAAATATTAGCTTTTTCCCAGCATATTAGCATTACTGTAGCATGAAATTGCTATAATTTATAATGCCACAAGTGGCAACGTAAAAGTAATCGTTTGGTAAGCATTTCAATAATGCCTGACTTTAAAGATATTTTTGGCAGTTAAGTAGATGGAACTGGCGTAATTGCTAGGATGCGACCGCAAGCGTTTCACGGTTGTAAGAGCTAGTTAAGTAAGTCAGTAAAAGGCCAATAAAAAAAGGAAGTGCATGAAAGAGTAGTGAAGAAATTAGCAGAATATGTTATATCAGAATTTGTGAATGGAATTGAGATTCGCTTGGCACTAATAATTGCAAATTAAGAAAAATTGGTTTATAAAAAGAAACGAAAAAATGCATATGCCAATAATTTCATATTTAAATATGAACAAAAACACAAAACTAAAGAATCAACAGTATGTTTCAATTTTAATGCTATAACTCATAAACAACATTTAGTGTTCTGAAGCCTGGCTTATAAATATTGAAAGCTGGCACCAGGCATGCTTTTGGTTTTATATGTACCAAACTTCTTATTTTTTAAATATTTTCAACTCTTAAATTTAAAATGGTAACGCATTTCTTATGCAAATATATGGCACACGATTTCAAGAGCAGAATATTTACAAAAGCGGCACACACTCTTAAGTATTGCACATATGTATACATATCGAAAAGTATAAGCAACCCTGCCAGACACCCTGCCATCAGATAGAGCTCAATACATGCATAAAAATGTATTCGCATAAATATATGCACATATTAACAGGAACGTAGGCAGAATCTATCGAAGAGTACTGGCAGCAATCAGATAGTGCAGATTGCTCCATTATGCCATTATGAAATATGTAGGGGAGAGGGAGGTGCCTTCGTCTACTTTTTTTTGAAGGCCTATATTTCAGAAGGTAATGAAAATATTTGAAAACCGATTAGACTGTTACAATACCTCATTATTTAACAATAAAATGTTATACTAAAATTCCTTTAAAAGGTTCCGTTTGTATTATTTTTTTCATGATTAGTAAAAAAAGTCATTTCGCTGAATGTGCCCCCATGCCAGGGTAGGTTCGGCATTTGGCGGGGCACTTTCGGCATTCACACTTGAAGGTACCATAAGGTAATACAGAATCTTGTTTAGACTAGATAAGACATGTTTTTGGTTACATAATACGTTTTTATTATATTTTGCATTAAAAAAATATAAAAAAATCATGTTTAAGAGCTTTAAAAAAATTTACTTATTGTCAAATTTTTTTTATAAATTATTTGTTATATATAATGTTTAAAGTGCTAAGATCGACCCTAATATTAATTTTGTGTGGTTATGGGAGGTTTAAGCCAGGTTCAAGGGTCTTGGAAGCTTCAACTCGATTTCGATTTTTAGTACCTGTGAAGTTATATTGACGAATGTGCCCCATGAAAAAAAGACGAGTCCAACCTGGTGTCACTTTTTTTTCTTTTCATTTTTTTACTCCTAATTTCAGTGTTTTATTTTCACATAAAACACTTTTATTTACACAATAATTAGTATTCAAGTAATACTAATACACTTTAGATTGAAATAATGATATATGTACACCACAAACTTCTTACGTTACCGACCTGAAAATTCGGCAACGAAGCGCGAAAACACAAAATCAAATGTAACTTTGTCAGCTGTTCAGATAGAGATGCCAAACTTTGTGAGGGGTATTTATGCTAGTGATGGGTTAGTTTTTACTAATAAACAGTGATGTCCGATGACTCCTTCATACCGAAATCGCCTATGACGAATGTGCATCAAGGACGAAGGCACCCCCCTCTCCCCTATGTAATTTTAATTATAGCTAAAGAATTATCAAAAACGGTTAAAGGTTTTACTATATCAATTAAATAAATATTTTGTTTGCATAAATTTATTATTAGTACTCTTTATAGACGCAAGCATTAAAGCTAAAGGATCTCTTGATTTAAAGAATGGAAAAATGCTATCAAATCCAAAACCAACCAAAAACTAAGCAAAATCTAAAACATCATTCAACGTAGTACAAGGTCACTTTTTCCTTTTATTTAACCATCCGCAATAATTCCACACTACGCTCGCAGCTCTTTTTTCACTTTTCAACTGATTAATAGAATTATGCTCCCCTTACAGGAACAATTGATTTTATATTTTTGCATACGAAAAAAAATCATTTATGGCATAAATTATTTTTCATGCAAAAAAATAATGTTAATTCATAGGTGAAAATGTCCGAAAAAGGTTGTGAATCGAATTCCACCCGTGTCAAAATTATTTTTCCAAGTCCGCCCCTTTTATACATAATGCCTAAATACGACGCTGTGTTTCAGCTTAGTTCGATAGCTCGACAGCTGAGCACAAGTAGCGTTTATGTACCTCACACTTATGTGTGCGTGTGTTCAAGTGTGCTTCTCTGTGTGTGTGCGCGCGTTTGTTTGTTTTTGACACTTGTTTGTGATGTTCTTGTTGATTTGATATTTGTATTTGTGTCTATCTGTTTTTAGCTGTGCATTTTATAGCTGTATATCGTCTGTCTGCTGCCTTGACTGTACAAACACACACATACATTGACACAAGACGATTTTTTTTCGCTTGCACTCACACTCCCACTCTCACACTTTCCCTTCTTAAGAGATTTGGCTAATCCGCAGGAGTTACCTCCTCGCTTATGCTGCTCTCCTATTGCCCGCCCTCCCGCCCGCTCACTCGCTTGTGTGCAGCAACTTAGAAAACTGACAATTTTCCCGCTTTTATGCCATTAGCACTCGCGTGCTGGCATTGGCACTTTGATCTTTTAAAGTAGCCTTTTAAGATACTTTCTTTTTCGTGGAATATTTAGAAAATAGAAGACACACACTGTCGCTTTGTTTAGCTTGGCAAATTTGCTCGTTTCACTAATTGACACAAAATTTTCAATTTTCAACAAGTGCTGCTCAATGCCTTTGAGTGGCTTTAACAAGTTAACCGAAAATGAAAACTTGTTAATTGAATTTTGTGGTTAGTCAGTCAGTGAGCTGTAAGTGAAGGAGCGCGCCCTAATTTGGTTCGAGAAATTTTAATCGTTACGGTTGAAGGCGCTTTTTGTGTGGTGCTCTGCCTTTTAATTGAAGGTTGCGCATACGACACGTGGTGCCAGTGGGGCAGATGAGTTAACACTTCAGCAATTTTAAAATGTGTCGATTTTCCAATTGAAATTAAAATAAGGCAGCTAAGTGAGTAATTTTTTTGAGGAAAAAGTGTAATTCGCCTTTATTAATTGCAACTATAACCCTTAGTAACAAAGCGTTGAAAAACTGTCTACAAATTTACGAATAGCTTAGATAGTAGCTACGTCTACCTAACTAGAACAAGAACAACAAGTAGTTTTCTACGTGATTTTTTTGCTTGCCTTTGCCATCGCTTGTTAGCCGATTCGTGACCGTGAAACAAACAAAGTACATGTAGTGCTGGCAAAAATAATAGCAACAAATATATATGCTAAAAATATTAAATATACAATTTGGTAGAAAATTTATTGAAAAATTATACCATTTATAAATTTAAACAAATTTCGATATTATTGCATGGACTCTTAAATAACAAGCTGAATTTCAGATTTTATTTGCAAAATAATTACTATCTTTTTGTATAAAAATTTATATAAACTTATTCTGCTATCACAAAACTTATCTGACTATGAGAAAATCTATGCTCAAACAGTTCCTAGAAATTCCTATAAATCTCGATCAATTTTTGAAAAGGGTTGCTTACTTATAGCATGCAGCTTTGGTTGCTATTATTTTTTGCAGCACTGTACATCGCTAGTCAGCCTAGTCATTAAATTAAGCGCGAAGGGAAGTACGCTAAAACTTCCGTTGCCACTTCTGAAGCTTCCTGTCAAGTTAGATTTTGTGCTTACTTTTCTCTTCCTGTTCCTTGTAGTAGTTAGAAAGTGTTTGTGGCCTGAACATGGGGGGTAAACACTGGCGAAGTGTGAAGCTGGGGGTGGCTGATGGTGAGTGTGGTCTGAGTGCTATGAGTATGCGTAATAAGTACTACTAGATTCTTAACAGCTTGTTGAGTAACCTTGACATTTGTGGAAGTGTAAAGATAGCATAATTATGCAATATTTTCTATTACACCGTAGAACAAAATTAAAATTTTTTCAATATATGTATATTGCACTTGGAATCCGAATGAACACATGATGAATTTACATAAATATCTTGATTTAGCCTTTTTTGTATTAGATTTGTTGTTTTTGTTGACCACTAGTAAAATTTTACAGTAAAAAAATGACAGTATTAAAGGGAATTGTAATGACAAACGTTGAGAAAACGGATCAAAATATTCCACACAAAAGTTATGCGTAACATTTTTCTACAGCTCTTGGAACACTCAATTTGTTGCACAGTGTTATTAATATGGTTGCTTTTCTATCAATTGTATGAAAATACACCGCTTAATTGAACTTTAAAGTATTTGAAAGCGTAATTTTTCAAGAAAATGCAAAAATTTTATAATTATGGGGGATTAATGGGGAAAGCAGGGAGCTCCATCATCATTATTTCAAATCAATCTTTGTGCTATTTAAATACACAACGTCTCCGCTGCCGCTTCCCCACACTCAAACCACTTCAATAAATATTAATGCGTTGCAAAACTCACGCATACAAATCATAAATAAGGTATTAGCAAAATATTTCAATACTCGCGCCCACACAAATGCGCACCCCTTCTTCCTCCCACACTGTCACACACACACACACACACATATCAACAATGATAAACAAGTAGCAATCAAGCAGACTGAGCTAGCATAATCCGCTGACATTACAAAGGGCACGACAAAATACACGACAAGAATATTTCGTAAAAAACAGAAAAAGTTTTACTTCTTTATAATAAAAAGCAACAAAAAAAATAAAAAGGAAAAAATACCAATACAAAAGGATTGAATGATTTTAAATTTATTGCATGTGAACGTAGTATATGTGTGTGTACTACTTAAGCAGCTATTATGCGTGTGTGGTAGCATTGTCTGCTGTGTGCCGATCAGCGGAAGAGAGGCGGACCAGGCGACTGCCCAAAGCATGAAATTGATATGTGTTGGTATGCGTGAGCACGCTTTTAATGTGCACGCTTGCATATTTTATAAAATATGACAGCCTGATTGGCGGGCAATTTATAGGTAATCAGATATGGCAACGCTGGCAAGCAACAGAAGAAGAGCATCTAAAAAGAACGCTTATGAATGGCACCTGCTGGCATTGTATGCGTATATCATAAGCACAAGCAGCCATACATACAAACTCATGCACATAAACACGTGTATATATGATATATGTATGTATGTATTTGTGTTAGAAAAATGCAGTGTATTTATAAGCTGCTTGGAAAATCCGTTTCACTGCCTTGAAAGCTCGTACTCGTATAAACCAAATGCACAAAAATGTAACTACAAAGACCGTTTTTACAGTGCTGATAGGGATCAATCAAAAACCGCGCTAAGAATTCGTACACAGAATTTCGAAAAAACGGTGATAAATAAAAAGTTTAAGCACAAATTTGTTTTTTGGCAATAAATTTCAAAAGAAAAAACATGATTGTAAAGCATAAAATGAGAAAATATAAAAAATATTCTTTGTCATGAAAAGCTTCTCAAAAGCCGTTCGGATTCGATTAATGTAGGTTCCGTTAACTTGTGCAAAAATACAACAAGCACATACAAGTTAATGCGAGAAAGCTAGGCCTAAGCCCACACGGGCTGTTGCGCCAATCAATTATTATTATTACGTATCCTTAATCCCATTTACTGCATTATATCAAGCTTACACAAAAACAGTTAACTGATTTCCTAAAATATTTGAATAAGACCATTATAACTACATACTTCAAAAACCGGTTTCTTCATTCATTCGAATAGTTGAATGTGCTACACAAAGCATGTTGTTTTTGTTTGTTGTTCTAGTTGTTGATGTTGAAATTCAACGCCCCCACATATTAGCACAAACAACTGCAGATACATATGCCAGTGCTTGTGTGTGCTTGTGTCTAGCAGCATATTTTGTATCTGTCCAGCTACTTGCACGCTCCTGTCATGCGCTCCCGTGTTGCCATTGGCAATGTTTAGCTTAAAAGCAAAATTATGTTGAAGACTTGAAATTACTCACGAGTGGGCTTCATAATTTCGCTGAGCGACAACTAAAAAATTTATGCCAACGAGAAACTGTGCAAATTTGATGGAAATTCACAAATTCGCTGCATTAGCGCCTAAAGCTATGCTATAGAATTGTTAGCAAATATTTTTAATTCAAGAAGCTCAACGATAACAAAAAATTTTTAATGATGCTATATATATATATGATTATCCTGAACAATGCGAAAGTAATATTATGAGCCAACTTGTAAAAATATCGAGAACATGCATATTTTCGATACCGAAATATATGCTACAACACTTAATAGTATTAAATAAATACATAAATGAGAGCATTTTCAAGAGTTTCTAGTAAAATCTAAAATCTACTATCAAATCGACTTAAAACTGTTACAAAGCAAATGCTTTAATTTGTATGAAAATTGTTAAAGTCGTCGTCCGGCTTTGGCTTTGTAAAGAGTTTTCACGAGCAAAAGTGAGTTGTAAAGCAATTTATTATCGCTTGAAGCCGCATGCCACCACCACAACGACGTGTGCAACCACACGCAGAACATAACTTTTCCAGTTCTCCCTTATATCCAGCTGAAAATATGTAACGTCTTCTAGGCGCAAGAGTAAGTATTTTGAACTAACTTTTTCGGCAGTCTGCGTCGCTGCGTCTACTTCGTTTTACTGCTGCTTTGACACACACAAGCACACTCATACACGCATACGTGCAAAGCTTATAATTTTTTATATTGTCTTTTTGTTTTGCAGAAGTTTTGTTGTGCGCGTGTGTTGTGTTATGTGAGCGCCTATAGGTATGCTACAAATAGCACAGATTATTCAAAATAATGTGTATACACGGCATTGTGCGAAATTTGTTATTTCGTATAAGTATTTGTAGTTTTACGAGGTGTCGTTTTTAAGGTAATCGTCGCCATAAATCTTTACGTTAGCAGCCGGCGCGTAAGTACAGTCGAACTTCCATAACTCGAATCACTTTCATTCAAAGAAAAAGTTCGACTTATAGAAATTTATTTATTTTTTTAGAATTATTCAAAGAAACTATAATTACATACATGCCTACATGTATACAGTTTAAATTGCGAATATGTCAGTTTACATATTTTAAATCGTATGCTGTTTAAAAGTTATAGCGAACTAAAAAATCATGTATGAGTGACAAAAAGAGATTGCAATTTGTTCCAAGCTTTGTAGTGATCATCAGTTGTAGTGTCTATATGTTTTTTATAAATATACATACATTAAAAGTTTTGAAGGCATCTTCTACATCATTCTTGGAGGGCTGACGAATAATTTCCTCCACCGAACATTCATCACTTTCCGGTTCGTTAAAATCGAATCCACTAATTCGCAGTTATAATGCTCAATAGCGTCGTCATCTGTAAGAAACTGTGCTGAGCATACCTCATTGTCGACCTCAATCTGATCCCGAAGATTAGCACTGGAAGTTATCTTAATTACTCTTAACCACATCTCGTAATCAGTTTCCAGCTAGTTTCGATTTTCTTCAATGACTGACACACAAAGAAGTAACAACAAAAAGACAATATAAAGCATTCGTTTTAAGAGAATTAACCGAATAGCAAAGTACTCAAAACAAACCACGAAAAATTATACAAAAACGAAATGAACCGAGCACCTAATTTGCGATTTTTTCTAAGAATTCGACTTACGAACTGCACGTGGCAATATTTTTATTCGATTCATAAGAAATAGAGTTATAGAAGTTCGTATTAAGTAACTAGAGCTTAGTTCGAGTCATAGAAGTTCGAGTTATGGAAATGCAAGTTAAGGAACTAGAATTTAGTTCGAGTTATGGAAATTCAAGTTAAGGAACTAGAATTTAGTTCGAGTTATGGAAATGCAAGTTAAGGAACTAGAATTTAGTTCGAGTCATAGAAGTTCGAGTTATGGAAATTCGACTGCATACTACGTCTTTGTACGCTGCCTATTGGCTTGAGTAGACTTCTGCTGGGCACACTGCGACCTATAAATGCTATTGTGTGAGTTGCTGTCATGTTTGTGCGAAAATATGCATGGTAGTATGCGTGTTTGTGTGTACGTAAAATATTTCAGTCAAATGCGTATGATTGCTCTGAAATGGCATTTGAATTGTGCTGCATAACAAATTTTATTGCCTACACTGAGGCGCTGCAAATGCGCGTTGAATAAATAATTTTGCAATTTTTGTATTTTCCGTAAATTGTAGAAAAATGCAAAATTCGCATGTATTATTTACAGTTGGAAGAAAGGTCGCGAAAGATGCTCCTTAGGAAATAGCTTTAATTTCATTTGTCCTACGAAAAGGCGAGCACTTCAAGTTGAAACCAAACGTTCGATTAGAGCAACAACAAAATACATTTGTTGCTTGGTAGCTCTTTATGCAGATATTTTGTTATTGTTCAGAACAAATCTGCTCCTTTATCCTTCTGCCAGAGAAGTCGCCCAACTTCGTAAAACTTTCCTTACATGCTTTCGCTTATTGCTCGAAAACGGGGTAAGCTAGACCATGTAACCATTTTTTCTCTTATATTGAATTGAGAAATCTCAGATCATCAAGATAATACCTTTGATGCGAAGACGCATCTCAATATAATGGTAGAAGCTTTAATATTTTTCGTATCAGAAATTGTAATCTGCGATATTCCACATTTAACTTTAGATCGAAAGCAATTGGAGTATGAAATTAATTTCGATCAAAAGTGAAATGTGGAACATGACGCAACATAAATTATGTCTTTTAAATTAGAGTCCGGAACGTTTTTTTTCGTAAGACAATTGATTTTCGTAGTTTAAGTAGGAAGCGTCTAAACTGAAAAACCCATGTATGAATATACGAAAAGAACTAAAATTTAAAATTTTATTTCATTTCAAATTTTACCTTATGCCACAAATGCTTAAAAAATAATAAATTTATGAAATTACTTTCAGCATATCAAGTTAATTTTCCAGAAGCGTGCTGTTAATTGCAATGTTTTTGTGAAATGAAATATTATAAGCTTTTAGGCGCACAAACCCGCTTTGCACACATAAATGCCATATCAGTTTTAATTAACTAAAATTGGTAAAGAAATTCGAAATTTGGAATTCGTCGAAATTAAATACATCAG